>OY757010.1:4502505-5702505 GCA_963580285.1 Lucinisca nassula
ATGAGAAAAAAAAACAACAAAACAAAAACAAAAAAACTACCGTGATTGCAAAAATAGCGTTAAAAGTACGCACCCATTTGCTACAAGGATTTTACCGAACGCAGTACATGAAGTCAGAATCAGAATTAGAATTGTTACTGGTGACACGTCAATGACATTCATACAACAGGACCTGTAATGTGGGAAGTAAGTCCCTAGCTCTAACCAAAGAGGTAAATTTAGCTACACAATAATCAGCACCTTCAGCTGTCGAAATAATCGAATCGGGAAGGGCATTCCAATCTCTAATGGTCCTGGGGAAGAACGACTCTTTATAAATGTCAGTTCTTGCAGTAAGGGTCTGAAACGCCAACGAATGGTGATTTCTACAGTGTCTAGCTGGGGGAACAAGGTCATCTGTTGGAATGCTGGCAGCACCCTTTAGACCTTTGTATAAAAGGATTAGCCTACTGTCTTTTCTCCTTTTCTCGAGAGACTCCCATTTCAATTTTCCAAGTATTCCAGTCATGCTCCCAGTTTCAAAGCAGTAATTGCCTGTTACAAATCTGGCAGCTCTATTCTGAACTTTCTCAATTTCATCGTTAAGGACCACTCCACTGGGGTCCCAGATACAGCTAGCATATTCCAAGATTGGGCGAACAAGACCTTTATATGCTACCTCTTTTACATCCTGAGGGCACTGATGAAGATTTCGCCTCAGGAAACCAAGTGTTCTATTTGCCTTAGTACACAGATTGCTAATATGAGTATTCCATCTCAAGTTGTGTGAGATTGTCACTCCAAGGTATTTAATGGAGTCCACATTCTCTAAGGTGTAAGAAGCCTTAACTTTATTAGATCTCTTCCTAGTTATCTGCATAATATTGCATTTAACTGGCTGAAATCTCATGCTAGGTAGCTGCTAGGGAGAAATCATTAGTTACTCGGGTAAGGTAAACCTGAGTGTACTCAATTTTCTGTAATTGAAACTGAACTGACACAGTTTCGTTGGCAAGCTTTCAATACGGTAAAATTCCACAATGTACTTATGTTTTGTAGACTTCAAATAATGTCAAATGATTGAGCGGTGCTTTGACACAAAAAAGGGAACGAAAATCCCAGATGACAAATTTCTACAGAATAATATCGAATTGCAATGCAACCAACCGGTCAGGTGGGGCATGCTTAAGGTTCCTCAGTACAGACATTTCACTACATTTGAGGTACTGAAAAAATCATATTTGCAAATAATTACACAAAAAGATTTTTCATCAGATGGTAGTCCATGTAAATGTAAGAATATGAAAGCAAAAGATTTTTTTATTCGAAAGTCACCATTTTAGTAAATTATTGCATTTTTTCTTGGTTTTGAAAAAAAAAAAAAAAAATGATATCTTAATCCACAGAACCTCAATGTGTAAAATACTAGATTTATCATAGAAATGTGGCTCAAGGTTGCCTTTGGGCACTACAACAGAGGAATTTCAAGTAAAATACCTAAATAGTACTGAAAATTAATGATTCCCAAAAATAAAAAAATGGAATTATCTCACCCGGTACTATTTTTAAATTCAGTGTATGGTAGCCATACCAATTTTGGCAACACGGTCATTGATTTGGTTTAGGTGTTGAAATCTCTTGCATTTAGCTTGTAAAATGAATGCCCTTCTTCGGTACTTTTAGTACTTCATTTTATATATTTCATTCATGCAATTTATAACAATTTATGCATTCACTGCACTAAAGTTTCACCGTGATACTGATTGTGTTTACAGGGTGGGTGCTTTGATACTGGAATTAAATCAAAAACAAAAAATTGAAAGAAAGATGAGCCAACAGTTTATCCCCATATTTGAACTGAAGGACTGAAAGCAGCCTGTTCAGCACCAGAAACTTTGTTCAAAAGGCTTCGGATCACTGCCAATAACTGCAATGGTATAGAAATGATTTTACCCCTTGATTTGTTACATTGGTTCAAATGAGCCACCATAAACAAATAATTGATTTTTGGACAGGTGAACTTCTAGACAACACAAAGTTTATATTTATCTAATCCAATTAATGATCTTTTGTGTCACCTACTTACCAATGTGTAGGCTGGTCAAAACTCACAGAAGCCCGTTTGATGAAAAAAGTTTCAAAAATCGCTTTTTTTTTCAATTTGTTTACTTGTAGCTGGGCTGAACAACACAAACCGGACAATGTTACACGTAAAAACTAGTTCGAAAATGAATGCATACTATTCATAAATAGCAAATGTATTGAGGAACCTTAAAAGAAGGGAAAACAACGTTTGCGACTTAATTTCGACTGCTTTTAAGTCAAACTACATATCCATGCGCCAATGCCGTTCTGCATTTTGGCGAGTTTTCTTCATATACTGAGGAAAAATTAGTAATCACTTCACTTTGTACAAGAAAATCACTTTGGATACGAATTGCTACACATTTTGAGAATAACTCAGATATAGTGACATTGTATCAGAAAATAGGATAAGACATAGGTAATCTATGACAGTTGTGACTGGGGTTGATTTTTCGTAGACATTTTATTGCATCCCTTAAAAACATTCCGCCTTTTGCGGTTTAGTTTTGTTATGGTTTGTCTTTCAGTGTGTGTATCGCTTATATTATTTTGTTTTGGATAGCCAATTGGTCATTTTGTTGAAAAGTAGCTGTCCTTTTGGATTTCCGCTATTGGTGTTTCCATTCAGTCAGTCTAGTTATTTCATGCTTGTGTTTCTTTCCCTTTGATGTCTTTAATGGGAGCTGCGGGTTAAATGTATCGATTCCTGATCATTGCCTACACTTCTATTTTGTGAAGCACATACATTAGTGTAACCTTTTCAAATAGTCGTGAAATGCATCTTTTGGTATCGGTGGAAACTGAGGTATGGAAACATTTCATTAGCATAGACTTAGATTCGGACAGGCAGTTAACAGTGTCCATGATGCAGTCGCATGGAAAGTGGACTTCTGTATTTTTCTGTTCGCACATCCGTCCGTCACACTTTAAAGCAGTATACTGCGTAAGGCAGGATTTTCCTTGGCAACACAAAACAGCGGACCAACGTCAGGCCGATAGCGCGTATCGCTATCGGCCTGACGTTGGCCCGAGAGTCTTTGCTGGCCTGGTTAAGACTTTCAATACACTACTCACGCGACATGCAAGTCGGAACAAAGGAATAAAGCATAATTGAAAAAATCCCTGTCTCGCATTATGCCAAATAATCTGATATTTGTCTTACTCTGCTCAAAACATCGATTGTGGGTATTTGTTAGGTTTGAGCAGTACATCCCTGTACATGGGGTTTAAGGGGTTCAAAATCATACAGGTAGGGTTGGATACGAACCCGAGCTGCTCGTGTTATTATCCAGTAGTGCTCTAACCGCTGAGCCACAGAGTCAACTGTAAGAGAATTGAAACTTAACGTTACCTACCGAGGTAAGAGATTGTCTACCGAGGTAGATAAGATGCACAGCAGACAGGACCGAATCCTGGCAAAAATGTCTCAAAAAGTGGTCTTAAGAGTGAGCAAGAGGCATTTGTAGGCAAGGATAAAATAAAATTACAAAAAGGAAAAAAGAACAGTGAAATAAGAGAGGATCAATTATTCATTGTATCGTGTTACCGTTTTAATGCAGTGGTTGATCCCAACAAAGAAAGAGCGGAAGTCAATTAGAAATGAACATGATTAATTGTATCTCAGAAATAATTGAATGATCACATCGAAATAGAATGAAACTGATTTTTTTCACAATTCTATGCGGATTTCTTGTAAATAATTATGGACAATCAGAGCCCAAATAGAATAAAGGAGATAGACTTACAAGAAACCTTCAACAAATCTCGCCTCTACAGCTTGACACGATGGTATAATTCTATTTGATATATTGCTAATTTGTAAAGAATCCGCGGCTGCTAAAACATAAAACAGACGTCTTATTGAGTTTTAATGGAAGATGTGTCTTATTTTGGCTTCGTTTTCTCAGGAAAATTACTTGCTAATTTCTATTTGATAGTGAATAAGAGGTTTCTAATATCAAGCAATTTCGGGCTAGCAATCATGCCATTACTAGTGTATATTTATCACTCTTAGAAAAGCTTTTTGACAGATTTCGCGAACTATATCTGTGTATAGAAACAAATAGGCCATGCAAACACCGTGCTAAAGCTATCATTATTACTAATGATTATGAATTCTTATGTCTGAGGCTTCTTCGGGTGAAAATGAAGATTTCTAGGAAGAACAAATCACGCAAGAAAGCAATTGACAGAAAGTTGAGAGTTGACTGTTTGGGCCGACAAGAAAAACTAACGTCAGATGGAGACATATATAAACTAAAGTGCTGAGGCCCAATGTTGTCGTTCTCTTGTACTATACCATGGGGTTGTTATTTTGAACGTTTGGTATAGTAGTCGCAGATAATAGTGACCAAGTGGAGAACATGCCTTTGGAATAGTTCGCCTAAGAGTAGACCCCATTTTGCAGTGGGAAAGGGCTTACAGAAAACCGAACCGGAAGTCCCGAAAGTTGTCTCCCTTCGAAAAATTGTGCCGGGTGTTCACATGTCCCTCATATTTCACATTTCTCTTCATTACATGGTTTGTTTTTGGCTATGTACAGTCAAACTTCGATGACTCGAACCCCTTTGGGACCATGAAAAGTTGTTCGAGACAGCGGTAGTTGGAGCCCTAGAGGATTAGTATTAGTGCCATACCAGGAGACATAACGGGGATAATTGTGGATATCTTTTCAGTGTTCTGGATTATAAATGTATGTTGTGTGTACTCGTTAGAATCGCCTCACCGAGGCGATTCTAATGAGTACACACAGCATACATTTGCAAGATAAATGAAGAAAATATTCCTAAATTACCCATATATCGTATTTGGAAGAATTCCCTGCGGACTCAAGAACGGGTTCGACTCATCCATAGTAAACGAGCCATCGGAGTTCGAGCTACTGAAGTTCTACTGTACTAAATGTTACTAAGCGCAGTAGCTTTATTTTTGTCCACGTGACCATCTCTAATTTGTACGAAATCCAGATAATGGTTATTTATAGCCGTGTTTATCTTGTAATGAGAGTGAAAACACAGTAACCTTTAAATCATGGACTATTGTCATGTGCTGGGGCACTGACAAACAGTGTAGACCATAATCACAAAATACAGGTACACTAGTTGCGCCCTGCCAGAAGACATAATAGCGATATTATTGGGATATATTTTCGGTATTCTGCAGTATAAGTACATATTCGGAAGTGTACTACAGTCGAACTTCGATGGCTCGAACACCGATGGCTCGTTTACCATGGCTGAGTCGAACCCATTATTGAGCCCCTAGAGAAATCCTGTACATAAGAAATAGTGGGGATAATTTGCGTGATTTTCGCTTTTTTTACTTGCAAATGTATGCTGTGTGTACTCATTAGAATCGGCTCGATGAGGCAATTCTAATGAGTACACACAACATACATTTTCATTATAGAACACCGAAAAGATGTCAAAAAGGATATATTTATGCCTCCTGGCAGTAACCCTAAGTGGCTCGAACTACCCCTGTCTCGAACAGATTTTCGAGGTCCCAAAAGTGTTCGAGCCACTGAAGTTCGACTGTTCTTAGTCTAACCTTTTCGAGTCGATTGCCGTTACTTCTATTTTAGTGTGTACACAACATACATTTTTACCGTAATGGTCCTATGTATTGGGACAGAAAAACGAGTATCCTTTGATCTATATTTTAGAACAGAAACAAGAAAATACGATCTACCTGCTATATAAAAGTGGGGTTGTAGGGGGTCAGAATTATATAGACATGTTTTCATGTTGCACCACTTGGTAGCAACGGTAACTGAGCCATCTGTGTTCGAGCCATATCAGTTTCACTTGCCGCCCCTGCTTGAACCTTCTAAAGTAAGTTTGGGGCTGTCTTACCTGCATCCCCAGTTGCCTGTTAGTTCTTTTCCGCCAGTATCTTCGATCCAGAGCCCATGCGTCGTCTGTCCACGATGGCGCATGTCTTCTCCACGAACTTCTCCTGCTCGGTGCACTTGTTCGTCTGGTACCCGGCTCCGTCGTTTTCCACTTCTGGCGTTCGCCAGTGACTATCTTGAAGCCGACCAGTACCGACTTCCACTGCACTCTTCCCCACTTTATTTAACAGGAGTGCAGCTTGTCGTCTGTAGCATTGACTCATCGTCGACTCCTCTTGATCCTTTGGCTTGCCACCAAAAGCTTTGAAAAATACCCCAATGCTGGGATATCACGCCATTGCTCACCCTCCAACCCACTGGGAAAGAGGATGTTTCTTAGTCCTACACGGGAACAAGCCTCATCTTGCATGAGCCCTTGTTTCTTTTTTCATCTGTCTTGTGCATGAGTTTTCTTCTGTAGTTTTACGTCCAACAGACTTCCAATGACATACAGATCAACCACCTTCTTTTCAGTGATCAGGTCATTGTCTTCCTATGATTGTCTTGTCTTGACATATCCAATCCTCGATAGATACTCCACGAATCTGTAGATTTTAGGCTCCCCTCAATCGCCTGCTGTGACTGCCGATATTCATGACGGTACGAGTACCACTGCCTTTACTGATGTCCTCAGATCCAAGCACTAGCCAGGTGTCAAATCTGAATCCTTCACCTCATTTTCAACGCCAGTGGTAAGGCGCGTCAAACTTATCTGCGAACAGCGATAGCACACAGCCCATATGGTCCTTTCAGGCCCTAAACCTGCCTAGTAAATCCCCAAAGATCCTGTAGCACCAGTTAGATTGAGAAGTCACCCGTTCAATGCATATTAAAACTGCAAACTGTTTTTACACAGTATGCCTATCCTCGAAATTCAGCTATGCTGCAAATCTCAGATCATGTACTCCGGAACCCCAAGATCGTTCTCGAGCGCCAGGAATCGCACTCCTCACCGTTGATCACCTGCCACCGTAGAATACATCAGGGATCAGGTCCTTGTAAAATACACAATGCCCCAGCAGCGGACAGAATCAATTTTATCACATGTGTGAACATGATCATCCTGTCGAAGCTGATTTCCATATTTGCTTCCTTGTAGCTCCCCAAGACAGCCATAGCAATACCTTAGTTGATATCCATTGCCAACACCCATACTGGTTCAGTCCTGGACTCTAAAACTTCCATTAGAGCTGAACTGCTGCAACTCTAACACTGTCCTGATCGGTTACTGTAAAGCTACCATTGCGGTAATTTTCTCTTACCACGAACTTTCATCGTTTCTGGCTGTTTACTGGATTTTCAATTCTGGCCATTTCTGCATCGTCGACAGCTTGGCATAACATAGCTGATTATTATTATTATTCCGGCAACCTTGTTTGCAAGCTGGTTATTACGCAGTCACATGTCAGCACCGAAGGGTATGCCTTTCTTGACAGGCAGCAAACAATTCTAGTTGAATCACCACTGCAACACCGGCTTGCCACTACTGCCATAGACATGGTCATTGGCCCCCAGACCTCTAAAGTCTCCGATACGACTGCTTATTCTGAATTCTCTTTCACATCCAGCTCGTATCTTCACCGCCAGTTCCTCATGAAATCACCCCCGGCTCTTGGCACCCTAGCGTCGTGCACTACGCCTCCCATCACCAGAAGTATCCAGCGAAGTAAAAGAACTGACCCGAAAACCTCCCGGGTACAGGCTTCCCACTAGCTACCAGCCCGCACGCAGTTTCGTCCTAACAACAACCAGATCAAGCTCGTGTGGTCAGTTCAGACAGAAAATAGCTCCTCCAGTAATAGCAATACTGCCTGTAAAAGCTGTCAACTAACTTTCTTGATGAATCCCTTGTACTTGATCCGACGCAAATTGAAGGTAAACAGGAATTGCTCCTATAAGACCAACCTCTTGCACCTTTGTCTTGCACCTACTTTCTTGGAATCAAGCTGCAACGTTTCATTTTCTGTATATATATATAATATATATATACCTTCAAAGCTGAAAAACTCGCTCTGTCTGCTTTGCCCCCCCCCCCCCCCCCCCCCCCCCACGATCCTCAAAAATGGGATCCAAGGTAAAGTTAAGGCAAGCTAACATATTTTTATTCAGCCTTTCCATTGTCATGACATTGGCTTAAACAAGAGGACGTTTTTCAGTAGCAAATGGCAAAATGCATTTATACAACGATTGTCGCTACATAAAGCATTATGGACCGAAGGTTCTATTGAGCTGCCACCATTAAAGTAACTTTAGGGGTGTCTTACCTGCATCCCCAGTTACCTATTTGTTCTTTCTTGCCAGTATCTTCGATCCAGAGCTCACGAGTCGGCTGTCCACGATGGCGCAAGCTTCTCCTCCTCGGCGCACTTGTTCGTCTGGTACCCGGCTCCGCCTTTTTTCACCACTGGCGTACGCCAGTGACTATCTTGAAGCCGACCGACTTTCACTACACTTCTTTAATAAGGCTTGGATGAGTGATTTAATAATAATAATAATAATAATAATAATAATAATAATAATAATAATAATAATGAGTGAGTGAGTGAGTAAGTGAGTTTTAGTTTTACGTCCCCACCAACAGCTAAGGTAATACGGAGACGGGACCTCGGTTTAAAGGACTCATCCGAAAGTCTGGAGAAGCCCGGATCGATCCTGCGATCCCTGGTTTACAAGGCGAGTAGCGTAACCACTGTACCACGGAGGCTTCTAATAATAATAATGATAATCGACTTTATTTGTCATGATTATAGAGGGAAACGCATTTAGCAAACTAGCTCTCTTTTCTACCATTTTCTTGGTAGAAACTAGTACTAAGCAATGTGGATAAAGTCTCTTGCTGAATGCAACAACATGTGGCCCTCGCAGGGATCGAACCGGCTATCTCTTGATTTCAAATCCGATGCACATCGCTCTTTTGAGCCGAGCAAAACGTTAACTAATGACTTTGTCGGTACCAAACAACCGGAACCTGGCTCCGAGGTTGTAAAACTTTTTTTTTCATGCTCAACTTAATTTAACATGAAATTTATAGTGCCCCGGATAATTATTGGAATACAAACATTTGAGGATTTTGTCATATTTATATCCGTAGAGGATGGTATTTGTCCTGCTCATAAATATTAAAATGTAGACAATGGTTGGCATTTTAATATTTATCAGCAGGACAAAACCTTATGCTCAATTAACTTGAGCATAAAAAAGTTTTATACCCTCGGGGCCTGTTTTTCCCCGGTGATGATTAGAGGAATCAATGAAACTGCTCGCACAATTAACTGAGGCAAAATGGTAAACAAGAGACACAATGAGCCTAAACCGCTCACCTGAGGAGCAGTTTAATAAACTTTTTGTCTAATGAGCCCAGGGGCGTGGCCAATTTGGATCCCCCAATCACGGCTGGCAGGATTTTTGTAGGTGACCACTTGACGTTGCAAAATACTAAATTTCTAATCTATAGGCCTTATAGTTTCAAAGAAGAAGATGTTTGATTTTTTTCCTATTATGTCTTTAGAAGCTCATGAGCCCCGGGGCGTAGCCAATTTGAACCCGAGGGGCATGATTGGCATATTTCTGTAGGTGATCACTTAATGTTGCCACATACTTAATATGTCAATATCTAAGAAATGTGCCTTATGGTTTCAGAGAATAAAGTTTTTGACTTTTTCCCATTATAAGTCTATGAGAGCTTATGAGCCCAGGAGCGTGGCCAACTTGGACCCGAGGGGCGTGATTGGCAGGCTTGATGTAGGTGACCACTTAGCGTTGTTACATATGAAAGATCCAAGCTCTGAGCCTTATGGTTTCAGAGAACAAGATTGTTGAAGTTTTTCCATTGTCAGTAAGTGGGAGCTAATGAGCCCACGGGCGTGGTCGTTTTGGACCCCAGGAGATATTATGTAGGTGACCACGTAACGCTGCTACATACTAAATATCTAAGCTCCTGACATTATAGTTGCAGTGTAGGAGATTTTTCTAGTTTCTAGTTTTCCATTATAAGTCAATGGGAGCAAATGAGCCCTGAGGCGTGACCAACTTGGACCCCAGTGGTTGGCAGGATTTATGTAGGTGACCACTTGGAATTGCTACATACTATATACCTAAGCTCTTGACCCTGTGGTTTCAGAGAATAAATGTTTTGAAGTTTA
This sequence comes from Lucinisca nassula, assembly GCA_963580285.1. Taxonomy (NCBI): domain Eukaryota; kingdom Metazoa; phylum Mollusca; class Bivalvia; order Lucinida; family Lucinidae; genus Lucinisca; species Lucinisca nassula. The sequence continues at coordinate 4,512,604 of OY757010.1, forward strand.
TCCCCTTATAAGACTATGGGAGCTAATGACGGCGAGGCCAATTTGGACCCCCAGGGGCATGGTTGGCAGGATTTATGTAGAAGACCACTTGACGTTGCTACATATTAAATATCTTAGCTCTGTGCTTTATGGTTTCAGAGTAGAAGATTTGTTTTTTGTTTTCTATTATAAGTCTATAGGAGATAATGAGATAATGAGCCCCTGGGCGTCGCCAATTTTGACCTCAGGGGCATGGTTGGCAACGTTTATGTAGATGACCATTTTACGTTGCTACATACTAAATATATAGGGTCAGTGCTTTATGGTTTCAGCGAAGAAGACGTTTGGAGCCTCATTTCCATTATATGTCTATAGGAGATAACAAGCAACGGAGCGGCAAATTTGGACCACAGGGGTATGATCGACATGATTTGTTTGCTTGTTTGATTTGAGGTTTAACGTCCCAATCAACACTGTATAGGTCATTTTGGAGACGTTGCTTCCAATTTTGTGGGACATTGAGATGAAATGATATCGCAAGCCCTGTTAATGAAACCATTAGGGTTTATAAGCATGGACGGTCCGACTCGCACCGCTTTGCCTGGGTAGGTCCTCTCAGCGATTTACCAGTACTCGTGTGCGGTCGATTTCAGCTCTGCGTGGAAGCATCAAGCAGCCCATCTATTTCTTCAAACCCCGATGGGCGGGGGGGGGGGGGTGCAGGATTTATGTAAGGGACCACTTGACGTTACTACACACTGAATATCTAAGGTCTGTGCCTTATAGTTTCAGAGAAGAAGATTTATTTTTTAAGTATTTCTAAGAGAATATGTGCACCGGGGCGCAGCCAATTTGGACTCGAGGGGCATGGTTGGTAGGATATACGTCCAGGTGACCGCTTAACATTGCTACAAGTTTTTCCCATTATAAGTCGATGGGAGCTAATGAGTTCAGGGGAACAGCCTCGAAAATGGTTAGATAACAAAATTAAAAAAAATTGTTCCTAAAATCAGGAGTTTAAAATAGAAGTGGAGGCAATGATCAGGAATCGATACAATTAACCTACAGCTCCCATCAGAGACACCAAAGGGAAAGAAACACAAACATGAAACAACAGACCCCAGTGGAAACATCAACAGCGGAAAACCAAAAGCCCGCTTAAAGTTGGGATAAAGTTTGATGAGATATGTGTTATTTATGGGAATAAACAATTGTCTACCAAATTCAACATTAATAAGAACAAGTCCATTAATGAGAAAGATGTTGTTAGACAGCTGGCACAAAAGACAAAATTTGGGTTTAGGATTTGGATGGTTCCTGATGCTCTGTCTCTGTTTGGGCCCATCGGAGTCTAACTATTGGTTTTATTTTGCTCCGGCATTTCAGTTGTGTTTTGCTGTCGAGTCCTCTCCATTGATTCATCTCTGTGGTCGTTTGATTTTTGTGTTCTCGGAGATGTTGCACATTCATGCGGACTGAACAAATTATTTGTCTAAATCGCGACGGAAGTAAGGGCGAGGGTTGCAGCCGCATAAAATCGATTTAATCCCCCCTCCCCCCCCCCCCCCCCCGATCCGAAATCCTTTTCACTGGCCCCGTTCGAAGGTGGTTGTTCTGTCGCGGTCTATTTTTAATATGATTGTCTTCGAGTGTGGGTATATGTTTGACCATTTTGTTGGAAAGTAACTGTCCTTTTGGCTTTCCGCTGTTGGTGTTTCCATGAGGGCATAGCTATTTCATGTGTGTGTTTCTTTCCCTGTGGTGACGTGTGGGTTAATTGTATCGATTCCTGATCATTACCTTCACTTCTATTTTACCATTCACACATTCAATATGATAGAGAAGTTTTGCATCGAAAAATGCTGCTGTTTTAAGGTCGTTTAGATGTATTGCTTAGGGGATCAATGGCTCCAGTAGATTATAGAATAGACAGGCCCCGAAGTTTGTCCTGTCTCGGTTAACGTCAGCAATAAGTTTCAAACAAAATAGAAGTGAAGGCAATAATCAGGGATCGATACAATTAACCCACAACTCCTGTCAGAGACACCATAGCGAAAGAAACACAACCGTGAAATAACTAGACCCCCGTGGAAACATCAATAGCGGAAACAACTCTCCTACGAAGCCAGTAGATATAGACCTACTATGTCAGAATGCCATACAGTGATTGCATGAGCTGGTGACTTTGGCACCCGATGTGATTTGTCCTGACCGTTCCAAGGCGGTGCTACTGTTATGGTATATTATTGTCATTGTATGTTTTTGCATGTATGACCTGGTAATATCTCTCTTTTAGATAGCTGTTTGACCATTCATCACGAAAACACGCCTATATAATTTTGACCCCCTTGAACCCCATTTTTATATAGTAAAACTGGGGTTGCCGGGGGTATACCTTATTTACTTATTTCTGCTCTAAAATATAGATTGTGGGTACTCGTTAGAACCGCCTCAATGAGGCGGTTCTAACGAGTACCCACAATCTATATTTTGAGCAGAAATAAGAAAAATATCACAATTATTCATCTTAAAATTTTCATTTTTTCGGCGATAAAGGTGGCCATGTGTTTGTATAGGCGTGTTTGCGTAATGTTGTTGGGACAGAAACTGTCATTTTGGCTTAGTTGTAATGCCGTTGCTTAAGGTGCGTCCTTCTTTCCCGCTGGTGTCTTTGGCGGGAGCTTTAAGGGGAATGGGAACACCTTCTGTGGAGGTAAACTCCTGCACAAGTGTTTTTGTCTTCCATGTGAATAGGGGTCAACTCTTAAAGGAAAGGATTTGCTCATCAGGAGCAAATTCTTTCCTTTTAGAGCTGACCCCTTTTTCCTTTAAGAGTTGACCCCTTTTTCAGAGGGACTGGGTTTATAGAAAAGCGAACAGGAAGTTCCGAAAATTGCCTCCCTTTGAAAAATGGCGGAAAAATCTGTCAGGTGTTCCCAAAAATAAAATAAATAAATAAATAAATTCCTCTTGAGATATACCATTCTGTAGTTGTAGGTAAACGTATAGTTTTCTGTTCTTTGCCTTACCTTCCACTTCTCAGCTTTGGCTGCAATTGGAGTGAAAAGTTGTCATTTTGTGCTATCATTCCAAGGCACAACCTCATATGGGCCCCGTCAAGCGATTTTTATACTTATCGCCTATGCGAGCAGCGAAGGTTCAGGCGAGCCTGCGCATCCGCGCAGTCTCGCCAGAACCTTCGCTGCTCGCTTATTCAAGCAGTGAATCAAGAGGAACCTTCAGACAGAAAGCCATATCCCTGGCCCCTCTGAATTGCTGGGCATGCGCAGTTAAAATTTGTCATGACGGAATGCTCGAAGACATAAATTCGCTTGGCGGGGCTCATATGTCAGATGGATGCCAGTTAAATTCAATACACATGTACTTATTTACATTGGACATTTGTAAAGTTTACCAAGGGTGTCTCTGATGGGAGGTGATCGATTCCTGATCATTGCCTACATGGGACATAGTCGGTCTCATTCGGACCATTGATTCCATTGTGGAATTCTAAAAAATGTTTCAGGGTCACTTGGTGCCTTATTGGCCGAAGCTGGCAAGTCTGGCCCAGAAAAAAAAATGGCACTGCATAACTTATAAGGTTTGTGGTGTATTCTTCGCTTGGATAACCTTACATAGGACTATGCTTATGAAAGTTAGTTATCTTTGTCTAATAATGATGAGTTAGATCACCTTCATGCGGACGGAACAAATTATTTGTCTAAACCGCGACAGAACCAAAGACGAGGATTGTGGCCGCGTAAAATCGAGCCTCCCCTTCAGTGAAATACTTTTTTTTCCTGACCGTTCTTCTGTCGCGGTTTATTTTATATAGTTCGTCTTTCCATGTATCTAGTGCTTATATCTTTTTATTTTGATTTCCATTAGGCAATTTTTTAAAGAAACTATGTTTTTGGCTTTCTCATTAGGGTTTAGTTATTTCATGTTCGAGTTTCTCTCCCTTGGGTGACTCTCATTGCCTTCATTTCTATTTTGACTACAGTTAATGATTTTCACTGTTTAGACTTTTGGAAGATAGATGTGACAAAAATAATACAGCAAATAGTTCCGCACTGCATGCATACAAAACAGGTCGCAATACCCGGTTTACACGAATTTAATTAATATTGTATTTCAGTATTTTGGGAAGTAATTAAAATGTTGTTCAATAAATAAATGTTATTCAATAAGTAAAGGATTATTTCAGTACTTAATTTAACACTTTATTCAACTTGATTACGTAAATAAATGACTATAAATTACAGAATAGGCTTTTAGAGAAACACAAAGCAATTCGGTCGAATTGTAAACAGTATCTTTCACATAATTTGCCCAAATTTGAAGCGTTGTCGTTTTGTCCTTAACGATGTGTGTCATATCAACATTCTGCTACGCTATCGTCTTACAGAATCTTGCTGGGTAAAATACATATATCAAGAATTAAAGACTTTAGCTTGACAGCTGGGTTTGTACGCGATAAACGGGTGGTTTTGGCATACTGTAATATTTGGAATGGGATAACACGTTGAGATCAGCGCCTTCATTTCTATATACGATTATTTTATATTTCGTGATGTTTTCACTATTGTTACTACTGATGCCTGTTCTAGAAGAACAGTGTAGTCTAAGTTTTCCTTTTTTAACATTTTAAAAATATTTCGATGATTGTTTACGTTTTAATTTTGTCTTATTTGTTCTTTCTGTGTCATATTTCAGGGGATGTGTTTCCTATTTGTAGCCCAAATATAGATTATAGCCGTTCGTATTGGGCATTATAGGCTATTTGTATGAGAAAGATCATGTATACCCTTGATGGTTGATTTAGCCAGCTATCTTCATGTGGATAATCAGAAAGTCGTAGACGCTTGTTAGTTTTCAAAGTGTCTCTCACGCAGTGCCACATACGAGGATTATGATTATACTGAACAGTTAAGAAATTAGATTTCAGTTCTGACTCAGTAACATGTGTTGTTCTTACAGATAAATATTTATATGTATGGTCGTCAGCTTTGTTGTCTGCTGGTTACGTTTATTTAAAGACATTGGTACACACGACATGGACCCATATCAGACTGCTCCTTTAGGAACAGCCTGATCAGGGTCAACAGTGTTTGCATGTATGCGAAAATACGTTTGAAATATTACAGACGACAAAAAACAGACGACACTTTAAGATGCAGTTTTTCTTGACAAATTGAGTGTTATAACTATGTGATACATGTCAACACACAAAGAAGCCATAGTTATGCTCAAGTTCATGTTTTACTATGAGCAAACCCGGGTAATTTCAGTGCAATATAGTAGGAGATCAGTTTAATCAGATATTAATTACACCAATTAGTGCCAATTATTAAAATGATTATTTAGACCTGCGACCCCTATTAGCTTAATACTTCGGTGTCTTCAACAGTAGCAATAAAAGACATGCAAATTGTGGGCTGGAACCTACACACACTAATTTCTAAAATCAGTTTTATCGCTTGCCTCACGAACAAGCTCAAATTCAAGTGCTAACCAGACGTCCAAAAAGTACTGACATTTAACCCTTTTTGTACCAAATGGAATCTTCCTCCTTATATATAGCAGGAGTCCATTTCAAAATTCAGGGGTGTCAGGCTGTGTTATCTTCAAAATTGATTTGGAAAATGGCTAACCTTTTCGCAAACAGTGTAGGCCCTGATCAGACGCCGCGTTCTGCGGCGTCTGATCTGGGCCTGCACTATTTGCCAAGGTACTCCGTTAGGTGTTTCTGGTACTGAATGGGTTAAATTCAATGGCAGAATGTCAGAGTGGTGATTAAAGATATTCGAGTACTGAAACATTAAAATTAATCACATGAAAAGAATGCGTAAAAATTATGTGTCGGAGCAAGATAAACCCGACCAGAAGGTCTGTGTTAGCCGGGTAGACATATCAGCATGCGCAGTCGCACAATCTGATCAGAACCTTCATTTGCTTCTCAAGTTAAGCCTCATGCGGCCCTTGGACATTCCTAAGAGCGGTAAGCAAAAGCTCGGGCTTGTTTGGGCGTAGGAGATGGTTTATCACAGAAGAGTTTATAGATTTAGCAGTGACCAGGCGAAAATTATTTAGAATTGAACCGACGTTCAAAACCGCGAAAGGCATTTCTGGACGCATCTGCTTTTCATTACGTCAGCTCTAGACCCTTCTTCAACGTTGACTCCTTGCAGGTATACAAATATCTCTCCAACTTCTGACAGATTCAACTGTAGTTTTATTCTCGTAGCGTTTTGGTTTGTCGTTGCTAGCATTTCGATAACACACCCGTGCAACATAGTGCATATTTCTCATCTCAAAATGGCTACTTTTCTGATGAAAATCCCTGATATTTTTCGTATAAATACTGCAAACATAGATTGTGGGTGCTCTTTAGAACCGCCTCATTGAGGCGGTTCTAACGAGTACCCACAACCTATGTCTTGGAGTAAAAATAAGAAAAATAATGTATACCCCCGTAAACCCCTATTTTCTCTATATAAAGTGGGGAATAGGGGGTCTTCATTTCACGGACTAGTTCACGTGATGATTCCATGTGTTTTTATTTTTCCGTTACATTATCACGCAAATACGCCTATAGGAAAATCCTACTTTTATAAAGTAAAACTGGGATTTACGGAGGTGCACATATTTTTTCGTATTTCTGCTCCAAGACATAGGTAGTGGGTACTTGTTTGTACCTTCTCAATGAGCATCCACAATTTATGTTTGCAGTATAAAAAGGACAACTATTACGGATTTCATCTGAAAAGTAATCATTTCGGAGATGTGAAAAAATGGACTTTGGCATACGGGTGTGTATCATATTGACATATTACACAAAAATCGGAACCAAATATTTATAAGAAGAATCCAGGGAGAGCCACAACCACAAGACGCGCTCAACCTTGCCACCAATAGGATTGAAAAAAATCTTACAGACACAACATCAAGCTTTATTGAACGCAGAAAAATCAGCCGTCTTCCTCAAACCGGGAGACTAGACTGCTAGAAAGCTCATAACAACCATTCACGCTGACTGTTTGGCTGATATACAGCAAATCAACAATGAAAGAACAATGCCAGAGCTACTGCCTTAAAATGGTCGGCAACAGCACAAGCTTCCGTTGAGTGGGGTGGGGAGGATGTAGGGTGGGCTAAATTAACTTTTACTGCCGGCAAATCGTCGTCACAATCCACACCCTTGGTTCTGTCGCGTCCCAGACAAACGAATGATTTGATCAGTCCGCGAAAAGGCTTTCTAACTTATCAGTGCTACATCGGCGAGAACATGAAAATCAAACGACTACATAGATGAAACAATGATGAGGTCTCGACAGCATGAAATAACTGAAAAGCTGGAGCAAAAGAAAACCAACCGTTAGACTCCGGTGGACCCGATCGGGGACAGAGCATCAGTACCAATCGACATTGTCTAAATATTTAAGTAAGTCCTTACTTTTGAATCGTCAGAGAATCTGAGGCCTGACACACCGGCGTGCAATTAAAGAGGTAAGCAATGTTATCAGCCGTGATTGGGTTAACTATCATGCATGCGGTCAGTCGTATAGGGAGCTTTCCACTAAATTTTTTCCAAACCTTACTTGTTTATAGAGCCATCCTAGCCCAACAAGTTAATGAGAAAAAATCAACATGTTCGGCTTCTCCTTTTCAAGTTACAGTCAACCATGTTTGTTTACCTACTAGAACGGAGTAAATACAAACCAACATTTCTAAAGGAGGTGTGACCATATCAAATCAGCAAAAATTTCTTTGAGCTTGCAGATATATTTATAAAACATGCATCATTTTAGTCCCTTATACCTATCATTTTCTCACATTGAAATAAAACATGGGATATATATCCAATGGAAGCAAGTCTGGTATTTAGAACGCAACTAAAAGCTAGGTCCAAAAGTGATAAAACCCGGTACCTCGCAGTATTTAGTACAATGCTACCTATACCAAACCCTTATTTTCTTTATGATGCATCATAGAAAAGGTCATATCTAATAATTTAGTCATGCATATTAAAAGTTCAGTCACAAAGAATCTTTAAAGTTTGCGAGAAAGGTATCGCTTTCAGATTCAACAATGAAAGCCGAACAAACCATAGTTTTTGTAAAGCGCAAAGTTTATCTCTTTCCGAATGGAACCCAGACACCGGCTTGCATCAGTGGTTCTTCTCCAAAGTCTTTGGAACGATTTAATCCTAAAATGCACAGAATTATGCCTAAAAAGCACCAAATCTAATTTTTATGGCCATTTTCACCCCTACACCCCTATTTAAAGTAAAAAAAAAAATGGCAGTTTGGGGATATTTTGAGGACAAAACTGCCAAGAAATGTTTATAAATGCCTCAATGTCATGAGGAATAGCTGAATATATCTGTTCACATCCTTTAACATGAATACAATAAATTAGAACTTATAACAGATGAAAAAACTTATCCGGATATTGCATCGGGCTGTTTCGGAGAGACAATTTTGAAGTTTTGCTTTGGTTTGAGACATAGTCCTAGTACCATGAAACCTTACTCTTATATTCCAGATGGAGTAGATTCTTTCTTGTGTTTGTGCAAATACAATTACTGCAAAATAGAAGTGGAGGCAATGATCAGGAATCGATACAATTAACCCACAGCTCCAATCAGAGACACCAAAGGGAAAGAAACACAAACATGAAACAATAGACCCAAATGGAAACATCAACAGCGGAAAGCCAAAAATACAGTTACTTTCCTCCGAAATGGCCAATAGGTTTTCCAAAATTAAACAACACAAGCGACACAAACACCAAAAGACAAACCATAACAAAAATAAACCACGACAGAAGAACCGCCTTGGAACGGTCAGCGGAAACGAATTCCACTGGGGGGGGGGGGGGGCTTAAATCGATTTTACGTGGCCATAATCCTCGCCCTTACTTCCGTCGCGGCTCAGACAAATACTTTCAACATCTCCGTTAACACAACAAAAATTAAACAACCACAGAGATGAAACAACGGTGAGGCCACGTAAAATCGATTTAAGCCCCCCCCCCCCCCCCCCCCCCCCCCCCGCCGGTGGAATTCGTTTCCGCTGACCGTTCCAAGGCGGTTCTTCTGTCGCGGTTTATTTTTGTTATGGTTTGTCTTTAGGTGTTTGTGTTGCTTATGTTATTTTATTTTGGATAGCCTATTGGCCTTTTTGTGGGAAAGTAACTGTCATTTTGGCTTTCCGCTGTTGGTGTTTCCATTAGGGTCTGTTGTTTCATGTTTGTGTGTCTTTCCCTTTGGTGTCTCTGATGGTAGCTGTGGGTTGATTGTATCGATTCTTGATCATTGCCTCCACTTCTATTTTGTATGGTCTTTTATGAAGTTTAGGTAGCCAATATAAAGTAGGAAAATAACTGTCTTGGCATTCTGTAACAGAGACAGCAAACTTGGTGGCCGAATGACAAACGTGGTCAGCAACTAAAACCGTCTCTACAGCTAAAGGCTGAAGTTCATAGGCCTTAGCACCACCATGTTCTTGCTGAAGAGTGTTAACATAGTGAAACCGTCAAACAACGACTACACTGTCAGCGACCTTATCAGCTGGAGCCAAAACAAACTTCCTATGCAATTCTTGAATGCCTAGTTTAAGGTGACGTAAAGACGTCTTTGGTTTAGAAAGTAATAAGTTCGTATTTTGCGAATAAAAAGAAATGCGTTTGTTCACTAATTTCAGAATGCTAAGTTTCCATTCCTTAATAGCTTTATGCTCAACATACTCTCGTTTACACAATCGATTACTAAATTCATTCAAGACAGCAGCGATTTCATCTCTACATTTATTGCAATCAATTTTAGAAGGAAATCGACATTTCGGTCCCTTAGATATTATATTACGTATCCTAGAATCAGGAATAATTTTTAAATTGTCAGTATTAATATGACCAGCAGCAGGATAGCAATACACTGAATTTTTACAATCACATGTATCAGGAGTGTTAGGAGTGTTAGTGTCTATATCAAGATCAGAAACAAGTTTATTGAAATTAAAAATGATAGACCTAAAAGGTTTAGATAGATCTGCAAGTCTCCTTTCCAAAAACATCAATAAAAACTGATTTACATGTCTTTACAGTAAGTACCCCCACCTCCCAAGAACATAGATCAGAGGCAAAAATTCATAAAATACACCCAGTTAGACCTAAATTAGCACTACCATCACATTCTTTTACAGTATCTTTGGCAAAATACATGCCATGAAGATACATTTTATGAAACAGAATTGGACAGAACCTACAAATGTGTGGAAATAGTATGTAATGACTGAAAACAGGACAGTGCTACTGACATTACTACTTTTGCTATAGGGAGCTTTCCTCTAAATGTTTTAATAGGCGACAGTAGTAACCTTTTACCTGTTCCCACAAAAATTACACACAAAAATGTTCAAACCTTACTTGTTTATAGAGCCATCCTAGCCAAACAAGTTAATGAGAAAACCCCACATGTTCATCTGCTCCTTTTCAAGTTACAGGCAACCATGTTTGTTTACCTACTAGAACGGAGTAAATACAAACCAACATTTTTAAAGGAGGGGTGACCATATAAAATCAACAAAAAATTCTTTGAGCTTGCAGATATATTTATAAAACATGCATCATTTTAGTCCCTTATACCTATTATTTTCTCACATTGAAATAAAACATGGGATATATATCCAATGGAAGCAAGTCTGGTATTTAGAACGCAACTGAAAGCTCGGTCCATAGGTGATAAAAAAGTAGAAGTAAAACAAAGATCAGGAATCGATACAATTAACTTACTCCACCCATCAAAGATACCAAAGGGAAAGAAACACAAACATTAAGCGACCAGAACATAATGGAAACCTAAACAAAGGAAGGCCATAAGGACAGTTACTTGCCCACAAAATGGCCATATGGCCATACAAAATAAAAAGACACAAGTGATACACACAGTTAGTAACAAACAACAACATAAATTAACCGCCACAGAAGAACCGCCTTGGAACGGTCAGTGGAAAGATTTCCACTAGGTGGGGGGGGGGGGGGGGGGAGCTTAAATCGATTTTACGTGGCCACAATCCTCGCCCTTACTTCCGTCGCGATTTAGACAAATAATTTGTTCAGTCCGCATGAAGGCCTCCTAACTAATCAGTGCAACATCTCCGTGAACACACATTATCAAAGAAGCACAGAGGTGAGACAACGGTGAGGACTCGACAGCAAGAAACCACTGAAATGCTGGAGCAAAAGAAAACCAACAGTTAGACTACGATGGGCCCGACCAGAGACAGAGCATCAGGCACCAACTAACATTACCTTGAATTAGATCTCTCTAATTCTAAATAAGACTTTACGTTGGAACCGTCATAGAATCTGAGGCCTGACCCACCGGCGTGCAATTAAAGAGGGAAGCAAAGTTGCTAACCATGATTGGGTTAACTACCACGCATGCAGTCTGTCGTATAACATCCATGTTGTACCAAATCTTTTTATATCGAAGAATGATTTTACGAAATTGGGTGCTGAAGTCATTGCGGTTATAGATTTTTCTGAATTTATATACTAAGTCACCATAAAATTCGGGTTCCTATAGACCTTGTTGCAGAAGAGATTTAAGTCCAATATTGAATTTTGAAATTAAATCAGAATGGCGTCTATAAAATTTTGAAAAGGCTTTGCGTAGTTTATGGTACCGATAACCCTGATTCAGAAGTTTAGCCGTTTAATTTATTACAAGTGTTGAAGTCAGTTACCCGGCACTTCCAATTATTTACTGCAATCCTACCTATAACATTTATTTTGTTCCCAGTCTTTTGATATCGAAGAGTGATTTTACGAAATTTGGTAATGAAATTATTGTAAGCTTATATTTTTTTGAATTTATTTTCAAAGTCAACATAAAATTCGGGTTCCGATAGGCCTTGTTGCAGAAGAGACTCTGAAAGATTTTGAAACTAAATCTTTTCGTAGCTTATGATACCGATAACTCTGATCAAGAAATTTAGCAGTCAACAATTTATTATAAGTGTCGAAATCAGTTACATCACTAGACACTCTGGCAAATCAAATTAACTCCGAAATATAAACACCGTAGGATGCCGCACGAGGAACATCACCATCCAAGAAAGGAAAATTTACAGTCTCAAATTCTGAGGGTCAGGCCTCAGATTCTATGACGACTCCAACGTAAAGGCTTATTGAGAATTAGAGAGATCTAATTCAAGGTAATGTTGGTTGGTGCCTGATGCTCTGTCTCTGGTCGGGCCCATCGGAGTCTAACTGTTGGTGTTCTTTTGCTCCAGCATTTCAGTGGTTTCTTGCTGTCGAGTCCTCACCGTTGTCTCACCTCTGTGGTTCTTTGATTTTTTGTGTTCACGGAGATGTTGGACTGATGAGTTAGGAGGCCTTCATGCGGACTGAACAAATTATTTGTCTAAATCGCGACGGAAGTAAGGGCGAGGATTGTGGCCACGTAAAATCGAATCATTCCACTGACCGTTCCAAGGCGGTTCTTCTGTGGCGGTTTATTTATGGTGTTGTTTGTTACTTACTGTGTGTATCACTTGTGTCTTTTTATGTTGGATGGCCATATGGCCATTTTGTGGGAAAGTAACTGTCCTTATGGCCTTCCTTTGTTTAGGTTTCCATTATGGTCTGGTCGCTTAATGTTTGTGTTTCTTTCCCTTTGGTGTCTTTGATGGGTGGAGTAAGTTAATTGTATCGATTCCTGATCTTTGTTTTACTTCTTCTTTTCAAAAACAAAAGTTTTATTATACATTTTCCAGGAAACAAGCCCATCTACAATAGATAAGTGTAAAATAGAAGTGAAGGCAATGATCAGGAATAGATACAATTGACCCACAGCTACCATCAGAGACACCAAAGGGAAAGAAACACAAACATATAATAACTAGAACGTAATGGAAACACCAATAATGGAAAGCCAAAAGGACAGTTACTTTCCCACAAAATGGCCAATTGGCTATCCAAAACAAAAGATATAAGCGACATACACACTCAAAGACAAACCATAACAAAAATAAACCGCGGCAGAAGAACCGCTTTGGAACGGTCAGTAAAACAAATTCTACTTGGGGGCTTAAATCGATTTTACTCGTACACACTCCTCGCCCTTACTTCCGTCGCTTTTGTTCAGTCCACATGAAAAGTAGAAGTAAAACAAAGATCGGGAATTGATACAATTAACTTACTCCACCCATTAAAGACACCAAAGGGAAAGAAATACAAACATTAAGCGACCAGACCATAATGGAAACCTAAACAAAGGAAGGCCATAAGGACAGTTACTTTCCCACAAAATGGCCATATGGCCATCCAAAACCAAAAGACACAAGTGATACACACAGTAAGTAACAAACAAAAACATAAATAAATCGCAACAGAAGAGCCGCCTTGGAACGGTCAGTGGAAGATTTCCACTGGGGGGGGGGGGGGGGGGCTTAAATCGATTTTACGTGGCCACAATCTTCGCCCTTACCTCCGTCGCGATTTAGACAAATAATTTGTTCAGTCCTAACTCATCAGTGCAACATCTCCGTGAACACAAAAATCAAAGAACCACAGAGGTGAGACAACGGTGAGGACTCGACAGCAAGAAACCACTGAAATGCTGGAGCAAAAGAAAACCAACAGTTAGACTCCGATGAAGCCTCCTAACTCATCGGTGTAACATCTCCGAGAACACAAAAATACAATAAACACAGAGATGAAACAACGGTGAGGACTCGACAGCAAGAAATCACTGGAATGCCGGTGGAAAAGAAAACCAACAGCTAGACTCCGATGAGCCCAACTAGAGACACTTAGAAACGTTTGCGCTGGAACCGTCGTAGAATCCGAGACCTGACCCACCGGCATGCAGTTAAAGTGGGAAGCAAAGTTGTCAACCGTGACTGAGTTAACTACCATGCGTGCAGTCTGTCGTATAACATAAATCTAAAACACGGGGCATCGATATCAGAAGAATTTGCGTAATTTAACTGAGGTTCTGGAGGGTAAATTTAACCCATCAAAATGTGAAAGAAGGTTTTGTCAATATTTAATAAATCATCCAATTATACACACGTCGAGCTAAAAGCTTCAAGGATTTCAGTTTGGATTTCAACGGAAAGGGACATCATGAAATCTCTTCCATGAAAAAGAATACACCAGCCACAAGGGGTGCACAATTCATACCCATCAGAGTTGCCACAATTTGTCTAAATACCCTAGCACCAAATCTTATATGAATATTGTCAAGTAGAAAGGTGAGGGCTTCCTACACTTTCCGACCTGAACTTAATGTGTAATTTGTATGCTCTTCAGAAGTGAAAAAGCATTTCTTACATTACAAGCAAGAAAAAGGGCATCTTCTGTATGGGATCATTAACATAGTGTAATTAATCAAGTAATTTCGTTTTGGCCCAGTTACACAGCCAATGTCTGCTGTATTGGCCCGAGGCCGAAGGCCGAGACCAATACAGCTGATCGAGGACCTGTAACATGGCCAATACGAAATTACTTGATTAATGACTATTTTATTAATTGACACTATTAAAAAAAACATGATTATTGATTTTTGACCTCCGGTTAATATTGGCTGACCTGATGTTAATACCGATGACCTCCGATCAAAAAAGAATAGTCAATTAATAAATTATTCTATAAACGATAGTCATATAAAATAGCATACATTTTACAATACCTCTGGAAAACGCAGTACTTCATAACATTCCATTGCTGGAGTGTTAATTGACTAACGTGCCTGCGAAAGTAAAAAAAAAAAAACTATTCTGATTATTTTGGAAACAACATTACCACGCGCTGTGATTAATATATCAGGAATACCACATAGCTGTCTTAACAGAAATATTTGGTAACATGCCTTTATTCTCTTTAATGTTCTTCTGTATTCAAGGGAGAGGGAATTTTGATCATTTAATTGTTTGTAGAATATTTGTCTTTCATTACGAAAACAAGCCTATTCAAACATATTGGAAATTTTACCAAAAAAAAAAAATGAAAAAAAAAAAAAAAAAAAAAAAAAAAATCAGGTAAAAAAATCTGATATTTTTCTTATTATTTAATCTTCAATTCCGCCATTGTCACAGACCTGATAGGTAATTTTTTTCGGGTCTTGGACCACCTAAACGTCCCGTTTCAATTCCAAGTGTGTAATACCCCGCACCTTAGCTAAGCCAAAAACGATGGCTTTTGGCTTGGTAAGTATGCATCAAAGTTTCTGTTTCATATACAGTTTTAAACGTTACAAATGTGTGTAATTGTGATATTTCTCTGCATTTATTTGTCCAGTCATTGTAATATAATGTTATTAATCAAGAAATTTCGTATTGGCCCAGGTACAGGTCAGAGGTCTGCTGTATTGGTCAGAGGTCTGCTGTATTGGTCGGAGGCCGAAGGCCGAGACCAATACAGCTGACTGAGGACCTGTACCTGGGTCAATACGAAATTACTTTATTAATGACAATTTTATTAATTGATCGATTAAAAACATGATTATTGATTTTTGACCTGTGTTAATATGGATGGCAATACAGGATAGTCAATTAATAATAATTCGTAAAAAGAAATTTCTCACATCTATTAATGTAACATGTTACGATATTTTGGAAATGTTTTACAGGTGATCCAATGTCCTGGAAATAAATTTAGTTTTTGAATACGAAGTAGTATCCGAACCCAAATTTAAGTCATATAAAAACATTTTGGTCAACCTTCTACCTGTCATATCAAGCAAACGCCTCCTTAAACGTGTCATATTAATCCATCGTCTGTATACAGATTGTTCTCAGGTCATATCTCATTAATATATTAATGGGGTGACGCGATGTACTACCCAAAAATATCGTTAAGCCCGATTCGGAGGCCAACATGCGGACTGAACAAATTATTTGTCTTAATCGCGACGGGAGTAAGGGCGAAGATTTGTGGCCACGTAAAATCGATTTAAACTGGCACTTGCGGTAGCAGCTACCACCAAAAATGTAGGCGGGGCTTACTGATTACTGATCAGCTGTGAAAACATTTACTTGGGGTCTGATAGCTCAGGCACTGCAGAATAATGCATATACTCACACATTATGAATAGTGATTTTTTTCTTATTTCTGTCCCAGATATACCAGTATATTGTGGATGCTTGATTAAACTGCCTCATAAAGTTAACAGGTCAATGAAATGAATACACCTCTAAACCCACATTATAAAGAAAAACGTTTTGTGTTTTGGGGTGTTTTGTGTTTTCAATATTTTCCTTTTTTATACAAAGATTGTGGGTACATGTTAGAACAGCCTCACCGAACTAGAAGGAAACAAAATGTCAAACCATTTTCACCTGAAAAAAAAAATGCATCCTGTTTCTAATTGATCAAGACTAATCAGTTTTGCCACATATCTAGACAAGTGGCTTTGTTTATAAACATTCTCCATGTTAAAGCAATTAAACTGGACCAGTTTATTATTTCAGCCAGGGCAAACTCGGCAAAATTAAATCATTTTAGCTAATCCAGAACCTTTTGGGTTACAATACAATGTATTTTATATTTTTAAACAATATCCAGATATATTACTTTTAAACATAAGATACATTTATTGAAAAAAATACTAAATGGTGATGGCATTCCTTTACATAACACCTATTTTGTAATGGATCAAGCTACTTCATAAGGTATACGTACAATTTCCTTCCAGGATTTTATACATGCCGGAAAAATGGCAGAGAATTCTGACAAAGAGAAATCATTTAATTTTTTTTTTACAAAAGAACAGTTTTGGGCAGTATTTTATTTCTTCAGATTTACAAGTCTGAATGGGCATTTTATGAACTTAAATATCATAGCAGCAGCTGAGACAATAACAACAACTGATAACAATGATGGTGGTGATAATGATAATCAAAATTCTTCAAACAGTCATCTGCAGGACAATTTTCCGGGCATTTTATGGACATAATCATGGATATACATGTAATAATGATTATCCAATTTGGTACCAGAAACCCCGAAATGGGTATTTGACAAACAGTGCAGGCCCAGATCAGATGCCACAGAATTGGCGTCTGATCAGGGCCTACACTGTTTAGAGCATTAGCTACCTTTATTAATATACCTATAAACTGGAATTGACAAGTTCCTGTGTATCATGGAATATGAATAGATTTTTGTTTTCTAAGAGACCCAGAGGTAGGATTATTTATTTGCTTTTACTAAGTTTGCCATCTTATAAGTGGAAGTGTTTGGACCTGTTGTATTTGTTGCTTTGTTTGTATCACATGACAAAGGTTCAAAGGTTATATCTAGTTTGAATTTCTGAGCACTTTCCAGTAATTTCATTCACCATATACAATTAATATTGGTTTTTGAGACAATATTTTGGTGTTGTTGTATAAAGTAGAGATATGCCTCCTTACAGAACAAATTTTGTTTCTGAAGGTTTTCTAAGTATTTTATTTTCATTGATAAAGCTTCTGCAATCAACAAAATGTAAAAGTCAGGCACCATTTTGAAATAAGCTCCGCCTACATCCTTTTATAGAGCAGGTGGGGGTTTAAGCCCCCTAGTGAAATACGTTTCCGCTGACCGTTTCAAGGCGGTTCTTCTGTCGCGGTTTGTTTTTGCTATTGTTTGTCTTTGGGTGTTTGTGTTGCTTGCGTTGTTTTGTTTTTGATAGCCTATCGGCCATTTTGTGGTAAAGTAACTGCCCTTTTGGCTTTCAGCTACTGATGTTTCCATTAGGGTCTGTTGTTTCGTGTTTGTGTTTCTTTCCCTTTGGTGTCTCTGATGGGAGCTGTGGGTTAATTGTATCGATTACTGATCATTGCCTCCACTTCTTTTTTTTATAAAAGGGACAATGTTTGGGCAAAACGAAACCCTAGAAAGCAATTGAGAAGAGAAAAATTCATTGATCAGAAATCATTTTATGAAGCCTTAATGGCTGATCCCACTACTGACAAGTTCCACCAGTTGAAACGAAGAAATCGGGGCGGCGCTGGGTCCAGCACGTACTGTATAAGTGTTAATGGTCAGGAGGTCTCAACACCAAAGCAACAGAGAGAATTCTTAGCGAAATATTTCGAAGATTTATCGGTTCCACAAGACGAGAAGTATGACTCTGCCTACAATGAATTGTGTACAGTCCGTCATGAAATCATAAGCCAGATAATTGAGGAGAGTCCAGTACCCTTAGACCTGATAACCATTGTTGAAACAAAAACGGCTACCCCATAGTTGAATTCCAAGAATGCACCAGACGAGTTTGGTGTCATCTCAGAACACCTGAAATACGCTGGAAATGCTGTAATTGAGGACATCACCGATCTGTTCAACAAGATTCTCTCTGAAAACCATGTACCATAACCATTTAAAACAGGAATTTTAACTCCAGGCTTGTCAGGCCACAGATTCTATGACGGTCCCAGCGTAAAGGCTTAAGTTTGTTGGTACCCAATGCCCTGTCTCTGGTCGGGCCCATCCGAGTCTATTTGCTGGTTTTCTTTTGCTCCAGCTTTTCAGTGGTTTCTTGCTGTCCTCGCCGTTGTTTCATCTCTGTGGTTGTTTGATTTTTGCGTTTACGGAAGTGTTGCACTGATGAGTAAGGAGGCCTTCATGCGGACTGAATAGATTATTTGTCTTAATCGCGACGGAAGTAAGGGCGAGGATTGTGGCCACATAAAATCGATTTAAGCCCCCCCCCCCACCAGTGGAATTCGTTTCCGCTGGCCGTTCCAAGGCGGTTCTTCTGTCGCGTTTTTTTTGGTATTATTGTTATGGTTTGTCTGTGTGTGTTTGTGTAGCGTGTGTTGTTTTGTTTTGGACCTATTGGCCATTTTGTGGGAAAGTAACTGTCCTTTTGGCTTTCCGCTGTTGATGTTTCCATTAGGGTCTGTTGTTTCGTGTTTGTGTTTCTTTCCCTTTGGTGTCTCTGATGGGAGCTGTGGGTTAATTGTATCAATTTCTGATCATTGCCTCCACTTCTACTTTATACCATTTCACTTTTATTAAAGCTTCTAAACAGAAAGGGAGGCAGTGGTCAGGAATCGATGCAATTACCTCACACCTCCCATCCAAGACACCAAAGAGGAAGAAACACAAATATAAAACAAGTTCGTCATAATGAAAACAAAAGGACAGTAATTTCCTATATAATGGCCAAACGGGTGGCTATAAAGTAAATACATGGTAAGTGTCTTTATTAAAAAAAATATAGTCGGCGAGCCTTAGAAAATTTTATAGGGGCGAGCTTAATCGCGACGGAAGTAAGGGCGAGGAAAGTGGTCACGTAAAATCGAATTAAGCCCCCCCCCCCCCCCCCCAGGGTAATTCGTTTCCGCTGACCGTTCCAAGGCGGTTCTTCTATCCTTGGGATGTTTGTGTCGCTAATAATATTATTTTATTTTGGATAGCCTATTGGCCATTTTTGGAAAAGTAACTGTCTTTTTGGCTTTCCGCTATTGATGTTTCGATTAGGGTCTGTTGTTTCGTGTTTGTGTTCCTTTCCCTTCGGTGTCTCTGATTGGAGCTGTGGGTTAATTGTTTCGATTCCTGATCACTGCCTCCACTTCTATTTAATATAAGCTATTTTATTAATTGTAAAATAAAGTTGTATTGATGTTATTGACTGAAAAGTAAAAACATGAAGTTTTACATATTTGTATTATTTTTTTACCATTTGCCAAAGAAGAACAATTTTCCCTGGATAGGCATCACAAGTATATGCTCTTCAATAATGTATAAGAGATTTTTTCCATCCTTATTCAAAAATTTTGCAATTGTTATTTTCTGGACCGAAATTAACTGGTCTTTCTGAACAAAAGTCAATTTTATCCAAAATGGAATGTGATATCAAAATTCTGTGATATTGTTATCAGGGTGTGACTTCAAAAAACATTTGCGCCAAATCTTCTCTAATTTGAGCGTTGATTCAAGGAACTGAATCATTTTTAAGTCAGGAACCTACACATAATTCTCATTTTTCAGGAAAGCGGCAAAACGTCTGCTGTCATTACAACTAATTTAAAGAAGATTGACTGGGCTGATACAGGAACCCCTGGCCCAATTTACCTATTAGCGTTCGCAAAAAAATTATAGGCATTATTTGTGGCGTGTTTTATTTCATTAAATGTGTATTTTGGAAACTATATTGTTGTGTTTGAAGAGATTCAATAAAACCGAGTATCCGATTTTCGTTCTTTTATATTTTTTTGTTTTCCAAAGGCAACATTTTAGCATTTTATATTATCGGTATCATAAACTACGCAAAACCTTTTCTAAATTTAATAGACATCATTCCGATTTAATTTCTAAATTCAAACTCCTCTGTAACAAGGTCTATCGGAACCCGAATTTTATGGTCATTTAGTGTATAAATTCCGAAAAATATATTCTTGCAGTGATTTCAGTACCCAATTTCGTAAAATCATTCTTCGATCAACATACTTATTATACGACAGACTGCATGCATGGTAGTTAACCGAATCACGGTTGATAACTTTGCTGCCCTCTTTAATTGAACGCCGGTGGGTCAAGCCTCAGATTCTATGACGGTTCCAGCTGTGGTTTAATTGTATCGATTCCTGATCATTGCCTTCACTTCTATTTTACTTATGTAATGTATGTTGGTACCTGATGCTCTGGACCCGTCGGAGTCTTACTGTCGGTTTTCTTTTGCTCCAACATTTCAGTGGTTTGTTGTTGCCCAGTCCTTATCGCTATTTCATCTCTGTGGTTGTCAGATTTTTGTGTTCTCGGAGATGTTGCACTGATGAGTTAGGAAGACTTCATGCGGACTTAACCAATTATTTGTCTAAATCGTGACGGAATCAAGGGCGAGTATTGCGGGTGTGTAAAATCAATTTAAGCCCCCCCCTCCCACACACACACACACACAAACACACACCTCAGTGAAATTTCATAGCAGTTCTTCTGTCGCGGTTTGTTTTTGTTATGGTTTGTCTTTGAGTGTTTGTTTTGGATAGTCAATTGGTAATTTCGTGGAAAAGTAACTGATTTTCTGCTGTTAATGTTTCCATTAGGGTCTAGTTATTTAATGTTTGTGTTTCTTTTCCTTTGGTGTCTCTGATGGTTGGTGTTGGTTAATTTTGTCGATTCCTGATCATTGCCTTTACTTCTATTTTTGGATAGGAGATGTGAGGTAATTTTATCGTTTCTGATCATTTCCGTCGATTTTTGAAGTAATTTTACAAACTACAAAGATTGAAAGCAGCAATATCAAGCCACCTAAAGAAGAGAGAGTGTTTGTGACATGATGGTATGCACAAAACATAAAGCAAAACATGAAATGACATATAACTCCAACAAATAAACAAGAACTGGAACGGTACGATCGCCTTGGAACGGTCAGCTGGAAAATTACCCCGGAGTTTACTAACATTGAACCCTTGCCCTTAATTCAAATGTAAGTTTGTAACATTAATAACAACTAGAACGGCAAAAGTAGAGCAACATTGTATGAATTAAGGTAATTATGAATTTAGGGTGTTGATAACAATAGCCTTGTTTTAGATTTTTTTTCTGTCAAAAATCCTTTTCACGCAGTTATGTTCCAGCAACATATTGTTGATGTTTGAAAGGTCATCCAGTTATCGCGAAGTAGAGATGGACGCCTAAGCTATATCGGCTTTGTTATCTTTGGAAAGTGGATGTCCTTTTTATATTTTGAAAAATAAATAAATAAATAAATAAATAAATAAATAAATAATATAAAGCAAAATGCAACAAAAGGTGCACAGTTTATGTCCATCGGTGAACCAATTACTTGTGTATATAATATAGACCCAAATGTTACGTAATGTAATTCAATATAAAGAAAAGATCTTTAGAAACCTTTGGCTTGTCCAAAATTGATAATGATTATTGTCATCGCATGAGGGCAAATAGGCATAGTTTTTGAGCAAGTAATATAATCAAGCAACGTACATGGTATGCATGTCAGTGACACAAGGGGATAGTTGGGAACAAGACTAATGTCCTTTCTTAAAGAGGGGACGATTCTAAATCGATTTTATATGGACATAACCAGTGTCCTTAGTTCTGCCGTGTTATACACATATAAATTGTTCAATCATCTATTCCTTCAAGCCAAAGGGCGGGGGTCATGTTTTCTTATGATACAAACCTTCTGTACACAGCTAGTTTATGGCGTTAGTGTAGTTCTGGTGTATCGGCCCCCGCCTGTCGGGGCTTGAAGAAATAGATAGGCTGCATGATGCTTCCACGCATAGCTGAAGCAGAAATAAGAAAAATATCACAATTTTCATCTTAAAAATTTCGTTTTTGCTACGGTAATGTTTTACAATGCATTTGTATATGTGTGTTTTCGTAATGGATTGTTAGGGCCCCATAATAAATTTGCGGGTGCCCTGTAGTAATCACCCTGTCTGTCCGTCTGTCTGTCCGTCCACATTTTTTATGTTATTTTTTTTTTTCTAAATAACTTACAAACCGTCAAACGCATCAACTTCAAAAATTTAAATATAAGGTCACAACATCATTACACAATTTCACGGCAAGTTACCTAACTATAGCTACAATATTCTCAGAGTTATGACCCTTCGAAAAACTTAAAAACGTCCACATTTTTCATGACTTTTTTCTTAATAACTTACAAACCATCAAACCTATCAACTTCAAACTTTAAATACAAGGTCAAAATATTATTACACAATTTTATGGCATGTTACGTAACTGTAGCTTCAATACTCTCAGAGTTATGGCCCATTGTCAAACTTGAAAATTCAGCTTTTTTCGTCTTTTCTTTTTTTTACATTTTTATTTCAAAATCGCTTTAGATATTCAAAGGAACTTCCTATAATTATTGACAGTTGTCCTATAGTAATACCCTATCTGTCCATCCGTCCATCCGTCCGCCCGTCTGTCTGTCTGTTCATCAACATTTTTCATGTTAACTTACAAAATAGAAGTGAAGGCAATGATCAGGAATCGATACAATTAACCCACAGACACCAAGGGAAAGAAACACAAACATGTAACAACTAGACCCTAATGGAAACATCACTAGCGGAAAGCCAAAAGGACAGTTACTTTCCCACAAAATGGCCAATTGGCTATCCAAAACAAAATAGTATTTTAACTTACAAACCTTCAAACGCCGGCCCCCGCTGAAACCGACCGCACACGAGTACTGGAAAAGCCCTCATAGGAGCTAAGCCTGCCCGGGTAAACCGGTGCGAGTTGGACCGCCCATGCTTATAAACCCTATTTGTTTCATTGGGCGGCAGGGCTTGAGAAGTCATTTCATCTCAATGTCGGGTAAATGTCCCACAAAATTGGAAGCAACGTCTCCAAAATAACCTATAAAGTGCTGACCGGGACAAAAACCTCAAAACAAATAAACAAACAAAACCTTCAAACGCATCAACTCCAATCTTTAAACGTAAGGTCACAACAAGATTACACAATTTTATGGCAAGTTACGTAACTCTAGCTACAATACCCTAAGAGTTATGGCCCTTTGAAAAACTAAAAAAAAAGCATCATTCCAACTCCTCTGATAGCGCTGCGGGGCTCTAGTCAGTTTCACTGACAGCTCTAGTTCCTTTTCAGTTTCCTGTATGGACTGTTGAGTTGATGAGCATTATTGTATTTAGTGTGGAAGACTTCATGTCACTAGCTCTCTTTTATTTCGGCAGATAATCTAACTGAGTAACTTTGTCTGATTGGGTACACCCGTTCATCAAGGCGTTTCAGTACACATATTTGGCATATTTCGCAATAACAAGATAAAAATAGGTGTCCCCCTCACCCTCCCACCCCCCGCCCTAAAAAAAAAAAAAAAGGAACAAAATTTTAGATTTAACGTCCCCATCATGTAGGTCATTCTGGAGATGCCGCGTCCTATTTTGTTTGTTGATTGTAAGTATGATTTTAATTGAATTCCATTTAAATTAGAGATATTGTACTCGCTACACAGTGAACACTACGTTGATGATCAGACTGCGTCGATGCTCTTGCTGACATCAACCTTTGTTGTTTGCAAGTCCTCTTGCCGTGACTCATACAGGATCCAGTCATACTGAGAAATATCTTCAGTATATTGGTTATACTTATAAGGGAGAGGTTTGGTGAATCATCAATGGAAAATGACAGGAATTGTCCAAGTGCAAACCTCTGGGTGAGACCGTCTGCCGTTACTTAGACACTTACATTGCCATAGAAGAACTAATGACAAAAGTATACAAATAAAAATCAACAACAGTAAGTATTATAATAAAATAGTTATGTTAGCCTTACGCGGTGGCTATATTTCCAGTTTTGATTATGTAACGGATAAAAATGCTATTCACCTTTACCCGGCCGGGAATAATCTCACCCGCTCCGCCGGAGTGACAGGCCAAGACTCTACCGCGTCACTATAAAAGCCGCTCCCGAAACACGATTTCGCATGTAAAGAACGCTAGGTCTCTATCAATGGAAAACCCCTTGAACCCCCCTTTTATATTGTAAAACTGGGGTTTACCGGAGTAAACCTTATTTTCCTTAATTCGGCTCTCAAATATAGATTGTGGGTACTCGATAAGGAGGTTCTTACGAGTACCCACAATCTATATTTTTAGCAGAAATAAGAAAAAATATCAAAATTAATCATCTTCAAATTATCGTTTTTCCGGCGGTAAAACTTACAATGTATTTGTATAGGCGTGTTTTCGTAATAGTATGATACCGTAATGATGTTGAACGTATTTGACGTCAACGGTCAATCGGATTGTATAATATGCTCCCATTCACTATCTTGGGGCGGCATAGAATATTTGAAAGCGGGTTACGCTTTCCCTCGGCAAATATATGTATCATCCTTTGACTGAAATATGAGGATCTAATTAGCCCGGTGCCATGGTTGGATAGTAATTTAAGTATGCTTTAATGATAAATTTATCACTCAGCATGACCGTTTTTAAAGCATCAGTATCTGTTTTTGAAAAACATTTAAATAAGAATACCTGTCACAACTTTCGGATTATTAACCGACAGAGGCAAGCTAAATTTGTCAACTAAAACCCATTTATCCTGTTTCTGACACCGAGTTGCTTTTTTATTCCGGTAATGGAAAATCTATTTTGTGGGGATTATTTGTCATATCGTCTAAAGACCAATCAATCGGCTTTACCTCCCCTCTCAGCTACTAATGAAATAAAAACAAGACGATAAATGCTTTATCTGAATAAACCTTATACCAAGGTGGTTCTTCTCAATAGACCTGAATTTCTCCATCCTGCGTGTGTTTTCTTTATGGATTCATACACCATTGGCCTTTTACTAAATCTAATTGATGGAAATATTAATAGCATCAAATAGGCGCAAATTGATTTGGTTACAAATACAGTAATGATGTCAATTGTGAGATTGATGGAGTGTAATCGGATTAAATACCATTCACAACTCGGAACTTGAAGAGACGTACGAAGATGGCGACTCAGTTCGTCTTGGGAGTTCCAGTATTATTTTATTCGATTCCAAATTGAACAGAAAGCCGTGGTCTGGTTTCATTGGAGGCTCATGATATTTGTCGGTTTTCCCTGGACATCAGTTCTGTCAGCACCTTTGTGTTGCTGTTAACTCTTATCCTGCTGTTCACGACAACCCCTATCTTTGGAAACAGTGTAGATCCAGATCAGATGGCCATCTTACCAGGATCTACCCTGTTTGGCATTCAGTTTATGAATTTGTAGCAATAAATTACATCAAGTAATTTGATTGGTTGGTGTTTTTTCCGCTCCGCCAATAGGGGCTCGAAGAAATATATGGGCTGCACGATGCTTCCACGCAGAGCTGAATCCGGCCCGCACACTAGTACTGGTAAACAGCTTAGAGGATCTAAGCCTGCCCAGGCAAAGCGGTGCGAGTCGGCCCGCCCATGCTTATAAACCCTATTGGTTTCATTGGGCGACAGGGCTTGAGATGTCATTTCATCTCATTGTCGGGTAAACGGCCCACAAAATTGGAAGCATCGTCACCAAAATGACCTATACAGTGTTGACGGGGACGTTAAACCTCAAATCTAAACAGAAAGCCGTGGTAGGGTTTCATTGGAGGCTCATGATATTTGTCGTTTTTTTCCTTGACATCAGTCCGGTCAGCTGCCAGGATAGGTACAATACTTTTTTCGACCATTACGATAAACACATCCGTGAGGCATAGTGCATTTGTTCTTTTCTCACAAACAGACATTTTCTGATGAAAACCTGATATATTTTTCTTATTTTTACTCTAAATATAGGTTGCGGATGCTCGTTAGAACCGCCTCAATGAGGCGGTTCTAACGAGTACCCACAACCTATGTCTTCGATCAGAAATAAGGAAAAAATGTATACCCCCATAAACCCCAGTTTTCTCTATATAAAGTGGGGTTTAGGGTGTGTTCATTTCACGGACTTGTTCACGTGATGCTGGACAACAGTCTGTCAGCACCTTTGTGTTGCTTTTAGGATAGGTGCAATACTTTTTACGACTATTATTCAAAGCTCTTGACCTGGTTGCAAACCACAAAGACAAACTTAGCATACGTAATAGAACCTACTGTCTCATCCACGTTGTATCACCAAACTTATCTAGGTTGTCTATCGATGTAAAAAACTGCAATTTAAAGTTAACATCTTAAACATGTATCAGCCCCCACCCATCGGGGCTTAAAGAAATAGATGGGCTGCATGATGCTTTCACGCAGAGCTGAATCCGACCGCACACGAGTAATGGTAAACCGCTTAGAGGATCTAAGCCTGCCCAGGCAAAGTGGTGCGAGTCCATGCTTATAAACCCTATTGGTTTCATTGGGTGATAGGACTTGAGATGTCATTTCCTCTCAAAGTCGGGTAAAAGTCCAACAAAATTGGAAGCAACGTCTCCAAAATGACCTATACAGTTTTGAGGGGACGTTAAACATCAAATCAAACAAACAATAAACATGTACATTAAAATCATTAACCCTCAAACCTAAAAAAAAAAATAGCCGTGTTTCCGCTAACCCGACCGACCGTACTTCAGACCCCTTCCCCCACCGAAACTACTATTTTTATCAATAACAGAACAAAATAAAAATCAAAACACCGACACCCATCATTTTCCATTATCGACCCTGCCCAGTGTCGTATTTGCATTTCCCATAGAAAGTTCGGGTTTTAAGTACATTTTTGTAGTTTTTGACATTTAGCACCTTCCAAAATAAAGAGCTGACTTTTTTGAGCATCTTATACAGTGCAAGTCTCAACATGACATTTATTAACAACAACAACAACAACAAAAAAAAAAGAATAATAATAAAAAAATAAAAAACACAACAACAACAACAACAAAAAAAAAAAAAAAACAACAAAAGAAAAATAAACTATACAAAAACACATCAAAAATACAGGCCCGACCCTGTTTTTTTTTTTTTTCAGGAGAAAAATAAAATAATAAAAAAAAGTTCCACCTAGCTACCGACCAAAATTTATTCAACATGTATAAGTAGAAACACTATTTTTTTACGCCTTATATGCCTAGCAACCCGGAAAATGGGACACCATTGGCAAAGAGTGAAGACACGGAACGTGACATCTGATCATGCACATCGGGTTTAGTTTGTAAAACCCTACAACAAATAAAACAAGTCTAGCATGCTTAATTTGGAAAGGGATCTGTCCGAAGCTGTTAAGTGCCATGCAAGACTTAACACAATAAGCATTTGTTG
Organism: Lucinisca nassula; assembly: GCA_963580285.1. Taxonomy (NCBI): domain Eukaryota; kingdom Metazoa; phylum Mollusca; class Bivalvia; order Lucinida; family Lucinidae; genus Lucinisca; species Lucinisca nassula. The sequence goes on from OY757010.1 coordinate 4,540,298, forward strand.
TCTTTTCATTTCGACTTTTGACGTTAACATTATTTTCGCGGACTGTTATTTACAGCGCATAGGCCAATGTTGCGATCATAATTTGTCGCTGGCAACGAAATAACTTACGGGGATGTCGAATCTGCAAAACCGCGTCTGCTGTAAACTCGTTTTGAAGCTTTTTTTCACTTTTCACAAAATTTTAGTTCTTAAAGCTGTAGACCTAGTCCGATGAACACAGGTTCTTTGGCTCCGTAGAATAGTAAGCAACAGCTACACAGAAAATTAAGACATAAAACCACCCAAACAGGCGCAGACACAAATAATCACGAAAACACGCCCATATAATTTTGACCCCCTTGAACCCAATTTTATGTAGAAAAATGGGGTTTACAGGGGTAAACCTTATTTTTCTTACTTCTGCTCTAAAATATAGATTGTGGGTACTAGTTAGAACCGCCTCAATGAGGCGGTTCTAACGAGTACCCTCAATCTATATTTTGAGCAGAAATAAGACAAATGTCAAAGTTTTTCCTCTGAATTGTCGTTTTTTTCGGCGATAAAATGTACAATGTATTTGTATAGGCGTGTTTTCGTAATGAAAGAAACACAGACACAGAACACGTGAACGAAACAATTCAATTAACTGACATACATGAAACTGAAAACAACGACGACAACAACAGCCAACAGTAGCAACAACAACAAAACGTCACCTGGGATCATCAAGCAGTAATAGTGGGAGCTGGGGCGTCAACTCCCGACAGTGTATACAGTAAAATTCCTATATTAAGACCACCTTTGGGACTGTTCAAAAGTGGTCTTTAAGACCACTTTTGAACAGTCCCAAAGGTAGTCTCTAAAAATGAGACATTAGGTGTCGACACACAAATAATAACTGCATCCTTCTGGATAAGCTTTTTAAGGCAGATTTAGTCTTAGTTTAGGTGAACCTTAATAGCGGGATTTTACTGTAATTTCATGCACCCTCCTCCCCGGCCTCATTCCCAACAGACAACCATGAGTAGAAGACAGACATGATTCAGGGGTAATGACTCAATAAGAGCTGAAGAAAACCTCCAGTTTGATGGACGGGGCTCGAACTTAGGACACGAAACACCGGGTTCCATCCATTTTCCAAGTATTTAGGCTGGGTGCGTCAAAAAGTCCGTAGTCCAGTCCACCGCCATGCAACCTCGAAATGAGACAAAGTTGTTCACTGTTAAAAACGTCAGGAATATGTTGTTAACACACCCTTCCACTTAGTTTTTTTATACCTGCAAAAAGACATGAATGACAAAAGGTGCACCGTCCTTCGGATCGGGACTCCCGTGCAGGGAGAACCATCCCCTGTGCTGGTTAAAGACCCCTACCGTAATTACATGCTTACTGTGTAGGCTTTCATGCAGGTATGTAGGCAATGTACACCTGCGAGTAATGGTCAAATGTGACCTATCAAGATAGAAAGAGACATTTTTCTCATGAAACAATTCATTAGTTTTCTTATCACTGCTGCAAATATTGATTGGGTGTGCTCGTTAGAACCCTTATTGAGGTGGTTCTAACGAGCATCCGCAAAAAATATGTTTGTGCAAAATAAGGCAAATAATGTACACCCCTGAAAATACCCTCTTCTCTCTATATAAAGGAGGCTTTACAGGGTTTTCATTACACGGACTTGTTATTTTGAGTTGAGGTTTAACGTCCCCGTCAACACTGTGAAGGTCATTTTGCAGACGTTGCTTCCAATTTTGTGGGACTTTTACCCGACATTGAGATGAAATGACATCTCTAACCCTGCCGCCCAATAAAACCAATAGGGTTTATAAGTATGGACGGTCCGACTCGCACCGCTTTGCCTGGGCAGACTTAGATCCTCTAAGCGGTTTACCAGTACTCGTGTGCGGGTCGGTTTCAGCTCTGCGTGGAGCATCATCCCGCCCATCTATTTCTTCCAGCCCCGATGGGCGGGGCCCGTCGATGAAAAAATACATAGCGCGAGCAGAATGAAAACTTTAAGCTCCAAATTTCTGCCTATCCAGCAGAGCATGTCGAGCCAACGTCGGGCCGACAGCGATACGATATCGCTGTCGGTCCGACGTTGGTCCGCTATTTTGTGCTACCTGGGTGAATAGGACTCTTCAGCTTTATCAGGAAAACACGCCTATATAATTTTGATCCCCTTTAACTCCACTTTAAAAGAGTAAGACTGGAGTTTACATGGATATGCATTATTTTTTATATCTGCTCAAAAACATAGATTGTGGAATCTCGTTAGAACCACCTCGGCGAGGCAGTTCTAACGAGTACCAGCAATCTATGTTGTGATTAGATATATGAAAAATATCCAACTTTTTAACATTTTTTTTTTATTTTTGGTGGTAAAAATTTCCAATATATTTGAATAGGCGTGTTTCCGTAATGTTAAATTTGGCAGCGGCCCATTCTTATAAGGCATTTGGTCAAAATCATCAGCAAGATTGCAAACAGTGTTGATCCTGATCAGACGAGTTGTCTCATCTGGATCAACAGTCTGTATCTGTTACGAAAACACGCCTATAAAAATACATTGTAAAGTTTACTGCCGAAAAAAAAGAAGAAAATTTTAAGATGGAAAACTGTGATATTTTTCTTATTTGAGCAGAAATAAGAAAAATTAGGTTTACCCGTGTAATCCCCAGTTTTACTATATACAAATGGGGTTCAAGGGGGTCAAAATTATACAGGCGTGTTTACCTGATGTGTTCCCTTCTAAAGGGTTTATTACTGTCATTGTTTGCCCCCCCGCCCATCATGGCTTGAAGAAATAGATGGGCTGCATGATGCTTCACGCAGAGCTGGAACCGACCCGCACACGAGTACTGGTAAACTGCTTAGAGGATCTAAGCCTGCCCAGGCAAAGCAATGCGAGTCGGCCCGTCCATGCTTATAAACCTATATTAGTTTCATTGGGCGGCAAGGATTGAGATGTCATTTCATCTCAATGTCGGGTAAAAGATCCACAAAATTGGAAGCAACGTCTCCAAAATTATCTTTACAGTGTTGACGGGTGTTGCATCCCTAAACGTCCGACATCCCTAAGTGTCCGACAAAATTTTAATTTCTCGCAAAATTGTTGGAAACGGTAGGGAATGTTCAATTATGACATTTTAAGTGAAATTTTTTTTTTTTGGAAATATTCAAATATTCGAAATTTAACTTCAATTTTTTCTTGTCGGACATTTCGGGGTGCCCCATGCATCCCTAAGTGTCCGCCATCCCTAAATGTCCGACAACATGAAAATTGACTAAGAAAGCATTTTTATTGTTAATAATCAATCAACGATAAATAAAAAGACAAATTTAACGTTAAACCTATGTTAAAAATGTTCACCTTTGGAAATAAGCATTGCAATATATGGATCCGAATATACCGTCATCCTTAGATGTCCGCCAGCATGACAAAATCTTAGTTTCTCGGGAAGATGTCCGAAACGGTGGGGAATGATCAATTGTGACATTTTAAGTGAAAACTTCGCTTTTTTTCTCGAAAATATTCGAAATTTAACTTCATTTTTTTTTCTTGTCGGACACTTAGGGATGACCCATGCATCCCTAAGTGTCCGCCATCCCTAAATGTCCGACAACATGAAAATTGACTAAGAAAGCATTTTTATTGTTAATAATCAATCAATGATAAATAAAAAGACAAATTCAACGTTAAACCTATGTTAAAAATGTTCACCTTTGGAAAAAGCATTGCAATATATGGATCCGAATATGTCCGCAATCTCTAGATGTCCACCAGCATGACAAGTAACTTGGAAAATAGTTCTTACCGCTAATAATGAATAATGATTTATAAAGAAAAAGGTGAAGCAATTAAACCTATGCTAAAAAAGAATACCTTCGGAAATAAGCATCTTGATAAGGGATCCAAATATGGTCATCCCTAAGTGTCCGCCATCCCTAAATGTCCAACAACGTAAAAATTGGACGAGAACGCATGTTTTTTTGTTTATTAATTTTCAAATAATTTTAAATAAAAAGACGTTTTAAAAATCCATGTTAAAAAGTTTCAGCTTCCGAAATAAGCATTAGAATATATGGATTCGAGTATGTCCGCAATCTCTAGAAGTCCGCCAGCAATACAAGTAACTAAGATCTTTTTTTTTTCTTCTTTTTTTTTCGCTAATTATCAATTATGATTATAAAAAAATAGACATCAGAGTGGTTGGCAAATCCCCCGACCAAAAGGCAATATTGCCTTCAGAAATTTTTTTCACAAATAGAAAGCGCATTACACACATTCTCAACCATGAGAACAATTATGCCAAGTATTGTCAATAGATCTTGAAGGGTTTTGGAGTTATGGTGATCACGAGATAGTCACAGTATTTTATTGGAAGGGGATATAACTCTAAAACCATGGTACCAAGAGTTGTGGTTCTTGCGCATGACACGCCATCTCAACCTTGTCTACAATTATGCCAACTATCATAAATATACCTTGCAGGGTATAGGAGTTATGGCGATCACAAGATAGTCATTCTATTTTATTGAAAGGGAAGATAACTCAAAAACCATTCTTACGCATGACACGCCGTCTCAACCTTGTGTACAAGTATGCCAAGTATCACCAATATATCTCAAAGGGTATTTAAGTTATGGCCATCACAAGATTGCGTATACGGATGGACGCCAGGCTGATCGCTTTATCCCCCGAACCTTTTCGGTCGAGGGATAAAGACAAAAATATGTTATACCTGTGCTAAAAACTTTACCTTAAATTACACAAACGCCTACTTTAACATATTAAAAAATTTACCTGAAACAAAAACAAAAAAAAAAAAAAAAAAAAAAAAAAAAAAATGAAAAATTTATGTTGAAAAAAAAAAAGGATTTGTTTTTATTTCTGCTCTAAACAGATGTCGCAGGCACTTGTTCGAAACGCCTCGCCGAGACTGTACTAACTAGTACCAACGATCTATGTCGTAGAGCAGGAGTTAAGAAAATAATGTATAACCCAGCGAACCCCACTTTTACTTTTTTAAATGTGGGGTTTAAGGGTAAAAATTTTAGGCGTGTTTTATGTGATGGAAAATAAGCATCTTAATAGCGGGTCCCAATTAATATGGTCACCCAAAATGTCTGCCAACCCAAAATGTCTGACAACATTAAAAAAAATGAGAAACATTTGTGAGATGCCAAGTTCTGCAACGGAAAACCATGTGTTTTTTCTCCAGGTACTCCGGTTTTCACCAATCTCTGATTAACGATCGGCTCGATATGAGTGAAATAATCTTGAATGGGCCGAAAAACCCAAAACCAAAGAAAAAAAATATTTTTATCGTTAACAATCATAACACATACGATATAAGAGCCGGCGCATGACAAACTCTACAATTAGACCGGTGCGACCAAATCAACCTGTGCAATCATCCTCTATTACAATAGGGGGTGACAATGGGATGCGCATGCTGATCTGAATCTTCGCTGGTCGTTTAAGACTTCCTATTAGGTTTCGTCATGCGCTGGCTCATATGTAATAGACGAAATAACGTTACCATTTTATTATATGAGCCCGCGCATGAAAAAGTCTACAAGAAGGTTTGAGCGACCAGCGAAGACTCAGAACAGACCCTTTTTTAGGGTTTACTGCATCTTCCACGTTCAAGAGACACAACTGACAAAGTTTAAATTATACGTTCTCATGGATGAGAGACATCTCGCAATTCCTATGTAAGATCCTCGTATTGGTTTGTTGTGTGTAATATCAGTAGCTTATTTGCTAATAGACATCATCTTACCCCCCATAGACTGAATGATATACCTTAATATACATGAAATTCAGACTGAAATGTGTCACCTGGACCCGAATAAACAGCAAAACAAAATTCTCGCAGATGGCGTCAATGCGCTTTACCGTTTGTTCAGGTCTGGTGTAACTATAACATTTCTGTTTCAAACAAATAGTGTATATCTTGATAAGACGCCACGTTCAGCATCGTCTGATCTGGGTCTACACTGTTTGCTCATCCTGTCATTCCATGATAACACTTTAAGTCTCACGAAACACTCTGACATCACCGGCTATTTTCTATAAAAAGAGTTACTCTGTGATATTCACGTTGACTTTTAAAAGCAATAGGAGCTTTTTTCGTGACGTACTTCCGGTTCTAAAAATAGAACGGGAAAAGCCCTGGCCGTCATCTGTCGTATTGCTTCAAAGGCAGTGGGACAGACAAAGTGTTAATTTCAGCGTTAAACAGTGGAATTCTTTTAAACTTTTGGGGAATTCTAATGTAAGATAATGGGAGAAACACCGATATGCTGCAAGATGTGAAATTTCGCATGACGAAAATGATATATTGTACATACGACCCAACAGGGTTCTCTCTCTCTCTCTCTCTCTCTCTCTCTCTCTCTCTCTCTCTCTCTCTCTCTCTCTCTCTCTCTCAACAACGTCGTGTCTACATCACACCAGCTTCAAAGCGATGTATTGATTTTGACATTGCAACGTCGATAAAACGTCAGCACTTTGCGTTGGCGATAATACAGCGTTGCTAAATAAAATGCCATTTGCCCAGTGCTCGGACCCATCAAGACTCAGTGGGATTGGAACATTAAATTCAAAACGTAGAACACCCTTTCAGAGCATAAGAATGAAGCACTCCTTCGCAAGTGCAAGATTTTACAGTAAAATCTGGTAGATTTGTAGATTGGTTCAACCTGCCCAGCCCTTAGATCTACATTAACCCATTTGGTACCGGAAACCCCAAAAGGGGTAAGTGACAAACAGTGCAGGCCCAGATCAGACGTCTGATCAGGGCCTACACTGCTTGCAAAAAGTTCGACCAATTTCCAAATAAATTTTGAAGAAAACACAACCTGACACCCCTACATTTTGAAAATGACTCCTGCTATATATAAGGAGGAAGATTCCATGTGGTACAAAAAGGGTTATGGGCTATTTGGATACAGGGATCAGTCAAACCTCTCTCTCTAGATCTAGAAACTATACATGTACTTGTCATTTGTGAATATTTCATGTACCGTACTAACCTATATATGTAGAGTCTGACTCTATTGCAAATAGTATCTTTTACTTTGGAAAGTACCCCCTTTTTTGACATGAACGCAGTCTCGCGCCCTAGTGGGGAAAGGTACCGGAGTCTTTCGTCACCGGGGCGTGCGGCTGTAGTTTTCAAGTCCTTCACCGCCCTTCAGAATAGGTAAGAGCGATCTCCAAGGTCCAATGTATAAAAAAGAGATAAGATTTAATTTGCTTTACCCTATCCCAGGCTATATACGGTGTATTTTACCCCAGATCATTGCAAAGGGTCGCAAACTAGTGCATATTACACCGTATACCAAACCCTACTTTTTCAACCGCTTATTTACATTCTAGCCAATTTGTGTCCCACTTTTTTCTTATGTGATCGCCTATTGTCGTCGTTTGTCTACAGTCTTATTGACAACTTTGTTTCAACTATATCTGTTGCTTTTTCCCTGATTCATTTACAATAATTTAAGACCCAGGTTGGTGTTTTCTCGCTGGTGCCGTGAGCCTCGGACAACATTGTTGTACGACGCTTGCGACATCAGCCAGATCACCAGTGAAGGACTGAAAAATTCCCCACCCTTTATTTTCTCTATAATTTTTAAATATACATATTAATTTTTCATAGGTTATATATACATATAATTATATTTGCATAAGAGTCAGCTACTTACTAACCTTTCAATTACGACACCTGTTAGGGCTAGGTTTATAATTTAATTTCATATATTTGTATTTCTGTGCACCGTTATTGTGTGCACATAAGGTTCATTTCATCCACGGCAAATCTATCCTTTTCCAGTTTTCTTTCCTCATATCAATGTTCAATTAAAACATTCTATCTAGGCTTTTGCAATATTCTCTCCAATTTTTTATTTTCTATATCTCGATGTGTAACGTTTTTTCTAGGTCTTTCGGTTAGGTTTCATATTGTAATATCAAAGGTGTCGGCCGTGTGGGGCTCCTTACACCCCACCGGTTTTTATTGTAAATAGGCTAATATAATAAATTTATGAAAAACAAAAAAAAACCTCTCTCTCATATCAACGGTCACGTGCCATTGAAGTGAGTTGGAGTGGTTGTCGACGGCATGACGTCGAGCCAACGTTGACTCGACGCCCGTCTGTAAGTCCACTCATTGGTTGTTGTTGTTGTTGTTTTCGACTGTCAGTATGTTTATTTGTCTGTCTAACAGTCCGACCGCTCGTCTGTTAGTCAGACAGTCGGTCTGTGTGTCGTCTGTCTGTCTACCTGTCTACTGTCAGTTTGTCAGTCAACCCTCTCTCTCTCTCTCTCTCTCTCTCTCTCTCATGCCAACGGTCATGTGACAATGAAGCGAGTTGGAGTGGGTGTCAACGGCATGACGTCGAACCAACATTGACTCAACGCCCCTCCGTCAGTCCACTCATTAGTTTATTTCGACTGTCAGTATGGACGTTTGAATTGCACATGTAGACAGATCGTTGGACAGATTTCTCAAGATAGATAGATAGATAGATAGATAGATAGATAGATAGATAGATAGATAGATAGATAGATAGATAGATAGATAGAGAATAAAACGAAAGTTACGTAAAAACTTATTTCGTGAATAACGGTATCTCAAGCCATTGACATGGGTCATTCACGAAAAGATTTTCGTCAATTAAAATCGGATTTAGGATAAATGAATTTCGGTAATGAAAGCAAAATATCATTCTTTCCTTCTCGAGGCATTATTTCAATGAAAACGGGTATATTTTCTCTAAAAATGTCTGAATATTGTTAGCATTTTAAGTTCCGCCAATACATTTGAATAGCGATGGCCGTTTCAATTGACGACCAGTACTTTGCGCATGCGTAAGAATGACGTCATAAACGGAATTCCTAAAACCTCCTATAACGCTTTTCGTACTAATGGACAATCGACCCAAACAGAGCCATGTTATTGTCACTACCCTGATGTCCGAAGAGAGTCATAAGTAAACAACTGTTGGGCTTGGCAGACAGTGTAGACCCAGATCAGACGCCGAAGAACGCGTAGTCTTATCAGGGTGTATACTGTTTGCATAAGATGGAAGATTTTAATGATTATATAAAATAGTCCGACCCATTTCCCATCCTGCACTCAAAGACAATCGGACAAACACTCTTGTTTTGCAGACACCAACTTTTGCAGTGTTATAACAACGTTGGAGTAAAGTTAAAATTTTACAACCAAACTGGTCTGTGATCCTACATGTAGATCGCACAAAATTAAGGGTGTGTGTTATTTGTAGGTAGCATGAAAACTTATATTGTGAAAGACAATGTTCACTTGCATGCTATTCTTCACCTATTTGTATGCACGCTGAACTGTATACGCCTTTCATGCTGTTCTTCATCTATTTGTATGCACGCTAAACTGTATATGCCTTTCATGCTGAAACTGACCGCGCACTAGTACAGGTAAACCTGATAAGTTTGTGTTTAACGACGAGGCAACCCTATATGTGGGTCATACGCGTCAAACTAAACCGCTTGGAGGGTTTCCGCCTGCAAAGGCAAAGCGACTCGAGTCGTACCGTCTATGTTGGTATAATTGGACTACAGGGCTTGAGAAGTCATTTCATTTCATCTTCGGTGGGAAGCTCTACAAAATCGCAAGTAACGTTTCCAAAAATGACAAATACCGTGTTGACGAGGACGTTAACCTTTAACCTGCTGGAACTCCAGTTATAAATGATAGGTTTCACGTTTTTGTTTAAGAAATAGATCAGCCCTAGCTGTGATTTGTTGTGTAATAAATCACAGTTTGGAGGTCAGTTGTAAAGTTGACAAATCACAAGCGCGTAGCGCGCGTGATTTGTCTACTTACAACTGACCGACAAACTGTGATTTATTACTCAACAAATCACAGACAAGAGCTGATCTATTTCGATTCTAACACGCGGAAAATCGGCAATAATTATGTTGTTTCCTTCAAACTCTCACAACCTTTCGCCATTGTTAGAAGAAATCCCTCTAAAATTATCGACTGAAACACATGCATTTATATCCTTTTCTTACGTTTTCGATGCGAGAAAATGACGTTACACCGTCTAACGTCAAGGAAATCGACTAGTGACGTCATAAATTGGGAATTGTAATGACGTCACTCGTCACGCTCTTCCGAGCTGTGATTTGTTGTAGAATAAAACACAGTTACTTTCCATTGCCTATATAGGCGCGCTGTGTTAGAATTTGCTTTTCAAATTAACAATATTTGATTATTAATCATAAAATTACTTTATCAGCCGTTTTTCATGTTAACGGCCACTTAGGTGTATATCAATCAAGATGCATATGTCCGAAGGTATTCTTTTTTAGCATAGGTTTAATTACTTCACCTTTTTCTTTATAAATCATTATTCATTATTAGCGGTAAGAACTATTTTCCAAGTTACTTGTCATGCTGGTGGACATCTAGAGATTGCGGACATATTCGGATCCATATATTGCAATGCTTATTTCCAAAGGTGAACATTTTTAACATAGGTTTAACGTTGAATTTGTCTTTTTATTTAAGAAATAGATCAGCTCTAACTGTGATTTGTTGAGTAATAAATCACAGTTTGGAGGTCAGTTGAAAAGTAGACAAATCACAAGCGCGTAGCGCGCGTGATTTGTCTACTTACAACTGACCGACAAACTGTGATTTATTGCTCAACAAATCACAGACTAGAGCTGATATATTTCGATTCTAACACGCTGAAAATCGGCAATAATGTTGTTGTTTCTGTCAAAATCTCCCAACTTTTCGCCATTGTTAGAAGAAATCCCGCTAAAATTACCGACTGAAACACACGCATTTATATCCTTTTCTAACGTTTTCGATGCGAGAATATGACGTTACACCGTCTAACGTCAAGGAAATCGACAAGTGACGTCATAAATTTGCAGTTTTTAATGACGTCACTCGTCACGCTCTTTCGAGCTGTGATTTGTTGCAGAATAAAACACAGTTATTTTCCATTGCCTATATAGGCGCGCTGTGTTAGAATTATCATTGATTGATTATTAACAATAAAAATGCTTTCTTAGTCAATTTTCATGTTGTCGGACATTTAGGGATGGCGGACACTTAGGGACGCATGGGTCATCCCTAAGTGTCCGACAAGAAAAAAATGAAGTTAAATTTCGAATATTTTCGAGAAAAAAAAGCGAAGTTTTCACTTAAAATGTCACAATTGATCATTCTCCACCGTTTCGGACATTTTCCCGAGAAACTAAGATTGTATCATGCTGGCGGACATCTAAGGATGCCGGTATATTCGGATCCATATATTGCAATGCTTATTTCCAAAGGTGAACATTTTTAACATAGGTTTAACGTTGAATTTGTCTTTTTATTTATCATTGATTGATTATAAACAATAAAAACGCTTTCTTAGTCAATTTTCATGTTGTCGGACATTTAGGGATGGCGGACACTTAGGGATGCATGGGTCATCCCTAAGTGTCCGACAAGAAAAAAAAATGAAGTTATATTTCGAATATTTTCGAGAAAAAAAGCGAAGTTTTCACTTAAAATGTCACAATTGATCATTCTCCACCGTTTCGGACATCTTCCCGAGAAAATAAGATCTTGTCATGCTGGCGGACATCTAAGGATGACGGTATATTCGGATCCATATATTGCAATGCTTATTTCCAAAGGTGAACATTTTTAACATAGGTTTAACGTTAAATTTGTCTTTTTATTTATCATTGATTGATTATTAACAATAAAAATGCTTTCTTAGTCAATTTTCATGTTGTCGGACATTTAGGGATGGCGGCCACTTAGGGATGCATGGGGCACCCCGAAATGTCCGACAAGAAAAAAATTGAAGTTAAATTTCGAATATTTCCCAAAAATTTTTTTTCGAAATTTTCACTTAAAATGTCATAATTGAACATTCCCCACCGTTTCCAACAATTTTGCGAGAAATTAAAATTTTGTCGGACACTTAGGGATGTCGGACGTTTAGGGATGCAACAGACGGGGACATTAAACATCAAACCAAACGAATAAACAAGAGACCACCATGCCCACCAGAGCTCAGGTGCGCACTGCCCAATGGCAGCCATGTATTTTAACATGATATCATTTTCATCTACCAATTATAAAGTCTCCCAAATGAACCCCCATATCCAAATGAGCACCCATCTGGACTCAGTATCTGAAACATTAGACCTTTTATGAAGTAGAGGGTGTAGGGCATGGACCCAATGAAGCACTGGTTGGTATCACTAAATGCGTTTTTATCCTAAGGAACAATATATTGGTGTAGCAGTGGGGATCTGTATGCCGGAGATATAAGGCCTCTGGAGGGGTTCGGACTGCCTTGTTGATCCCAGGAAAGCCCAAGATTGTTGTTCCTAAATGTGTCTTATGATAAGGACCAAGAATATATATGGTTTATGGGTGGGCATCTGAACGGTTTCTGATATATGAGGCCCTTCTATGAAGTGGATAGGAGAGGAATGGCCCCTGCGGACCCCCAAATTGGTGTGCTATTGATAGGGAACAAGAACATATATGATTATGGGGTGGGGATTTGAATGGTTTCTGAAATATAAGACCTTTTAAATTTGAATGGCACATTGCTCCTGCACAAAGTGACCCCCAGGTATGTCTTATCATAAGGAACAAGAATATTATAGTTTAGGGGTGGGGATCTGAATGATTTCTGAGATATATGGCTTTTAATGAAGTAAAGCAGTGGGTCATGGCCCGAGCACCCTGGAGTACTCCCTAGCTAGTATTATTTGAATGTGGAACATTCTAGAGAAATCTTAGGGTCTATAAAAGAGCTTGATTTTTCTCATTGAGTCAGACTTTGGAGTTTGATGTTTGGGCTTATAAGGAAAGTTGTTTCTAAATTCTGTGTTGGATTGTTAAAGGATATTACTTTTCATTTCGGACTGTGAATTCTGTGGGATAAAGGAAAATAGATTCATTCAGGATATTTCATAACAGAGCTAAGTGCATTTAATTTTCTTACTTCTACAGGTTAAAGTTAACTTGTAAATAAACTTTGTTAATTTTTTCCAAAAGGCTTGTTTGCTTTTTCTTTCTGCTACGCCCGGCTCGTAACAGTATCTGTAAGGTTTCCAAAATATTTGGGTCTTTTATGGAATGAAGGGAGTGGGGCATGACTCCGGCACATCCCGGGGGACCCCCACGTTGGTGTCACTGAATGCGTCTTATCATAAGGAACAAGAATATATATGGTTTTGGGTCGGGGATCTGAATGGTTTCTGAGTTTAGGCCTTTTATGAAGTGGAGGGGGTGAGGCACGGCCCCGGCACAACCTGGGGGACCCCAGGTTGGCATAAAAGCATATGACTGAGAGAAGTTTACTCATGGAACATTTCTATAAAAAATGTCAAAATATCTTCAAAGGCTTGGCAGTAAATGCCATTTTTATATTTCCCCCCTTTTAAGTCTATGTCAACTCTAAGTTGCCATAGCAACCAAACTATAGAGCCGAATTTCATGAAAACACAAAACCTGTAAAGGCAAATATGGTGAATATTTCCATAAAGTCTCAGCTTCATAGAGCATATGGTTTCTGAGGAGATGATTTTTTAAGTATTTTTTTCTATTTTTTTTTTTCATTTTGGTTTTCATGGTAACCATCAACAAGGAGCAGCATGCTTTAAACCATATGGCAGATAGCAAGTTGCTTATGGAACATTTCTGTGAAAGTTTTGTCAAAATATCTGGAAAAGCTTTGCAGTTAATGCGATTTTTCAATTTTCCCCATTATAAGTCTATGGAAACTCTAAGCTGCCATAGCAACCAAACTAATGAACAGAATTTCATACAAAACACAAACTTTCAATCCCCCAGTCCAAGGAAGCTACAGAAGAAATTTTGGCCCAATCGGCCAAGTGGCTTCAGAGGAGATGTCGTTTAAAAGTGTTGACGGACGACGACGCAGACGACGACGACGGACAACTGCCTATCCTAAAAATAATATGGTGAATATTTTTATGATGTCCCAGCCTCATGGAGCATATGGTTTCTGAGGAGATGATTGTTAAGTTTTTTTTATTATTATTTTTATTTATCTATTGTTTTTATTTTATTTTTTTTTGCATTTTGGTTTCCATGGCAACCAAAAAATTAGCTGTTGGCCTAAAATCATATGGCAGATAGATGATTGCCTAATGACTGTTTCTATGAAAGTTTTGTCCAACTATCTGCAGAGGCTTCGCAGTAAATGCCATTTTTTTTCAATTTTCCCTGTAATAAGTAAATGGAAACTCTAAGTTGCCATAGCAAGCAAAAAATAGCAACTTCATATGAAAACAAAAAATCTGTTGAGGCAAATATGGTGAATATTTGCATAAAGTCATAACCTCATAGTATCATTTAGTATCTGAGGAAATGGTTTTTAAGTACATTTTTTTACTTTTTCTTTTTTTTTGGCATTTTGGTTTCCATGGCAACCAATATGAATGAGCAGCAGGCTTTAAATTGTATGGCAGATAGATGATTGATTAAGGAACATTTCTGTGAAAGTTTTGTCTAAACATCTGCAAAGGTTTTTCCCCATTACAAGACTATGGAAACTGTAAGATGCTATAGCAACTATAATAAAGAACCGAATTTCATAAAAAAAAAAAAAAAAAAAAAAAAACCTGTAAAGGCAAATATGGTGTATATTTCCATAAAGTCTCAGCCTTACACAGCATATGGTTTCTGAGATGATTTTTAAGATTTTTTTTTCTATTTTTGCGCGCATTTTGGTTTCCATGGCAACAATGTAAGTGAGAAGTAGGCCTAAAATCACATGACAATTAGTAGGTCGCTTAATGAACATTTCTATGGAAGTTTTTCAAACTATCTGCAAAGGCTTGGCAGTGAATGCAATTTTTCAATTTCCCCCATTATAAGTCAAAGGAAAATCTTAGTTGCCATAGCAAACAAACTTAAGAGCCCAATTAAAAAAAAAAAAAAAAAAAAACCTGTAAAGGCAAATATTTTGAATATTTCCATAAACTCTCAATCTCAAAGAGCATATGGTTTCTGAGGAGATGATTTTTTTTCTATTTTTTTCATGTTGGTTTCCATAGCAACCGGTAAAAATGAGCCATAGGCCTAAACTCATATGGTAGATGGTAGATTGCTTAAGGAACATTTCCATGAAAGTTGTGACAAAATATCTGCAAAGGTTTGGCAGTTAATGCCATTTTTTAATTTTCCCTATTATAAGTCTATGGAAAATCTCAGTTGCCATAGCAACCACACTAAAGAGCCGAATTTAATAAAAAACACAAAATCTGTAAAGGCAAATATGGTGAATATTTTCATAAAGTCTCCACCTCCTAGAGCTTACGGTTTCTGAGGAGATGATTTTTTAAATATTTTTTTTCTATTTTTCATTTTGGTTTCCATGGCAACCAACGAAAATGAGCTGTAGGCTTAAAATCATATGGCAGAAAGAAGATTGCCTAAAGAACATTTCTATCAAAGTTTTGTCAAATTATTTGCAAAGGCTTGGCAGTAAATGCCATTTTTCAATTTTCCCCATTATAAGTCTATGCAAACTCTAAGTCGCCATAGCAACCAAACTAATCAGCCGATTTTCATAAAAAACACAAACTTTCAATCCCCAAGCCTAAGGATGCAACAGTTAAAATTTGGGCCCAGTCCGCCCATTGGCTTCAGAGGAGATGTTGTTTGAAAGTGTTGATGGACGCAGACGACGCAGACGCAGACGACGGACAACTGCCTATACTATAAGCTCCCCCGGAGCCTTCGGCCCTGGTGAGCTAAAAACTGTCATTGTTTGTTCTGCTAAATATCATTTTATTTTGGATAGCCGTTTGGCACTTTGGTGGCGACGGTAAAATTTAGAAAATTTTGTGCGCATTTCATGAAGCAGATAGACCTGTATTTGATTACTGTTTGTCAAATTTACAATCTGTACAGTCTACTGGATAAGTTTTGACATTTAAATCACCGTCCTTGGGATTTCATTCTCAAAGAAAACTTACCAACTGGAATTATTGGATACATCGTTGTAATCAATTAAGGCACATGGACTAATAAATGTGACTGTTTATACCGACATTTATATGATGAACGACACATTCTACGGAAAATAGAAGTGAAGACAATGATCAGAAATCCACACAATCACCTTACACAGATACCAAAGGGGAAGATCAACGGTGCCATAAACATTAGAAGTAGAAAGCCAAAAGCACAGCTTATCTTCGCTCCCCCAAACCCAAAATAAATAAATAAATCACAATCTCACAATCTAAAAGATGAAAAATCGATTTTACATGGCCACAGCCCTAACCCTTATTAGACTAAATTGCTCAGTCCGCGTTAAGGTACCCATTGTTTTGTTTTTCTTCCAAACGAAACCTAAAGGGACCAAGGTTAATCTATGATCATCATTTGAATATGCTTTTCTCGTATAAGCGTCTGAACTTCTGAATTTCTGTTTCCCCACCTAACGACGCATATGTAGAAAGCCGACGTTATCCGATAATTTAGAACAGTCGCCTGTGAGCTGTTCTGTATTTCTTACCATAATTATTTGTTTTGTTCGGTATAATAAAATAAATATAACATTCCTGAGAGGGTGATAGTGAAAAATGTCACCCTGAGGAAAAATGTCACCCTGAGGAACATGAATATCAACCGAGGGTGACATTTTTCACTATCACCCTCAGCCTCGGTTGATATTCATATTCCTCAGGTGACATTTTTCACTGTCACCCTCTGTCACCCTGATGTATATTAATATCAACCGATATTCATATGCAGGGTGACATTTTTCATTATCACCCTCTCAGGAATGTAATATTTATATAATAGTAAAATATTATCAAAAATAGAAATACGTAACCCTGGAAGGACACGCAATTTATTTTAATATGTTGTGCGAAAAAGATAATATCATGTGCGCACAACGAACAGCATAATATCTTGTGCGCACAGCTTATTAACTTGTTTGTACAACATATTATATTATTCCCACAACATATTATCTTGTTTGCACAACACAGATATTGTGCGAATAAGATAATATCTTGTGCGCACAAGATATTATTTTGTTCGTACAACTTTTAAAACATATTATCTTGTGCGCACAACATGTTATCTTGATTGCACAATTTGATCAGACGCATAAGATATTATGTTGTGCGCACAAGATATTTTAATAAAAGTTGTGCAAACAGGATATTATTTTGTTCGCACAAGATATTTTATGTTGTCCGCACAAGATAATATCTTTTGTGCACAACGTATTATCTAGACTGGTATCAGTCTGTTAAATAGAGCAGTTTCATAAAACATTGCAAAACATATATACACTAATGTAATGTTCTAAAGTAATGGCTTATTTAACATGTCTGTATTTTAGATAAGGGGCAATTAATAATACATATTTCTACAGGTTTACTGAAGTTGTGTACCTTGTTAATAAGAATGACTTAAACACAGGGCCTGATTGCCAGGCTACGTATTATCTTGTGCGCTCAAGATAATTCTTGTTCGCACAACTTAATATCTTGTTCGCACAACATATTAAAAACGAAAATGCATATCCCTTCCCGGGTTCCATACATGCAAATACATACAATGATATAAAAAAACACACACACAAAAAAAAAAAAAAAAAAAAAAAAAAAGTAAACCACCGGTAAATCACTTATATGGCGACGCTCATGTAGAGCTGTATATTGTAAGTCTCTTGAACCACCCTCCTCCCCGCCCATGTTCAAGACAGTTACAGTGATATTCCCTATTAAGACCACCAAAAATTAGGACTAAAAGGGCTATAAAAAGCTTATTTGAAGGGTACACTTAAATACTCTTTATGTTTTCTGCCTACAATGTCCTCTGGTCAGGGACCACCTTTGGGACTGTTCAAAAGTGGTCTTTAAGACCACTTTTGAACAGTTCCAAAGATGATCTTAATATAGGAATTTTACTGTATATCCCCTTTCGGTTTTGTTAAAAAGGGGCGTTACATAATGACATGGGGTTTCCGGCAGTATATCGCAGGTGAGGTTATTCTGTCGCACATTTTGGCAATATTCGAACCAGATTTTGAGTTACATGAGCAAATACATTAGGATCCACGTAACCCGGGAAGGGACATTTCTGTTCCAGTATCTAGCAGAACAGAAATTAAAACAATAAAATCAGAGTGGAAAAGAAACAAGAAATATGTCGTTTAAACGATATAATATTTTGTTTAAACGACATATTTATTGTTTTCTTTTCCACTCTAAAGACATTTTTTTTTTCTGTTTTTTTTTTTTTTTTTTTTTTCTGTCCGCTAATTTCTAAAACATACAATACCACAAAACGTCTATTCAAATATATTGAAAATTTTACCAATAAAAAATGAAAATTTTCAGATTAAATATTCCGTTATTTTTCTTGGTGAGGCGGTTCTAACGTGTATCCACAGTCTATATTTTTTGAGTAGAAATATAAAAAATAATGTATACCCCTGTAAACTCCAGTTTTACCATATAAAAGTGGGTTTCAGGGGTGAAAATGATATAGGTATGTTTTCGTAATGCAATTCATCAAAGCTTTAAAAGTGTGAAAATGCTAAAGCCCTTCCCTCTTCATCAGCAGCCGTATTCTAAGAAATTGATAGAAAATCTACACTCGATAAAATATTTGGTAACGTTTGCACGTTTTTATTATCCATTTAGCATTTTGTTGAGCGTAGATTAAAACCATAGCTGCGTTACAGCGCCTGTGATATGTGACATCCGCTGTATAGCAGTACATGTATCATGTTTTATAACGTTATAAGCGTTATGAACGATACACGTTCTTCAACTTCAACTTTCAACTAATCGATGAAGTCGTCGTTGACTTGTACCCATGACCCACCGAAATGCAAACGACTTGGTTTTGAAACTCAGATTAACTCCAGAAGACAACATGGAAATAAAGAGTGAATGACGAAAACGTGATTAATCCTTATTTATTTTGGTTTTGGTTTTACGGCCCTTTCAAGATTATTTCACTTATATCGAGCCGATCGTAAATTAAAGGTGGGCGAAAACCGGAGTTCCCGGATAAAAAACAAACTTACCTTTCGTTACAGAACTTCTCACATGTGACTCGAGCCAGGCTCGAAAGAGAGACCAAATGATTAAGACCACTAGGTCACGGAGGCCCTTTATTTATCCATATACAGTCGAACTTCAATGGCTCGAACACCTTTGGGACCATGAAAATATGTTCGAGACAGGGGTAGTTCGAGCCACTGAGGGCTAATGCCAGGAGGCATAAAGGCATACTTTAGGACATCTTTTTCAGTGTTCTATAATGAAAAACGTATGCTGTGTGTACTCATTAGAATCGCCTCATCGAGGCGATTCTAATGAGTATACACAGCATACATTTGCAAGATAAAAGACGAAAATATCCTAATTTTTACCCTCCCTATTTCTTATGTATAGAAATTCCCTAGGGACTCAAGAATGGTTCCGACTCAGCCATGGTAAACGAGCCATCGGTGTTCGAGCCATCGAAGTTCCACTGTAAATGTATTTGGAAATATTAACACGTTTTATAGGGAAACTAAAAAAAAAAAAAAAAAAAACACAACAAAAAAACGCTGCGTTTGCGCTTGTAAAACGTTAAGCCAGAGGGAAGATAAACACACGACATAAGGGGAATAATCCAAATAACCTTACAACATTCACTGTCATTCGAGTTACAGCTAAGGGCTTAAAGACTTAAAGCCTGGAGAAGCCCGGGATCGAACCCACGACCCATGGTTTTTGAGGCGAGTAGCATAACCATTATTCCACGGGTCTTCTAGAAATGTTCGATGGTTTGATTTGAAATGAACTAGACATCGACCAAGCCTTTGTACGACGAGTTGAGAACCGACGAACTCTCCCGTACAAACTGAGGCCTATTTGACTAAACTTGTAGTTTTATTTGCATATAGTATAACTGTTTATATTTCTTTTTCCCCAGTAACATATTCAGGGAACATTATTATACAAGTTAATTGGCAGAGGGCAGGACGTGCTAACTAAAGACATTGATTATGAAGTGCCTTTCAACGAATGTCAAATGAGTAATTGTAGAAAAATTAAATGGCGACCTGATACGTTTTGTAGAAACGAGACATGATTTAGACTGTTTATGACTAACTAGGTGATTTATTATAAAAATGAATGCCAAAAGGTTGAAAGAGACGGTTCTAATCTTAACAAAGGCCAAAGTCCAACCTCATTAGCATACGCGCAGTAAAAGCAGACTTGCCCTAGTTGAAGAATTTAGTAATATAATATGGTAGAAACATGAGGCAAAAAAGTAATGAATTTCTTTCATTTGGTAGGGTTAGATTACCCTTATGGTACTAGAAACTTTTAAAAGGCAGTATTTTTAAAGATTAAAGAATTGATTGTTGTTGTCAAAACTAGGAATAAATCAAACAGCATCCATACAGGTATCCTGGGATGCGACTTGATTAGACTTACCGTATTCGCCGTCAATAGCGCACAGTGCCATTACGATAACACACCCGTGCGTTATAATGCACTTTTTTCATCTCCAAAACGGTCAGTTTTCTGATAAAAATTTGTGATATTATTGTTATTTATACTCAAAACATAGATTGTGGGTGCTCGTTAGAACCGCCTCATTGAGGCGGTTCTAACGAGTACCAACAATATATGTCTATGAGCAGAAATAAGGAAAATAATGTATACCCCCTAAACCCCCAGTTTTCTCTATATAAAGTGGGGTGTAAGGGGGTGTTCATTTCACGGACTTGTTAGCGTGATGCGGCTAGCTATGGTTTTCGTGTCATTTATCCTTACATGGCAATGAGTGTTTGTTTAAGTTGCGATTTTCCGTCCCCGTCAACACTATTTAGGTACTTTTGGAGACATTGCTTCCAATTTTATGGGACTTTTACTCAATACCGAGATGAAATGACATCTCAAGCGCTGCCACCCAATGGAAACTATATGGTTTATAAGCGTGGGCGGTCCGACTCGCACCGCTTTGCCTGGGGAGTCTTTGAGTGTGTGTATATCTTATGTTGTTTTGTTTTCTATGGACAGTTGGCCGTTTTGTGGGAAAGTAACTGTCTTTTTGGCTTTCCGCTATTGATGTTTCCATTAGACACTAGTTGTTTCATGTTTGTATTTCTTTCCCTTTGGTGTCTCTGATGAGAGCTGTGGGTTAGTAGTATCGATTCCTGATCATTGCCTTCACTTCTATTTTAAACCCTCTAAGCGGTTTACCAGTACTTGTGTGGGGTCGGTTTCAGCTCTCCGTGGAAGCATCACGCAGCCCAAATATTTCTTCAGGCCCCAATGGGCGGGGGCGACCGCACAGTACGGCTAGATATGGTATTCGTGTCATGTACACTTATACGACAATGGAATCACCCACCTAATAATAATAATAATAATAATAATAATAATAATAATAATAATAATAATCGACCTTATTTATAGAGAGTAAACTGGTACTAATCTTCAATTTGGCCCTCTTTTTCCTCCTGGATAGAAACCAGTACTAAAGTCTCTTGTAAAAGGAAACAACACTTGGCGCTAGTGGGGAGCGATCCGGCTACCACTCGATCTCAAATGCAATGCTATTTGACTGCATCACAACGCTCCACCTAAGTTTGGATTCGAAGTCAGATTCATTTTATTTGTGGTAAAAATTCACCAAAACAAACATTTTTAAGCAAACAGTGTAGAACCAGATCAGACACCGCGTTCTGTGGCGTCTGATCTGGGTCTGCACTGCTTGCCAATGGCCCCCAAAAAAGGTCGCTAGGCATATATGAGTGATACTCCCAAGAAAGTCCTACTATTAAGCGCACGCGCAGACGCAACCGTATACTGCTTATGTCGACTGGGCAACCAAACCATAGTCGGCGAAAAATACAATAAGTTCCTTCAGCGGCGTAGCATCCTTTACGCAGCAACGCACTAGCGAACACATTACAAACGTAAAAAAATAGACGACCACGAAAAAGAAGAAGAAGAAGAAGAAGAAGAAGAAGAAGAAGAAGAAGAAGAAATAGCAAAATCTATATGTGTCAACACTAATAATCAGCTAGCATAATTTGCTTCTTTGCCGCGGGACCACACTTACAGGAAAGATTTGTTGTTGATTTGAGGTTTAACGTCCCCGTCAACACTGTTAAGGTCATTTTGGAGACGTTGCTTCCAATTTTGTGGGACTTTTACCCAACACTGGGATGAAATGACATTTCAAGCCAATGAAACCAATAGGGTTTATAGGCATGGACGGTCCGACACCCGCACCGCTTTGCCTGGGCAGGCTTAGATCTTCTAAGATGTTTACCAGTACTCGAGAGCGGGTCGGTTTCAGCTCTGCGTGGACGTATCATGCAGCCCATCTATTTCTTCAAGCCCCGATGGGCGGGGGCCTCATTACAGGAAAGAATTTACTCTAAAGGGAGAAAATTCTTCTTTCCTGTAAGAGTTATTTCCATTTGGTAAACGATATTAAAAGGTGGGATTATTATTTCTAGTATTTTCTTTGGTTTGCGTACAAATTATTTTCTCCTAGTTACACCCCTGTCCTTAATAGCACAAGTCAGCAATTTGTCCCTCTTTGTCATATATGCGTAATAATTAATGTTTGAGTGAACTTTTAGCACTATTTTAACTTATATAGCCTGCAAAAATCTTACACTCTTGACTGGTGTCAAATACACTTTTGGTAAAATATTGTTTGTTTGAAGTGAGTTTTATCGCCCCCCTCAACACTATTTAGATCATTTTGGTGACGTTGCTTCCAACTTTTACCCGACATTGAGATGGAATTACATCTCAAGCCCTGCCGCCCAATGAACCAAATAGGTTTTATATGCATGGACTAGCACCACTTTTCGTGGCCAGGTTTAGACCTCCTAAGCGGTTTACCAGTACTCATGGTTTCATTTCTGCGCGGAAGCATCATGCAGCCCAATCTATTTCTCCAAGCCCCGTTGGGCAGGGCCCAAGGTAAAAGTATATATATGCGCCTGCTAGAGCACGGTGCGCTAATTACGCCTCGTATGGTAATATGGACGATAATCCGATTTATATTTTCTTATTTATAATTTAAAGTAAAACAAATTTGTCATCCCGGTGCCAGTCAATAAAGGGTACCAATCAACGTGCAGGAAACGGGTTGTCTCAGAACAATTTAAAATACTTAACCCATATATGACATTTATGCCTGACAAACAATATAGAATGCGGAGCCTGATCCGCCTCTAGACTATTTGCTTGAAGAACAAAATGCAGTTTACAAGACACGCCTTAAATTGGTGACGGACTTGTCTCATCTGTGTGACATTAAAATCTTCAGTTTTGTTGTGTTACATAGTTTTGAAACCGATGCCGGTCCGGGTGACTCAGTCAGAAGCGCTTCCGTCTAATGATCGCGATCGCGGATTCAATCCATGCCAGGTTCGGAAATATTCTGTCGAGAAGATTGCTCACGAAATATTTTCTGCTTTCGATGTACACTATACTAGTTAGAAGCTTATGTAAAGGTAAGGACTACACAACAGAAATGACAATTGAAGAGTGTACACGTTTTTCTTGGCCAATATGTTTTCAAAATTCCAAAATGGAATCATGGTTCCGAAAAAGGAATAGAAAATAAAATCTATACTACGAGGAAGACCAGGTGACCTTTAACGGCCGCACATATTTCCTTTAAACCAACTATAGCGAAGTTTTATATGTTCTCTAATAGGGAATCCCTTGGCAGCATAGAATATGCAACAGAATTATAAACTGTAGAATGTTCATTTTTTTCTGGTCCAGGCGAGCTGGTTTCGGCCAGTAAGGTCTCATCTGTTACCCTCATATCTTTTTCAAAAATGTTCTGAAGAAAGAGGTAATCCTTTGGAAACAAGAGCTACAGCACAGAACTGAAACTCTTGGTGTTTGCAAGATATTTCTGAACCAGACTAGCTGGTTTCGACCAATTAGGCCTCAACAGTGACCCTCAAATATTTTCTAATTCTGTACTGAAATCAATGATCCCAAAGGACTACTTAACCCTTATCTTGCTGTTCACGACAACCCATATCTTTGCAAACAGTGTAGATCCAGATCAGATGGCTTCTGAAGAAGCCATCTGATCAGGATCTGCACTGTTTGACATTCAATTTATGAATTTCTATGAATAGATTGCATCAAGTAATTTGATTGGTTGATAGACAGAAATGGGTGTGGCTTAAATGAATATTCGGCAAGAGAAGGGTTAATATAACCGACACTATGATGAAGGGCATGGAGACTTCCAACTACTTTTCTTATTGCTCGACCAAATCATAGCTTGCAGACACTCTGTAACCGTATGTGCCATATTACCCCTTGACCTGCTGAATATTTAAATATGTCACACCCACCACTGATTATCAACCAATCAGATTTCTTGATGCAAATCATTGCAACACGTTCATAAACTGAATGGTAAACATTGAAGATCCTGATCAAATGGCTTTTTCAGAATCCATCTGATCTTGATCTACATTGTTTGAAAGATAAGTTATATCCGGGCGCGGCAGGACAAGGGTTAAATATCAGTTTTTTACCATAAGTAAACTGACGACATCTTTAGTGCTAAACGATTGAATCTTTGTGATTTTGTCCTCTGTGACATATTGATCCTAATACTGTCTTGTCGCTTTTTGCCGGTTTTTTCGGCGATAACTTTTTTATTTTTAATTTTAAAGCAACATGTACAGTGAGAATATTTTGAGGAGATGAAATTGACATTAGTTAAAGTGATCTTGCATTTGAACATCTTTCCAGCAAACAATACCAGACAGAAGATATTGTAGTTGAGAGAACAGTTACATTTTGGTCACTAACGAGCTGATCTTAGCCTGCCCAGGCAAAGTGGTGCAAGTCGGACCGTCCATGCTTATAAACCCTATTGGTTTCATCATCTAGCGCCCGACACAGGGCTTGAGATGTCATTTAATCTCAATGTCGGGTAAAAGTCCCACTAAAATGGAAGCAACGTCTCCAAAATGGCCTATACAGTGTTGACGGGGACGTTAAACCTCAAATCAAACAAACAAAACCACTAACGAGCTTGTTAAACTAACGATGATTTGAACAACATGACCCAGTTCTTCTCAAAGACACCGCAAGCAAACAAACAAAAAAGAGAGCATACGAGAACAAACCAAGTTTCAACGAGTTATACATCCCTAGAACTGTCAAGGTTATGATGGAATTTCGAAAAATAATGCAAAACCAGTGCTTCAGCTGAAGTGCACGACCCGCCGGATGCTTTTAGCTTTGTGAGTGTTACCATATATGGGTATGGCGGCCATTTTGGTCATGTGACCTGGACCTAAAATGGTTCCCACCATAAATGCGCCTTATCGTAAGGAGCAAAAATATATCTTATACTTTAGTACTGTATTCTGAATCGTTTGCAGGATAAAATGCATTCTCACTTTTCCAATACCAAAGCATATGTGTCAAGGTTTAACCTAGGCACAAAGAAGGTCAAGGTTAACCCAGGGTCACCATTTTAGCAACTTATGATGGGCCTACGTCCCAGATGCTATTTATCAAGTTTCGTAGAAATCTGCCCAGTGGTTCTGGAGAAGACTATTTTTTGAAGGGTTTTTACCATATATGGCTTGGCGGCCATTTTGGTCATGTAACCTGGACCCCATGAGCAAATTTTGGTTTCCCCATCCCATAGAGGCTCCATATGAAATTTGACTTCAATCGGCCCAACGGTTTCCGAGGAGAAGCAGTTCGAAAATTTTCACATTTTTCGCCTCGGCGAGGCTATACTAAATGGAACGTAATATTTCGCAAGTTCATTGGTAAGATCTTATTGATATCTATCAGTATGCCAAAAATTGTTTAAATATTCCAAGCGGTTAAGTCACTATCACCAATTTTCACAAACGGGTTACGGACGGACAGACAGACAGACCATGTATGGCTTGGTGGCCATTTCGGTCATGTGACCTGGACCCCATTAGCAAATTTTGGTTTCTTCCATCCCATAGAGGCCTCATATGAAATTTGATTTCAATCGGCCCACGGTTTCCGAGGAGAAGCAGTTCGAAAATTTTCACATTTTTCGCCTCGGCGAGGCTATACTAAATGGAATGTAATATTTCGCAAATTCATTGGTTAGATCTCATTGATATCTGTCAGTATGCCAAAAATTCTTTAAATATTCCAAGCGGTTAAGTCACTATCACCAATTTTCACAAACGGGTTACGGACGGACCCAAAGAAGGTCAAGGTCAACCCAGGGTCACCATTTTAGCAATTTATGATGGGCTTACGTCCCAGATGCTATTTATCAAGTTTCGTGGAAATCTGCCCAGTGGTTCTGGAGAAGACTATTTTTGAAGGGTTTTTACCATATATGGCTTGGCGGCCATTTTGGTCATGTGACCTGGACCCCATGAGCAAATTTTGGTTTCCCAATCCCATAGAGGCTCCATATGAAATTTGACTTCAATCGGCCCAACGGTTTCCGAGGAGAAGCAGTTCGAAAATTTTCACATTTTTCGCCTCGGCGAGGCTATACTAAATGGAATGTAATATTTTGCAAGTTCATTGGTTAGATCTCATCGATATCTATCAATATGCCAAAAATTCTTTAAATATTCCAAGCGGTTAAGTCACTATCACCAATTTTCACAAACGGGTTACAGGCGGACAGACTGACAGAATGACCGAATGACAGAATGACACGGTGATTTTAGGGCACTCTTAGAAATCAACAGACTTCAGCCGGTTGCTTTTTCTGCGGGTCTTGCAATTACAGTGGTACATACCCGTTTCTCGAGGCTCCGAAATGACATCTTCTTTTGGACATTTTTTGTATCGAGTTTTTTTTCTTCTTTTTCTTTCGCTGTAAACTTAGATTGTCGGTGGTGCTTGTCGGTGCTCGTTAGAACCAACTCATTGAGGTTCTAAGGATTACCGAAACTAGCCACTTGTCTGATTTGTTTAAAATATATATTTCCCTTTTTAGCCTATTGCTAGTGTATCCGGCTATTTTAGGTCTGTAGTATTTCAGAAATTGGTATCCACCTATAGACTAGCTACGAAATATTCCTGACAATGTATGTAAACGATTAAAAAAAAACTGATGGTCCATTTTAATATATTTTAGGCCTTGGTACCCATAACAATATGTCAAATAGTGTAGATACCTATATAGAAGCGATCTGATCTGTATCCACATTGTTCAGGGAGAGCATATCCCGGTTCAGTAGGACAACGAATCATAAACTTTCGAAAACATTTTTGCAAAAGGATTGTCGGAACTTGAGTTTTACGGATGTTCGGTTTATATCATAAGTTGCCTTTGCAGTTCAGAAAAACTTTTGCCAGGTACAAAATTGTTGGATAAATCATACTTGAACCGTAAATTTCTCATTTAATAAATTTCACGCCTAAAAGAAGATTTGGTACTAATATGTCACATTTTCCAAATGTGAAATTTACTTATGGTCAATTTCTCATGTTGATAATTTCTGACGTGTTAAGAATTGGTCAGTATTCGTCACACATGATGAAGATATGGTGCGACATTTTCTCGGGTGTGAAGAATTGGTACCAATTCCTTACACATGTGAATAATTGGTACCGAGTCCTCGCACATGTGAAGAATTCGTTGATAATTTCTGACATGTAAAGAATTGGTAAGAAATATTTTTATGAAGTTTCATGCTTGTACCTTCATAATTTTTAGTGCTTTTCTTCATATTTTTGGTGTGACAGAGCGGATACGATTTTGTCACACCGAGAAGACCCAAGTCTTTCTTTCTTTTCTTTCTCCCGATACTGTTTTCGGTCAATTCTGACCATGATAACAGGTTTGGGATGTGGCACAAAAAGTTTTCAGTCCCCAACCCCCAAAATTGAGCTTTGTGACACAGCCACCAGCAGATTAAAACTATTTACAAGAAGTCATCAGGGGAAGGAATCCATGCCTATCCCCTGGCCAACCCTAGGATATTATATTTTGGCCTTAAACCAATCAACTGTCTCAGAAGAGACAGCTTCGATTGTAAGGCCATTCTAAGTTGCAACTGTCCTGGGGAAAAAAAACCTCTTAAAACCATCCGTATGGGACCTGGTTCTCCCACATCCTCCACCAGCTTCAGATAGGTACCTACATAATGGCTAAATTATTGTGGATTTTATAGAATAGAGTCAGAGAAGCCTGCTCACGCCTTTCCTGCAGAGTCGGCCACTGCAGTTATTCAAGCATCTCTCCAACGTGACTTTGGTTGCGCCAGCGTCTGCAGGTCCAACGAGCAGCAGTCCTCTGAACTTTTTCTATTCTATCAGTCTCCTTTTGATGATAGGGCATCCCAACTGGTGCTGCATATTCAAGCTTGGGGCGGACTAAAGTTTTGTATGCAGCATCCTTGGTTTCCCTCGGTGCGAAAGCCAAATTTCTACGAAGGAAACCGAGTGTTTTAGTAGCCTTACTAGTTATCTCATTAATTTGTTGACCCCACTCGAGGTCATCAGTGATTTGAACTCCTAAGTATTTAGCAGAAGAATCATCCTCTAAAGCCTGGTTATGTAATGTATAACCATGGACAATCTGTTTATGGGGAGGGTGCCTTGTCACTCTCATAGAGTGACATTTGGCGACATTGAATTTCATGAGCCATGCATCTTCCCACGCAGCCAACTTTTCCAAGTCATCTTGAAGTATCTGAAGGTCATCAGACCCTCTTATATTTCTGTACAGTACACAGTCATCAGCGAAAAGGCGGATTATAGAGTTGATGTTGTCTGGCAGGTCGTTAATAAAAATAAAAAACAATATCGGTCCCAGCACGGAACCTTGTGGGAAACCAGACAACACCGGGGCAGGGTCGGAGCAAACACCGTCAAGTACGACCTTTTGGTGTTCGTTCAGATAGCCAAGCAGAGATCCACTGGAGGGTATCATTTCGGATACCATAGAACTCCAGTTTATACAGAAGTCTTCTGTGGGGGACCTTATCGAAAGCCTTGGCGAAGTCCATAATAATTAGGTCTGTTTGTTTGTGACCCCTATTATGGGCCCCGTCCAGGTTTTCCTGTAGGTCGTGGATGAACTGGACAAGCTTAGTCTCACATGACCTACCGCTTCTAAATCCATGTTGGGACTCAACAAGGATCTTGTGCTCTGTAAGATGTTGCATGATTTAGCCTACGATGATGTGCTCCAGAGACTTACAGCAAATACAAGTCAGTGATACTGGCCTATAATTGGCAGGATCATACTTTTCCCCTTTCTTGTAAATGGGTGCCACATTGGCTTGAAGCCAATCATCTGGGACCTGGGCCAGGGACTGGTTGAAGATGCAGGCAAGGACTGGAGCAATTTCTGCGTTGCATTGTTTTAACACACGTGCGCTGAGGTCATCAGGACCTGAAGATTTGTGGGGGTTAAGACGGTCTAGTAGTTTTTTGACCCCACTTGGGTCAATGAATAGATCATCTATGTCTGGATAGGGGCTTGGTCCTTTTGATGGAGGGGCACCTACTTGTTCCCGGGTGTACACAGACTCAAACTGTCTATTGAGTATATCAGCTTTATCTTTGGCTCCAGTTTTCAAGATACCATTTTCTCTTAAACAAGCTACACCCTTGGAATCCTTCTTCAAGTTTTTCGTAAAGGACCAAAATTTTTTGGTTACAGTCTTCTATAGTAGTGTCTGTATCCAGGGGATTGAAAATAATGGAGACATATCTCCAATACGCATCTCTTATTTCCCTTTGAACGAAGGCTCTGAGTCCCCTGTAGCGACTCTTCAGGGTATCATTATCTGCCCTGCGGGCCTTATGATACAGTTTTTCCCTTTTCCTAATTAATGCCCTAATGCGGGCATCTATACATGGGTATGCAAGTTTACATTTCGTCATCTTAGACGGGATAAACTTGTTTACAGGACTGAGTAAGACCGTCTTAAGTTCAATCCACATCTCATTAACATCAACGTGAGCAAAGTCCTGCGACATAAAACGGTCTGCAAAAGCAAGCATGTGGTCTTTTAGACCCTGCATATCAGCCCGTTTATAGAGGTAAACCTTACGAGGAGACTGAAGGACCCTTTTAGCTTTAATGTCATACTCTATCAGCACTATATCATGGTCTGCTCGACCAATAGGTGGCATTCCCTTAACTCTTGTAACTGGGGTTGGATTGTTAGTAAGAAGGATATCTAGGGTCCGTTCTTGTCTTGTAGGGATATCAACAACCTGGGAGAGGCAGTGCTCCTGAACAATGTCAATCAAATGGGTCTGTACCTGTCTTTTGGGCATGCCCAAAGGTACATAAAGCTTATTCCAATCAATGTCACCACAAGTGAAGTCACCTCCAAGGTGGACATGGGCAGAATGACCTGGTTCCCAGGGACATGCTTCATATATCCGAGGGACATGGTTCATATATACAACAAATGGAGACCCATCAGAAGGTTTATAGATCGAACCCGAGCTTCTCTAGAGTCTTTAAACCGAGGTCCCGTCTCCGTACGATCTTAGCTGTTGGTGGGACGTAAAACTCAAACACTCACTCACTCAATTACTCAAAGGGTTTATCAAACTGTGAAAATAAAAACAAGCCGGTCGCGGTAGCAAGGCCGTCTACAATTACTTCTTGTCGGGTATTTTTAGATCGACCCGTCCGGAACATTTGGTCATCAAAATATTGCTACGACCAATCATTTGCTTCTGCTGATTCTAGTAGAGCAGTTGTCAGCTGATGGAGAAAGTATTTTCACTAAGTACTGGTTAACTGCCTCCGAGAGGCTTGTCCAGGAACAGTGTGGTTAGGTTAACTGACCGTCAATAACCTTAACTGTTGATCGTGGACGCCAAAACCTAAAACAAACAAACAGAATTTTATCAGAATGGGAAGGTTTTCTTTTGCGATCCGAAACAAAGTCACTGGCCTAAACACAAGACAGAGTGTTTAGAGTTTCAACGGGACAAGGCATGGAGAAGCTTTCGAGTTCAAGACTTCAAAATTTTAATGACGTCCAACCAGGCCCTTTATCATCGGTTTCAGCATGCGAGACATCGGTGTACGCAGGAAACAAAATCTATGAACTGGTATTTACTTTAGTTTTGGGCAGGGTCGGCAACATTCTTTCGTGGGGATTGACCTTGAATTCTTTTCTAATGTCAGCCCCTCCTTTCCGCTGATTCAATAAGGGTAGTTGTAATTATCATGCGAAAATATGTGCACTGCAATGGTGTAAGCCTGTCTAGTAAAAGTGGGCCGGCAGAGTTGACTGGGCTATTAAATGTCAAACACTAACAAGAAAAAAAAAAAAAAAAGAAAAAAAAAGAAAGAACAAACAACATCATCAACAACACAACCTAGTTTTAGAAATGTGTGAATGCATCACGAAAACACATCTATATATTTTTTAACCCCATTGAACCGCGGTTTTATATAGTAAAACTCTGATTTACAGGGGTAAATCTTATCTTTCTTATTTCTGCTCTAAAATATGTATTGTTGTGACTCGTTTCAACCATCCGCAATCTATATTTTGAGCACAAATACGAAATATATGACAAATGTTCATATTAAAAGTTTCGTTTTGTCGGCGGTAGAATGTACAATGTATTTGTATAGGCGTGTTTATGTGATATGCGATCTTGCCAGTCGAAAAAGGGGTCTTCGACTATTGTCATTCAACAAAGACAAAATCAGCCTCCGTAGTCTCTTACTCAGCATCATGAAAACACGCCTATATAATTTTGACCCCCTTGAACCCAACTTTTATATAGTAAAACTGGGGTTTACAAGGGTAAACCTTATTTTTCTTATTTCTGCTCAAAATATAGATTGTGGGTACTGAAAAGAACCGCCTCGTGGAGGCGGTTCTAATGGGTACCCACGATCTATACTTTGAGCAGAAATAATGAGGCGGTTCTAATGGGTACCCACAATCTATATTTTGAGCAGAAATAAGAAAAATATCACAATTTTTCATCTAAAAATTTATGTTTTTCGGCGGTAAAATTTACAATGTATTTGTATAGGCATGTTTTCGTAATGGTATATGTACTTCCAAGCCTGCACGAAGGTAATCTACATACAGCGCACAACAAAGACTGTGATGAGACTGCGCAGATGCGCAGGTTGATCCGAGTCTTCGCTGGGCGAACGTGCTCGAATACCTCTTTTTCATTGCCGCGGCCTTATTAATAATAATAATAATAATAACACATTGAAAAACACATTATTTATCATTATAATTGCGATAAATATTACATATGGAGAAGTTACATACATGTTCATGTACATTTAACAAAATGCCATCACGTGAACAAGTCCGTGAAATGACCAACCCTTAAACCCCATTTTATATAGAGAAAACTGGGATATACGGGGGTATACATTATTTTTCTGATTTCTGCTCTAATACATAGGTTGTGGTTACTCGTTAGAACCGCCTCAGTGAGGCGGTTCTAACGAGCATCCGCAACCTATGTTTGCAGTATAAATAAGGACAATATTACGGCTTTTCATTAGAAAATTAGTCATTGTATCTGTGAAAAATGCACTATGTCGCACGGATGTGTTATTGAAATGTATTCTTTATGGCTCAAGAAATGAATAATTTTCTCCACTTTACTTTAGCATAACATCATGAATGTTGTGCTCTGGAATAGTTCATGCAATCTGGCCATTCTCTTCATTTTTTGAAAAGGCACAGTTTGTTGTTTATTCTTATCCTAAAATTTGTTTCGAAATTACAAAAAAATACTGGTTTGCCTTAGCGCCTGCATATATTCCCACGTAATGAATGTATATGCAAAAATTGAACTCAGTCGGTGAAGAAATGTGGCCGTACTTCGCATCACAAAATATTCTACTTTTAGCAACAGTGACCTTGGCCTTGTCATGACCAATATGGAACTTATGTCATGCACATGTTCATTTCATTATGAACGCATATGCAAAATTTGAACTCAATCGGTGAAGAAATGTGGACGGTATTCGCATCACAAGATTTTTTTTTCAGAAACATTGACCTTGATCTTGACTTGTCCCATATGGAATTTATGTCACGTGAATCTACACCTCATTGTGAATGCATGTGCAAAATTTGGAGTCAATCGGTGGTGAAATGTGGAAGTAGTTCGCATAACAAGAATAAAACATTTTGCCACGGACGGATACACGGACCAACCAACCAGCCATCCAACCAACCGACTTGCTCCTATATACCCCTTCAAAATGCTTTGTGGTGGTATAAATATGCTTCGAGCTTAATTTGCATATGACACTACAAACTCATGCTGTTCCTCAGTCTGTCAGAATACAGCATTCCCTGCCTTGTACCCGTGGACATCCATCTAGCGTACAGCGAAAACCTATGGCATCATCAAATAGAAATGAATCCATGGCGTCCTTTTTCCAGCAGCTGTTATCCTTCTTAACTGTGGTGAGTTGCATCGTCTTTGTTTACTTATTTTCGTTTCTGTCAGTTTAGAAATGACTTTACGACATCTCTGTTCCATCAATAGTTGTCCTTCTTGATAATGGTGAGTTTGCATCGTCTTTATTATTGTCAGTTATGGCAGTATCCAATAGAAATGATTCTACGACATCCTTTTTCCAGCTGTAGTTATCCTTCTTGAATGTGGTGAGTTTGCAGCGTCTTTATTGTCTTATTTTCTTTATTGTCAGTTACGACAGTATCGAATAGAAATGACTCCACTACGTCCCTTTTCCATCAGTAGTTGTCCTTCTTGACCGCGTCTTTATTTACTTAACAGGAATTTTGTGTCAGTTGGAAGCTCCCTGGCGTTCTTTTGCCAATTTTAGTAATCTTTCTTGACAGCGATGGCTTTATATCTTGTTTTTTTTTCTCCAGGAATTACGTGTCAGTTATGACATCATCGAGTGGAGATGACGACGTCGTTCTTTTGCTGGAAGTTGTTACCTTTCTTGACAGTAACAACGTTAAATGTACTCCGCCACGAGAAAACGTACATTGGGGGTGTGGGACCATGTATTACACAAACGAGCCTGCTCAACGGCACATACAATTTGAGGTTTGTTTTGTTTAGATATAGAAACGAGAAGCACTTTAAACACAAAAGTGCAGATCAGACTGCGCGGATGCGCAGTCTGATCTGCACTTTTGTTGTTTGCAAAATGGCAAAACCATATTTTCTTATGACACGGCTCGCATTGTCTTTGTATTTGTTATCAGAAATCACGTGTCAATAATAACATCACCGAAGGGAGACGACCCAGTACTTTCGCCGCCAGTAGTTATTCTCCTTGACAGTGATGACGTTATATCGTCCTCGGCTTTCATCCGCTTGTGTTTCGTTCGTCTGTTTTGAAACCAAACTTTAACCTAAAATACAAGAGAAAGGCGTGCTATTATCACTTTATCAGTGTGTCTTTTCAATAGAGTCATCGACGTTTCTTTTATTGAGAAATATCTGATTCCACTGCAATATATACTCGTGCATTTTGCCTTCAGGCATGCTTAAATAAAATTGTTTTGCTTACTCCTTCGTCTGATAACATTATGCAAAAAGTTGGAAGATGTCCTTAAGTGTTGCTATGTATGTTTTATTTAAAGGTTTATACCTCGATTTCAGCAAATACATTACTGTAACATCAAAACTGTATGAAACAGTAAATGAAAAATATCTTGCGTCTGATTCCATAAAATAACGTTACTCATTATTCTAACACAGCGCACCTATATCGGCAATGGAAAATAACTGTTTTTTATTCTGCAACAAATCATAGCTCGGAAGAGCGTGACGAGTGACGTCATTAAAAACTGCAAATTTATGACGTCATTAGTCGATATCCTTGACGTTAGACAGTGTAACGTCATTTTTTCGCATCGAAAACGTTAGAAAAGGATATAAATGCATGTGTTTCAGTCGATAATTTTAGCGGGATTTCTTTTAACAATGGCGAAAAGTTGTGAGATTTTGAAGGAAACAACAGCATTATTGCCGATTTTCAGCCTGTTAGAATCGAAATAGATCAGCTCTAGTTTGTGATTTGTTGAGCAATAAATCAAGTTTGTCGGTCAGTTGTAAGTAGACAAATCACGCGCGCTACGCGCTCGTGATTTGTCTACTTTACAACTGACCTCCAACTGTGATTTATTACTCAACAAATCACAGCTATAGATGATCTATTTCTTAAATACGAATCCAGTGTGCGTGTACGTCTTGCGAGTGTGATTAGTATTACCAGTAAATAGTGAAAAAAGGTTGAAAAGAACTACTTAACTTCAACAAGGGCACGTTAAAAGCTGAGATGGCCTCCGCCCATCGGGGCTAAAGGAAATAGATTTGGCTGCATGATGCTTCCACACAGAGCTAAAACCGACCGCACATGAGTACTGGTAAACCGCTTAGAGGTTCTCCGCCTGCCCAGGCTAAGTGGTGCCAGTCGGACCGTCCAATGCATATAAATCCTATTGGTTTCACTGGGCGACAGAGAATGAGATGTTATTTCATCTGAGTGCCGGGTAAAAGTCCCACAAAATTGGAAGCAACGTCTTCAAAATGACCTAACGGTGTTAACGGGAACGTTAAACGTCAAATCAATGAATCAAACAAACAAACAAACAAGAAGCTGAGGAACATAGAAAATCTCAGTCCGTTCACAAATTAGGTTATTAGTTAACAATACGATTTTCATCTTGTTTGCATTTGACACGGCGTAACTCCAATGCGTGAGGTTGATACTGTTTAACATTTAAGGTTAACTGTTATGAACAATTACTTGTTCATATTGTTATAATGTATGCGCTTTTTTCTGATTGTCACATTTAACCCCCAATGGATTATGTAACATATTGTTTAATAACTTCTTATTGTAAAAGGAAAGATCTAGAATATGAGTAAAGAATAATCATAGTTGGTAAACAACTTTTAATTACAATAAAGAGATTGAGGATTAATCCAGGAATTTTCAGATCACATTATATCTGGAATATGAGCAAATTTCTTTCTACAGGTTTCTGGACTCTTCTCTAAATCTATAGAAGAAAGAGTTTACTTTAGCTTAGTTTGGAAGTTTTGAGAAAAATTCATTCTAAATTCTGTGTTGGATTGCTTAAGGATTACTATTCATTTTGAACTAAGTGCTTATATTGTATTTGAAAGTTATTTAAAAAAACAGAGCTGCGTAGCGTTTTATTTATTTTACCAATACATTTCGTTATTTTTTTTTTAAATACTTGTTCGCTTTTCTGTTTCATTTCCTTGCTCCTGCCCTTGGCTCGTAACAATATGTTTTCTTTTACTTTGGTTATTAGAATTAAATCCCATGCCCATTGCGTATGACGGAAATTTCTACGTTAACTCCACATAAGATGTAAATGAAAACTTAGCAAGCTAGATTCTCTGGTGCGAAGATCACAGATGCACTGATGTCAAGATTATTTATGTGAAGAAGGAACGCTAATGCGAAGAAGAACTTTATATGAAGAACACCGATAGTAAGAACACTGTTGGGAACGAAGAGAAAGTGCCAGTGATATGAAGGCACACACACAAAAAAAAAAACAGTGATAATAGCCATCTCAAGTCACAGAACGAAGAGAAAGGGCTAGTGATATGGAGGAACACATAGAAAAAGTTATAGTAACCATCTCAAGTCACAGAATGAAGAGAAGCTAGTGATATAAAGGCACACACACAACCAGTTATAATTGCCATCTTATTTTGGTGTCAGAACGAAGGAAAGGAATTGTCGATATGAAGGCAC
Organism: Lucinisca nassula; assembly: GCA_963580285.1. NCBI lineage: Eukaryota > Metazoa > Mollusca > Bivalvia > Lucinida > Lucinidae > Lucinisca > Lucinisca nassula. The sequence continues at coordinate 4,577,083 of OY757010.1, forward strand.
ACAGAGAACTATAGTGATAATAGACATCAAAAGTCACAAAAAAGAAGGAAAGGATTTGGTGAAATTAAGGCACACATAGAAACTGTGAACATAGCCATCTCAAGTCCAAGAACGAAGAGAAAGGTCTAGTGATATGAAGGTACACAAAGAAACAGTGATACTAGCCATCTCAAGTCACAAAACGGAGTGAAGGAGTTAATGATATGAAGACACGCACATAAAACAGTGATTACAGCCATCTCAAGTCATAGAACGAAGATAAAGGATAATGGATGTATGAGTGCACACGCAGAAACAGTTCAATAGCCATCGCCAGTCACAGAACGAAAAGAAAGGGTTAGTGGTATGAAAGCACGAAAAAAAGTTAGTGGTATGAAGAAACACACAGAAACAGTTATAATAGCCATTTCAAGTCACAGGAATAACGAAGAGAAAGAGTAAGTGATATATGAAGGCACACACAGAAACAGTGATAATAGTCATCTCAAGAGACAGAACAAAGAGAAGTTAGTGATATGAAGATATACACAAGAACAGTTATAATAGCCATCTCAAGTGACAGAACGAAGATGAGTTACTGATATGAAGACACACATAGAATCAGTAAACGACACGTGCACCAACAAAAATCCAGGGATCATATAAGAAACTGCAAAGGGACAACCGCGTCGGGATGCATTATGATGTATTCTTTCTTATCTCGAAAATATATTTTTGTTTCAGATGAAACTATGTAATATTTTTATTATTTATACCTCAAACATGGGTTGTAGGTGTTCTTTAGAACTACCTTATTGTGGCGGCTCGAACGAGTTCCCACAAATATGTCTTTAAGCAGAAGTAAAACAAGAGGACTGGTCCTGTATCGCTCACCTGAGCTAACAGATTCAAAGTTTAAGGAAGTGCCAACCTTTACTGAAGGCTTTATGGGAGGACATGGTGATGACAGGGTAAGCATTTTCTGAAAAAATCAAGTAGAATGTAACTCTATGATAAACAGGCTGACCTCACCGGTTTTCAAACTCATTCAAGCTTTTATTCCTGACTTGCTAAGAAGATCCGATCTAAACTGAAGTGGCTATGGTGATGACAAGTTCAAAAACAAGAGTTTTCAAACTCCTCCAAGCTTTCTGCCTGACTTCTTTGTTTGTAAGTTTCATGAAGATCCGTTCAAAACTAAAGGGGCAGCAGTGATGACAATGTCGAAAATAGGCATTTTCAGCAATCAAAGGCACGTCACTCTATGATAAATGTGCCGACTTGGCCGGTATTCAAACTCACCTGCGGTTTTATTCCCAGCCACCTTATATGTAAGTTTCAGAAAGATCCAATCAGACTTGGCCAGTATTCAAACTCATCCAATATTTTATTCCAGCCACCTCACATACGAGTTTCAGAAAGATCCGATCAAAACTGAAGGGGCTACGGAGATGACAAGGTCAAAATTTGGCATTTTTAGCAATCAAAGGGATGTTACTCTAAAATAAATGATCCGACTTCGCCAGTTTTCGAACTCATCCGAGGTTTCATCCCCAGCCACCTTACATATAAGTTTCAGTAAAATCCGATCAAAACTGAAGGGGCTACGGTAATGACAAGGTCAAAAATCAACATTTTCAGCCATCAAAGGGACATAACTCTACGATAAATGGGCTGACTTGGCCTGGTTTCGAACTCATCCAAGATTTTATCCCCAGCCACCTTACATATAAGTTTCAGAAAGATCCGATCAAAACTGAAGGGGCTATGGTGATGACAAGGTCAAAAATCGGCATTTTCAGCAATCAAAGGGACGTAAATCAATGATAAATGGGCCAACTTGTCCGGTATTCAAACTCATCCTAGGTTTTATCTCCAGTCACCTTACATATAGGTTCAGAAAGATTTGATCAAAACTGAAGGGGCTACGGTGATGACAAGGTAAAAAATCGACATTTTCAGCCATCAAAGGGACATAACTATAAAGTTAATGGGGCAACTTGGCCGGTTTTCGAACTCATCCGAGGTTTTATCCCCAGCCACCTTACATATAAGTTTCAGAAAGATCCGATCAAAACTGAAGGGGCTACAGTGTTGACAAGGTCAAAAATCAACATTTTCAGCAATCAAAGGGACCTTACTCTATGATAAATAGGCCACCTTTGCCGGTATGCGAACTCATCCTAGGCTTTATCCCCAGCCACCTTGCATATAAGTTTCAGAAAGATCCGATCAAAACTGAAAGGGCTACGGTGATGACAAGGTAAAAAATCGGATTTTCAGCAATCAAAGGGTTGTTACTCTGTGATAAATGGACCAACTTGGCTGGTTTTCGAACTCATCCGAGATTTTATCCCCAGCCACTTTACATATAAGTTTCAGAAAGATTCGATCAAAACTGAAAGGGCTACAGTGATGACAAGGTCAAAAATCAGCATTTTCAGCAATCAAAGGGACGTTACTCTAAGATAAAAGGGCCGACTTGGTCGGTTTTCGAACTCATCCGAGATTTTATCCACAGCCACCTTACATATAAGTTTCAGAAAGATCCGATCAAAACTGAAGGGGCTACGGTGATGACAAGGTCAAAAATCGGCATTTTCAGCAATCAAAGGGACGTAAATCTATGATAAATCGGCGGACTTGGCCAGTTTTCGAACTCATCCGAGGTTTTATCCCCAGCCACAATTCATATAAGTTTTAGAAAGGTCCGATCAAAACAGAAGGGGCTACGGTGATGACAAGGTCGAAAATGGGCATTTTCAGCAATCAAAGGGACGTAACTCTATGATAAATTGGCCGACTTGGCCGGTTTTCGAACTCATCCGAGATTTTATCCCCAGCCATCTTACATATAAGTTTCAGAAAGATCCGATCAAAACTGAAGGCGCTACGGTGATGACAAGCATTTTCCCATAGTAAGTCTATGGGACCTTGTGGTTGCCATAGGAACCAAAGTTTTAGAGCGATTTCAAAAAAAAGTTTATGTCATCAATGCCCCACCAGAGGCATGCCACAGATGAGAAATGATTGAGATCAGCCTGCAGGATACAGAGATATAGCTGCTCAAAAGTGTGGACGGACGACGGACGGACGGACGGAAGACGGACGACGGACGACGGGGGACCCACTATACTATAAGCTCCCCTGGAGCCTTCGGCCCAGGTGAGCTAAAAATAACGGTACCCCTGTAAGTGGGGTTAAGAATGGTGTTTTATTACACGTACTAGTAAACCTAATGGGCCAGGTTAACTTAACTGGGGATAGGGTTGCGGGAGCTTCAACTCTAGTACTACAAGTCAACGACACATTGATCTGCAACTCATCTTGTATACGCAAACCACAAAACAAAATGATTAACACAAGCTTTATCCGTTTCCTTTGTATATCGAAAACTTGAAACAAAAGTTCAATATAGTTGACTTGTTTCCCAGTGAGTACAACTTTTGGCGGTCTGATGGAGACTTAATCTCGTTTGATTTCTCCAAAATTTAAAGTCGTTAAGACTTATTTGGTGACGAGACTGCTTTGACCTGTTTACATTAAAACTCATTAAAGATCATGTCAAATTCTTAACCTCCCCTAAATACAAAAGACACGCTAAACTTGAATTTATGTACCTTAATGATCCTACGACCCATCTCAGGGTAAGATGAGTAAATGCTTAAAATTACTTGTGACCACAATTGATTTTTGTGTAGGCAGAAATTTATGATCGGAATCGAAGCTGAGAACCTATTGCAGCGAGCAATGTATGAACAATTTCCAATTCTGCATGCAATAACTGCGTTCCAACTTCAAGAGCTGTGTAACTGAAAAATAGCCAGAAAAGGTCACTGAGGAAAACAGCAACATTACGAAAACACACCTATACAAATACATTGTACAGTTTATCGCCGAAAAAAAAATGAAAATTTTAAGATGAAAAATTATGATATTTTTCTTATTTCTGCTCAAAATATAGATTGTGGGCACTCGTTAGAACCGCCTCATCGAGGCGGTTCTAACGACCCAAAATCTATATTTTAGAGAGAAATAAGAAAAATAAGGTATACCCCTGTAAACCCCAATTTTACAATATAAAAGTGGGGTTCAAGGGGGTCAAAGATATTTAGGTATGTTTTCGTGATGAAAACACGGCTATCCCCAAACAACTAAAAAGCGAGTGTGACATACTACAACAGGCTGTTCAGTTCTATAGTAAATTCCATGCTTCCGACCGATTTATAGAAAATATAAGTTGTCTGGTCCAGTCTTTTGGCATCATTCATTCGATTATAAACTTGATTGCAAAAATATTTTTGGATCACTAATTAGGTATACTTGGTCGAAACTAGCTAGTCTGGCCCAGAAAAAAATGTACACTTTACATTATAAGTGCTGCGGTGTAATTTCAAAATGTCACTATCGTCATTTTCCAGTCTGTTTGGATAATTTTTCAACTGCGGATTTTTGAAAATGTTTGAGGGCCACTAATGAGGTCTAATTGACCAAACTTACTTCGTAACAGTTCGTATTAGCACTGGTTAAGGCCGTAAAAGATTTATCTTTCCTTCATCATAGTGTGGGCTATTTGTCCCTTTTGGATAATTGGATCAACTGGAATTTTGAGAATATTTGAGGGTCACTGTCGAGGCCTTATTGGTCGAAGCTATCTCGTCTGGTCATGAAAACATCTGGGTATTGCAATCACTGTAAGTATATAGTTACATCAGGCAACTTCAAGGGTGACGCAAGTTCGATGACGTCATTTGTGCTCATGTATTCTGATTACTACTAATGCCAGTCTCTTGTGAATCAAGAACAACAAACCAAAAATAAAGTCAAAAAAGCCAACATTTCGGCAGAATAATATTCTTGCGATGCAGATCAGAGAGGTAAACATTGCATGAGACAATAACAAGTTAGAACGAATTCAATAATTATGGTACCACTAGAAAGGTCTTGTGGCAAGGAATGCACATGTGTAATATGAAAGCCATACCTCTTACTAATCGAAAGTTGTGGCCAATGTTAAAGTTTTAAAAAAAGAGGTCAAAAGAAGGTCAAATGTCATGGTCAAGGTCACGAGGTCACAATTTATGGTACCTCTTGAAAGGTTTTATGACAAGGAATGCACATGTGAAATATGAAAGCCCTGTCAGTTACCATTCAAAAGTTATGCCCAATGTTAAGGTTTTTGCGGGATCGACAAACAGACCGACAGGCAGACAGACCAAAAACTATATGCCCCCGAATCTTTGATTCCAGGGGCATAAAAATCCACCATTTTTGCCAATACTTTTACCCCAAACACACATTCTGGCAGAAACATCAAGTGTTCTTTGTTTACTGTTGACACATACCTAGCAGACCCGTTATCCGTTATTTTCGCTGGGAAATTCTTCATCTATACATACCTGCTGTCCTTATTACCTCAGAGTCTTAATTTGTCTCCCGACAAACGTAGAACAGTAGTGAATATAATGCTCTTAAGAAATATTAAGACCTTTAAAATCAAACATTAGGATATTGTTCTTTTACTTCGGACATCTAATTCTCGTTTGAAGTAGATATGAATGAACACATTTTAATATGGAGCTACAGTTTAGCACTAGTATAGAATAGAACAGAATGATCTAAACAGATATCTGGAAGAATAAACAATTGATCACAAATAGGGAAGACGTGAAAAAAAGCACCATTTTCCGAATGATTTCGTTAAACTTATGTTATTTAAAATCAAAGTACCTAGTTATTAATTACGTGCCTTCATTTTATTTTTACCCCGCACAGCCCCTCTGAAAATGATCGGGAAATAGGTCATTCATTAAGTAATAAGCTCTGCTGAATAGAAGTGAAGGCAATGATCACGAATCGATACAATTTACCCACAGCTCCAATCAGAGACACCAAGGGAAAGAAACACAAACATGAAAACAACAGACCCTAATGGAAACATCAATAGCGGAAAGCCAAAAGGACAGCCGCTTTCCCACAAAATGGCCAACAGGCTATCCAAAATAAAACTAGAAATTGTGTTTGTGAAACACTATGCCCCCAACCATATGCATGTCCCTAAATGGGACAGTAAACAGTATCATGATCATTTGCATTAAAAATAAACCTGTCGAATATTAACAGATTTGAAACAAATCAGGTCATCTATTCCTTATAATAATAGCAAACAGACTGCCAAATATCATGAGCCTAGCTCAAGTGGTTATCCAGTTATTTTGTTCACAAGGTTTCCCTATAGCCAAAATGTATAAGTCCAAAAAGGGGCAAAACTCCATTAAATATTTTCAGAATTTGGCCAAAAGTTAATCAGGTTATCTACACATTAGACCCAAACTGTATACCAAATATCATGAGCCTAGCTCAAGCGGTTCTCCAGATGTTTTGTTCACAAGGTTTCCCCATAGCCACAATGCATAAGTCAAAAAAGGGGCATAACTCCATTAAATGTTTTCGGAATTTCGTCAAAAGTTAATCAGGTCATCTACACCTTAGACCTAAATAGACTACTAAATATCATGAGCCTAGTTCAAGCGGTTCTCCAGATATTTTGCTCACAAGCTTTCCCCACAGCCACAATGCGTAAGTCCGAAAAAGAGCGTAACTCCATCAAATATTTTCGGAATTTCATTAAAAGTTAAACAGGTAATCTATACCTTAGACCCAAACTGTCTACTAAATATCATGAGCCTAGCTGAAGCAGTTCTCCAGATATGCTCACAAGGTTTCCGAATTGCCACAATGCATAAGTCCGAAAAGGGGCGTTACTCCATCAAATATTTTCGGAATTTCATCAAAAGTTAATCAGGTCATCTACAAATTACACCCAAACTCTCTACTAAATATCAGGACCCTAGCTCAAACGGTTCTTCAGATATCTTGCTCACAAGGTTTCCCCATAGCCACAATGCATAAGTCCGAAAAGGGGCGTCACACCATTAAATCAGGTTCCGATATGCCTTGCTACAAAAGAGATTTAAATTTAAGTCCAACATTGAATTTTGAAACTAAATCAAAATGATGTCTATCAACTTGGAAAAAGCTTCGTGATACCGATAATGCTGATTAAGAAGTTTTGCAGTTAATAATTTAATACAAGAGTTAAAAGTGGAAGTAAAACAAAGATCAGGTATCGATACAATTTACTTACTCCACCCATCAAAGACACCAAAGGGAAAGAAACACAAACATGAAGCGACCAGACCATAATGCAAACCTAAACAAAGGAAGGCCATAAGGACATTTACTTTCCCACAAAATGGCCAAATGGCCATCCAAAATAAAAAGACACAAGTGATACACACAGTAAGTAACAAACAACAACATAAATAAACCACCACAGAAGAACCGCCTTGGAATGGTCAGTGGAAAGAATTCCACTGGGGGGGGGGGGCTTAAATCGATTTTACATGGCCATAATCCTCGCTCTTACCTCTGTGGCGGTATACACTAATTTTGTTTAGTCCGCATGAAGTTTGATCCAGAAGACATGTACACTTAATATTTTCCAGTTCTATGGTGCATTCCTTGCTTCCAAAGGATAACCCTTTTGTAAAACATATTTTACGTCACTACAGCTGGTGTCTGGGAATATGTGGCGGCCGTAAAAATTATCCCTGCCCTACATCATAGTGTAGTTTATATTTTCTTGTCCTTTGGGATCATTGATTCCATTCTGGAATTTTGAAAATATTTGAGGGTCACTGATGAGGCCTAATTGGCCGAAACTAGCTAGTCTGCCCCAGAAGCCAAGTGCACTTAAGATTTTCCAGTTCTGTGGTGCATTCCTTGCTTCCAAAGGATAACCCTTTTGTAGAACATATTTAACGTAACTATAGCTGGTGTCTGGGAATGTGTGGCGGCCGTAAAAAGTCTCCCTGCCCTACATCATAGTGTAGTTTATATTTTCTTGTCATTTGGGATCATTGATTCCATTCTGGAATTTTGAAAATATTTGAGGGTCACTGATGAGGCCTAATTGGCCGAAACTAGCTAGTCTGGCCCAGAAGACATTTACACTTAATATTTTCCAGTTCTGTGGTGCATTCCTTGTTTCCAAAGGATAACCCTTTTGTAGAACATATTTAACGTCACTGCAGCTGGTGTCTGGGAATGTGTGGCGGCCGGAAAAAGTCTCCCTGCCCTGCACCATAGTGTAGTTTATATTTTCTTGTCCTTTGGGATCATTGATTCCATTCTGGAATTTTGAAAATATATGAGGGTCACTGATGAGGCCTAATTGGCCTAAACTAGCTAGTCTGGCCGAGAAGACATGTACAGTTAATATTTTCCAGTTCTGTGGTGCATTCCTTGCTTCCAAAGGATAACCCTTTTGTAAAACATATTTACCGTCACTACTGCTGGTGTCTGGGAATGTGTGGCGGCCGTAAAAAGTCTCCCTGCCCTACATCATAGTGTAGTTTATATTTTCTTGTCCTTTGGGATCATTTATTCCATTCTGGAATTTTGAAAATATTTGAGGGTCACTGATGAGGCCTAATTGGCCGAAACTAGCTAGTCTGGCCCAGAAGACATGTATACTTAATATTTTCCAGTTTTGTGGTGCATTCCTTGCTTCCAAAGGATAACACTTTTGTAGAACATATTTCCTAACTCATCAGTGCAACATCTCCGAGAACATACAAATAAAAAATCTACAGAGGTGAAACAAAGTTGGGGACTCGACAGCATACAACAACAGAATTGCTGGAGCAAAAGAAAACCAACAGTTAGACTCCGAGAGGAGCGACCAAAGACGTAGCATCAGGCGCCAACCAACATAAAGAATACTAAAATAAAATAAAATTCCATTTATGTTTTTACGCTGGAACCGTCATATAATCTTAGGCCCGACCCACCGGTGTGCAATCAAAGAGGGAAGCAAAGTTGCCAACCGTAATTGGGTTAACCACCATGCATGCAGTCTGTTTTATAACATTTATGTTGTACCCAATCTTTATATATCGACGAACGATTTTACGAAATTGGGTACCAAAGTCATTACAGGCATGTATTTTTCTAAATTTATATACTAAGTCACCATAGAATAAAGTCTGTTACATGAAAGACACTCTGGCGAACCCAATTAATTGCGTTATATAAACACCGTGTGATGCCGCAGGAGGAACATCACCATCCGAGAAAGGCAACGTCGTAATCTTAAAATCATAATCATCGCGTTTATCATACATTTTGCATGAAACAATATGTTCTGTGAAAGGAATTTAATTTGAAAGCAAGGAATACACCGCAAAAATTGAAAGATATAGAGTGTACACGTTTTTCTGGACCAGACAAGATAGTTTCGACCAAAAAGGCCTTATCAGTGATTCTTAAATATTTCCCAAACTCCACAATAAAATCATGATCCTAAAGGGCAAGAAAATAAAACTATGATGAAGACCAGGGAAACTTTTTACGGCCTCCATACATTCCTTTAACACCAGCTGTAGTGAGTTTAAATATGCTCCATCTAAAATAGATAAATCCAAACCGGTTCTTCGGTATCAGAAGAATTTGCTTCCTTCATTTGGATTTCTGAAGGGTAAACCATCGAAGTAGGTATTGTCGATATCTAATATATCATCCAAACATCTAGGCGTCGAGCTGAAAGCTTCAATAACTTCTGTTTGCTTTTCAACCGAAAGGGGTATCATGAAGTCTCTTTCATAACAGAACAAGAACAAATTAGCCAAACGTATTCTTCAGAATTCACACAATATGTCTAAATGAACTTTGTATCAAATCTTTTATATGTATAAGTATGGCCAGCTTTCGGACAGGACCATAAAAATTATAGAATAATTTTGTGCTCTTCGGAAGTGAATAAAAAGCATTTCTTGCATTAAATGCAAGATAGAGGGAATCTTCTCCATGGAATGGCCATTGAATTAAATCATAAAGTTATTTTCTTTTCTAAGTAATGCAAAGCGTGGAGAATCGTAAGTTGACAGACTAGATACAAAAACGCTGGATTTTAATTTATTTATAACCTCATTACCCAAAACAGATTTGCCCCTGATCTTTCATAGCCTCTGTCGAAGTATGTACAATGGAAACAGTGTAAAACGCGGCATATGATCTGGGTCTACACTGTTTGCTTAAAGTCTTTACATTTTTTTTAAACTTGCCATAAACAAACAGCTGACACCCTTATATTTGGAAAAAGGCTAGTCCAAACGCATTAGGTAGACTATTCCATTGTCATATATGGGTTTATGTTGAGAATATGGCCAAGAATTGCCGGCAGAAAAAGGTCGTAGCTTGACTTACGACCGTTCTAAAGCGGTGGTCCTCTTATTGTTCTTTCATTGTTGTTTTCTCGGATTTCAACAAAACAACTCTGCGTTTTGTACTTAACTATGCATTGATGTTTTCCGCTTTCTAGCAGTGTAATCAGCGAGGTCTGATATTCACCGCGAGGTTTTTCTCTCCCATTGTAGCGCTCGGGTGTTACCGTAATGAATGGCTGTGTTCTTCGGTCATAGCTTTTCCGGAATAGTTGTTTTTTTATATTTTTCTTTAGCTATTAACAGAAAAGATGTGTATGACGTCATCGATAAGACAGGTAAACTCACGGTTACAAATTGCACTAACGCATATAGGGAGCACATTAATAACCTTTTTGTACCAAATGGAATCTTCCACATTATATATAGCAGGAGTCCATTTCGAAATTCAGGCGTGTCAGGTTGTGTTTTCTTCAAAATTGATTTGGAAAATGGCTTAACTCTTTGTAAACAGTGTAGGCGCTGATCAGACGCCGCTTTCTGCGGCGTCTGATCTGGGCCTGCACTGTTTGCCAAGGTACCCCTTTAGGGGTTTCTGGTACTGAATGGGATAATCATGGTTACACAGGATACAGAAGATGAAAAACATTATTTTCCACGTTAGAAAGTTATGCTTTCTTCTGTGTCCATTATGTGACCATAACAATGTACTCGTATTTTCGAAAATTATAATAAATGGATTACAATTTTATGGCTGCCACTTTCAACAGCCTATTATGATGATAAAGATATTTATATTTTTTTAATAAATTGTTCTTGTGTCATTCTGTTTGCTCACCATCTTGCTTAAGTTAAGTTTCAACGTTTTTGCCGTGTATTTTATATAAAAAAAGAAGAAAAAACAACATCAAAAAACAAAAACAAACCTGATATTTTCATTCGGCTGTTGTTCCCGAAGGCACCCTCGTTAAGTAATTATATTTTTCATATTTATTATTATTATTATTATCCATAAAGGGTTTGGTGATCATCCTGCGCACGAGCTGAATTAAGACAATAAAAGACAAAAAGAAAACAGACATTGTAAATGCAATGGTTTTGTTTATTCTTTAGCTGTCATCCCAATTATCTACAATATACAAAAAATAATGAAATCTAACACCTATTCTTTGCCCTTAGCCGTGCAAAGGCCATTGATTGGTATCAGTCAGAATTACGCTATGTCATATTGTCTTGTAGCCATCTGTTGGTAAAAGACACAGATGGTAATTACGCTATGTCATATTGTCTTGTAGCCATCTGTTGGTAAAAGATACAAATGGTAATTACGCTATGTCATATTGTCTTGTAGCCATCTGTTGGTAAAAGACACAGATGGTAATTACGCTATGTCATATTGTCTTGTAGCCATCTGTTGGTAAAAGATACAAATGGTAATTACGCTATGTCATATTGTCTTGTAGCCATCTGTTGGTAAAAGACACAGATGGTAATTACGCTATGTCATATTGTCTTGTAGCCATCTGTTGGTAAAAGATACAAATGGTAATTACGCTATGTCATATTGTCTTGTAGCCATCTGTTGGTAAAAGACACAGATGGTAATTACGCTATGTCATATTGTCTTGTAGCCATCTGTTGGTAAAAGATACAAATGGAAATTACACTATGTCATATTGTCTTGTAGCCATCTGTTGGTAAAAGATACAAATGGTAATTACGCTATGTCATATTGTCTTGTAGCCATCTGTTGGTAAAATATACAAATGGTAATTACGCTATGTCATATTGTCTTGTAGCCATCTGTTGGTAAAAGACACAGATGGTAATTACGCTATGTCATACTGTCTTGTAGCCATCTGTTGGTAAAACATACAGATGGTAATTACGCTATGTCATATTGTCTTGTAGCCATCTGTTGGTAAAATATACAAATGGTAATTACGCTATGTCATATTGTCTTGTAGCCATCTGTTGGTAAAAGACACAGATGGTAATTACGCTATGTCATACTGTCTTGTAGCCATCTGTTGGTAAAACATACAGATGGTAATTACGCTATGTCATATTGTCTTGTAGCCATCTGTTGGTAAAATATACAAATGGTAATTACGCTATGTCATATTGTCTTGTAGCCATCTGTTGGTAAAAGACACAGATGGTAATTACGCTATGTCATACTGTCTTGTAGCCATCTGTTGGTAAAACATACAGATGGTAATTACGCTATGTCATATTGTCTTGTAGCCATCTGTTGGTAAAATATACAAATGGTAATTACGCTATGTCATATTGTCTTGTAGCCATCTGTTGGTAAAACACACAGATGGTAATTACGCTATGTCATACTGTCTTGTAGCCATCTGTTAGTAAAACATACAGATGGTAATTACGCTATGTCATATTGTCTTGTAGCCATCTGTTGGTAAAACACACAGATGGTAATTACGCTATGTCATACTGTCTTGTAGCCATCTGTTGGTAAAAGACACAGATGGTAATTACGCTATGTCATATTGTCTTGTAGCCATCTGTTGGTAAAAGATACAGATGGTAATTACGCTATGTCATATTGTCTTGTAGCCATCTGTTGGTAAAAGATACAGATGGTAACTGTTATAAAGTATGATCAGAGTTTCCGCTGCTTGTCTTAGCATCCTATAGTCTAGTAGTCAGTGAAGCTTCGGGCCAAACTGGGTGGGTGTAGAGGCTGATGCAAGTGTTTTATTAGTCGCACAGATCGTGTTGAAGGTTTTGAGGGCGAGAGCGAGGGTTGAATGTTCGTACACCCCAAGGTTGAAGTTCCCCTGTTCTGCCTGTTATGTTTGTCTTTATTACGGTGAAGTTGTTTTATGTCTTGGATGGGAAGTGCAAGGTATTTGTATCGATTCCAGATCAGTGCCTTTACTTCTGTTTTGTATGCTAGTGTGTGTCTTGTTTTGTATTATAATGTTATTAATCAAATAATTTCGTATTGGCCCAGTTACAGGTCCGAGGTCTGCTGTATTGGCACGAGACCTGTAACTGGGCCAATACGAAATTACTTGATTAATGACAATTTTATTAATTGACGCAATTAAAAACACGATTTATGATTTTTCAATATTGGTTGACCTTGTGTAATATAGGATAATCAATTAATAACATTTCATATCACTGGCTATTTCTTTCCTTTCCGTGGCTTGGGTAGCTGTTTTCATTCACTTTGGCTGTTCCTGGGTAATATTTCTCTTCTGCTTTATTGCCTTCACTTCTATTCTCTGCCAGTGGTGAGCTTGTTTTCATAGAGTATTCGTCTTTCACTCATCGCCCTGGCGCGGAATGTGATTTGTGATGAAGCTGTTTGTGGACATCGTTTCCTTTATTATTAAGATATTATTATACCCATGGTTGCGGTCATAGATTTCTTGGCATGATTACAGATAAGACGATGCCCTTTTAAACAAACGACTTAGCTCTGGTATTTATCCATAGCCAGTTTGTGCAAATATTCTAGTGTTGTAAGTGAGCATTGGAGTCAATGCGTTCACCTTTCTTTGTTCAAGAACTCGGTTAAGATATTTGGAAACCAAAGCGGAGAATTTTATATTCACTGTACCAAACGATCCTTCTCTGTATGACATCAGTAATTTAGTTCTTTTACTCAGATGTATATTAATTCCATTAACTAAGCGTCTCCAATTAAAGCACTTCATGACGCCCCTTTCCTGATAACCTTTAAGACGCCAAGTGTAATGCTTTAAGAGGTTGGTCTAATTTGGCAAAGTTCGAGGCTATTAGAAACTTAATCGAATAAACGCTCCTAAAAACCATGTTTGCTTAAGACATAACGAAAAGAAATTTCAAATAAACGGAGCCATTACTCCATGGCTCTAATATGATACCGTTGCGGGACGCCAATTTGTGACGCTTTAGTCATGTCAAACATGATATAGGAAGCTCTTTAAGTGGTAAATAACTTTGGCACAGCCCATTCAGATGGCTCCCTCTATAATGAAATGCGTCAAAAGAAATCTTTGTCATTTGAGAAGTAATCTTAAAAGCTTTTCGAGAGCGGTTACCTAATTACGACGAATGAATTTGTCAAACTGGTGTTATAATTTGCATTTCTATGTAATGCATATTATTACCATTGCACGACAATGCAAATGGTTTCTATTTCCCTGTGACAAATCGGCCCTCTTGGAACCTGCTGCTGATTTTGAAATTTACGTGCCTGCAACTGAAGCAAACTCTGGTAATTTGTATCAGCTTAAGGATTCATTTCTTCATGTAAAATTTTCAACGGAAACATACCTGCCTGATGGAAACTCAAAGCTCTGAATAAGGCCTTAGCTTGAAGTTTATAATTTTATTTCCTATGAGCCATTCTGACATTTTGGAAACGAATTCTGCTCATCACATAATGAGAAACTGTCTATTCCACTTAACTCAATATGCCTAGCGACCCTTTTCTGGGACAATGGCAAACAGTACAGACCCAGGCGTCTGATCCGGGTTTGCACTGTTTGCTTAAAAGCATTCATTTTTGTAAAATTTGCCACAAACAAAAACAAACCTGACACCCCTATAATTAGAAATGGACCACTTCAAACTTACTAGGTGGAAGATGCCATTGTCATATATGGGTTGATGAGTCCAGCTAATGACTAGGTAATGAATGCCCTTATAAACCACACTTAAGCAAGGGAAACACAGGGCTTTAAAGATATACATTAGTGTGCATTTTTTGCTCAAATTCAGAGAATGTGGGTATTGTTTTTTGTTTAAAGCGGAAATAAGAAAAAAAACAAGATCAGAGAAAAATGTTTAGTTAAGAACCACAAAATCATGGGTATAATATCACCATGTCTGAATGAAATTAGTCCGAGTAGATTCCGTAATATTTTTCATAGTGCAAGCTAAACATCCTCACTGAGACAGTACTAGCGTTCCTAATTCAGTTTTGTAACTTGCTCAAATTATGGTTAGTTCTCGCGTTTTCTCATTTGTCTTACATTGTTACTGTCGCTCGAAGGGGCCTGCTGTTCACAGCATCGTTAGCTAGACCATTACGATAGCATATCCGTGTGGCATGTAGCGCATTTTTCTATTTCAAAAATGGCCATTTTTCTGATGAAAATTTGTGAGTTTTGGGTTATTTTTATACCAAACTTAGGTTAAGGATGCTCGTTAGAACCGATTGAGGCGGTTCTAAGGAGTACCCACAATTGTATTGGAACAGAAATAACGAAAATAGTGTACACCCCGTAAATCCCACTTTTATATGAAATGGGGCTTAGAGGCTGTTCATTACACAGACTCGTGTACATGATGGAACTTGTTGGTGGTAAAATCTTAACCATCCTACCAAGTCCAATATCTAATACCTCGGTATTTTTGCTGAACAAAAGTGAATAGCTTTAGCAAATGCAAATCACATTTTTACTCAGCAAAAATATCGGTGTATATATGCCAAATTTCGCGTTCAAAATTTTAACGGTATGCTTCAATAATGTTCCTGTACTGTGTAAAAAATTATTGTCACTCTATATTCTTTTTCTATTTAAAATTAAATTTCCGCATAATTCTGACAGTCCCTGTTGTTGAAGATATTTTAAATGCATATGATATTTAGGAAAATGTTTGTCAAAATGACGGCGGAACAAAAAAATACAAAATGTGTTTTTATTTTTCAGTTTATATTACCGATAGCCCTGTCTTTAACAGTAGGAAATATCACTCAGAAATGCCACAATAAACGAACGCAGCGATCTAAAGTCACCTAAAGAAAGTTAGCTACACGGAGGCACACACAAAAAGTACGACCGCCTTGGGACGGTCAGTAGTAAAACTACTGGGGGGAGATGGAAAGGGTGGGGGCTTTAACTCCGCAATTTATGAAATTTCAACCCTCGCCCTCAAATCCAGTGCAGTATCAAACATAAAAACAATGACAAATTGATCCACATGGAGGCTTCCTAGTTCAACAGTGATTCATAATAAAATACAGTTCAACGTTCATGAATAGATTAATACAATCATGAATCAACAACAATCCGATATCAGAGCAGAAGAAAACCACCAGTCATAGCAGAAGAAAACCAACAGTTACACTTATCCACGGTGATGTCAACGTCCAAGAAAGGAAAATCTACAAACCAAAAAAGGAAACATCAACTATTTGTAACAGGTGAAAAAAACCCTATCACCTTTACCCGGCCGGGGATCGAACCCGGGCCGGCGGATCGACAAGCCAACACTCTACCGCGTCGCTATAAAAGCCGGCTTGTACCGCAAGGCAGTACAAGTGTGCTATATACCCTATGACATTCTCCCCCTCCACATTGAAATACGTCTTCTTTCACGGATTTCAAGTTTCATGCAGGATTCCAAAAAAAAAAAAAAATCATCAAAGTTTGACATTCTCACAAAGCTATAAACCTCTGTCTCATGTCTCCTGATATGATTTCTGAAGACTCCTTCCAGGACACAGCTGAAAGCAACCGACGTCAAAAATATTTAGGTCGGTTTTGAGCCGGTCAGTTCACATATCCACACTTTCCCAACATAAGCGGATAACCTGTACAGAAACTGACAACTGCCCGTCTTGAATCAATGGAATGGGAGAATAGCCGTAGAAAAGATTTCAAGATCAATCTCCACGGAAGAATGTTGCCAAATACAGGTACATATCGAACCTGAGTCGCCATTATAAAATTAGAAGAAAAAAAAAACACATTAAAAATATAACAAACTAGAAATGCGTCCATAGGACACGGATGCCCCCGCCTGGAAAACCCCACCCATGAACAACAAAGATATTGAGCGGACACAAGAAAAATAAAACACTTTTCTTTACCTTTGACCTCTAAGTATGACATTGACCTTGAATGTACCAACCTGGTCTTGCGTATGACACACTGACTCATGATGGTTAACATGTCTACCAAGAAATTTCCAAATCCATTCAGAATAACCGGACACAAGAAAAAGACATTTTTCTTCCCCTTTTACGTCTGAGTATGACATTGACCTTGGCGGTACCAACCTGGGTCTTGTCACGACACATCGTCTCATGGAGGTTAACATTTCTGCCAAGTAATTTCAAAATCCATCCAGAAATAACTGAGTTATTGACTGTGTTTAAGATTTGCACATTTTTTTAATCTTTGACCTCTAGGTATGACATTGACCTTGGAGGTAAGGACCTTGGTTTTGTGTGAGGCAGATGGCCTCCTGATGGCTAACATTTCTGCCTAGTAATTTCAAAATTCATTCAGAAATAAGAAAGTTATTGACCATGTTTAAGTTTCGGACACTTATTTTTACTTTTGACCTCTAAGTACGACCTTGACCTTGGAGGTATGGATATGGGTTTTGTGCACGACTCATAGACTTATGATGGTTAAGATTTCTGCCAAGTAATTTCAAAATTCACCCAGAAATAAGAAAGTTATTGACCATGTTTAAGTTTCGGACCCTTTTTGTACCTTTGACCTCTAAGTATGACCTTGACCTTGGGGGTACGGACCTGGGTTTTGCACGTGACACATCGTCTTATGATGGTTAACATTTCCACAAAGTAATTTCAAAATCCATCCAGAAAAAAGAACGTTATTGACTGCGTTTAAGTTTCGGACGGACGAACGGACGGACGGACGGACGGAGAGGGGCAAGGAAATATGCCCTTCCACAATTCTGCGAATAGCGGGCACATAAAAAATTTGACCTAAAAGAGTACATAAAATATTAACTTCCATTTAAAAGGACATCAAAGAAAAGACAAAACTCTATTCACGATGAAAAGGAAAAAAAAACAACAACAAAAAACAAAGAAAAAAACACACACACACTGGTAGGATTCGAACCACGAATGGTCATTTCATAATTTAAAGAACACCAACACTTACCATTTGAGCCATTTCATTTTGGCTTGTAAAAGGTCTTAATTCGTTTCACTTTATCGGGTGGTTATTCGATTTTTATCGATAATAACGGTAAAACCCCGTCTCACCTATTGATGGTGGTATAGTCTAAAACGTCACTTTCAACTTATCCTCCGACTACTGAAGTTGATATTTTCTCGTCCTTTGATTCCATTGCAAATTTTGAAAATACCTGAGGTTCACTGACGAGGTTTAACTGAGCCAGAAAAGATTGTGGCCGCGTGAGGTCGATTTGAGCCCCCCGGTGGAGATCTTTCACTGACCGTTCCAGGGCGGCTCTTCTGTGGCGATTTATTTATGTTTTTGTTTGTTGCTTGCTGTGTGTATCACTTGTGTCTTTTAATTTTGGATGGCCATATGGCCATTTTGTGGGAAAGTGGCTGTCCTTATGGCCTTCCTTTGTTTAGGTTTCCGTTGTGGTCTGGTCGCTTAATGTTTGTATTTCTTTCCCTTTGGTGTCTTTTATGGGGGGAGTAAGTTAATTGTATCAATTCCTGATCTTTGTTTTACTTCTACTTTGTACACGCCATACATTTAAGTTTTGGTTCCAACGGATAAATATTTTCTACGAAAGGGTTTTCCTTTGGAGCAAGGAATACACCACAAAACTATAACATATTTTCCCCAACCCATTTAATAAATTCAGTGATAAATTAACACTCATGTAAAATCCCCCGTGTGATAGCAATCGAACGATACAATAAACTATCAATAATAGAAATATAATGATGAAATGACATAACAATGATAGGCATAAAACGATGCAATAATATAACGAATAATAGAATTTGAACGATGTAAATATAATAAAATTAAAAGAACGATGCGATTGAAATATAGTGACGAAATAATGTAACGATAATAGAAAAATAATGTCTGAAGCTTTGCTGTATTAACCCTTCTCTTGCTGAATATTCATTTTAGCCACACCCATCTCTGACTTTGAACCAATCAGATTACTTGATGTTATTTATTCCTACAAATGCCTAAACTGAATGTCAAACAGTGTAGATCCTGATCAGATGGCTTCTGATCTGGATCTACACTGTTTGCAAAGATAGGGGTTGTCGTGAACAGCAAGATAAGGGTTAAGTCTTTTCATGTGCTGGCTTGATGTTTACTTCATTGTCTGCTGCTTACCTGTGTTTCAGAAAGATTGAGAGCAGATGCCAGGTCTTTTCGTTCTTGGCCGACAACATAGTGGTTCTTCTCAAACGCATGTTCAAGTCTCAAGAGCTGGGTCGGAGAGAATGCTGTTCTGATTCGTTTAGGTTTCCGATAAGGCGACATAAATAAACTTGCATCTGTAAAACAAATAACAAAATGATTGTTTCGCCTCATACAGGCTAAACTACATCACGATAACAAGTTCGTATGATGAACACGCCTATAAAATAGAAGTAGGCAATGATCAGGAATCGATTATATTACACATTCCGTCAGAGGAAACACAAATATTAAATAACTAGACCTTAATAGAATCACCAATAGCGGAAAGCCAAAAGGACAGTTACTTTCTGACAAAATGGCCAATTGGCTATCAATAAGCGATACACACATTCAAAGACGAACTATAACAATAAATAAATAAATAAATAAATAAACCGTGACAGAAGAACCCAACTTTATATGCAAGCTATACATATTTTCGGTTTTGGATACTCGTTAGAACCGCCACATTGAGACCTTTCTAACGAATGCAAACAATGTATGTTTGGATTATAAATAAGAAAATTATCAGATATTTTCATCAGAATAAATGACCGTTTTGCAGAAATGAAAGGGTGTACCATCTCGCACGGATGTTTTATTGATTATGCGTTACTGCGTTTGAAGGGTATTCATTATTCGTACTTGATGACATGGTGATCCTTTTTTTATCTCAGTGTATTTGTTGTTTTTGTCAAGCTATTCTAGGCGTTCCCCTATTACCTGTTCGAAAAGACAGCTCTTATGTATAACTTTCATTCATAGCGACATACTGTTAACGCAAAAGCAGGTTGTTTAAAAAGATCACGTGATCACATGTATGCAATTTAGTATTGTATATTGTACTCATGCTTACTGCCTCAAATACTAAATGATTTTGATCTGAGAGTAATAAACGTTTATGTCTGTCCGCCTGTCTCTCTGTCTCTCTGTCTGGTAATGAATTAAATGAATGAATATTAATAATAATAAACTTTATTTCAAGAGGGTGACACATTTAGCAACACATGGGGCCCTCACTAACTACATAGTTTACATGTATGTACATGCACTGAAATTTACAAGGACATGCATTTAAGCAGACAAAACAAAGAATCAAATAAAAAAAAAACATGTACCAGTCTTTCATACACCATCTCACATACTGCAAACACAACAAAAGTGTGATAAAAAACATACGAATATACACAAATACATATAATATATAGTTTTATGTACATGTTCAAGGCTGATCAGATGATGATTATTTCATCCATGTTATGCACTGCTAATGGAAAGAATCTACAGAGTAACAATTTTAACCTTTTTGGTAGATGACTTGCCACGAATATATTAAACTTTACTTGAAAATTTCTTTTTGTGGCCTTGGGGTGTTAAAATTTGATATATTAACTGATGTAAGAGAAGAAGAGTCTCATTTATAGGTTTGAAAGTGAACATTGCATTAATATAAGATGGTGTAATAGATTTTGAAATTTTATACATAAATTGTGCTTTTCTAAGAAATACTTTCATAACTGTTAATAATTTTAAGGTCATTTATACTGCATGCAAAGTCCGAATACTCATAAGCTAAAATGATCTTAATAGCTTGTTTTGTAACCTGTACATTCTGTCAAGATTAGAATGAGATGTTCAGCCCCACACTGTGTAACAGAAATCAATGTGTGGTTGAATGTATGTCTTTTAAAATTGTACTCTATGTTCAAGGAATAAATAATCTTTCAATCATGATAGAAGTCTCAAATTTGAAGAAACTGCCTTAGCAATGAACCATGTCAGATAATCCATATGGACTCCATGGACTTTTTCATTATCAATCTTTTTCAAACTATCATTATTAAAGATACTATTATGTAAATGCAGGCGGTTCTGTATAGCGGTTTTTAACATTACGTTTTTTTTTTCAATATTTAAAATCATTCCAAGATGCTGAGATTGGCTGATCTGGAATAATATGATTTCAACTGCATAAAGATCCTAGAAAATATCTCTATAAAGTGGCAAATCATTTATGAATATTGAAAAGGTCCCATTATTGTTCTTTGGGGTACACAACAAAATAATTTCAGTTGTTGATTCAATATTATTAATGACAACTTTTTGTTTTCTGTTTTACAGATAAGAGGAAAACCAGAGAAGTGTTTCATCTGAGATTATATAATGCCTGAGATTTTTAAGCAAGAGTGTATAATCTACTAAATCTAAGGCTTTCCTAAATCCAAAAGCTGCTCTCATTTTTTTCAGCAAAAATAATATTATATTAGATGCTGTACTTGCTAGAACAGGTAACATGATGAACTTAATCAAAATAAACCGCTGTGTCGGAACATAGCTGATTTGCTCGCGGCAATAGTCAGTCAGACACCACATAAATTATGCCACTGTGTCGAATGATTGCTCAAGGAAAACACCCCAAACATTTAGAATCACAGCTGAAGAAAACCAATATATTCTTTATTTCATCCTAATGGAGAGTACAAATGCAAGGAAAATGAATGCAATACAACACGTTAAGAGAGAGAGAGAGAGAGAGAGAGAGAGAGAGAGAGAGAGAGAGAGAGGGGGCTAACAAGCAAATATACATTTATACATACATATTAATAAAATGTGAGTGATATAGGAGGTCTGAGGAATAAATTGTCATTATATCAGAGGAGACAATGACAATGTGTGCCGTGAGTAACTTTCAAGCTACTGATCACAATGATAACCCGTGTGCACACGGAAATTAGCATTATGGCGGTACTTGCTCCAGATTATATGCAGATTGGCCACACAGATAAACCCAATCTCTGCGACATGTTCTCCCAGCAAGGAGGCGATGCGATCTGAAACTGCACCAAGAAATATAAGTGACTGATTCTCATTATCAAGGCTCCTCAAACAGGCATGCACTTCAGTATTTAGCTGGAGAACATCTAGCGACAGTTTTAGCCTCTCAACCTCCACATATATACAGTCATGAACGCAATGATCAACAATATTTAGGTACAGATTACCACAATTAAAACAAGTTATCTGACCGATGAAGTTGTAAGAGACACTGGCAATCATTTGTACAACCGACTTATTTCCGCTATTGATGTTTCCTTTAGGGTTTGTTGTTTCATTTTTGTGTTTCTTTCCCTTTGGTGTCTCTGGTGGGAGCTGTGGGTTAATTTATCGATTCCTGATAATTACCTTCACATCTTTTTTTTTATTATAGCACGAGACGAGGATGTTCATATGAGCTAACCCCAAATCTGACACCATTTAAGTATTCTTGAAAGTAGTTTTCTGCTTTGTTTAGTGTGTGTGTGGTGGGGGGGGGGGGGGGGTGCGCCCATCGTGGCTTGGGGAAATAGATTGGGCTGTCTGATGTTTCCACGCAGATCTGAAACCGATCGCACATAAGTACTGGTAAACCGCTTAGAGGTTCTAAGCCTGCCCAGGCACGTGGTGCGGGTCGGACCGCCCCTACATATAAACCCTTTTGGTTTGTTTGGGCAGCAGGGATTGAGATGTAATTTCATCTCAATGTCGGGTAAAAGTCCCACAAAATTGGAAGCAACGTCTCCAAAATGACCTGCAAATAGTGTTGACGGGGACGTCGAACTTCAAGTCAAACAAATTCTGCTGATTTTGGCAATTACAGCACTGCATACGAAGAGTTTCAATAAAACATTTTGTTTGTTTTCTATCTGTTGTGTGTTTGTTGTTTACAAAGGCATTTTGGAGGCAATGTTGCAAGTTGTCAAAACAGCTAGATAACTTGTGTTTATTTGAGATACGAAAAATAAAATAAGTACGTGTATGCTAGCCTTTTTTCAGTGTTAAATACAAATGAAGGCAATGATCGGGAACCGATACAATTACATCTCCCATCCAACACACCAAAGGGAAGGAAGCACCGACATAAAGCAACTTCACCGCAATTAAAAACATCACTGGCAGAAAGCAAAAGGTGCAATTTCTTTCCCACAAAATGGCAAAAAGGCTATCTAAATTAGAAAGGATAGAGCAGTACATGCATGCATCGACAAACGACGACAGTATTAAACCACAACAGGAGAACCGCCATGGAACGGTCGGTAAACAAACTTACCCAGTGGAATTCGTTTCACTGACCGTTTCAAGGCGGTTCTTCTGTCGAGGTTTATTTTTTGCTATAGGTTGTCTTTGAGTTTTTGTATCGCTTTTATTATTTTGTTTTGGTTAGCCAATTTGCCATTTTGTGGGAAAGTAACTGCCCTTTTGGCTTTCCGCTATTGGTGTTTCCATTAGGATCTAGTTATTTCATGTTTGTGTTTCCTTCCCTTTGGTGTCTCTGATGGGAGCTCTGGGTTGATTGTATCGATTCCTGATCATTGCATTCACTTCTATTTTGCCTATTTTTTTTTTCTTCTTCTTTTTTTGCGCCCTTGACTTTTTCAGCGAAAATGCTTGTTTTTGTCGATGATTTTGTATGGAATCAATATAAATTAGGGCTATTTTTTTTATTTCGGTTAGCCGTTTTGGCAAGTTTTGTGAGAAAGTAACTGTCCCTTTGCCTTGCCGCTTATCATTAGGGTTGAGTTAGTTCATTTTTTTTTTTTCATTGGTGTCTCTGAAAGGAGGTGTTCTGTAAGTTGTATCGATTTCTGATCATTGCTGTCACTTTTATTCCTCTCGAAGATGAAATTTAAACGAATGCAGAGATGAAAGAACGATGAGGATTCCACAGGATAAAATAACTGAAATGCCGGAGCTAAAGAAAACCAATAACTGGACTGCGGTGGGCCCGACCAGAGACCTTCCACCCTTAAGTTTCTGGACTGAACTCGCTTAGCTTTGAATTTAGACATGTTCATTGTTGACAATAGAGGTATTAGTCAACATCATCAACAGACTGACAAATACTGTAGACTCTGATGTGACGGCTAATCTGGACCTAGGCAGTTTGATTTGCATAGGTACCTGTTTCAGTCTACATGTTGCCAGGATTCAAAAATGTTGTAACTGTGAAGGTTATTTGAAACGGTTTACATTGCTTTTAATTGGCGTTTGCCACTTTTGGCCGTTTTATCTGTGTACTTTATTGATGTTGTAATCCTTCGTTGCCGTTATCATATAAATTGGTATTTGAACCCAATTAGGAAATATCTAACTAAATTTTGTTAATTTCATATGAATGCTTATTGGGAGGAACTTGGCGGCTCTTAAATTACTTAGACTTTGAAATGAGTAATCGAGCTTGGCAGACTCTCCCAACTCTCCCGTTTCACTGACCGTTCCAATGCGGTTCTTCGGTCGCGGTTTACTTTTGTTAAGGTTTGTCTTTGAGTGTTTGTATCGCTTATATTATTTTGATTGGATATTCAGTTGGCCATCTTGTGAGAAAGTAACTGGCTTTTTGGCGCTCCGCCGTTGATTTTTTCATTAGGGTCTGTTGTTTCATGTTTGTGTTTTTCCCTTTGGTGTCTCTGATGGGAACTGTGGGTTAATTATGTCGACTCCTGATAAGTGTCTTCACTTCTATTTTTATTGTACTAGTACACGAATATGTATGTTGTATAGAAAAAGTCCTTACAGCAAAATCTCTTTGAGAGGATAAATTAAGGCAACGCCTACATCCAATCCCACAGCCCCCGCCCATATGGGCTTGAACACTGACCGTTCCAAGGCGGCTCTTCTGTGGCGATTTATTTATGTTGTTGTTTGTTACTTACTATGTGTATCACTTGTATCTTTTAATTCTGGATGGCCATATGGCCATTTTGTGGGAAAGTAACTGTCCTTATGGCCTTCCTTTGTTTAGGTTTCCATTATGGTCTGGTCGCTTAATGTTTGTATTTCTTTCCCTTTGGTGTCTTTTATGGGTGGAGTAAGTTAATTGTATCAATTCCTGATCTTTGTTTTACTTCTACTTTGAAGAAATATATGGGCTGCATGATGCTTCCACGCAGAGCTGAATCCGGCCCGCACACTAGTACTGGTAAACCGCTTGGAGGATCTAAGCCTGTCCAGGAACCGCGGTGCGAGGCGGACCGTCCATGCTTATAAACCCTATTGGTTTCATTGGGCGACAGGGCTTGAGATGTCATTTCATCTCAATGTCGGGTAAAAGTCCCACAAAATTGGAAGCAACGTCTCCAAAATGACCTTTACAGTGTTGACGGGGACGTTAAACATCAATTCCAACAAAACATCCAATCCCATGACATTTACATGTTATGAGTATATGTCTGTGTGTCATGAAGTTTGTAATTGACAAACAAATAGATAAACAAATCTTTATCACCGTTTCTTATGCTGGCCCCTTCCTGAGAGCATTCATCATTATTGCTTTGTATTGTATCCTGAATTGTTGACAATGCTTAATATTTTCAAATACTATTTTTTTTTCAAAATATATGAAAGTTTAGCCTTTTGCCTTTTTCGCGAAGCCATACTTTTGGTGTGTTTCGTAGTCTATAGAGACTGCGATATATATATCATTTTCAAGCGATTGGTATATTCTTAGCCACTCAGTGCAACTTTTCATTGCCAATATACATTGTTGATAAGCTTTGATATTGTGAAACATTTACGGATATTTTGTTTGTTTGATTTGGGGTTTAACGTCCTCGTCAACACTATTAAGGTCATTTTGGAGACGTTGCTTCCAATTTTGTGGGACTTTTACCCGAAATTTAGATGAAATGACATCTCAAGCCCTGCCGCCCAATGAAACCAATAGGGTTTATAAGCATGGACGGGCCGACTCACACCGCATTGCCTGGGTAGGCTTAGATCCTCTAAGCGGTTAACCAGTACTCGTGTGCGGTTCGGTTTCAACTCTGCGTGGAAGCATCATGCAGCCCATATATTTCTTCAAGCCCCGATGGGCGGGGGCTCACATTTACAGATATAGCACAATTTTATATTTTCAGATGATGACGTTTCATTTTCTTTGAGTGATTTGATCTTAATTTAATCCCACTTTTACAAACGTGTAACTAATTTAATTGTGTGAGAAGCTATATTCATTGAGTTTGTTTGTTATTTGCAGTGTTTGTTTGTTTGAATTGAGGTTTAACGTCCCCGTCAACACTGTATATGTCATTTTGGAGACGTTGCTTCCAATTTTGTGGGACTTTTACCCGAGATTGAGATGAAATGATATCTCAAGCCCTGTCGCCTAATGAAACCAATTGGGTATACAAGCGCTTTGCCTGGGCAGGTACAACATAAATGTTACAAAACAGACTGCATGCATGGTGGTTAACCAAATCACGGTTGGCAACTTTGCTTCCCTCTTTGATTGCACACCGGTGGGTCGGGCCTAAGATTATGTGACGGTTCCAGCGTAAAAACATAAATGGAATTTTATTTTAGTATTCTTTATGTTGGTTGGCGCCTGATGCTCCGTCTTTGGTCGGCCCCTCGGAGTTTAACTGTTGGTTTTCTTTTGCTCCAGCAATTCTGTTGTTGTATGCTGTCGAGTCCTCAACCTTATTTCATCTCTGTGGCGGTTTATTTATTTATGTTGTTGTTTGTTACTTACTGTGTGTATCACTTGTGTCTTTTTATTTTGGATGACCATTTGGCCATTTTGTGGGAAAGTAACTGTCCTTATGGCCTTCCTTTGTTTAGGTTTCCATTATGGTCTGGTCGCTTCATCTTTCCCTTTGGTGTCTTTGATGGGTGGAGTAAGTTAATTGTATCGATTCCTGATCTTTGTGTTGCTTCTACTTTGATCCTCTAAGCGGATTACCAGTACTCGTGTGCGGTCGGTTTGAGCTCTGTGTGGAAGCATCATGCAGCACATCTATTTCATCAATCCCCGATGGGAGGGGGGCTTTATTTGAAGTGTACAGATATTTTTTTTATACCTAGCCATGTAAATAATATACAGGAGTAACTGAAATGGGGACGCCAAAAGTTACAAAAGCATGTTTATCATAGCTGTGTGAACATGACCGGGGTACAAAAGTGATCTTGTTTGCTGGTTTGTAATGCGTGTACATTCATACTTATTCAACCCACACAGGTTACAGGTCAAATTATATCTGTAAATATTCAAAGGTAGTTGTTCTGTTGCGTGACATATTTAAGTCATAAATTATTCTTTTCTTTATGTTCACAAATTCGCTAACTACCCTTAAATGAGTATCAAATTTACGTAAAGTGTCAAGTTTATAACATGAGATACGCGATTATGGAAAACAAAATCTCACGCAAAATTTAAGCAATTTTATTTGTTTGTCCGTGCGTGCTAATGCCATTAATTAGCTGTCAGTCTATAACGAAAACGTGTATGTTAGAGAGCAAAAGACAAAAGGACCATTGGCATTTTGCGACATGTGGTCATCCAAATGCATATGCGTTCAGCTCTTAGTGGGTCCATCACGAAAACATGCCTATATAATTTTGACCCCCTTGAGCCCCACTTTTATATAGTAAAACTGGGATTTACAGGGGTAAAGTAGAAGTAAAACAAAGATCAGGAATTGATACAATTAACTTACTCCACCCATAAAAGACACCAAAGGGAAAGAAATACAAACATTAAGCGACCAGACCATAATGGAAACCTAAACAAATAGAAGGCCATAAGGACAGTTACTTTCCCACAAAATGGTCATATGGCCATCCAAAACCAAAAGACACAAGTGATACACACAGTAAGTAACAAACAACAACATAAATAAATCGCCACAGAAGAGCCGCCTTGGAACGGTCAGTGTTCAAGCCGCCTTGGAACGGTCAGTGGAAGATTTCCACTGGGGGCTTAAATCGATTTTACGTGGCCACAATCCTCGCCCTTACTTCCGTCGCGATTTAGAAAATAATTTGTTCAGTCCGCATGAAGGCCTCCTAACTCATCAGTGCAACATCTCCGTGAACACAAAAATCACAGAACCACAGAGGTGAGACAACGGTGAGGACTCGACAGCAAGAAACCACTGAAATGCTGGAGCAAAAGAAAACCAACAGTTAGACTCCGATGAGCCCGACCAGAGACAGAGCATCAGGCACCAACCAACATTATCTCTCTAATTTTCAATAAGCCTTTACGTTGGAGCCGTCATAGAATCTGAGGCCTGACCCACCGGCGTGCAATTAAAGAGGGAAGCAAAGTTGCCAACCGTGATTGGGTTAACTACCATGCATGCAGTCTGTCGTATAATATCCATGTTGTACCCAATCTTTTTATATCGAAGAATGATTTTACGAAATTGGGTGCTGAAGCCATTGCGGTTATATATTTTTCTGAATTTATATACTAAGTCACCATAAAATTCGGGTTCCGATAGACCTTGTTGGAGAAGAGATTTAAGTCCAATATTGAATTTTGAAATTAAATCAGAATGGCGTCTATAAAATTTTGAAAAGGCTTTGCGTAGTTTATGTTACCGATAACCCTGATTAAGGAGTTTAGCCGTTAATAATTTATTACGAGTGTTGAAGTCAGTTACATGACTACACACTCTAGCAAATCGAATTAATTGCGAAATATAAACGCCATAGGATGGCGCACGAGGAACATCACCATCCAAAAAAGGAAAATTTACAATCTCAAAATCAAAGTCATCGCGTTTATCATAAATTTTGCACGAAACAAATCCATCTACAATAGATAGATGTAAATCCAAAAACGGGGCCTCGGTTTCAGAAGAATTTGCTTTATTTAACTGAAGTTCTAGGGGATAAATCTGACTGATCAAACCATCAAAATAGGTATTATCAATATTTAATAAATCATCTAAATATCTAGAAGTAGAGCTAAAAGCTTCAATAATTTCAGATTGGTTATCAATGGAAAGCGACAAAATGAAGTCTCTTTCATAACAATACAAGAACAGATCAGCCACAAGAGGTGCGCAATTAGTACCCATCGGAATACCCACAATTTGTCTAAATAACTTAGTACCGAATCTGATATAAATATTGTCAAGTAGAAAGGTGAGGGCATCACACACTTTCTGACATGACCAAAGTGTTTAATTCTTATGCTCTTTAGAAGTGAAAAATGCATTTCTGACATTACATGCAAGATAGAGAGAATCTTCTCTGTGAAAAGCCCATTCAATTAAATCATTAAGCTTTTCTTTTATAAGATTATGAGGAAGTGTAGTGTAAAGAGTGGAAAAATCGTAGGTAGACAGACTAGAAGCACGAAAATGTCTAGATTTCAATTTATTTAAAACCTTATTCGAATTTTCTATAGACCAAAACAGATTTCTTCCTGATCTTTCAAAGACTTTATCACAATATTTAATAACATGCGTTTTAATAGTAGTAAGACAGGAAGTTAATAATTTAGAAAGTTCAGTGGTAGTGCAAGAGTTAGAATTTGCAATAAACCGTGCTTTGTAAGGTTTTTTTATGAAGTTTTGGTAACCAGTATAGCGTAGGAAGCTTGTCTTGGCCTTCGTTAACACACACAGCAAATTTGGTGGCTGAAAGACAAACATGTTTATCTACTATAGCTCTCTCTTCAGCTAAAGGCTGAAGTTCATAGGTCTTAGTACCACCAAGCTCCTGCTTAAGCGTATTAACATAATGGAGCCGTCACACAACGACGACGTTGTTAGCGGCCTTGTCTGCAGGGACCAAAACAAACTTCTTATGAAATTCTTGAATACCTAGTTTAAGATGACGTAAAGACGTCTTGGGCTTAGGAGGTAATAAGTTAGTATTTTGAGAATAGAAAGAAATGCGTTTATTCACTAGTTTTAAAGTGCTAAGTTTCCAGTCCTTAAGGGCTTTATGCTCAACATACTCTCGCTTACACCATCGATTACCGAATTCATTCAAGGAAGCAGCGATTTCATCTCTACATTTACTGACATCAATTTTAGAAGGAAACCGATATTTCGGTCCTTTAGAAATTATATTCCTTATCCTAGAATAAGGAATAATTTTCAAATTGCCAGTAATTACATGACCAGCAGCAGGATAGCAATACTTTGAGTTTTTACAATCACATGAATCAGGAGTATTAGTATCAATATCAAAATCTGAAACAAGTTTATTGAAATTAAAAATGATAGATCTAACAGGTTTGTTATATTTATAGCAAATTATAGGTGTTTCAGTATTTTGAAAATAAGCAGGAATGGAAGAAAGCACCGATCTTTCACGGAAGATACTGGGCAAATCTATAAAATCCATACCCTTATTAATGAAGGATATTTTGAAGAAATGGCGTTTATGATTAATTTCAGAATCAATGTAAGGACGGAGAGTATGCTGAGTATAGCCTCTAGTTAAGAGAGCCGCATCATATAACTGCTGAGAACTATCGTAGAATTTATTCGCCTCGGTGTCCAGAAGACGTAAAACAGAAACGGGTAATGAACTTAAAAATGAAAGCATAGAGTGGCGTCCATGATTTAATAATATAATTGACAGTCACTTCAGTCTAGTATTGTTTCGTTTAAACGCACGTGATTTACGTTTAAAGTTACCATTTTTCCTGGTGCCGTGAGATCTAGTTCTGCGTTTTCGACATTCCAGGAGTGAGAAAATATCAAAGTCCGGCATTCTGGAAATATTACCCTCATGATAAATGTTGTCATTAAATCCCAGTGGAAAAGGGGTCTGTAAAAATTTAATCCATTTCAGTTCAGCTTCATGTCTTTTGATTATTTTGAATCTAGATGTAGAATTTGCATCGTAATAAAGTTTTTCCACTGGTTGTATATCAATGTTATTTACAGAATGACCTGTACGTCGAAATTGACGGTACAAGAAAGTGTCAGTTTTCTTAGGCTTACTCATTCTACGATAATGCTCGAGGCGGTTCTAACTTGTACACTCAATCTATATTTTGAGCAGAAATAACAACAGTATCACATTTTTTCATCTTAAAATTTTCATTTTTTTCGCCGATAAAGATTACAATGTATTTGTATAGGCGTGTTTTCGTAATGTAGGCGTTTGTCTCTGAGGCTACATCATCATTTTACCTTACATGATGGCAATGAACCGTGAATGTTCGCTTTAAAACAGTGATCTCAGTGTTTATATTTTCAAACGCAGTGGTTCACATGGTCCTTTCTGATATATTGGTACCAACAAACACATATTCGAAAACATTCTTTCGGTTACTCAGACATCGAAAGTAATACGACTGATCATTATCTAAATAAAAAATGATGTCACATTAAATGTTCCACTGATAATTGCACTGAAACAATGGAACTGTATGGCATACTAACGCGCGTCTATCGCTTCCCCTGTGTGGGAGTGTACACGTGCAGTTTGGTGTTTAGGCGCCAAAAATAGAAAAGGAATCGCTACTATTAACCCAAAGCTTCCATCAGAGACACCAACGGGACAGAAACACAAACATGAAATAACCAGACCCGTATAGAAACACCAACAGAGGAAAGCCAAAAGAACAGTCACTTTTACACAAACAGACCACAGATACAACATAGCTTTGTTCTAAAAATTGCCGAATTTTAGCATGATACTGTGACACTACAGAATTTTCCCATCATGTTTAGACTACAACTTCACGTTTACTTTTCTCACAGTAGACAAAATTCTAAACATTCACATAACGTATTTTGCTGTGTGGATAGTCAACATGTATTCGAGTAAGTTGAATCAGTAAAACGTGCAACATTGTCAAGCATTATGTTTGTAAGAAGAGAAAAATGAACTGGTTCTGTTGCCAAAGAAATGCATTTGGTCTCAAAATAAAAATACCACTAAAAACGAACCCTCATTTTAATTAGATATTTTTTTTCATTCTTACGTAGTTAAGTAGTTTTGTTTCTTGCATTTGAATATCTTTATCAAGGTAACGGATTTTATGTTCAAATATTTATTCATTTGCTCTTGTCGTTGATTGGTCAAGGCAACACTCTATTTACGTCACGTTCTGGTCACTGCTGTTTATGACTGAGTACATCAGTTGTATCATATATTTCACACTGCACAAACAGCATTTTCCCTTCATATGTAATGCATGAAATGATAAAAATAAAATGTAAATATTATATTTAAATTCCATTCGAATTTATGATCTGTTGAAGACTGTGGCTAAAGCTTTTCATGTAATGCACCATGGACGTTAGCTCTGCTCAGTGTCTAAGTCATACTCACCTACCATCACGTGAACAAATCCGTGAAATGAAGACCCACCTAAACCCCACTTTATTTAGAGAAAATCAGGGTTTACGGGGATAAAGAATATTTTTCTTATTTTTGCTCCAAGACATATGTTGTGGGTACTCGTTAGAACCGCCTCAATGAGGCGGTTCTAACGAGCACCACAACCTATGTTTGCAGTGTTTTAAAGAAAAAATATCACTGATTTTCATCAGAAAAGTAGCCATTTTGGAGATGTGAAAAATGTACTATGTCGCACGGACGTGTTATCGAAATGTTACTTTTTTACTTACTAACTGCTTGCTTGCCATCGAGTTAATGACTTTGAATATACACCGTATTTAAAAGAATGGACGTGTCCAGATTTTATGCAGGTCAAAGGGTTAAAACAACTGAACAACCAATGACTAAAAGTAGAAGTAAAACAAAGATCAGGAATCGATACAATTAACTTACTCCACCCATCAAAGACACCAAAGGGAAAGAAACACAAACATGAAGCGACCAGACCATAATGGAAACCTAAACAAAGGATGGCCATAAGGACAGTTACTTTCCCACAAAATGGCCAAATGGCCATCCAAAATAAAAAGACACAAGTGATACGAACAGTGAGTAGTAACAAACAACAACATAAATAAACCGCCACAGAAGGCCTCTTAACTCATCAGTGCAACATCTCCGTGAACACAAATAATCAAAGAACCACTGAGGTTAGACAAAGGTGAGGACTCGACAGCATAAAACCACTGAATTGCTGGAGCAAAAGTAAACCAACAGTTTGACTACGACGGGTCCGACCAGAGACAGAGCATCAGGCACCAACCAACATTACCTTGAATTAGATCTCTCTAATTCTCAATAAGCCTTTACGTTGGAACCGTCATAGAATCTGAGGCCCGACCCACCGGCGTGCAATTAAAGAGGGAAGCAAAATTGCCAACCGTGATTGGGTTAACTACCATGCATGCAGTCTGTCGTATAACATCCATGTTGTACCCAATCTTTTTATATCGAAGAATGATTTTACGAAATTGGGTGCTGAAGCCATTGCGGTTATATATTTTCTGAATTTATATACTAAGTCACCATATAATTTAAAGTTTTGGGTGACACAGGATGGCATAGACGGACTTTCGGAAGATTTATATATTGAATGTTGCAAATATAGCTCAGATGGACTATTTCTTCCTGATAAAGGCCCATATAGTTGCATCTTAAAATGTCATCTGTATGTGTCGTTGCGTACAGACACACAGTGTGGATCCTGATCAGACTGCATTTGTAGTAACCAGCAGACAACAAAGCAGCGGCGACGATTGTTGTGATTGGCATCTTAAGGGTTGATAGAAATTTAACGTTCTTACACTTCATCATTCTGGAATAATCTTCACGAAAACAGGACTATATAATTTTAACCCTCCCCTCCCCCTTGAACCCCAGTTGTATATTGTAAAACTCGGGTTTAAAGGAGTGAACCTTATTTATCATATTTTTTCAACTTAAAATTTTCGTTTTTGTTCGGTGGTAAAGTTTGCAATGTATTTTATATAAGCGGGTTTTCGTAATAATTCTGGCTGAAAACAAATGCGAATAAAGTTTTCTTCTATGACAGAAACCTAGTGATAAAAATAAAATGACATCTCTTCACATTTCGTTTTAATTATTTTGAAAATGAGGGGAAAATTTATTAGTGGTAATCACGACAAATAGATGGGTATCGCTAACCATAGGTAACAATAAGTATGGATTAAATGTTTGGGTGGGAACAAACTGTTTTAGTCGAAAATACAGTAAAATTCAGCTGTAAAGACCACCAAAAATGACTTATTCTGCCTTAAAAAGCTTTTTTAGAAAGTTTCAGTTATTCTTTCTTTGTGTTTTCACCATACAGTGTTCTCTGGGTAGAGACCACCTTTGGGACTGTTCACCACTTTTGAACAGCCCCAAAGGTGGTCTTAATATAGGAATTTTACTGTACCATTAATTACTTATATCATAATGACGAATTTCTCATGAAAGCGAATAACTAGGATCAACCTTCTCCTTTAATATAAAATTATACGGGATATGAAGTGACTAATTATGTCCAAATGACCTGTAAATAAACGTTTTAAACACAAAAGATGTTTCACAAATGTGAACGCCATGCTTTCGAATAAAATTACACACGATTGTTTGCGTGTGTGTGGTGTTTCTTATTGTATATGCCCCAGTAATAAGTGTGGTGCTCGTTCAGAATTGTTACCGGTGACTCGTCAAATGACATTCACAAGGACCTGTGATATGGGAAGTTAGTCCCTAGCTCGAACCAAAAAGGTAACGTTTTGTTTGTTTGATTTGAGGTTTAACGTCCCCGCCAACACTGTAAAGGTCATTTTGGAGACGTTGCTTCCAATTTTGTGGGACTTTTACCCGACATTGAGATGAAATGACATCTCAAGCCCTGTCGCCGAATGAAACCAATATGGTTTGTTAGCATGGACGGTCCGCCTCACACCGCGGTTCCTGGACAGGCTTAGATCCTCTAAGCGGTTTACTAGTACTAGTGTGCAGGCCGGATTCAGCTCTGCGTGGAAGCATCATGCAGCCCATATATTTCTTCAAGCTCCAATGGGCGGGGGCTGTAAAGAGGTAAAGTTACCAATGATCTAAGTATATCAATGCGCAGAAAGTTGAACATAAATAAATCAAATTTATCATATGACGTCGCGTCTGAGAGTGTAATAACGCCATGTAATATTTTCGAAAATCCACTAGTGGATTAAATATGCAAATTAGCTAGATACGTCCCGTAACGTTACATGTACGACGTCCTTAACGACGTCGCGTTTACTAACGGCGGAATATTGACATTTTTGTTAACAATCGTGAATAAAATGCGTTTTAAATGTCATATGATAAATAGAATCTTGCATTCGTGCTCATGTATTAAAGCCTCGCATGTTATACCTTTTCCTCAACTCGTTTAATAAATTCAATTAAGAAATGAAATTTATTTTTCTGCAGTTCATGGTTGTATGAACGCAGTGGGTCGCGTGCAAAGTAAATGAACCCCAAAGGGGTTCGTGTAAACTTTCCTAGCGACCCTCTGTCGTTCATACTTTCATGAAAATCGGAAAAATTAAGTTTATTTTTTATATTTACATTATTTGCCCCTCATCACTGGACGAAAAAAAATGCTTGTAGGGCAAACGTTTAAAGCTAAAAAACATTTACAAGCTGTATTTCTACAAAGAGCCGAGCAGCGTTGACGTCATCAACGCCCGTAGATAACAATGGTTTAAAATGACGTTACTTAACGTCACTGAAAACCATGTGATTCGATTCGTTCATTGAATTATGAACGCAACCGTTTTGTATAGGTTTACATCAGACTTTACACTGGAAATGTAAATATTAATACATGAACACTCATGTAAGATCCTCTATAAACTAAGAAAATTTCTTTTTCATTACGATAACACATCCATGCGAAATAATGTATTCTCTTATAGCTCAAACACTTTTATTTTGCTGATAATAATTGTAACAATTTTCTTATTTCTACTTAAAACAGGTTGGAGGTGCTAGTATTGTCGCGGTTATAACGAGTACTGACAACCTATCTCTTGGGGCAAAATAAGCAAAATAATATTTACCATAGTTTTCTTTAAATAAATTGGGATTTGCGGGGGTGTTCATTTTTATTGAGACTTGTTTCAATTTTGATCACGTGATGTATGCGTAAAATTTACATTTTTATGTGTAGAAAGTGCGGTTTACCGCGGAGTCGACTATATTGACATGCTAATATATAGATAGATATACCTGAGGTACAGCATTGTAAACGATTGCAACTAACTGTTGGTTTTCTTTTGCTCAATCATTTCAGTGGTCATTTGCTCTTGAGTCCTCACCGTTGTTTCATCTCTGTAGTTGTTTGATTTTTGTGTTCACGGAGATGTTGCACTGATGAGATAGGAGTGAACAAACTTTTTGTCTAAATTGCGGCGGAAGTAAGGGCGAGGATTGTGGCCACGCAAAATCGATTTAAGCCCCCCAGTGGAATTCGTTTCACTGACCCTTCCAAGGCGGTTCTTCTGTCGTAGTTTATTTTTGTCACGGCGTGTCTTTGTGCGTATGTATCGCTTATATTTTTTGTTTCGGATAGCCAGGAAAGTAACTGTCCTTTTGGCTTTCCGCTATTGATGTTTCCATTAGGGTCTAGTTGTTTCATGTTTGTATTTCTTTCCCTTCAGTGTCTCTGATTAGAGCTGTGTGTTAATTGTATCGATCTCTGATCATTGCCCTCACTTCTATTTTGTTCACGGTTATGGTATATTATGTGTGGAATGGCTTCCTGCTTTTGGCGTTTCTATGTTTTGTGTGCCAGTAAATTTTTCTCTTATCTTCTTTTGGAAGCTAAAGGTGACTGTGTTCTTTGTGCGTTGCGGCTTTTTAATGCTATGTTGTGAAAAAAGAATGAAAGTCACTGCCATTATTTTGGCACGATTATTTTCTTTAGACATCATTATTATTATTCTTCATCGTTTGATCATCGAGATACAAATAAAAATGATCAGGAAGTACCACAATCACATAACACAGGCTACAACGACACCAAGAGGAAGAATATACAGAACATTATGTCTAAAGAGGATATTACATTATTGTTCATATGTCATTCAATGTATTAAAACGAGTTGACGAAAAGGGATAAAATGAGAAGCATTGTCGAGCATTTTATTCCTTTTCCTCAAAGACTTTAATAAATTTAATAATACAAGAGCACGAATGCATGATTCTATTTATCAAATGACATTTAAAACGCATTTTATTCACGATTTTTCAGCACAAATGTCAATATTTTGTCATTAGTCAACGCGACGTCGTCAAGCACATCGTGCATGTAACTGCGAGCGGTATCTAACTAATTTGCATATTTCATCCACAAGTGGATTAATCGAATTTATTACATGGCGTTATTTCATTCTCAGACTCGACGTCATATGATAAAAATATACGCAACGGATAGCAAAGCAACCACCTCTCTTATCCCGATGCTATAAAGAAAATAAACAAATAAGATAATGAATCACAGTGGACTTAACATTGAAATAATCTCTGTAGCAATTGGTAACACAGAACGTAAAACACAAGATCCACCGCCTTAAACGTTCAGAAGTGATATCCACTTGCAGTGGGTCCACATCGATTTTACAGGTTCCATACCTTCACCCTGTGAAAAAGTATTGTTCAAGACATAATGTCTTGGCAACCCAAAGCTTTGTCAGTGTTGTGAGAATGATGCTCATGTCAGATACTCCTATACTGACAACCAGAGCTGACAAAAACCGGCAGCAGAAACCACGTTATCACCAGTTTTCAGGTATGCCCTAACAGGCCACGAGGACTAAACAGAATTGATGTGAAATCAATTATGCTCATTACTGCAAAAAACATGAAATAACAATAAATAAATTAATAAATTGTACTTTTACCATCAATAACAAAATAAACAGATTATTGTATCAAGCTGCTAAAATCTTTTATTAGAGCACTGAATTAATTTGATGTAATTTCGCCAACATAGCCAAATATTTTAATAGATTTTCGTTTCCTTATTCAATACTTATTTTTTCAATCACTGCGATATTAATTATGTTCTTAATTTATGACAAGTCTTAGAGATTTGAACTGGTAAAAATATACAAGAAACATGTTATTAAGGAAGCGCAAAAGAACACAGCTACTGAACGAACAAAATGACTAGTGGCATGAAGGATTAAACAAAATATTAACACTTGTTCTTCTGTATGAGATAACCACTACCTTTGTAATTAGTGTAGATCCTGATAAGATGGCCTCTGAAGAAGCCATCTGGTCAGGATCTACACTGTCATTCAGTAAAGCGAATTTGAATAAATACAATGTACTTGATGTCAAGTCATTTGGTTTGCTGCTAGTCAGAAATTAGCTAGGCAAAATTAGTTTATTCAGCTAGACGACGGTTAAACAATGTGCGCATCAACAACATAAATATAGAGGTGAAGGTAATTACAATTACCTCCCACCTCCCATCAAAGACAACAACAGGAAAGAAACACCAACATACAACAACTTCACCATAATGAAAAAGTCACTAGCGGAAAGTCAAAAGGACAGTTTCTTTCCAACATAATGGCCAAACGGCTCAGAAAAAAGAAGATATTAGCAATACATACATGCAAAGACGAACTATAACAAATTAAACCACAACAGAAGAACCGTATTGGAACGGTGATTAAAGAAATTTAAAACACTCTGAAACTGCGAATGATGTTCAGTACATGGTTTTTGTGCCAATCTCTGTGGAGAAGAAAATACAGCTTTAGTTCCAGGGAATATATATTTCTCTTTTGCCAGTTCTAGTTGTCGTAATTGATGTTGAGAATTTCAACCACCTTATATCTTATTTGAATTAACACTGTAACTTTAAAATTATATAGACTGTTCAGAAACTAGAACATATAAAACGATGTACTACGATCATTTCAAACAGAACATTTTGTTTTGTTTTCACTTGAGTGTTCGTCGGATATTTGTTGTAATTTCTATCACTTATCTGAGTAGTAGAAAAGATTTCCGAACATTATTTGTAGTTTATTTCTAAAAGCTCGTGGTAATTGCCATATTGATACAGTCTTACCGAAATCCACGACCGGGTTTTGAATTAAATAAGGTGCCTTTGGAAATCTGACTCTTGACGGGAACTTGATAAAATGATACTGGCTGGTCTTTGGTAACTGTATTCTTTATTTGTGAATTTTCCAGCATAATGGTTTCCTTAGTTACAATATAAGAAACATTCCGATTCAAACAACAAAGAATAAATAAATAAATAAAAAGCGTTTCATTTAATAAATAAATAAATAAATAATAAAAAATATTCATTCAAAATTGTAAAAAAACATCGGTATCCCCATATCGTTTTGAAGGGCATTGATTTTATATGGAAATAAAATTATTGTACAACAAAATTGAAAATTTAAATTGAACACTAGAAACTAGAAAGACAATGTGTCACAGAAGTTTTCCAGTTCATGTGAAAAGCTACACCTTATTATTTTTTTTTTCAAACGATCACCCATAACATAAGGACGACACGCCCATTTGACATGGTACATCCTTTTATATTTCCAAATCTCATCACGAAAACACGCCTATATAATTATGGCCCCCTTGAATCCCGCTTTTATATAGTAAAACTGGGGTTCACAGGGGTATACCTTATTCTTCTTATTTCTGCTCAAAAACACAGATTGTGGGTACTCGTTTGAGCCGCCCCTTTATTTTGAGTAGAAGAAAGAAAAATATCACCATTTTTCATCTTAAAATGTTCGTTTTTTAGCGAAAAAAATACAATGTATTTGTATAGCCGTGTGTTTTCGTAATGGTTATATTTGAGAATAATATTTGGGATGCTTCCTTCTTTTATTTCTGCTACAAACATAGATTGTAGGTGCTCGTTTGAACCGCCTCATTGAGGCGGATCTAACGAGTACCTAAAATCTATGTTTTCGGCGAATAATTATCTTTGTAAACTGTAAACAGAAGATATGCCATTACGAAAACACGCTTATACAAATACATTGTAAACTTTACCGCCGAAAAAACGAACATTTTAAGATGAAAATTGTGATATTTTTCTTGTTTCTGCTCAAAATATAGATTGTGGGTACTCGTTAGAACCGCCTCATCTAGGCGGTTCTAACGAGTACCCACAATCTATCTTTTAGAACAGAATTAAGAAAAATAAGGTTTATCCCTGTAAATCCAAGTTTTACAATATAAAAGTGGGGTTGAAGGGGGTCAGAATTATATAGGCGAGTTTTCATCATGTAACGTGCTGAAGAGCGAAGTATCGTAGACCATTTCCTAAATAGAGCTACCCCTTACGAACCGCTTAAATAAGTATTTTCTAAAAGGACAGCAGATTTGTTTCATGCAAATCATCGCGACAGAATAATTTCCCAGCAGAGGTGTAACCCTTCATCATCCCATGCTCAGATACCCTTACCATGACATCGAGACGAAAATAACCCTCCACCACGTGTTTGTGTCCAAGAAAGCGTTGTTCCAGGCAGGCTTCGATCAACATGGGGCGGAGAACACACTCGGGAGAGGTGACTGGTTGGCGAATATAAATTAGTGATTGCTGAAAACGCAGGTGTTATGTTTGAAATATTTGATAAGTTCGAAAGACTGTCTAAATGATTCAAATTATTATGCAGTTTAAAGCTTAGATTTCCGAAAGATGACTGTCGAATGTCTTGTTGTTGAACTGGAGGAAGGATGCCAACATTATCAATTAATGGTATCGCGTTTGATCTCATCAAGTCATTGTAACTTGGTATTTCATAAGGCCTAAAACTGTTTAATATATTTTCTTGTGAATTATTGTTTTCAAAACAAACTGCACAAAAGCTTAAATCCTTAGAAGAATGCACATGGTTTGTGTAGGTAGCAGTACTGTCGGTGGACAGAGCAGATGGTTCACACTGGAGCCTTGTAGAGTGTCCTGCTTCCATCTTCTTCACGTCTTGGATACACGCGTTCTCTCCAGAGGGAATTTTGTCACTTTTGTCAGCACCACCGTGATTTAAGGTGCTGTGTTTAGGTCCAAGAATGAAATCTATCTCAAATCCTGTATATTTTCTTAACTGCACTACCGGAATCATTTCTGTTCAGCGCATCTACAATATACGCGCCATTTCACGGCTTGTGTATCCATGTGCATTTACGTAACTCCACAACTTTCGAAGTAACCCCTTCATGAGCTTTATATTGTCACTTAAACTTTCATGGCGACTTAGGTTGCAAGTTTCTTTCATTCAAAATAAATTAAATTGTATTAATTTCAAACATCTGTTTAACTTCTTATTATTGCCCAAATAAGCAAAAACAAGAGACTCAAATCAATAAATCATTTTCTCCCAAAGGTGGCGCTTTTTGTATCCAATACTTTATTCGCTTGACTGAATTTAAATCAAAAAGGCCTTGTAATTTTAAATGCAATTGCTAATTTCCGTGTTATAAGGCGAAAGGAAAAGGGTGTCTTGTTTACAATCAGGACTATGTACCTATGTAACATAATGCTAGATTTTCATGACTGCACACTTTTTTAAAAGCAGCCCGTTTTGACCCTTTAAACTCAGTGGACTGAAACAGGTACCAATCCAGTGCCTGTCTTAGCCTTTACACCCTTAACCCTTTTTGTACCAAATGGAATCTTCCTCCTTATATATAGCAGGAGTCCATTTCAAAATTTATGGGTGTCAGGTTGTTTTTTCTTCAAAATTTATTTGGAAAATTGCTTAACTTTTTGCAAACAGTGGAGGCCCTGATCAGACGCCGCGTTCTGCGGCGTCTGATCTGGGCCTCCACTGTTTGCCCTGGTACCCGTTTTGGGGTTTCCGGTACTAAATGGGTTAAGGTTGAAAGTCGATTCTGCAGTCTTTGATTTTGGACATGCCTATTGTTGTCAAAGGGGTTTAATCAAAAGCATAAACAGACGGGCAAAAGATAAAAATCCTGATGAGACGGCTCCTTATGAGCCGTGCGTCCAATCTGGATATACACGGTTTGCATACGAACCTGCATGGGTCTACAAGGTTAAATTGGATATGGCAGTTTATTGTCATTATCTTATTTAAATAAGGATCTACACTGTTTACCGATGTCTCAAAATGGGACGCTATGTATAGATAGGTTATTCCTGCACACCAGATAAGGGAATCCCTGACTTCACACTTCGCGTCTTATCCTACTCAGGTTTTCCTACCCAGGCGAGAACTTTCGTGTGTTTCATGTGTATTGGTTGAATAAGACGCCACATACACCGTTGTAAAGTTTGTCGTCACTGCACGTACAGTGACGTCAAAAACGCCCGCATTATCATTACAATATGGCGGACGTCGATAATCGAAGTGACTGAGGAGCAAATTTTTTCCTTTAAGAGTTGACCCCTTTTTCAGTTGGACAGGGCTTATAGAAAGGCGAACAAGACGTCCCCGAAAGTTGTCCTCCTTTGAAAAATGGCGGATAAGTCTGCACGGTGTTCCAATTCCCACTAAGCAATTCAGGGATTTTTTTCTCAAAACTTTTGTGTTGTGGTTATATGTGCATGTTGCATGTCATTATTTTTGATAACCGTTTGGCCACCTTTTGGGAAAGAAACTGTCCGTTTGGTTTTCTACTTGTAAGTGTTGAATTGTAATGTCGTTCTTTTATGTGCTTCTTTCTTTCCCTTTTACAGTCAAACTTCAATGGCTCGAACACCTTTGGGACCTCGAAATTCTGTTCAAGACAGGGGAAGTTCGAGCCACTGAGGGTTACTGTCAGGAGGCATAACGAGATACTTTTAGACATCTTTTCGGTGTTCTATAATGAATATGTATGCTGTGTGTACTCATTAGAATCGCCTCATCGAGGCGATTCTAATGAGTACACACAGCATACATTTGCAAGATTAAAGACTAAAATCTCCTAAGTTATCCCCCACTATTTCTTATGTAGAGTATTTCGCTAGGGGCTCCAGAAAGGGTTCGACACATCCATGGTTAACGAGCCATCGGTGTTCGAGCCATCGAAGTTCAACTGTATATCTTTATCAAAAGCAGTATAGTTATTGTAACAATTTCTTATCGTCTCATTTCCTACTATCTTTATATACATGTAGTATATGATTGCTCCGAAAAAAAGGATACGTACCAGGTAACAACTGATACTAATTTTGCTTATCAAAGATTTTAGCTTACCTGGGCCGAAGGCTCCAGGGGAGCTTATAGTATAGTGGGTCGTCCGTCGTCCGTCCGTCCACACATTTGACCAGTTATATCTCTGCAACCTGCAGGCTGATCTCAACCGTTTCTCATCTGTAGCATGCCTCTGGTGGGGCATTGATGGCATAAGCTTTTTTCAAAATTGAACGAAAACTTTGGTTGCTATGGCAACCAAAAGGTCCCATAGATTTGCAATGGGAAAATGCTTGTCATCACCATGGCACCTTCAGTTTTGATCGAATCTTTCTGTAACTAATATGTAAGATGGCTGGGGATAACAACTCGGATGAGTTCGAAAACCGGTCAAGTCGGCCCATTAAGCATACAGTTATGGCCCCTATATTGCTGAAAATGACTATTTTTGACCTTGTCATCACCGTAGCCCCTTAAAAGCTCGGGTGAGTTCAAAAACTAGCGATGTCGTTCGATTACTTATTGAGTTATGTCCCCCACTTTGCTGAAAATGCTTATTTTTGACATTGTCATCACCGTAGCCCCCTCAGTTTTGATCGGAACTTCATGAAACTTACAAACAAGTAAGTCAGGGATAAAACCTCGGATGAGTTCGAAAACTAACGATGTC
This sequence comes from Lucinisca nassula, assembly GCA_963580285.1. NCBI lineage: Eukaryota > Metazoa > Mollusca > Bivalvia > Lucinida > Lucinidae > Lucinisca > Lucinisca nassula. The sequence continues at coordinate 4,620,884 of OY757010.1, forward strand.
GGTCGATTTCTCACGGAGTTATGTCCCCTACTTTGGTGAAAATACTTATTTTTGACCTTGTCATCACTGTAGCCTCTTCAGTTTTGATCGGATGTTCTTGAAACTTACAAATAAGTAAGTCAGGGATAAAAGCTCGGATGAGTTGAAAAACTGGTGAGGTCGGTCTATCTATCATAGAGTTACGTCCACTTTATAGCTGAAAATGCCTATTTTTGACCTTGTCATCACTGTAGCCCCTTCAGTTTCCATCGGATCTTCTTGAAACTTTCATGTAAGTAAGTAAGGGATTAAACTTCAGCAGAGTTTAAAAATTGGTGAGGGCGGCCTATATTTCAGAGAGTTTTATCCCCCTTGATTTCAGAAAATGCCTATTTTTGACCTTGTCATCACGGTAACTCCTTCAGTTTTCATCACGTCCTCTTGAAAGTTACAAACAAGTAAGTTAGGGATAAAAGCTCAGATGAATTCGAAAACTAGCGATGTCGGTCTATTACTCACAGAGTTATGTCCCCTACTTTGTTGAAAATGCTTATTTTTGACCTTGACATCACCGTAGCCCCTTCAATTTTGATCGGATCTTCTTGAAACTTACATATGAGCAAGTCAGGGATAAAAGCTCGAATGAGTTTGAAAACCGGTGAGGTTGGCTTATTTATCAGAGTTACATCACTTTGTTTGCAGAAAATGTATGTTTTTGACCCTTTCATCACTGTAGCCTCTTCAGTTTTGATCGAATCTTCTTGAAACTTACAAGTAAGAAAGTCAGGGATAAAAGCTCGGATGAGTTCAAAAACTTGTGCGGTCGGCCTATGTATCATAGAGTTATGTCCCTTTGATTGCTGAAAATGCCCATTTTTGACATTGTCATCATCATAGGTCCATAAGTTTTGAAAGGACCTTCCTGAAACTTACATAATAAGTAAGTTAGAGATAAAAGCGTGACTGTGATTGCAAACTAACATTGTTGGCACATAACTAACAGAGTTTAGTACCCTTCTTTGCTGAAAATGCCTATTTTGTACCTTGTCATCACCATAAGTGTTTTAGTTTTGATCGAATCTTCCTGAAGCTAGCGTATATGTAGTTTGGGAATGAAAGTTCGGATGCGTTTGAAAATTGGTGATGTATGCTTATTTCTCATAGAGCTACGTCCCCTTGAATGCTGAAAATACCTGTTTTTGACCTTGTCGTCAGCATAAATCCTTCGGTAAAGATTGGAAGTTCCTGAAATTAATATATTAGCTCAGGTGAGCGATACAGGACCATCATGGTCCTCTTGTTTAAATGAAAGCCGAGACACTCTTGTTTTAACATAGCAAATCTGTTATGCTTTATTATTGTCACTGTATGTATGTAGATACTGAAAATATATTTTATGTGTGTTTTTAAAGCAGTTTTGCTTTTTTTATTATAAGATACTGTCCTTTTGGCTTCCTACTTGTAATGTTATAATTATAATGGCCTTGCTTTATGTGCGCCCTTCTTTCGCTTTGGTGTCTTGGACTGGAATGAAGGCAATTGTATCGATTCCAGATCATTCCAGTTTCTTCTATTTTGCATAAGTTATGCATTTTAGGTTGAAAGCCATTGTGGAATTGTAAAAAGGCATATGGGTGTGAAAGTAATATTGAGATAAATCGGCCTGGATCAGTTCATCAAAAATGCAGGGCTTGGAGTTTATTTCTTTTCACTGATATATAGTATACTGCGATCGATCACATTAATTTTGACCATTACTCGCAGGTGTACTTACATACACTCCAGGTTTGCAGGATAATCATGTGGTTATGGTAGGGATCTTTAACCCGCACAGGGGGTCTCTGTTTCACGTCCCGATCCGAAGGACGGTACACTTTGTGGCATTCATCCCTGCAAATGATGCCAGTGGAGCAATTTCGGACACCGCGATTTTATTACCTCTGCCGTGAATCGATCTGGGGGCCTCTAGCAATATAGGCAAGTGTACTAACCACTGAGCTTCCGAGCTGTCTTTTATGTTCTGGAGAAAAAATGTTTCATGGGCATTTAAGAGAGGTGTGAGGTATTTGTATCGATTCCTGATCATTGCCTTCACTTCTTTTTTAAGCATACATGGGCATGTCGACCGGCTTTCTCAAAGTGCGCTGCTTCTTAAAAATGTTAATGCTGTCGACATTTTTGTTCAAAATATTACATCCGTTTGTGTTACGTTTGATCTCTCCTACCTTGACTCTACACTCGTTCCATCAACAATATTACTTACAAAACATGAACTTATATGCTTAATATCGTGTCCTCAAAATCATTTAATCAGAATGGATTTTAAATAATTTTACTTCCAAACAAAAACATGACTTTCTAATAAGAAGTTTAAGTTATGTAATGTAATCTAAATTGCGCACATGGGTAAATTAATATATCCCTAATCAGCTATAGCATGAGATAATCAAATAAAGAAAATGACTTGAAAGTGGCTATATGTTTGCCAGCTGTGAAAGAAGTAATATTCGTTACATAGTTTTTTCACCAGTCATTAGACTCAATGACATCCAGGAAATACCCAACCTTTTGTACAAAGTATTCATTTAACTTCTAATACGCCCTAAAATACATTAACTGGTATGTGAAACAGATACATTTGTACATAATCGCACCATTATGTAAACTTATTTCTACTTTTGGTTCAAAATGAACAGCGTGTGCTTAATCAAATATACATTTTAAATAATGCCAGACTACATTCAAAAATCAAATCATTATCGGGCTCTTAACCGTGCAAATCGTTTCTTTCCATTTTGACTTGCCTTCCACTGTCCTGATATTTTGAACATTACTGTTTGGAGCATCGAATTCGAATTGCTTACTCTGAATTCTCGAAGTCCAAACTCCAATTCAGACTTAAGTGAACGTTATCACTGGTTTTAGCTCACCTGTCACATAGTGACGAGGTGAGCTTTTGGAATCACTTTTCGTCCGTCGTGCGTCCGTGCATGCGTCCGTCCGTGCGTAAACTTTTTCTTCAAACGACATCTCCTCCTAAACCACTGATTAGATTTTGACCAAACTTCACAGGAATGATCCGTAGGTGGTCCCCTTTCAAAGTTGTTCAAATGGTTCCGGTCTGTTGCACATCTAGGTCACAGGAGCCAAAAATAGATTTTTTTCCAAAAACTTAAAAAATCTTCTTCTCTGTAACCACAAGGCCCAGGTCTTTGATATTTGGTATGAAGCTTCATCTAGTGAACCCCTACCAAGATTGTTCAAATTATAGTGCTTGGGCCAAAAATGCCCCCACCCCGGGTCCCTTTGGTTTTACATAGGATTATATAGGGAAAATCTTTAAAAATCTTCTTCTCTGAAACCGCAAGGCCAAGGTCTTTGATATTTGGTATGAAGCTTCATCTAGTGGACCCCTACAAAGATTGTTTAAATCATAGCGCTGGGGCCAGAAATGCCCCCGCCCCGGGGCCCTTTGGTTTTACACGGGCTTACATAAGGAAAATCTTTAAAAATATTCTTTTATGGAACTGCAATGCCAAGGTCTTTGATATTTGGTATGAAGCTTCATCTTGTGGACCCCTACCCAGATTGTTCAAATTATAGTGCTGGGGCCAAAAATGCCCCCGCCCCGGGGCCCTTTAGTTTTACATAGGCTTATTTATAGGGAAAATCCTATAAAAAACTTCTTCTCTGAAACCGCAAGGCTCAGGTCTTTGATATTTGGTATGAAGCTTCATCTTGTGGACCTCTACCACGATTGTTCAAATTATAGCCCTGGGGCAAAAATGCCCACGCTCCGGGCCCCTTTAGTTTTACATAGACTTATATAGGGAAAATCTTGAAAAATCTTCTTCTCTGAAACCACAAAGCCTAGGTCTTTGATATTTGGTATCAAGCTTCATCTAGTGTACCTCTACCAAGATTGCTCAAATTATAGCCCTGAGACCAAAAATTCCCCTTTGGTTTTTCATAGACTTGTATAGGGAAAATATTTAAAGATCTTCTTCTGATAAACCACAAGGCCTAGGTCTTTGATATTTGGTGTGAAATTTCATCTAGTGGACCTATGTCAAGATTGTTCAAATTATAGCTCTGTGTCCAAAAATGTCCCCGCCCCGAGACTCTTTGGTTTTACATAGACTTAAATAGGAAAATCTTTGAAAAATCTTCTTCTCTGAAACTGCAAGGCCCATATCTTTGATATTTGGTATGGCGCTTCATTTACTGACCTCTACCAAGATTGTTCAAGTTATAGGCCTCGGGCCACAAATGCCCCTGCCCCCGGGCCCTTCGGTTTTACATAGACTTATATAGAGATAATCTTAGAAAATCTTCTTCTCTGAAACAGCAAGGCCCAGGTCTTTGATATTTGGTGCGAAGCTTCATCTAGTGGACCTCTATCAAGATTGTTTAAATTATAGCCCTGAGGCCATTTGTTTTACATAGGCTTATGTAGGGAATATCTTTATAAAAATCTTCTTCTCTGAAACTGCAAGGCCCAGGTCTTTGATATGTGGTGTGTAGCTTCATCTAGTGGACCTTTGCCAAGATTGTTCAAATTATAGCCTTTGATGATATTTGGTATGAAGCTTCACCTTTTTAGACCTCCCTCAACATTATGCACATTATAGCCATGGGGTCAATAATGGCCCTCATTAGGGCCCACTTGTTACGCTATGGATCAGGTGAGCGATTCAGGGCCATCATGGCCCTCTTGTTGCTTATGTGTACAGTAATGCTTGTTGGAGATTATGAGTGGGATTTTGACTTTTTTGTCTGACGTGTTTATTATCAAAGTCAGGGTTCGGGTCAACTCGGATGCTTATATACCAAGATAAAACACATCACGAAAACACGCCTATATAATATTGACCCGCTACAACGTCGAGGCGGCTGTAACGAGTACCCACAATCTATGTTTTGAGCAGAAATAAGAAAAATATCAGAATTTTTATCTGAAAATTTTCACTTTTAGGTGGGTAAGCTTTCAGTATGCTAGAACAGGCGTGTTCTCGTAATGAGAACAGGTCAAATCCAAACTTGAAACCAAATTAAAGTTCTTCAAGTATGCCATACAATACAATACAAAAGAAGTTTAGGGAATCTTATGATAACTACATAAAGTTCCGTTATTCAGGAATCAACCCCTGAATTCAACCGCCCAAATAAACGCCTATCAACACTAAAGAAGTTCTATGGGAGGCACCATGATCTTGTTGATCCGTACAATGTGGCAATTTCAAGAATTATTTCTGATGTGTTTGCCAATGGAAAGCCATAGGAAGACTTCCGAAATCTTGGACATACCCTTCTCGGCATTTACTCCCTTTCTTCGTTCAGGTCGATAGGCATGGTGGGCGAAGCTTGCTTACCAAGTAATGCTTACTATCCTAGGATGCCTGATTACACTCTTCTGTAGTCCATGTCTGTTGGTCTGAACATTGATATTTGCCATTTGTCAATGAAGTAATGAGTTTGGATTATCGCTTTGGTACTACGACCTAAACTACTTCATAAAGCAGCATGCTTAAATTCAAGGGACATCAACATTAAGCGCATTCTACCCAAAAGACTTTCCTTCCGACCATGCCATTTATACCCATAACAATTAGTGGTGTGGCAAAGCAGTTGTCGAAGCTCAACCCAAGAAAGGCTGCAGGTCCGTATAACCTATGCTCTAAAATTCTGAAAGAACTCCAGAACGAGATCGCCCCAATCCTTACTGACATCTTTAACACTTCTCATACAGAAGGTATAGTACCCAAAGACTGTATGAATGTCTAACTCACGCCTATCTTTAAAAAGAACCAAAATCAAAACCCGAAAATTACCGCCCAGTCTCCTTGACCTGTATATGCTTCAAGGTCATGGAACATGTAATTACTTAAAATGCCATAGCCCATCTTGACAAAAACAACCTACTGTACCACAAAGCAACATAGTTTCAGGAGTTGGATAAAATGTGAAACACAGCAAGGTCTTATTTGACATTCTCAATTTAGACTGCAGGCTGATGTCATAGTCATGGACTTCAGCCAAGCATTTGATAAGGCAGATCAACAAAGGCTGTGCTGAAACTCCATGGACTTTGTTTAAACAGTGGAGTGATTTAATACATGGATCCAGTCATTCCTTTCAGACAGAACGCAGCGAGTTGTCTTTGAGGGTGAACAGTAAGGTTCATGCCCTGTCCTGTCAGGAGTTGCCAACCCCCAAGGTTCTGTACTGGATTGATGTCTTTTCCCCCATGCATATAAATGACATGCCTGACGAAATCCACAGCAGTATAAGACTATTTGCAGATGATAGCATCATGCATCTCACCATATCAAATCAGTCTGGCTGTCAGTCCCTACAGAGAGACCTAATCAACTTGAACAGTGGGAGAGGGAGTGGCTTAAGGCATATAATCCTCATCAGAATCACAAAAAACAAACAAACATCATTTTCGACTATAAACGTTCTTTCTTTCAATACATCTAAACCCCCGAGGGGACGTAAGACAGATTCCGGCGCACCAAGTGTTGAAGGTTGTTAGCTGAAATAAAAGGAAAGGAAAGTTGGTGAAATGAGTTTGTACAGTGCGAGAAGAGAATGTCAGTATAGTTTAAAGATAAAAACAGAGATTGGTCTTGAACCACCAGGCTAACAGCACTGCTTAACTGCACCAGAGTGGCTAACGTTACAACATAGACAGGTAGACTTGTAGTAGACTGTGTGGGTATAAAGCTGTCTCTATGCGATGGGGTGGTCGTGGGCTGATGGTCTAGAATTGAGGATGAGGTACGCAGATGGTCGTGGGCTGATGGTCTAGTATTGAGGATGAGGTACGCAGATGGTCGTGGGCTGATGGTCTAGTATTGAGGATGAGGTACGCAGATGGTCGTGGGCTGATGGTCTAGTATTGAGGATGAGGTACGCAGATGGTCGTGGGCTGATGATCTAGTATTGAGGATGAGGTACGCAGATGGTCGTGGGCTGATGGTCTAGTATTGAGGATGAGGTACGCAGATGGTCGTGGGCTGATGGTCTAGTATTGAGGATGAGGTACGCAGATGGTCGTGGGCTGATGGTCTAGTATTGAGGGTGAGGTACGCAGATGGTCGTGGGCTGATGGTCTAGTATTGAGGATGAGGTACGCAGATGGTCGTGGGCTGATGGTCTAGTATTGAGGATGAGGTACGCAGATGGTCGTGGGCTGATGGTCTAGTATTGAGGATGAGGTACGCAGATGGTCGTGGGCTGATGGTCTAGTATTGAGGATGAGGTACGCAGATGGTCGTGGGCTGGTGGTCTAGTATTGAGGATGAGGTACGCAGATGGTCGTGGGCTGATGGTCTAGTATTGAGGATGAGGTACGCAGATGGTCGTGGGCTGATGGTCTAGTATTGAGGATGAGGTACGCAGATGGTCGTGGGCTGATGGTCTAGTATTGAGGGTGAGGTACGCAGATGGTCGTGGGCTGATTGTCTAGTATTGAGGATGAGGTACGCAGATGGTCGTGGGCTGATGGTCTAGTATTGAGGGTGAGGTACGCAGATGGTCGTGGGCTGATGGTCTAGTATTGAGGATGAGGTACGCAGATGGTCGTGGGCTGATGGTCTAGTATTGAGGATGAGGTACGCAGATGGTCGTGGGCTGATGGTCTAGTATTGAGGATGAGGTACGAGTTCAAGGGGATCAAAATTATATAGGCATGTTTTCGTGATGATTGCAACAAGTTATACATCATAGCGAGAAAGTTATCAATGCGGTGTTGTTCAAGGGGGCGCCAATTTAGGTCCTTCACCATAGCTGTAACAAACTCCACGGTATAAGTCTCCAAACGAATTTCATTTGACGTGCCACCGGTAACAATTCTGGTTCTGATTCTGACGACCGACAAAAAGTGACTACAAAAGCTCACCTTGTCACTACGTTACAGGTGAGATAAAAATGCGGCTGGTGCCTGATACTCTGTTTTTGCCCCGTACAACGGGGTCCAACTGTAGGATTTCTTTTGCTTCAGCAATTCAGTTTTTTTTTTTGCTGTCGTGTCCTCATCACTGTTATTAACTGAAGAGAAGGAAATGATGAGGAATCGATGCAATCACCTCGCCCTGCCGTCGAAGATCACTTCGAAAACACGTCTTTACAAATACATTGTAAACTTTACCACCGAAAAATGAAATTTTCAGCTGAAAAAATGTGATATTTTTTATTTCTGCTTAAAATATAGATTGTTGGTACCCATTAGAACCGCCTGATCGAGGCGGTTCTAACGAGTACCCACAATCTTTATTTTAGAGAAGAAATAAGAAAATAAGGTGTACCCCTCTCAACCCCAGTTTTACTATATAAAAGTGGGGTTGAAGAGGGTCAAAATTATAAAGGCGTGTTTTCGTGATGGTGAGTAAAAAAGGGAAAGTAGCACAAACATAAAGCAACGGATATATAGAGACTATTTGACTTTATTCAGTGTAAGATCGATTTTTGTTTCACCGAATGGACACAAAAGGGAGTATTTTCACAAGTGGCGAAGCCACGAGTAAAAATAGTTCTGTTTGTATTCATGAGTAAAATACCTCTTTTTGTATTCATTCAGTGAAATAATCAAAGCGCTGAGAGTACTGGTGGGTCGATTGTCTCTGGGTGAAAGTCAAAGAAATAGTCCTGGACTGTGATTTAAACTGTTTCATTTAACCCTGAAATTCCGGGTTTTAAGCAAATAGTGGAGATCTTGATCAGACACCGCCTTCACAGGCCTGTGGTCTGGGTCTACACTGTTTGCTAAGCCCAACTTATGAGTCCAAGATAACCCTCTTACGCAACACTCAGACCTCACTGGGGCTATTTTCTATAAAAGAAAAAGTTATTCCGACAAGTCAGTGATGGTCACATGGACTTTAGCATCAAAGAGCTTTTATGCCAGTAACTTTGGGTCGATTGACAATCGACCCGAAAATAGCCGTGTTATTTGCGGCGTCGGATCAAGTTCTTCACTGATTGCATTATGTATACGAACTTAATGATATAACGAAACAGTTCAAGGCCACGTTCATGATGGTTTTCCCAGCCGGCACTCAGACATAATTGCCCAATCAGTGCTGTGAGTGCTTTGATTTATTTATATCCCCAAACCCCTCATACCCTTGAGTTTTTCATCACTGAAGTTGAGCACATCCATTCTACTAAAAGGGCGTCCAGCTGAACGGTAAGAAAAAATCCCGATAAGATGGCTCAGGGCCATCATATCAGAATCTACACTGTTTGCATTAGTATGTGTACTGGGCTAGGATAACCATTATTACGCAGCAACAAACATTGGAATCGAAAGGGATAATTTGAAACTCTATGTAGGAATATTGTCATATATTTAAACATACACAGACAAACCGTCATCTGTTTCAAACACTGAATTTTAATTTTTAGACACTTCCACAATGAAATATCAGGACTGCATTTTGCGGCGTATGATCTGGGTATACACGGTTTGCCAAAGGCGTCCAGCAACACGCAACACTCTGTCCTACATGTAGCATCGATAAAAATAGCAGGACAATTTGCTATTTATAACCATAATCCTTGGTTTCCCCAAATCAGCGATAGGCACGTGGATAACAACACTATTTCTAAGTCTGCCATTTTGTAAATTTGGATCGATTGTAAAACAATCGACCCAAAAAATTGATTTTAAACGAAAAATCAATCAAGTTTTTTTTTCTTATATGCTTAAAACAGCAATTATTAAAGCAATTTTAAAACAGTAATTATTAAAGCAATTTTAAAGCGTCAACCGTCAGCACGGGGAACAAACTTTTTCCATGGTGATTTCGCGTCGGTTTAGAAGTGATCAGCGTGTTAACTGGGTATAACATTGGGTGTACACCTGGAAAACAGCTTGGAATGTTTCTTTATCAAATCGTTCGCTTGAAATTCGCATTCAAATAATGCCCGCCGTTGCTAAGTTCAACTGGTGTCGCGTGCATTATTAACGTAGCGTAGGTGCTAAAAGTGACATCATTAACGTCCGAATGACTTATAATTGTGCGTGACGTAATTTCTGACACACAGTAATAACGTTTAGCTGAATGACATCAGAAAATATATGTTATTTTTCGATGATACATCGAAGTCACAGTGAAAATAAAAATCGCATTTTCACTGTTCGATACAGTGAAAATATCGATTTCGATTTCATCTCTATATTTCATTGTAAAGCATGTGAGAAATAGAGGATATTTACTTTTTTGAGGTGGATACCAAAATATTCATCGGGTGTGTTGAAAAAAATCCAAATTTTCACGAGTGCGAAGCACGAGTGAAAAATCGGATGTTTTCAATACACGAGATGAAATATGTTTGGCATCCGCCGATAAAAAAGGAAAAGTGATTTAACACCATGTATTGGAATTATCAAAAAAGACTTTTTGTCCTCCAATGTTTTTGAAATAAAATAATATCATTGAAAAGGAAAGATATGTTTGCATACGAAACCTAACTACCATACTCTTGTTTAGAGAAAATATGTGTTAAGGGACGTTAAAGCTTGTTCAAAAATTTATCGTTTAACTATATAATTATTACATTTTGAGGGTACTTGTATATTTCCTTAAAAAAGAATTTACCCGACTTTATCCAACTTTACTCGGCCACGTTTATAATCAGCCACCTAGACTGGAAACAGTCCATTCATTTAATCATTTCACTTATAAGAATATGCTTATTAATCTTAACCCAGCTCAAAAGCAATGTCTTCCATCCCATAGCACCAAATGAATGTGTTGGAGATCAGAAACCATTAGAGAGGAGAAATAAATGCATTGCTAATACAAAGGAGAAGATATTGGTTTTACTTTTGGACTGATTCCAGTCTATCAGCCACCCAATGTCTCAAAGTGGAATATAAAGGTGCAGTCTTTCAGTAAACTTCACACAATTCCTCATAAATTTCCTGGTCAAATCAGGTATCTAATCACCACTCTGTACACAATTTGTGAAGTAAATTCGGCAACACTGACCTCCGCCATGTTACTTTACCTCGCTCCGACCACAAATACTAAACTGACCGATAAAAAGGTTCTGAAGCTAGCATAAGGGAGCTTTCCACTAAATGTTTTCCATAGGCGACAATAGTAACCTTTTACCTGCACCCACAAAAACTACACATACAAAACTTTTCAAACCTTACTTGTTTATAGAGCCATCCTAGCCCAACAATTTAATGAGAAAAAAATCAACATGTTGATCGGCTCATTTTCAAGTTACAGTCAACCATGTTTGTTTACCTGCTAGAACGGAGTAAATAAAACCAACATTTTCAAAGGAGGGGTGACCATATAAAATCAGCAAAAAATTCTTTGAGCTTGCAGATATATTTATAAAACATGCACCATTTTAGTCCCTTATACCTATCATTTTCTCACATTGAAATAAAACATGGGATATATATCCAATGGAAGCAAGTCTGGTACTTAGAACGCAACTTAAAGCTCTGTCCCAAAGTGATAAAATCCGGTACCTCCCAGTATTTAGTGTATGCTACCTATACCAAACCCTTATAGTCTTTATGTTGCATCAAAAGAATTGCCAAATATAAATTTAGGTCATATGTAATAATTTAGCCATGCATAATAAAAGTTCAGTCACACAGAATCTTTCAAGTTTGCGAAAAAGTTATCGCCTTCAGATTCAACAATGAAAGCCGAACAAACCATAGTTTTTGAAAAGCGCAAAAGTTTATCTCTTTCTGGAATGGAACCCAGACACCGGCTTGCATCAGTGGTTCTTCTCCAATGTCTTTGGAACAATTCAATCCTAAAATGCACAGAATTATGCCTAAATAGCACCAATACTCATTTTTATGGCTATTTTCACACCTACACCCCCTATTTAAAGTAAAAATGGCACTTTGAGGATATTTTGAGGACAAAAATGCCAAGAAAATGTTTAGAAGTGCCTTAATGTCATGAGGAATAGCTGAATATATCTGTTGACATCCTTTTACATGAATACAATAAAATAGAACTTATAACGGATGAGAAAACTTATCCGGACATTGCAGTGGGCTGTTCGGAGAGACAATTTTGAAGTTTTGCTTTGGATTGAGACATAGTCCTAGTGCCATGAAACCTTACACTTATATTCCAGATGGAGTAGATTCTTTCTTGTTTTTGTGCAAATACAATTACTGCAAGTCTGCTTTGCTTTCCAAACAGATCAATAAAAACTGATTTATATGGCTTCAAAGTACCCCCCCCCCCCCCTCCCAAGAACATAGGTCACAGGCAAAAATTCATCAAATACATCAAGTTAGACCTAAATTAGCATTACCATCACATTTTTTACAGTATCTATGGCAAAATACATGCCATGAGGATACATTTTATGGAACAGAATTGGACAGAACCTACAAATGTGTGGAAACAGTATGTAATGACTGAAAACAGGATATTGGTCTACTTTTGCTATAGGGAGCTTTCCACTTAATGTTTTCCATAGGCGACAATAGTAACCTTTTACCTGCTCCCACAAAAACTACACATACAAAACTTTTCAAACCTTACTTGTTTATAGAGCCATCCTAGCCCAACAATTTAATGAGAAAAAACCCACATGTTGATCGGCTCATTTTCAAGTTACAGTCAACCATGTTTGTTTACCTACTAGAACGGAGTAAATAAATCCAACATTTTCAAAGGAGGGGTGACCATATAAAATCAGCAAAACATTCTTTGAGCTTGCAGATATATTTATAAAACATGCATCATTTTAGTCCCTTATACCGATCATTTTCTCACATTGAAATAAAACATGGGATATATATCCAATGGAATCAAGTCTGGTATTTAGAACGCAACTAAAAGCTCGGTCCAAACGTGATAAAACCCGGTACCTCCCAGTATTTAGTGTAATGCTACCATAAGGCATTGATGTATACTATGTGAAAAGCGTACACTTGCCACGGGCCAGTACTTGTTAAGGCCAGTTAAGTATTGAAGACCCTCTTATCTATGGCCCCATCACTTCGGTCAAATTCCCAAGGGAACGATTATTTGGATATCTAATCCCCAGGATATCTTCGCCACCCTATTTCCAGGGGCAGTCAATGATAGATACACTATCAAGTACAAATCTCAGACCTTTGGGTTTATGCATATTCAAACGCTCCCCCATCCCCCTCACCCCGCCTCCTCATTCCAGTACAGATTTTACAAACTAACACGGAAACCGGTCAAAATGATTTTGACCCCTTAAACCCTACATATATATAGTAAAACTGGGGTTTATAGGGGTATATATTATTTTTCTTATTTCGCTCAAAAACATAGATTGCGGGTACTCGTTAGAACCGCCTCGCCGAGGCGGTTCTAACGATTTCCCACAATCTCTGTTTTGAGCAGAAATATGAAAAATATCAGAAATTTTCATCCATAAATTTTCAGATTTATTTTGCAAAAAAAATCAATAAGACGTGTTTTCATAATGTTATAACAATAACAGGCTGACAAGCATGGAGAAATCCCAGCTCAACAGTGAATCTAAATAAAAAAAAAAAACTTGCTCCGTTGGTCACATTAGCCAGTTCCGGTCAATTTAGCTTCATCGGAGGCCCTGGTAATTACTTCTGGAATGGACTCGATCCCAAAGGACTGTATTTGTTTGTTTGTTTGATTTGAGGTTTAACGTCCCCGTCAACACTGTTAAGGTCATTTTGGAGACTTTGCTTCCAATTTTGTGGGACTTTTACCCGACATAGAGATGAAATGACATCCCAAGCCCTATCGCCCAATGAAACCAATAGGGTTTATTAGCATGGACGGTCAGCCTCGCATCGCGGTTCCTGGACATGCTTAGATCCTCTAAGCGGTTTGCCAGTACTAGTGTGCGGGCTGGATTCAGCTCTGCGTGGAAGCATCACGCAGCCCATATATTTCTTCAAGCCCCTATGGGCGGGGGCTACCCAAAGGACTGAACTTTTATGAAAAACGAAGAGACGTTCAACCTCAACCGCACGACACTTAATACCAGCTGCAGTGAACAAAGGTTGCTGTAGCACTCCATTTTCAAAATTATACTGCCGATTGCACATAACTTTGAGCGAGTTCGATGTAAGAATCACGAGTATGGTTAGATGAAATGACGTCAGCTTAGTTTCTACGGTTCAATCAAAGAGGCTAGGGTGGTTCGACCATGGTTGACTGGTTCCCAGTTTTCCCTAAAGCACTGTAGAACACTAGAACCAGTAATTTGTTTCATAGACATTGATTGGTTGTTTTACTGCACGAAAAGTATCTGCAACCAAACTAAACTAAAGATGGTCGAACTTCCTCCTTAACAAGTCGGTGTAATGAACACCCCTGTAAAGAGAAAACTGGGGGAAGTGGTGGTCGTGGTCCTAGGGCGACGATTTGCTGGCAGTTAAAGGTCTTCTATCCCCTTCCCGCCACTCCCACCACCATCCCGCGGCACCTTGTGCTGCCGACTTTATGAGGGGGTGGTACTGGTGTTGTTCTTTCACGTTTCTTTCTTGTATTCCAAAAGAACAGTAATGCAATGTGTACTAATTTGTGCATTGCTTTTGTTTGTTTGGATTGAGGTTTATCGTACCAGTCAACACTATTTAGGTGGTTTTGGAGATTCTGCTTCCAATCTTATGGGACTCTAACCCGACATTGAGATGAAATGACGTCTCTATGTCATAGATTAACTATACCTTTAGATTCCCCTGATCCTTCATGCCATAGCCCGGTCCATAGCTCGTCTCAGAATGATTCGGTAGGCGAAATGTTACTGCAAGGTCTATAGTATTTTGCTCACTAAAGGAGACACGCATTTCTTCTTATTTCCTTACTATCATTGGATAGACTGTGCAACATTATTCAACCCATTGTGCAACCTAGTTCTTTCATACTTTCTCTGTACAGGACGAAGCACGACAACAGAAACATTTCAGACTCAGTATCTCCTTTTGTGAGTTATCAGATTAGTGCTTTGGCGTGTTTTCTCTAGTCGTGTGTTTTTGTTTCACTGTGGAGAAGCCTTTACAACGTTTTAAATAGGCTTATTTCTATTGGTTTGGTCTTGTGATAGGCACCTCACATCTTTGTTGACATGTTCTTGTCAATCTTATTCAAACCAATTAGTTCTTATTGCCTTTCTGAAGAGTACGAGTAACTCGGATTTGTATTCTGCTCTGTTCCAGTCCCGCACGGTATAGCAATATCGAAAGATTACTGACCTTTTAGAAAAAAAATGGTTCTATTTCATAATCATAGTACTGCTTTATTGTATATCAACTAAAAGTCGTATTGTAATAAAGACAGACGGGACAAGACATGCAAAGTGTCTAATTTGACAGACCGAGAATTAAGATATCATGAGAGAGAGAGAGAGAGAGAGAGAGAGAGAGAGAGAGAGAGAGAGAGAGAGGCAGCTGAGAGAGCAAGAAGACAGCTCCTTCTTGACATACACAGCCAAAGAGAGAGAGTACTCAATTACGGAGAGATGCACAGACACAAAGGGAGAGGATATGGGCAACGGAAAGGATACCGAGGATAAGATCAACATCATTGGATCCACTAAGTGAAGACCTCGAATAACAACATAATAGAAGGGATAACTCTACAGTACAGTCAGAGATTCGAAAACGTCCTTTTGTAGGTCAATCGGAGACACTAGCAGATTATTATGGACAAATGCCTCGCACAAGAATTACCCAAAACTCACAGGCAGAGGCTTGTAAGCTTGACTATGCAGGTTGTTCGCCAAGTCTACAAGATGCCGGTAAAGGAAACAATGAGTGGGTATGCGGATGATGCTTTTAAGACGACAGATGAGATAGAGCATCAGAATCAAGATTCTGAAGACAAGCGGGGAAGCGGAGTTCAGTTAGAGGAAGAGAAATTTCGAGAGTTGTTGGATAGATTGAAAGGAGAAGGTTTTCTTTCCGCAGATATTGACACGAGAAATAAGGAAATACATTTAAAATCCCAATCAGCACCAAACCATGGGAAGAGAGGAACAAGTGAAGACTATAGGAAGAAGTATACCTTCCGCTAATTTGTTTGATTTGTTGTTTAACGTCCCCGTCAACACTATATAAGTCTTTTTTGGAGACGTTGCTTCCAATTTTATGGGACTTTTACCCGTCATTGAGATGAAATGACATCTCAATCCCTGTCGCCCAATGAAACCAATATAGTTTATAAGCATGGACGGTCCGACCCGCACTGCTTTGCCTGGGCAGGTTTACCAGTACTCGTGTGCGGTCGGATTCAGCTCTGCGTGGAAGCATCATGCAGCCCATTTATTTCTTCAAGTCCCAATGGGCGGGGGCCGACCTCCCGCTAAGGATAGGATGAGTCAATATAGACACAAAGAAGAATATATATTTATTTAGATGAAATGTCTGATGGTATCATTGTTTGGACGTTACAAATAATCAACGTTACAAACAATCAACAGGCATGAACGGTCATGTGTCATCTTAGTCCAGGTTAACTGTAAACTCATAGTACACTACAGCAAAATACTATAGACATATACTATAAATAACTAACTGTGCAGTAACATTTGCCTACCGAATCATTCAGAGACGAGCTATGGACCGGGCTGTGGGATGAAGGATCTGGGGAATCTAAAGGTATAGTTAGGCTATGACATCAAGCCCTGTCGCCCAATGAAAAATAGAAGTGAATGCAATGATCAGGAATCGATACAATTAACCCACAGCTCCCATCAGAGACACCAAAGGGAAAGAAATACAAACATGAAACAACAAACCCTAATGGAAACATCAATAGCGGAAAGCCAAAAGGACAATTACTTTCCCACAAAATGGCTAATTGGCTATCCAATACAAAATAATATAAGCGATACAAACACTCAAAGACAAACCATAACAAAAATAAACCGCGGCAGCAGAACAGCATTGGAACGGTCAGTGAAACGAATTCCACAAGTGTGTGTGTGTGTGTGGGGGGGGGGGGGCTTTAATCGATTTTACGTGGCCACGATCCGAAACCAGTATTGCTTATATGCATCGGACGGTCCGAGTCGCACCACTTTGCCTGGGCAGGCTTAGTCTTTCTAAGCGGTTTACCAGAACTTATGTGCGGCCAGTTACAGCTCTGCGTGGAAAGATTATGCCGCTCAACCCCTTTCTCCAAGACCCGATTGGCGGGGGCAGAATTGTGTACTGTAATAAATTGCTTTCTAATCACCCAGTTTGAGGAAGAGTGGACTGATTGTTCCACTTGTTAAGCGTTTGTTGTTGCGTGCGTTGCCTGAAAGCCTTTTCTCTTCCCTCTTGTGTCAACGGTGAGTGTATATGTCCTTGTAGTTTTCCTTTACATTTCCATAGGAGTATGTATTATTTTTTATGTTTCTGCTCCAAGGCGTAGGTTGTTTGTTCTCGTTAGCTTCATACGAACGCACACAAACTGTATTTGGAATAAAACTAAGAAAAAAAGTACATGTAAGAATTTTAATTAGAATTAAAATTAACCGATTTGAAGCTATGAAAGAAGCACTATGTCACACGAAGTGAGTTATCATAATGAAAAATAGAAGTGAAGGTAATAGTCTTGAATCGATACACTTATCTTAGTCACCAAGGCAAAATCACAAACACAAAGCATTATCACCGTAATTAACCCTTATCTTGCTGTTCACGACAACCCCCATCTTTGGAAACAGTGTAGATCCAGATCAGATGGCTTCTGAAGAAGCCATCTGATCAGGATCTACACTGTTTGACATTCAGTTTTTGAATTTGTAGGAATAAATTACATCAAGCAATCTGATTGGTTCAAAGTCAGAGATGGGTGTGGCCAACATGAATATTCAGCAAGAGAAGGGTTAAAACATTACAGATAGAAAGCCAAAATTCCCACAAAACGACCAAGTTGCTATCCAGAATAAACAAAAATATTAGCAGTACTTATATGCAAAGAATAATGATCATCACCAAAACATGCCTATATAATTTTGACCCCCTTGGACCCCACTTTCATCTAGTAAAACTGGGGTTTACAGGGGTAAACCTTATTTTTCTTATTTCTGCTCTAAAATATAGATTGTGGGTACTCGTTAGAACCGCCTCGATCTATATTTTGAGCAGAAATAAGAAACATATCACGATTTTTCTTCTTAAAATTTTCAATTTTTGGAGGTAAAAATTACAACGTATTTGTATAGGCGTGTTTTCGTAATGTAAAAAAAAATCCGCAACAGACGGACCACGTTGAATATTAACCCATATATGCCTCGCGGCCCTTTTCTGGGACGTTGGCAAACAGTGCAGACACAGATCAGACGCCGCAAAACGCGGCGTCTGATCTGTGTCTTCACTATTTGCTTAAAGAACACTCATTTTTGTAAAATTTCCTACAAGCAATAACAAACCTGACACTCCTATAATTGGAAATGGTCCACTCCAAACTTACTGGATGGAATATTCCATTGTCATATATGGGTTAAAAAGAGAAACGATCAGGAACTGAACAACCAGATTTTAAATTATTCCCACAATATCTCTAGGGAAAGAACTCGAACTATGGTGTGACGACAGTAAACAAAATGGACAGCAAGTAATTCGAGTCAGCAACTCTTTCCCAAACAGTTGATGACTCAGAATATCTAAACCTGACCAAAAAGGAACAACACACCAATGGGGAAAGAATCAGAACCACCAACACAAAACATGAAGGAACCACAACAAGCACCGACATGGAACGGTCAGTAAAATATACTGGTGGGTTTAAGTTAACTTTACGGGATAACTGTTTATGCCCTGCAGTGTATACGGGAAGAGAGTCCCATTTTCAACGATAACAATATGGACATGATGACCACAAAGAAAAGAAAAATATAAACAACACTATTTTATATCTTTAACTATGCACCAGGATTAAAGTTGGTATAACTAAAATGTAAAACAACATTAAATATTATTTTATTTTAGATATTACGATACACTGTTCGCTGAAATGCATTAAAGAGTCTCTTAGAGTACCGTGTGGTTAAATTGATTGCCATGGCAACAAAAGCCTATGTCTATGATGACCTAATCACCTTCTGATCTTTTAGATTTGTACTCTGGTTGCTCACATTTTAACTCGCCTGAACGAAGCCCAAGAAGAGTTATTGCACTTCCCCCAGCGGCCGCGTCGGCGACGCCGTTGGCGTTGGAATTGCTGTCCACATTAACGTTAAAGCTTTTAAGAGCTCAAACATTCAAACCGTATGTATGATAGATTCAGATCATATTTGGTATCACGGTAGATATTTGCCGAAAGATTTATCCAGCACTTCCCGACCCATGTCCATGACCTCGAGGTCTCGGACTTAAATTTTATTTCTTCAATGATATTTTAAGTTTTTAAGAGCTCATGTTTTCCAAGCAATACTTGGGTCATAATAGGTATAATGAGAGATATAGGTCCAAATGTTTGTTCAGCAATACCCCTATATATTTTGGTTAGCCGTTTGGCCATTTTGTTGGAAGTAACTTTACTTTTGGCTTTCCGCTTGTGATGTTTTCATTAGGGATTACATTACGATAACTCACCCGTGCGGCTTAGTGCATTGTTCACATCTCCAAAATGGCTACTTTTCTGATGAATATCCTTGATATTTTTTATATAAACGTTCAAAACATAGGTTGAGGGTGCTCGTTAGAACCGCCTCACTGAGGCGGTTCTAACGAGTACCCACAACCTATGTCTTGGAGCAGAAATAAGGAAAATAATGTTTACCCCCCTAAACCCCAGATTTCTCTATATAAAGTGGGGTGTAGGGGGGTCTTTATTTCACGGACTTGTTCACGTGATGGTTATTCAAGGGTGGTGGTGTCTCTAATTGGATGTTTGGGGTTGTTGTATCGATTCCTGATCGTTGCCTTCACCTCAATTTTACATTTCTCCAGTATGCTTCAGAAGATGTTCTATTACAAACAAATATAAGTTCTTTGCTGGGCCATGTAACCGTTAAGTCTGTTCGACTCTTCTGCAACAGACATAGGCTACATATTTCTACCTCATGAAATATATTCACTATCCAAATTTGTTACGTAAATGTAACTATCTTTGGCTAAGGCTTTAAGGTTTATATTAAACTATATTTATCGGAATATGCACAATAGACAATCTTGCTTAACCTGCCATTAGTCTAGATAGAATCTCATTAGGTTTAAAACAACGGTAAAGTTTGAAAATAATCTGTCAATTAGTGTAAATGGACCACCCAAGCTTGACAAAATACTTGACAGTCTTTATATTTCAGTATTGACACATTAACTTATGGTGACTTCGCACAATTAGCAATACTAATCACCCATAAAACAAAACATTATAG
The DNA here is from genome assembly GCA_963580285.1 of Lucinisca nassula. NCBI lineage: Eukaryota > Metazoa > Mollusca > Bivalvia > Lucinida > Lucinidae > Lucinisca > Lucinisca nassula. The sequence goes on from OY757010.1 coordinate 4,641,200, forward strand.
TCAACAAGGAGTAACTTTGGATTAATTGAGGTGTCAGTTTATCAGTAATCTTTTATCGAATTCGTAGTTTCTGATCTGCTCAGTTATTTGCACACGAGGGCCTCATTAATTAAATCACATGCCAAATTTGCACAATACTCATCATTACAATGAAAATGAAAGAGACCCGCTGTCTCAATGCATCATGTTGCAGTGTCGCAAACTTAACCGTTCCAGTGCGGAAATTTGAAAATATTTGATTGTCACTGACGAGGCCTAATTGGCCGAAATTAGCTAGTCTGGTCCAGAAAAAAAACTTCTACACTCTACGGTTTTCAGTACCGTGTTGTAGTCCTTGCTTCCAAAGGATAACCCCTTCTATAGAATATTTGAGTACTGTTATGAAGATTTTTAATAAAACAAAGACACACATTTTCTAATTATAACATTGTCTTAGTTTTCAGGGTCAACATTTATTGTTGTATTTTACTTCCCCTTAATTGGTGTTAACTCCCACCATGCGGAACCCGGATATATTCTTTTTTGAAAGCGTATATATATCTAGATAAGGATCTATACGGTTTTCCATTCTGCTTCTGAATCAATGGCAAACATTGAAAACAAATGGCTGAAAATCGGGGGAGCGGGGAGTGTATTATATTGAAATATTTTAACTTTCGTCTGGTTATGGTTTACCGTACAGTTTATAATTTAATGTCCATCTCATCACGAAAACACGCCTATATAATTGTCAATCCCTTAAACATTATATAATAAAACTGGGTTCTACAGGGTATATATTATTTTTCTTATTTCCGCTAAAAACATAGCTTGTAGGAACTCGTTAGAACAGCTTCTAAAGAGTACCCACAATCTGTGATACGAAAAAATATCAGAATTTTTTTTATATGAAAATGTTCAATTTTTGGTGGTAAAATTTTAAATATATTTGAATAGGCATGCTTTCGAAATGGGTAGCATCGAACAAAATTAAGTATTTTTGAATTTTGAATACTTCACATGAATACGCTTAAGAGTGTGAGCAGTGTTGCCGTTCTGCTAGTTTGTGGGAAAGTAACTGTCATTTTGGCTTTCTGCCTGTCTCGTTTTAATTATGGTTGCGTTGTTTTATGTTGGTGTTTCTTTCCCGTTGATGTCTTGGATGGGAGACGTGAGGTAATTGTATCGATTCCTGATCATTGCCTTCACTTCTGTTTTGCAAACTTCATTGCAGGTTACGAGGAGTCTCCATAAAACGCTTTCCTACCTAATACGTTCTTTGTTTCGAAGAAATACATTTTATAGCTACACTGCATACGGACATTTGTTTTTACAGCATTCTTCATGAGATTTCTGGAAATAATTACTTTTGAAAAATCGTAAAAATATACTTTTCCGACCAATGTAAGAAAATTATAATGCGATAAAAACGCATAGCACGATTAACAACATTGCTGTCCCTTTTAATTACACGCCGGTGGGTCGGGGTTCAGACACTATGATAGCCCCAACTTAAAGCTTAATATTTGGTTGGTAAACTTGTCTGTGCATCGGCCCATCGGGGTTCAACTGGCGGTCTTCTTTTGCTCCAGTGATGCCCTAGGGATCTCCAGGCGTCTTAATGATTCACCCCCTTTCGTTGACCGTGATGAGACATTGATGCGAGCCGAACACCCAACTAAATTGTGTAAATTGTGACGGAGATTTGGGACCCGTGAAATCGGTTTAAACCCCAGGTAATTATTACTGGCCGTCCCCAGGGCGATATTTTCGTTGCGGTTTCATGTTTTATGTTTGGTGCTGTACTATGTTTAACCCATATATGCCTAGCGGCCCTTTTTGTGACATTGGCAAACAGTGTAGATCCAGATCAGACGCCGCAGAACGCGGCGTCTGATCTGGATATACACTGTTTGCTTAAGAAACATTCGTTTTTGTAAAATTTGCCACAAAGGAAACCAAACATGACACCCCTATAATTGGAAATGGACCACTCCAAACTAACTAGGTGGAAGATTCCATTGTCATATATGGGTTAAATGTTTTCATATTCTGCCTGTCCCAATTATTAAGTTCAGTAAGGGTAACTGAGCTGCCATCTGTTAAGGAAAGAGCTGTGCTTACTTTGCTTCCCTCTTTTATTGCACGCCGGTGGATGAGTCCTCAGATTCTATTGCGTTCCAGCGTAAATGCTTACTTATGTAATGTTGGTTGGTACCTGATGCTCTGTCTCTGATTGGGCCCATCGAACTCTAAGTGTTGGTATTCTTTTGCTCTAGTATTTCAGTGGTTTATTGCAGTTGTTTCATCTCTGTGGATGTTTGATTTTTGTGTTCTCGGAGATGTTGCACTGATGAGTTAGGAACCCTTCATGCGGACTGAACAACTTATTTGTCTAAATGGCGACGGAATCAAGGGCCAGGATTGCGGCCGCGTAAAATCGATTTAACCACCCGGTGAAATTCATTTTCACTGACCGTTCCAAGGCGGTTCTTCTGTTGCGGTTTATTTTTGTTATGGTTTGTCTTTGATTGTGTGTATCGCTTATATCTTTTTCTTTAAGATATCCAATTGGCTATTCTGTGGCAAGTGATTGTCCTTTTGGCTTTCCGCTTTTGATGTTTCCAATAGGGTCTAGTCATTTAATGTTTGTGTTTCTTTCCCTTTGATGTCTCTGATGGGAGGCGTGGGTTAATTGTATCGATTCCTAATCATTGCCTTCCCCTCTATTCTGACAAGTCAAATTTACCCTTCAGAACTTCAATTAAATAAAGCAAATGCTTCTGATATAGAATGATCTATAAATGGTAATCCTTGCCAATCAAGGATTACAAACTAGCAAGAAAAGGCCGTTATGAGTAGATGAACTTAAAAAAATCAGTTTTTTCTTGAGTTGTGGCCCTTTGGAACTTTGGGCATTTTAAGCTTGTAAGCAAGATATCTAAAAAACCATTACAGCTTTTGCTGTGAAACTTTATAGACTGATTAGGGACGATGAGAAGATGAACGGACAGCAGGACAAAACTAACTTCTTTAAAAATATTTATTTTTCTTCATTGGGATGGGTCTTGGTATGTCTGCATATAATATTTACGCCATTCTGGCCTTGGATGTTTACTCAACAAACGGACTCTCAGCAGATCAGAGCATCATCGCCTTTAACTACAGCCAATGGTGTGAGTATACTCTCACGGTTTATACTAGGAATAACGAGCAGAATCGAGTGCTACAGTGATAGTCTGACACCAGTACTAGCGATGTTAGTAGGAAGCCTTGGGATATTACTGTTAATGTTTGTACCAAACTTCACAGGTATGTCATCCATGCTTTTTAGATCGATTGTCTGTCAGCCAACCCAAAGTTACTACGCACAAGTAGCTCATAAGTTCTGATGTCCACGTGGTTATCACTGATTCGGTCGCGTTTATTGGTAGAAAACGGCCTCGCTATTCTTGTAACTGTAAGATAAAAGTGTTGCGTAAGAGGGTTATAAATATAATATGGACTGAAATCATGTGTTGGGTGTGATAAACAGTGTAGACCCAGATCAGACGCCGCTTCCTGATCAAGGTCTGCACTGTTTTCTTACAGTACAGGAATTAAGGGATAAACGAAACAATCTATTTATCATATGACGTCGCGTCCGAGAGTGTAATAACGTCATTTATTATTTTCGATAATCCACTATTGGATTAGATATGCAAATTAGCTAGATACGTCCCGTTACGTTACATGTATGACGTTCTTAACGACGTCGCGTTTACTAACGGCGGAATATTGACATTTTGTAAACAATCATGAATAAAATGCGTTTTAAATGTCATATGATAAATAGAATCTTGCATTCGTGCTCATGTATTATTGAATTTATTAAACTCGTTGAGGAAAAGGAATAAAATGCTCGGCAAAGCCTCGCATTTTATCCTTTTTCCTCAACTCGTTTAATAAATTCAATAATACATGGACACTCATGTAAGATCCTCTATGTCTCAATTTTTCGAGCCTACAGTCAGAGACAATCGATCCACCAGTACTGTCAGTGTTTTGATCGTGCCAAGATGTTGATCATCATGCAATTTTAGCTTTTCATCCTCCAAACAGTGACAAAGAATCTTTCAAGACAATAGCATCATTTTAAGGGATGCATCTCTTTTAAAGCAGTCTGTTTTCCTTATCAAAATCACGAAAACACGCCTATATAATTTTGACGCTTTTAAACCCCACTTTTATATATAAAACTGGGGTTTTACAGCGTTATACATTATTTCTCTTATTTCTGGTCAAAAAATAGATTGTGGGTAGTCGTTAGAATCGCCTCGCCGAGGCGGATCTAACGAGTTCCCACTATCTATGTTTTTGTGCAGAACAACATATATGAAAAATATCATATTTTTTATCTGAAAGGTTTCATTTTTGGTGGCAAAATTTTTAATATATTTGGATAGGCGTGTTTTCGTAACTTAAAGGACATTCCTCCTTTTATTCTTAAGAACATTTGCCTTTCTCATTACCGCAAAGCAAACGTTACGTTTCTTGTGAAAAGTTATGTGTATCTTAATTAAGACATGTCTGAAATACAATCAAGGATCTTATCCGTCGCAAACCATCACGCGGCATGCAATAAGGATAAGATATCCAAAAACAGAACTTATTCTAAAACGCAACGGAACAACAGTTTGACTTTTCATCCTAAAGATATTAGCCTTTGTCTGTTTTGTTGGATAGATTAACAGAATATCTAATGAGTCTGTGCACAACAAAACTTACAAAAACACCTATATGATCTGCGAAGACTCCGTGTTGCCCGTGCATCCAGTTAGCCTGACCAGAGTATGTGGTTGTTGCTCTAAACAGCTCACCATTACGAAAACACGCCAATACAAATGCATTGTAATCTTTACCGCCGAAAACAAACGAACATTTTAAGATGAAAGATATTGATTTTGGTTTCTTATTTCTCATCAAAATATAGATTGTAGAAACTCGTGGAAAAGCCTCATCGAGGTGGTTCTATCGAGTACCAACAATCGATATTTTAGATTTTTATACCCATATACTATTTAAAAGTGGGGTTCAAGGGGGTCAAAATTATATAGGCTTGTTTTTGTGATGCAGACTAGTGATCAGCGAAGACTCTGATCAGACTGCGCGGTCGCATAGGGCTATAGTAGTTGGCTAATTTATAAGTTAGTTATATCATAACTGATCTTGTATGTTTGATCAATTCCGAGAGGAAAACACATGTATACATTTGCAGGGAGTGACATATCATCCGTCATCATTGGATTGACACGGGGTTGCCTTGTTACCTGCATGTCAGTAGAGACTATTTAACTACTGGAAGTGTGCAAATTTTCAACTGGATTGGGACTGGTTTTCGGATTTATCGGGATGGTTACCACAGTCATGGCGCCCATCTACGGTATGTTTCGATTGTTTGGCTAGAAAATTAACATTTGAAGCAACAATTCCTGTCTAGTGTAAACATATTTTGTTCAAAAGATATGTAATTCTTTACAAGGTATTAAACGTGAGATGTTTTGGGAAAAAAACTATATTTCTGAGCTTTCGTTCAAATTTCAAACTAAATGTGAGAAGAAAGAAACGGATCCGAACGAAAGCTGAGCTTGCTTTTTCTTCTCTTTTACATTTCTTGTTTAACTCTTTCAGCCATGTAGAGCGGCACAGATAACTGTACAACCGTCTCATCAGAATCTACACTGTTTATCATCCTGATGATTTTGACTGAATTCGCTAACTACAAGAATGGACTTGTCCAAATTCTTTTGACTTTAGAACTATTGTTTTTCTTGGGGAGAGTTTATTAGCTCACCTTGGCACAAGATACTCAAGGGCAGCTATTGCGATCCCTATGCGTCATCGTCCGTCGTCAATCCATTCGTCTGTCTGTCTGCTTGTCTGTCTGTTCGCACAAGCAAATGGTTTGTAGCTAGGTCGCTATGGTTTACGGACAGAATCTAAGTAATTCAATGGTATTTATTCCGCAGAAACATAAAACATGTGTTTTCTGTGGCTAAAATTTAGGAACCATCACGAAAACACCACTATATAATGTTGACCGCCTTGAACCCCACTTTTATATAGGAAAACTGGGATTTAAGGGGGTATACATTATTTTCCTTATTCCTGCTCTAAGACATAGGTTGTGGGCACTCGTCAGAACCACCTCACTGAGGCGGTTCTGGCGAGTACCCAATCTATGTTTGCAGCAAAAATAAGAAAAATATCGCAATTTTTCGTCAGAAAATTTTCATTTTTTGGAGGAAAATTTTTCAATACGTTTGTATAGGCTTGTTTTCATAATGATTACTATCAATCCTGCCAAAAATAGCCACATAACTATCCATTCGTGAAAACGTCTGTCGTCAACAATTTCTTCATATGACATCTAACCACTTAGCCAATATAATAATTTTACATAAATTTCTCTTTTAACCCTGTCCTAGAAGTGCTAAATTAGTTCCGATTAATTGAACGAGATGGCCAACAGAGCTCATAATAAAAAAAAACTGCCTCAAGCCAGTGGCTTGATTTCAAAATAATTCAACAGAAATGTTTCTTTTATTGCCCTGTACGAAAGTTGCTCAAATGGTTACATTTACCCGATAAAGATGGCAACCGGAGCTAGATTTATTCATGTGACATTGGCATCTCCTCCAAAACCGAAGGCTTTATTTCAAAATGATTCCTCTGAAATGTATCTTTAATGGCCATATGACCAAATTACTTAAACGGTTTCACTGCACTTAACAAGACGGCTGTCTGAGCTAAAATAAAATAAAATATTCTAACGACATATCCTCGCAAGCCATTGCCTCAATTTCAATACAGTTTCACAGAAATGATCCCCTCATGGCCCTGCATCAAAATTGCTATACTGTTTCCATCCCACTGAACAAGTTAACCGACATATCTTCAAGTTACATCCCAGCAGGCACATGACGTAATTAAGACGCCACATTAACGTTGGTACAACGTCATAACATTTATGCAACGTCACATCTTCAACGGTGCAACGTCATTGCACCGACGTTGATTTGAAGTTGTCCTAGCGACGGGTGCCTGCTGTGATATCTTCTCAAGCCAAAGCCTCGATTTTAAAATAATCTCACAGAACTGTTCCTTTCAGGGCCATGCACCAAAATTGCAAAATGATTCTACTCCACTGAACAAGCTGGCCACCTGAGCTTAAACTAGAAGAAAAAAGATACTGTTTTCCCAAGTTATCTTGTTTCTTATCTAATAAACTTACAACAATACTTCAAAACACAACCATTCAATCAATTGGAATCGGGCTGTTGTAACAGCATTGCGACGAACATCTAAAAGATGTCTCGGAGACCGACGGTCATAGGGGTAGTATATAAGAATCTTACATGGGTGTGAGGGGTGGATAGAATAATACGTATTACATTAGAATAAAATGTTGACATTTTTGTAAAAATGAGCTTTGAATGTCATATGATAAATAGAATCTTGCATTCGTGCTCATGTATTATCGAATTCGTTTAGGAAAAGGCGTAAAATGTCTCGCATTTTTTCGGTTAAAAAATTAAATAATACATGAGCACTCATGTAAGATCCCCTATTTCTGGTCGGCTATTGTGAATACTTCCAAAAAGTCTTCTCAGAATCTGCTATATGAGTTGAATGAATTTTCACCGGGATATTGTTTATGTGAATCTGTATCAGTGTCCATGAGCTCATGTTGATTGGGTGCAAAGCTCATATTCACAAGCCCGTGATATTAAACAATACGGTTATGTCAGAAAGTGCGTGAAGCATTCACCTTTCTACTTGACAATATTTATATAGATCTCTATATACAAGTTTGGTACTAAGCTGTTTAGACAAACTTTGATTATTTGTGTTCACGGAGATGTTGCACTGATGAGTTAGGAGGCCTTCATGCGGACTGATCAAATTATTTGTCTAAATCGCGACGGAAGTAAGGGCGAGGATTGTGGCCACGTAAAATCGATTTAAGCCCCCCAGTGGAAATCTTTCCACTGACCGTTCCAAGGCGGTTCTTCTGTGGCGATTTATTTATGTTGTTGTTTGTTACTTATTGTGTGTATCACTTGTGTCTTTTTATTTTGGATGGCCATATGACCATCTTGTGGGAAAGTAGCTGTCCTTATGGCCTTCCTTTGTTTAGGTTTCCATTATGGTCTGGTCGCTTGGTGTTTGTGTTTCTTTCCCTTTGGTGTCTTTGATGGGTGGAGTAAGTTAATTGTATCGATTCCTGATCTTTGATTTACTTCTACTTTGATCTGTTTAAGCAAATTCTGGATACGATTTACGCGCTCCATTTAATACATCTGAAGATACTGAAGCTTTAAGCTCGATGTCTAGATGCTTGAACGATTAGGATTTATTTAACATTGCCAATAACTACTTCGATGGTTTGGTCAGTCAAATACCCTTCAGAACTGCGATAAAATAAAAGCAAATTCTCCTGATATCGAGCTTCTGTTTTGCGATTTCGTAAACATTAACTTCGACGTTTACTTTCCGCGGCGTTTACTGAGCAAACATTCAATATGTGAAGACCCCTGTAGTTTTACCGCTGGCCGTCCAAAGGCAGTTATAAGTTTGCAGCTTCTTACATGTTATTGGATCTGTATTGGTGCACGATTTGTGTTGGTGCACGTCTTATCGTATTTTGCAAGTTCCTTCATGGCATCTTTCAGTAATCTTATTCAGTTCACTGAGTGATCTTTTCTTTTTATGCTAAATGATTTGGCTAAGTTTGTTTGTATTATCGTTACAGGGTTTCTTCGAGATGCCACTGGTTCCTATATGATCCCATTATATGCGACCACAGCAGCACTCTGGACTGGCTGTCTATTCTGCGCTATCTCAATGGTACTACATAGCCGTGTCAAAGCTCAACAGAAGAGCGAGCGATCAATGTCTGTTTTTACAGTCACCCGCCTGTAACCCTTTCAGTCCAATAGATCGGAATTGATACCTACATGTATGCAAACAGTGAGATACAGATGAGGCCGTTTCTACAAGATCTCCACTCGTTGTAATCCTGGGAATGATTTTGACAAAAAGTCCTACTTACAAGACTGGATAAAAGATGAAACAAGAGGACCATGATGGACCTATATCGCTCACCTGAGCTAACAGATTTGCATGCGTGTGCCCGGGCGGGGCAATTTTTGACCCCATGTCTAACATTTGAACATTCTAGGGAATCTAATTCTATGAAATGTTGGTTGGTGCCTGATTCTCTGTCTCTGGTCGGGCCCATCGGAGTCTAACTGTTGGTTTTCTTTTGCTCCAGCATTTCAGTGGTTTCTTGCTGTCGAGTCCTCACCGTTGTTTCATCTCTGTGGTTGTTTGATTTTTGTGTTCACGGAGATGTTGCACTGATGAATTAGGAGGCCTTCAAGCGGACTGAACAAATTATTTGTCTAAATCGCGACGGAAGTAAGGGCGAGGATTGTGGCCACGTATAACCGATTTAAGCCCCCCCCCCCCCCCCCCCCACACACACACACCCAGTGGATTCGTTTCACTGACCATTCCAAGGCAGTTCTTCTGTCGCGGTTTATTTTTGTTATGGTTTGTCTTTGAGTGTTTGTATCGCTTATATTATTTTGTTTTGGATAGCCAACTGGCCATTTTGTGGGAAAGTAACTGTCCTTTTGGCTTTCCGCTATTGGTGTTTCCATTAGGGTCTGTTGTTTCATGTTTGTGTTTCTTTCCCTTTGTTGTCTCTGATGGTAGCTATGGGTTAATTGTATCGATTCCTGATCGTTGCCTTCACTTCTATTTTTGATACCAAATATCAAAGACCTGGGCCTTCTGGTTTCAGACAAGAAGATTTTTAAAGGTTTTCCCTATATAAGCCTATGCAAAACCAGAAGGCCCTGGTGCGGGGACATTTTTGGCTCCAGGGCTATAATTTGAACGATCTTGGTAGAGGTCAACTAGATGAAACTTCATACAAAATATCAAAGACCTTGGCCTTCTGGTTTCAGACAAGGTCTTTAAAGGTTTTCCCTATAGAAGCCTGTTTCAAAACCAGTAGGCCCTAGTGCGGGGACATTTTTGGCCGTATGGCTATTATTTGAACAATCTTGATAGAGGCCCTCTAGATGAAGCTTCATACCAAATACCAAAGACCTGGGCCTTCTGGTTTCAGACAAGAAAATTTTTAAAGGTTTTCCCAATATACGCCTATGTAATACCAAGGGGCCTTGGCTTGGCCTCAGAGCAATAATTTGAACAATCTTGGTAGATGTCCACTAGATGAAGCTGCATACCAAATATCAAAAACCCGGGCCTTCTGATTTCAGACAAGAAGATTTTTAAAGGTTTTCCCTATATAAGCCTATGTAAAACCAGAAGGCCCTGGTGCGGGGACATTTTTGGCTCCAGGGCTATAATTGAACGATCTTGGTAGAGGTCCACTAGATGAAGCTTCATACCAAATATCAAAGACCCGGGTCTTCTGGTTTCACACAAGGAGATTTTTCAAGTTTGTTTTTTCTCATTTTCCCCTTTTGGTTGCCATGGCAACCAGAGTTCTGCATGGAATGGAATTCCTCGAACAATATTGAGAGAGGACCACCCAAAGATCATTTCTGTCAAGTTTGGTCAAAATCTGTTGAGTGGTTTAGGAGGAGATGTTGTTTAAAGAAATTGTTGGCGGACGGACGGACATACGGACGACGATGGACGGTGACCGATCACAATAGCGCCCCGGAACCTTCGGCTCAGGTGAGCTAAAAACGTAAAAAAGAAGAAACACTCACTTCAGAAACTTAGGACTGAAGGCCAGTGACACATATTTTGCTACGTTTTTGTTTAATGCCTTTTATGGCGACATACTTGTTTCCATGCAGCCTGGGCATTTACGAAAATGCCTAAAGAAAAGAGAGTTGTCTGCTTGGGAGCAAATTCTATCATCTGGAATGTAGTTTTGAAGGAGTTGCATTTCCTGAATATATATGCTAACTAAACCTTTGGTTGATTGTGAGTCATGAAATATACTATCATCACCACTCCTGCTTAGAGAAATTTTCAGATAGGTCGTATCGGTTCGCGTTGTGAAACAATTTATAGCATTCGTTTTTACGACCGTTTCAACAATATTTCACTTATTTCGAGCCGATTAGTTAATAAGAGGTGGTAGAAAACCGGACTACCCGGAGAAAATACACCTTTTCTTCCACTGCAGAACTTGGCATCTCACATGTGATCCAAGCGAGGCTCGAACCCTAATGATTAAGTCAGCGATTACCCAGACTCAAGTAGTACACTCACGTCTAATGTGCTCTTGGCAGAATTAATTCCATTTGTATTTTGTTAACTAGTCTCCATTAAAAAATGATGTATGTAGCCTTTTCTTTTGATAGTATGCCTGCATAGCTTTTGCATTCTGTTCAGGTTTTATTTTTTTGTGATGGACTTGATTGTCAGCACAGGTGTAGTCCGCCGAGTGCCCCTTTGTGGTTGTTAATGTGCATTTCGATTTTTGTTATTCATAAAATGTGGCGCCCAATTTTCTATATACTCGATCCACATAACAATGTACCTGACGCTTGCATGATGATTTTCAAATGCATATCTGCTCGTTTTTTGACTCTCAAATTGGCCATTTTAGAAATTCATGACCAGGAATTTTAATAATTAAAAAGTATCAAATTGACCCAATTCACTAAGGACCTAGTAGAACTTATTTTATCACATGACGTCGCGTCTGAGAGTGTAACAACGCCATGTAATAAATTCGATAATCAACTAGTGGATTAAATATGCAAATTAGTTAGATACGCACCGTAACGTTACATATACGACGTCCTTAACGTCGTCGCGTTTACTGATGGCGGAATATTGACATTTATTTTAAACAATCGTGAATAAAATGCGTTTTAAATGTCATATGATAAATAGAATCTTGCATTAGTGCTCATGTATTATTGAATTTATTAAACTCGTCGAAGAAAAGGGATAAAATGCTCGGCATATCCTCGCATTTTATCCCTTTTCTTCAACTCGTTTAATAAATTCAATAATACATGAACACTCATGTAAGATCCTCTATGAGTATTTTTTTTAATTATTTATTATTGAAATAGTAGGCCGTAATTTAGCTATTTATGAGCCCCGCCAAGCGAATTTGTGTCTTCGAGCATTCCGTCATGACAAATTTTAACTGCGCATGCCCAGCCATTCAGACGGGCCAGGGATATGGCTTTCTGTCTGAAGGTTCCTCTTGATTCACTGCTTGTATGGGCGAGCAGCGAAGGTTCTGGCGAGACTGCGCGGATGCGCAGGCTCGCCTGAACCTTCGCTGCTCGCATAGGCGATAAGTACCAAAATCGCTTGACGTGGCCCATATAATACATGTATCTCTCTCTAAGGTATTTCTTGAGAGCTCAAAACAGATAGATAATACAAACGAAAGCACACTCCTAGTGATACGGGCCCGCCGAGAAACCAGCTAAACCATATGGTACATTACAGCCTCCCTATAGCATTGTTGTTTGGGTTCAAAGCAGTTAGTTAAACAAACGTTTTGTTTGTTTGTTTGCATTGAAGTTTAACGGCCCTCGCAACAACATTAGGTCATTTTTGAGCCGGTCAGTTTACCTATCCACGCTTTTCCTAGGTAGGCTTATACGTATAATCTATGTGTTTGTGCTCTCCACTATTGGAAGATAATAAAATACCTATCTATCTATCTATCTATCTATCTATCTATCTATCTATCTATCTATCTATCTATCTATCTATCTATCTATCTATCTATTTTTATGCCTCCAACTTCGGCGAAGTTCTGGGGGCATATTGCTTTTGCTTTGTTCGTCCGTTCGTCTGTCCGTAAGTCCGATTGTCATGCTTATTGTGCATTGCATCACTTTTGAACCATACATGCTAGGCTTTTGAAAATTCATATACGCATTCCTTATGAACAAATAATTGATCCTTTTTCTTATGAGGGTTATGCCCCTTTGCAAAATATTTCAATGAAATCTTGTAAGCAAGATATCTCAAGAACTATTTAAGATACAATGTTGAAACTAAACTACTGATAGAGAATGATGAGCAGATGAACAGATTAGCCTCTGAAAAAAGCATCCAAAAATGCTTTCTTGAGTTATGGCCCTTTGAATCTTTGGGCATTTAAGCTTGTAAGCAAGATATCTAAAAATGCCTTAAAACTTTACAGATTGATGGGGATGATGAGTAGATGAACTGATCAAATTTCGATTTTTCTTCACCTATGGCCCTTTGAAAATTTGGGAATGTTAAGTTTGCAACCAAAATATCTCTAAAAATATTTGAGCTATTGTCTTGAAACTTATCAGGCTGATAGAGGGGATGATGTGTAAATGACCTGATTGACTTTTGAAAAAAAAAAAATCTGATTTTTTTTCTTGAGTAATGACCCTTTGAACAATAATTATTTTAACCTTGTAAGTTTACCTATCCACACTTTTCCTGTGCATGCTTATACGTAAGCGGTTAACCAGTACAGTGCACATTCTTTCGCCAGACACTGATAACTGCACTACAATAACAAAGAAAATATCGTAGGACTCCTATTAATTCCACTTTCCTCTTTATAAAGTTGGGTATACAATGGTGTCCAATTCATGGACTTGTAACCGATGTATCGAGGCAATACATGGCGAATTCAGGACTCAATACGAAAACACGTCTATACAAATACAGTATCAATTTTACCGCCTAAAACGAAAATTTTAGATGAAAAAAAAAGTGATATTTTTCTTATTTCTGCTAAAAATAGAGATTGTGGGTATTCGTTAGGACCGCCACATTGAGGCGTTTCTAACGAGTATCCACAGTATATATTTTAGAGAAGAAATAAGAAAAATAAGAAAAAATACAGGTTTTTCCCTGTAAATCCCAGTTAGACTATATAAAAGTGGGGTTCAAGGGGGTGGGGCTGGCAAAATTATATAGGCGTGTTTTCGTGATGTGTAGAAAAGATCCCATGGTCAGTCTCCACGAAAGAATTGTTGACTCCGTGAATTCCTGACCACCAGTCAGAAGCGCATCATTGTAAACTACCGAGGCCGGACTCCGAGCTTTAATATTGTACATGTTGTCTTTTTACATTTTCAAAGGTAAACATAAGTTACAGATGGTTACTGCTATTGTCCGAAAATAAGTTGAAAGTGACGTTAGCGAATGTTTTTGTTATTAAGCATTATCCACTGTTGTTAAAAGGTAACGCCGCTTCGGTAACGATAATTATAACGGTAAAGTCTGTCTTGCCAGCCAGTGATGGGTCTGATAATGATAACGGTGCAACCTGTCAAACCTATCTGTGGTGGTATTATCTTTTACGTCACTGTCTACTTATCCTCCGACAACAGCACTGTTGCCCGAAGATAAGTTGAAAGTCACGTCAGCGAATGTTTTTGTTAATATGCATTGGTTCGGTATGATCCTTATAACGGTATAGTCTGTCTTGCCAACCAATGATGGATATGATAATGATAACGGTGCAACCTGTCAAACCTAGATAACGGCGCAACCTGTCAAATCTACCTGTGGTGGTATACTCTTTTACGTCACTGTCTACGTAATGGCCAGTATTGCTAAATGTTTACACGACAACGATCTTCAAGAAACAAGCGTCATCTTGAGGAGGAGGTCAACCAGGTCTGACTCACGCTTGAAAAATGTACGTGATTACAATATACACTTCTTCTGGGCAGAACAGTGGTGGTTAATATGTACAATGCACATTCTTTCGCCAGAAACTAACAACTGCCCTTATTCAATCAGCGAGAGTAAGAGAAAGACTGTAGAAAAGTTTTCGTGATCAATCGTTATGAAAGAATGTTGCTGAAAGGATAGGTTTCGAATCGGCGACATTCTGATCATCCGTGACTGGCTGCTTACGGATTAAAAAATGGAAAAGACTATTGCCAGTACCAGTTAACTGGCAATAGCGATTTTACGTTAAAATGGATATTGCCAGTTAACTGGCAATAGCGGTTTTACGTTGAAATGGCTATTGCCAGTTAACTGGCAATAGCGGTTTTACGTAAATCGCTATTGCCAATTGGCTTGCAGAATTATTTCATTCCGGTAATTACTTTTACAGAAGGGTATAAATTGGTATTTATACTGTTGTTCCTCGTTAGCATCTCCCCGATGAGGCGGTCTTACGAGTGCTCAAACTCTGTTTTCAGCATAAATGAGAATATCACAATATTTCATTTGCATATTTTAAGGAATTGAAAGAAGGAAAGAAAGAAAGTTCAAAGATACATAAGACTTACTGAGTCATTTTAGGTCTGAAGAACTATATAAAAATGCCACAAAAAAAAATTCGACGAGACAGTTCCACTACCCACATTCTATGTTTTAAACGAAAAGGGAGGAAATTTTCTTTTATTAATCTCACCAGAAAAGTACTATTCTTACAGCCATACATCAACGACAGCACACCTATATAATTGTGACCCCATTAAACACCAATTTTATATGGATTAAAACTGGGGTTTACAAGATTATACATTATGTTTTTGGTATTTCTGCTCAAAAACATAGATTGTGGGTACTCGTTAGTTCCTAGACTCTATGTTTGTGGCAGAAATATGAAAAATATCGGAATTTTTATCTGAAAATTTTCAGATGTGTGTGTGTGTGTGTGTGTGTGTTAATATTTTCCACTATATCTCTGAATAGACGTGTTTTCGTTGCATTGTTTTGTTTGATTTGACGTTTAACATCCCCGTCAACATTATAAAGGTCATTTTGGAGACGTTGCTTCCAATTTTGTTGGACTATTACCCGACATTGAGATGAAATGACATCTCAAGCCCTGCCGCCCAATGAAACCAATAGGGTTTATAAGCATGGACGGGCCGACGCGCACCTGGGCAGGCTTAGATCCTCTTAGCGGTTTACCAGTACTTGTGTGCGGGTCGGTTTCAGCTCTGCGTGGAAGCATCATGCAGCCTATCTATTTCTTCAAGCCCCAATGGGCGGGGGCTATTGGTTGCATTGAATAGAAGTGTTTTAATAATGTTATGCTTTTAGCGAGAAGCAAATAATAGAAACATATACAAAGTCTTAAATACATTCGCATACATGCGGAACTACAACAGGCAACTGATCTCTGCAAGCCGCATTTTTGGTAGAGTATATATTATTACGAGTGGCAATAAGATATTTTTGCTATAACCATTTAACTGGCAATAGCGCTTTTTCGTTAAAATGGCTATTACCATTTAAGTGGCAATAGCACTTTTAACGTAAAACTGTTATTGCCAGTCAACTGTCAATAGCCACTTCGAAAAGAAATATCCCTCACTTCATGCTTCTTAAATTGAAAAAGCGAAACCCTAATCTGTATGTACACTGATCCTATCAAGGGTTATTATGGTAGACAAAACATCTACAGATCTTACATAAGCTCATAAACAGATTATCATATAAATTGATTGTCTACCTAATGAGGCATTATATAGAGTAATATAACCATACCTTAAGTTCATGTCTTTTCTTATAATTAGCCACGTTACAAGAAAACGTACTTCATAAATGACGGTAAGCAAAGGCTCGGATCAGCACACAGCCGCAATGTACCGAAAGTCTGTAAGCCAATCAAGTTATGGATCCTAGCTGACAGGATGATCTAAGTAAACTCACGCTAAGTAACAACAAGTCCGTGTAATGAACGCCACTTTACATAGAAACGAGTGGTGCCTAATGGGGTATACATTATTTTCCAAATTTTGTTCAAAATAGATTGTTGGTGCTCGTTAGATCCGCCTCAATGAGGCGATTCGTTAAGGCGGTTCTAGCGAACAACCAAATACATTTTCGAACTAAAAGTAAAGCACCCAAATGTATTTTCGAACTATATATAAGAACAACTATTTTAAAACAAAATCTTAAAAATAACTAGCAAGCTCCCCAGCAGGCACACGTCGCTAAGCCAACATCAAATCAACGTCGGTGCAACGTCACGGCGTTGTACCGACGTAGATGTGACGTTGCATAATCGTCATGACGTTGTATCGACGTTGAAGTGATGTCAAAATTTCTCATGTACCCGCTGGGTCTAGAGGTACGAAAGGCGCCATTTTTGCACACGGGTGTGTTATTGTAATGATGTCGAATGACCGCAGAGAGATGTTTTCCCGTGTCGTGTCTCTATTGTAACCGTTCTTATCCCGGTCATTATCACACTAAATGATTAGCATCAATTGTACTGCAATATCTGGTAATTCAGTATGTCATATGCTACATTGTTTTCTAAAGCTTTATTGTTTTTTTTTTTCAAATACCCGCAATAATACGGTTTTGTGTCTCTTCGGGTAAATAAACATTAATGCGTCACGTGTTTTCTAAATTAACAACATAAAGGTTTGGAACATTATTTCTGAAATATATATGCATCAGACTTACAGAATTAGCAACAATGCACGGTTACAAGGATGCTTCTTTCTTTTTCTGTTTCTTTAACGCTGTTAGCATCACAATATGTCAGAATACTTGGAACGTCGCAAAATCAAACTATCTTATCATGTATGACTTATATTATAATAGTGGCACATCTTTAACGGATATCATACCTGTAAATAACCAAGACAATGGCATTGAAGTAAAAATGTCAATGGCGCTCGATTCTTTGAATGGCTATGACGCTGTGAAAGGTCAAATTGACATTAGTGGGAGTATATCTTTGGAATGGAGGGATGAAGTAGAAGACTTAAACATTATTCACCAAGGCGGTGGTTCCTTTGACAGGAGTGGATCCGATATCATTGTAATCGATTATGATAAGGCGTGGACCCCCTCTTTGGTCTTGACAAATGCTGTTGATACTGTTGAAAATATTGGCGATACAACATACAAACTTCGTTATAGAATCTCCACAGCAACAGTAACATGGCAGCCACGTGTTTTGTTGAGAGCTTCATGTACACCGGATGTGACGTATTATCCATTTGATCGACAAAGCTGTAGCTTCACATACACTGCTTGGGGGTATACCATGAGTGAGATTGATCTCAAAGTCGACACAAATGAATGGGACATTAGTAACTACGAACCTAATGGTGTCTGGAATGTGATTAGCACCGCTTCAACCACGTACCAGTCGGGTGGCTCCACCTATGCTAAATTTTCTATTGTAATCGAAAGACAGCCGCTCTACTTTTTATTCAACGTCGCACTTCCGGTTTTACTACTTGGTCTTCTCAATGGTTTCGTCTTCCTGTTGCCAGCGGAATCAGGAGAGCGTGTTGGATTTTGCATCACGTGTTTCCTGTCGTTTGTGATCCTGTTGCAGACAACAATGGCATATCTACCGGAAATTGCCAGTCCGATGTCCTTGTTATGCTTCTATGTGATCGTGATGATGGTGTTTAGTATGGTCATCAATATCCTGACAATACTCATGCTAAGGGTGTATCACAAGCCACCAAAAAACAAGGTAAGTCATTGGAAAGTCTACCCACTTAAAGCGTCAATGACAACAACTGTCGTCTGCTTTATTTTCTGCTGGTTCCTTTAAAAGTCACTATTGCAAACAATGTGAACCCTAAGGGAGCAGTCTGATCAGAGCCCATACTGTTTGACTACAAGCAAACATGTTTGAAAAGTTTGCAAGTGCAAGAAAATGCAGCGAGCGACATAAACAGACATTAGCTACAGTTTTCCTTCGCTTAAGGGTCAATACTGTTACATGTGCCCACCAAAATGACGATGGCTTTGGTAAATCTGTGTATACGTTCCTGTGTCTGCATGTCATTCTATATTTATTTATTCAAAATTTCATGACAGAAATAAATATATCTTATATCTGTAACAACAAAAACACATGATGGGATATAGGCTAAGCATGTGTTTTTCCTCTTCTTGATGGTGCGGTTAACATAGATGTTATGTATATAGATTTACCTCGTAATAATAGTGCGCCGGTCATTATTGACAATGACTGCGAGAAAAGCTAAATTTTGTGTGTTCAAAGATGGCTGACGAGACCAATTCTAGCTCTGACCTGTCTGTTGCAGACAAAGGAACAGAGGTTGGAGGAAGACAGCTCTTGTTTGGGATGCCTTAGCTCTGGCTTAGCGCTGTGCACGTTCCTGTTCGCCTTCGCTGATTCTTTTTTGCCCCATATTTATTAGCACCCCTTCTGATCAAGCCTGTCCACTTTGCTCGGTCCTGTACAATTCGCTCCCACGACTCTATTGGTATGTTGGAGTCCTTGAGGGCGGACCCAGCCACGGGCCTCTGAGGTTCAGTCAGAGCACATACAATACTTTAAAAGTCACCCACCATACCCAAAATGCCTATCAGCGAGCGTAGGTCGCTATATGCACAAATAGGGCGTTTAGTCTTCTTGATCAGCCGATTTATTGCATTGATGTAACGTCAGACGCCCGTGACCCAGCCCATCGGGGATTGAAGAAATAGATGGGCTGCATACAAGTACTGGTAAACTGCTTAGAGGATCTAAGCTTGCCCTGGCAAATCGGTGCGAGTCAGGCCGTCCATGTTTATAAACCCTATTGGTTTCATTGGGCGACAGGGCTTGAGATGTCATTTCATCTCAATGTCGGGTAAAAGTCCCACAAAATTGGAAGCAACGTCACCAAAATGACCTATTCAGTGTGGACTCTATGTTTAACGCCCCCGTCAACACAATATAGGTAATTTTAGAGACTTTGCTTCCAATTTTGTGGGACTTTACCCAACATTGAGATGAAATGACATCTCAAGCCTTGTCGCCCAATGAAACCAATAGGGTTTATAAGCACGGATGGTCCAACTCGCACCGCTTTGCCTGGGCAGGCTTAGATCCGCTAAGTGGTTTACCAGTAGTTGTATGTGGTCAGATTCAACTCTGCGTGGAAGCATCATGCAGCCCATTTGTTTCTTCAAGCCAACGATGGGCGTGGGCCATGTTGTCTGCAGTTGTTGGCTTTGCGTCACAGCTGCTGAGAAGAATCAGAAGGAACCACCGCCTTCCACAACATCCATAAAAGTGCGTTTGTTCGAATTCAGGTTTTAGTCCTAATCAACACTATTTGGGTCATTTTGGAGACGTTGCTTCCAGTTTTATGTTACTTTATCCGACGACACAGCCCATACCGACATGCAGGGATGGTCCGACTTGCAGCACTTTGCCTAGACAGGCTTAGGCATTCTAAGTCTTTACCAGTGCTCATGTGCGGTCGGTTTCAGCTCTGTGCGGAAGCACCATGCAGCCCAATTTATTTCTCCAAGCTCCGATAAAAGTTGGTAAGTCTATAATACTCATACCAAGAATATAAGCATCTTACTTGGGTGTGAGAGATGGATAGGAAAATCCGTCCTGAGGGTCACTGTCAGCAAGCCTCGTGATGCCGGACAGTGATCCCTCCTTGAAGGATGGATTTTTCTATCTATCCCTCACACTCATGTAAGTTTCTTTTCCTTGCATACCTTTAATTTCTGAGAATGCATATTTCTCTTTGTCGGCGTGCAGTGAAATAAAACTCAACGACGGTGTACGTAACCCCCTATTCAATAAGTGCACATCAGATAATTCTTGATTATCCTACCCCAGTGTAGGATAACCTCGGTAAGATAAGAATTTCTATCCCAGAGTTAAGTCCAGATTTCCTTATCTGGGTCCAGTTGTTCAAAGCCCCATAAGCATAGCATTTTGTTATTTTTGCTGAAAACATGCGAGTAGCTACTCACATTTGTTCAGCAAAAATATTAGTATACTTGCCATATTGAAAGATCAATGTTTAAACGATTCATGAACTAATGACAACGTTAGTTTTGATCAGCTGGCACAAGGTACGCAAGAATAAACCATTTCAACCCTAAATACACAAAGGAAAATTAAAAAGCTGGACAGGCATGCTTCAAAAATGCCCCTTTAGCTGGGCATGGCTCAATTGGGACATACAGAATCTTCGGATAGAACCATTTCTACTGGTCATGGAATACTGTGCAGGTCGAAACTGACTAAGTGTCATGACCTCGATTTGTAGCCCACAAAACTTTGGATTGTTTGTTCTTCCAACATCAGACAAGAGGGTGCATCAGAACTATATAATTCCATGCAAAAGACTTTACAGAGAGTGAGAAAACCAATCATCACCGTGTGTCTAGAAGTAGTCCCTATGTACCATTTGGGGTAATGTTTTAATTATTTTGCAGGTTCCAAACTGGCTACAGACGTTTGTTCGCATTGTCAGTTGCATGGTGTGTACATGTAAGAAAACCACAGCACCTCCAGAAGAGATAGACTGGCCTGCTGTTGGAAGAATGCTAGATTTCTTTTTCTTCCTTGCGTTTCTTGGTGCCCAGTCTGGTTTTACAGTGATCTTCATCATTCCATTAGCAACTGGAGCCCAGACCACTCTGTGAAAATGTCATCATTGAAGAACATGTAACATAGAAAATTCAGTTCACCTAAGATTCATCACGAAAACACACCTATATAACTTTGACCCCCTTTAAACCCCACTTTTATACAGTAAAACTGTGGTTTACAGGGGTAAACCTTATATTTCTTATTTCTGCATTTCTGCTCTAAAATATAGATTGTGGCTACTCGTTAGAACCGCTTCGATGAGGCGGTTCTAACGTGTACCCACAATCTATATTTTGAGCAGAAATAATAAAAATAAGGTTTCTATATTTTGAGCAGAAATAAGAAAAATATCACAATTTTTCATCTTAAAATTTTCGATTTTCGGCAGTAAAATTTACAATTTATTTGTATAGGCGTGTTTTCGTAATGGTTGTCAGACTGATCATGGTCTTTACTGACTGACAATGTTATAGAGCCCATAGTTCTCAAACCACAGCACTGGCAGGTCAAACATGAATAGAATAGTACACTACATTTACCGTAGACCTAGCACATACAGCAGGCTTTCTCTGTACAAATATAACAGACGTTATGCTTCAAAGACCGTTCACCGGCAGTTCACTGATACAAGAATTGAATTATTTTAATTAGTCTGTAATTAACATTCTACCAAACCCCACTTTTAATGGAGAAAATTGCATTTAACAAGGGTATATATTTTGGTCTTTATAAAACTGGTTTTTGTTTGTTTGTTTTGGAGTTTAACGGCCCAGCCAACACTATTATAGGTCATTTCTGAGCCGATCAAATTAACTATCCACACTTTTCCTGGGCATGCTTATAAGTAAGCGGTTAGCCAGTACAGTGCACATTCTTTCGCCAGAAACTGACAACTGCCCTTCTTGAATCAGCGGAAGGTAGAGAAACATCGTAGAAAAGATTACATGATCAATCTCCATGAAAGAATGTTGCCGACCCCCGCAGGTATAGAACCCACACCCCCCTGATCACCAGTCAGACGCACATCCGACTGAGCTACCGAGGCCGGCTTTATAATAATGGTCAAATCATATTGTGGGCACTCGTCTGAAAGGCCTCAATGTTTGAAATAAAAGTCTTGCAATGGGTTGTTATCTTCACAAGGTATGAAAAGTTTTCAGAGGTGTCTTTACTATACTGAGAGGCAAAAGTAAGTATACAGGTTAATGAACGCCGATTTGCGTCCCAATGTCTCCCTCTCTACATACATATGTTGCATCATAAAGCAGAACAACCACTTCCGCAAAATTTGCAGCATTTTCCGTCAAAATTGATTAAAGGATAATGAAATTGCGTCACTTGAAATGGAAATGGGGGTCTGATCCAATATTTTGTCTTGAGTAGTTTCCCTTTAAACATGTGTTTCGAATAAGTGTTATTCAATAAATGATTTTTCGTGCAACAGGTTCAAAGAAGTGGAACTGATTGGCAAGAATATATCCCATATTTAAATTAAACACAAGGTAAAATGCAACATTTTTCGTCAAAGAAAATGTCACTTTCGCCTTTTACGATCTTCCTTTGATTAAATGCTTTATGTTTCTTTGGGATTTGTATTGCTGATTAACTTTTCTTTGAGTAATTTTCGAGGCATCACTATGGAGTAAGCATAAAAATGCCAAGGAAAACAAAGATTATGTGAAAGTTTTAAATGAATATCTCTTACACGAGTTGAGAAAAAGATTCATTTAATTCATTATGATTTTAATTGAAAGGGAGATAATCCGGAACAGGCAGAAATTAAAATTGAGTTTGAAGCTGTTTGTTTGTGTTTAATGGCAAAGTAATGATGGCGTCTTATTGATGAGCATCCGTACATGACTTTTGCGGTGCGCACAGATTTGAATGTCAAGTAAAACACGAGATTTTGTTGGAAATATTGATAATCAATTAAGGGCAATAACTCCATCATGGATGATTGCAACAGGAAAAGAATTGGACTTTTATAAACTTAGACGTTTTGGGAAAACCGGACATAGGCATATTTTATTACACATAGCAATACAAGATCCGGTATTCCAAATCAAAAACTGTATATTTTTTATTGCCTCTGAGTATATAATTATCCTTAGTATATGAGCAATGTTTTAGCATATGAGCAGATTCTTTCCCGGAAAGGTTCTGACATTTTCCATGATGCTATACACAGAGAAGGATTTTCTATATGGAGCAGTTGGCAGAAAGTTCACCAGACATTGCTTCAATTACAAAAAAGGATTACCTCTTATCCTGCAGTTCACGACAACCTTTGCAAAAAGTGTAGATCCAGATTAGATGACTTCTGAAGAAGCCATCTGATCAGGATCTACACTGTTTGACATTCAGTTTGTGAATTGGAAGGAGTAAATTGTATCATGTATTCTGATTGGTTCAAAGTCAGAAATTGTTGTGCCTAAATTAGTTATTCAGCGGGATAAGGATTAATATTCATTTCAGATTTAGAACTCATTACGAAAACATGCCTATACAAATGCACTGTAAACTTTACCGCCGAAAAAAAACAAAACATTGTAAGATTGTGATATTATTTCTGCTCTAAAATATAGATTGTGGGTACTCTTTAGAACCGCCTAAGGCGGTTCTAAAGATTAGAACCGCCTCAGCCGGTTCTAAAGAGTACCCACAATCTATATTTTAGAGCAGAAATAAGAAACATAAGGTTTACCCCCTGTAAACCCCAGTTTAACTATAAAAAGTGGGGTTCAAGGGGGTCAAAATTATATAGGCATGTTTTCGTGATGTCATAAAAAGACTGGGAGATCAGACCAGAAAACTTCATTTAGGGACACTATTAGGACTGCCTTTACGCAAACATTGAAGGTAATTTTTTTTATCTTATTTCTTTAATCATAAACATTGACTTAACATTTTGTAAATAAATTTTGTTAACTGTTTTAAAGCTCGTTGTTGGTTTCCTTTCTGCTACCCATTACAAAAACAAGCCTATACAAGTACATTGTAAAACAAAGCTTTTATGATGAAAAATTGTGATTTTTTTAATTTTGCGCAAAAAGATTAAAGGAACTCATTATAATTGCCTCTGCGAGGCGGTTTCTAACGAGTACCCACAATCTATGTTTTTGAGCAAAAATAAGAAAAATATTGTATACCCCTGTAAACCCCAGTTTTACTGTATTAAAGTGGGGTTATAGGGGGTCAAATTTATATAGGAGTGTTTTCATGATGCCTTCCAAGAGACATTATTATTACTATCTTGGTACCACCATCACTGACGATCATAATTGGGGTCAACATATCTCAGAGATAACCTCTAAAGTAACTAGAAATTTAGGATTCCTTTATATATAATAGACATAATTTGGCCTTTGCACCTAGGCAGACAAAGGATGTTGCATTTAAAACATTGGTTCACACTCAACTGTAATATGCATCACCCATTTGGCATCCATATGTTAAAACTCTAGATTCAGCAGATGGAGATGGTGCAGAGGACAGCTGCTCGATGGACCTGCCAGCGATGGCGCAATAGCAGCAGCGTCAGTGACATGCTTAACCAGCTAGAATGGCTGTCCCTGGAGGCCCGTCGTAAAATGTCCTCTTTAACCTTCTTCTGTAAGATACACTCTGATACAGTGTCTATTAATATAGGTACTTGACCCCTGCAACAGCGTCAACACAGACAAGGGCATCAAAAGTAAACAACTCACAATATCATAGGTACTAGTCCTATAGCGATACCTTGAAAAACTCTTTCTTTCCTAGAACTATTCTTCAATGGAATAGTATTCCCTCTTCTGCGTTGAATGCCAAGACCACAGAGGAGTTCAAAGCCTGTTTATTTGAGGTTTTACGTCCCTGTCAGCACTAATAAGGTCATTTTGGAGACGTTGCTTTCAATTTTGTGGGTGATTTACCTACCCGACAATGAGATGAAAATGACATCTCAAGCCCTCCCACCCATAGCAACCGCTAGGGTTTAAGGAGGGGTCCAACTCGCATCACTTTTCCTGGGCAGGCTTAGACCTAAGCTGTTTACCAGTACTCAAGTTTGGTCGGTTTCAGCTTCGCGCAGAAGCACCGTGCAGCCCAATCTATTTCTCCAGGCCCCGATGGGCGGGGGCGGATGGGCGGGATTCAAAGCCCGTAGAGTGTAAGATTGAGACTCAGGTATGCGTTTTAGGATCTGTTATTCAGATTGTAAATAGTTTTTAGGACTCATCCAGTGACTCTTTACTAGATAGATAGATAGATAGATAGATAGATAGATAGATAGATAGATAGATAGATAGATAGATAGATAGATAGATAGATAGATAGATAGATAGATAGATAGATAGATAGATAGATAGATAGATAGATAGATAGATAGATAGATAGATAGATAGATAGATAGATAGATAGATAGATAGATAGATAGATAGATAGATAGATAGATAGATAGATAGATAGATAGATAGATAGATAGATAGATAGATAGATAGATAGATAGATAGATAGATAGATAGATAGATAGATAGATAGATAGATAGATAGATAGATAGATAGATAGATAGATAGATAGATAGATAGATAGATAGATAGATAGATAGATAGATAGATAGATAGATAGATAGATAGATAGATAGATAGATAGATAGATAGATAGATAGATAGATAGATAGATAGATAGATAGATAGATAGATAGATAGATAGATAGATAGATAGATAGATAGATAGATAGATAGATAGATAGATAGATAGATAGATAGATAGATAGATAGATAGATAGATAGATAGATAGATAGATAGATAGATAGATAGATAGATAGATAGATAGATAGATAGATAGATAGATAGATAGATAGATAGATAGATAGATAGATAGATAGATAGATAGATAGATAGATAGATAGATAGATAGATAGATAGATAGATAGATAGATAGATAGATAGATAGATAGATAGATAGATAGATAGATAGATAGATAGATAGATAGATAGATAGATAGATAGATAGATAGATAGATAGATAGATAGATAGATAGATAGATAGATAGATAGATAGATAGATAGATAGATAGATAGATAGATAGATAGATAGATAGATAGATAGATAGATAGATAGATAGATAGATAGATAGATAGATAGATAGATAGATAGATAGATAGATAGATAGATAGATAGATAGATAGATAGATAGATAGATAGATAGATAGATAGATAGATAGATAGATAGATAGATAGATAGATAGATAGATAGATAGATAGATAGATAGATAGATAGATAGATAGATAGATAGATAGATAGATAGATAGATAGATAGATAGATAGATAGATAGATAGATAGATAGATAGATAGATAGATAGATAGATAGATAGATAGATAGATAGATAGATAGATAGATAGATAGATAGATAGATAGATAGATAGATAGATAGATAGATAGATAGATAGATAGATAGATAGATAGATAGATAGATAGATAGATAGATAGATAGATAGATAGATAGATAGATAGATAGATAGATAGATAGATAGATAGATAGATAGATAGATAGATAGATAGATAGATAGATAGATAGATAGATAGATAGATAGATAGATAGATAGATAGATAGATAGATAGATAGATAGATAGATAGATAGATAGATAGATAGATTAGATAGATAGATAGATAGATAGATAGATAGATAGATAGATAGATAGATAGATTAGATAGATAGATAGATAGATAGATAGATAGATAGATAGATAGATAGATAGATAGATAGATAAGATAAGATAAGATAAGATAAGATAAGATAAGATAAGAAAAGATAAGATACTGACATCATTATAACTACCAACCTGAGCATTAACATCTCCCATGTAACAGTGAAATGATTCAAGAAGGGCAGTTGTCAGTTTCTGGCAAAAGAATGTGCACTGTACTTTAACCGTTCAAGTATAAGCCTGCACAGGAAAACTCGGCTCAAAAATGACCAAAATAACGTTGAATGGGCCGTTAAACTCAAATACAAACAAAAACATATCAGTGAAATCAATTGAAGCAGCCTTGTACAACTAAAAATTCAGGTCTGAACAAATTATTTGTCTAAATCGCGACGGAAGTAAGGGCGAGGATTGTGGCCACGTAAAATCGATTTAAGCCCCCAGTGGAAATCTTCCACTGACCATTCCAAGGCGGCTCTTCTGTGGCGATTTATTTATGTTGTTGTTTGTTACATACTGTGTGTATCACTTGTGTCTTTTAATTTTGGATGGCCATATGGCCATTTTGTGGGAAAGTAACTGTCCATATGGCCTTCCTTTGTTTAGGTTTCCATTATGGTCTGGTCGCTTAATGTTTGTATTTCTTTCCCTTTGGTGTCTTTTATGGATGGAGTAAGTTAATTGTATCAATTCCTGATCTTTGTTTTACTTCTACTTTGAATGTGACACTAAATTTGAAATTTCAAATACTAAATATTTTGAATACACTGCCCAAAATAATTAACCCATTCAGTACCAGAAACCCCTAAAGGGATACCTTGGCAAACAGTGCAGGCCCAGATCAGACACCGCAGAATGCGGCGTCTGATCAGGGCCTACACTGTTTGCAAAATGTTCCGCCATTTTCCTAACCAATTTTGAAGAAAACACAACCAAACACCCCTAAATTTTGAAATGGACTCCTGCTATATATAGGGAGGAAGATTCCATTTGGTACAAAAAGGGTTAATGTGATAACTGGACCTGGAAAAAATGAGTTGTTTTAGTGGGAAAAGTTGATAAAAATAAAGCAAGGATAACCCCAAAACCACATGCACATCTACAGACTATGACAACAACACCTGCAAAGTTTCAGAAGGATTGGTAACAAATTGAAAGAGGAGTTGTACTCACAAGGTCCCAACTCCAATAATCAATGGTCCTGGAAAAAACTAAGTTGAAAAAGTGGAAAAGTTGACGAGGAATTAACAGACAATAACCGCAAAACCACATGCTCATCTGCAGACCATGACAAAAACACCTGCAAAGTTCCAAAATGTTTGGTAAAACTAGAAATGTGTCAATACAACAAAAATGCCCACGCCCAGGGATCTACCTCACCCCCCCATCACCTTAAGGTCATGCGGCAGGGGCGGGGTTATGGCTGAATGAAACTTTTGACACGTATCTATCATCATTCCAAATATGTAGCAAATCAATCACATGGTTCAAGAAATATGAGCTCTCAAAAAATACAATACAAAAAATTTCTACGTCTGTGACCTTGACCTTCAGTTAAGGGGTGGGGGGGGGGGGGGTATGGCTCAATGAAACTCTGGACCTGCAACTATTGTCATACCAAATATGAAGCAAATCCATTATAGAGTTTGGAAAATATAAGCTATTAACATACTTAATTTTGAAAATTTCTATGTCTGCGACCTTGCCCTTGAAGTCATAGGCATGGGTGGGGGTATTACTGAATAAATCTTTGGACCTGCATCTATCATTAAACCAAATATGAACCAAATGAATTATAAAAGTTAAAGTTCAACGTGGTACAAATACCTTAACCTGAGTGTTAAACATTAAAAATTTCTAAGTTCGTGACCTTGACCTTGAGACCATGGGTAGGTGTGGGGATCCTGCTGGATAAAACTTTGGACCCATATCTATCATCATACTAAATATAAACCACATCCATTGCAGGGTTTGAAAAATTTGAGCTCAAGTTCTACTCTGACCAAAAACTTTAACCTGAGTCTTAAACATTAAAAAATTCTAAGTCCGTGACCTTGACCTTGAGACCATGGGTAGGTGTGGGGGTATTGCTGGATAAAACTTTGGACCCATATCTATCATCATACTAAATGTAAACTACATCCATTGCATGGTTCGAAAAATATGAGCTCAAGTTCTACCCTAACCCAAAACCTTAACCTGAGTCTAACAGGATTACATACGTATGTACACACTTTCATACATTCGGACGCACGAACGCATGGACGCACGTATGGAAAACCGAAAAACTATATGCCCCCGGCATCATATGATGCGGGGGCATAAAAAAGCTGTAGGCGGAGTTATGCTCACAAGGTCTCTAATGGACTGGGAAAAAACTAAGTCAAAAAGGTGGAAAAAGGTGATAAAAAATAAACAGAGGATAACCCAAAAAGCACATGCACATCTTCAGACCATGGCAAAAACACCTGTAAAGTTTCAAAATGATCGCTGAAAAACTGTAAGAGTAGTTGCGCTCACAAAACACCCAGGTACATTGTTGATGGAAAGATGGATAGACACAGATGGACAGACAGACAGATGGATGGACAGACCTATGTCTTCCTGCTAAAGCAGTTGTGAAGAAAACAAATGATGTGGACATTTGTTAGATTCGCCTCAGCGAGGCGATTCTAACAAATGCCCATAGCATTTGTATCTTGGAATTATTGTGGAGGAAAGGCCTTTTATTACCTATTATACTACCACAATGATCCTCAGTAATGGGACAGATAGGCCTAAACAAACAGTGTAGTCCTAGATCAGATTGTAGTCTGATCAGGGTCTACACTGTCTGTCACTCTGTCTGCACCTTTTAGACTCTAAGCTGAATTGTGAAACCATTACAATAACACACCCGTGCGACATAGTGCATTTTTCATATATCCAAAATGGCTACTTTTCTTATGAAAATCCGTGATATTTTTCTTGTTAATACTGCAAACATAGGTTGTGGGTACTCGTTAGAACCGCCTCGATGAGGCGGTTCTAACGAGTACCCAAAACCTATGTTTTGGAGCAGAAATAAGAAAAATAATTTATACCCCCGTACACCCCAGTTTTCTCTATATAAAGTGGTGTACGGGGGTATTCATTTCACAGACTTGTTCACGTGATGAAATGTGTTAAAATTTTAGGAGAATTGCAGTAAGTTCTCTTACAACATGTCCAAATTTTTAGGATATTTTTCTTGGTATTCCTCATAAAGATTCTTAGCAGCAACAAATTCTTTATAATGTTACAGTGAGTTGTGAACAAATACTGTCATTATAATGAGGATCCTCTGTATCCTGCAAGTCTGTTGTTCTGCAGCGTCTGATCTGGGCCTGCACTGCTTGCCAGGGTACTTTGGGGTTTCCGGTACAAAATGGGTTTTGCTTGTTTGATTTGAGGTTTAACGTCCCTGTCAACAGTGTAAAGGTCATTTTGGAGACGTTGCTTCCAATTTTGTGGGACTTTTACCCGACATTGAGATGAAATGACTTCTCAAGCCCTGTTGCCCAATGAAACCAATAGGGTTTATTAGCATGGACGGTCCGCCTTGCACCGCGGTTCCTGGACAGGCTTAGATCCTCTAAGGGGTTTACCAGTACTAGTGTGCGGGCTGGTATCAGCTCTGTGTGGAAGCATCATGCAGCCCATATATTTCTTCAAGCCCCTATGGGCGGGGGCTTACAAAATGGGTTAAACAATTGAAGTTTAAACTATATGTCAACTAATGACATAGCTAGTTTTGAACAGCTCGACCCTGGTTGCCAGAAAATTGAGACTGTTACACATCCATGCAAGATGATGCTTTCTTCCAGGGCTGTTTTGTTTGTTTGATTTGCGGTTTAATGTCCCCGTCAACATGGTAAAGGTCATTTTGGAGATGTTGCTTCCAATTTTGTGGGACTTTCACCCGACATTGAGATGAAATGACATCTCAAGCCCTGTCGCCCAATGAAACCAATAGGGTTAATTAGCATGGACGGTCCGCCTCGCACTGCGCTTCCTGGACAAGCTTAGATCCTCTAAGCGGTTTACCAGTACTAGTGTGCGGGCCGGATTCAGCTCTGCATGGAAGGATCATGCAGCCCATATATTTCTTCAAGCCCCTATGGGCGGGGGCCGTCTTCCGGGGCTGTAAAATTTTCATTTTTCAAATGAAACTATCTTATTTTTTCCAGCAAAGACAGTGGGTGCTTAATAGAACAATCCACAATTCCACATTCTAAATTTTTAAGCAAATATAAAACAGGAGGGCCCACAGGGCCCTGGTTCGCTCACCTGTATGTCACTGTCTCGAGTACATTCTATTTTTAGCTATGGTGGCCATCTTGTTCATCAGCAGAGTGATTTTAGCTTATTTGGTAGGGAGTAACCTATGCAACATTCCTGTGAAGATTGAATGAAATTGGCCCTAGGGTTTAGGAGGGGTTCACGTTTGAATCAGACTTACAATATTTTTCTATATTTAGCTCCGGTGGCCATTTTTTTCATCAGAGCAGGATTGTTTTAGCCTTTTTGGTAGAGGGTCATCTAAGCAACATTACTTCGAAGTTTGAATGAAATTGGCCCAAGAGTACCGAAGGAATTGGAGTTTGAAGATTTTTTTTTTATTTTTAGCTCTGGCAGCCATCTTATTCATTGGAGTGGAATGAGTTTTAACTATTTTGGTAGGGAGTCACCTGGGCAACATTCCTGTGAAGTTTTAAATCCAATTGGCCCAAAGGGTTAGAAGGAGTTCGTGCTATTTTCCTAGAGGGTCTACACAACATTCCAATGAAGTTTAGAGGCCTTCATGGTGAAGTGGTCATGCTACTTGCCTCGTTAACCAGGGGTAGCAGGATCAATCCCAGGCTTCTCTAGACTTTCAGATTAGTCTTTACACAGAGGTCCCATCACTGTATGACCTTAGCTGTTGGTGAGACTTCAACTCAAACACTCACTCCTATGAAGGAACCTATATGCCAAATATGAAGGCTGTATCTTAAATGCTCCAAAACTTATGACAAAGTAGGTCAAGGTCATGGCTCAAAAGTTTTATATGCTTGGGAAAACTTTGTCACAAGGAACATACATGCCAAATATGAAGGCTCTATCTCATATGGTTCAAAAGTTATGATAAAGTAGGTCACAAGTCAACGTCACAGGTAAAATCTTTATATGAGTGAGAAGCCCTTGTCAAAAGGAACCTACATGCCAAATATGAAGGCTCTATCTCAAACAGTTCAAAAGTTATGACAAAATAACCTACTGATCTATTTTTTGATTTGACATGACCAATATTCGAACTTAACTGAGATATTGTCCAGATGATCATCCTGAGCAAGTTTTATGATGATTTGACTAAAACTGTGGCCTCTTAGAGTTATCAAAATGTTTTTCTATGATTTGACCTGCTGACCTACTTTTTGACCCAACATGACCCATATTCAAACTTGACCCAGATATTGTCAAGATGATCATTCTGAGCAAGTTTGATGATGATTGGACCAAAACTGGGGTCTCTGGTGTGTCCACAAGGTTTTTTCAATAATCTGACCTACTTACTGTCCAGATATGACCCATATTCGAAATTAACTGAGCTATTGTCAAATGATCATTTTTAGCAAGTTTGATGATGATCAGACCAAAACTTTGGCCTCTAGTGTGTTCAGAGGGTTTTGCTTTGATTTTATCTACTGACCTACTTTTTGGACCGGCATGACCCATATTCGAACTTGACTTCGATATTGTCAAGATGATCATTCTGGGCATGTTTGATGATGATCGGACCTAATCTGTGGCCTCTAGTGTGTTCAAAAGGTTTTTCTATGATTTGACCTGCTGACCTACTTTTTGACCTGAAATGACCCATACTAGATCGTTACCGAGATATTGTCAAGACTATCATTCCGAGCAAGTTTGATGATGATTGGACCAAAAATGTGGCCTCTAGTGTGTTCACAAGGTTTTTCTCTGATTTGACCTACTGACCTACTTTTTGACCTGCCATGACCCATATTCGAACGTGACCAAGATATTATCAAGATGATCATTCTGATCAAGTTTGATGATGATAGGGCCAGAACTGTGGCCTCCAGTGTGTTCACAAGGTTTTCTCTGATTTGAACTACTGACCTACTTTTTGAACCGACATGACCCATATTAGAACTTGACTCAGATATTGTCAGGATGATCATTCTGGGCAAGTTTGATGATGATTGGACCAAAACTGTGGCCTCTAGTGTGTTCACAAAGTTTTTCTCTGATTTGACCTACTGACCTACTTTTTGAACAGACATGACCCCTATTCGAATGTGACCAAGATATTATCAAGATGATAATTCTGAGCAAGTTTGATGATGATTGGACATAAAGTGTGGCCACTAGTGTGTTCAGAAGGTTTTTCTATGATTTGACCTACTGACCTACTTTTTGACCCGACAACACCCATATTCGAACTTGACTGAGATATTGTCAAGATGATCATTCTGGGCTAGTTTGATGATGATCGGACCAAAACTGTGGCCTCTATAGTGTCTTCCTAAGTTTTTTTTTCTGATTTGACCTACTTTTTGACCCAACATGTACCCTATTTTAGATTTTGACCTAGATATTTTGTGGTGGTACAAAATGTGTGCAAGTTTAGTTAAAATCAAATCATAAATGAAACAGCTATCATGCAGACAAGACCAAAATAGGCAATTTTGCCCTTTCTCGGGCCTTAACTCCGTAACACATGTAGGATATGGCTGGTTTAAGAATGGAACACAGATCTCATGGTGGAAAAAGTTGTGTGCAAGTCTGGTTAAAATCAAATCATAATTGAAGGTGTTATCGTGCGGACAAGACCAAAATAGGCAATTTTTGCCCTTTCAGGGGCCGTAACTCCGTAACACATGATGGGATATGGCTTGTTCAAGAAAGGAACCCCGATCTCATGGTGGTACAAGTTGTGTGCAAGTCTGGTTAAAATCAAATCATAAATGAAGATGCTATCGTGCGGACAAAACCAAAATAGGCAATTTCTGCCCTTTCAGGGGTCTTAACTCAGTAACACATGATGGGATATGGCTGGTTCAAGAAAGGAACCTAGATCTCATGGTGGTACACGTTGTGTGCAAGTTTGGTTAAAATCAAATCATAAATGAAGATGCTATTGTGCGGACAAGAAATTGTTTACGCATGCACTGACGGACGCACGGATGCACGGACGACGGACAAAATGTGATCACAAAAGCTCACCTTGTCACTACGTGACAGGTGAGCTAAAAAGTGTAGAAGCCGCCGTGGTGTGGTTACACTACTCGCCTTGTAAACCAGGGATTGCAGGATAGATCCCGGGCTTCCCCAGACTTTCGGATGAGTCTTTAAACCGAGGTCCTGTCTCCGTATGACCTTAGCTGTTGGTGGGACGTAAAACTCAAACACTCACTCACTATAAGAAAAGTAAAGCATGTCCTGGTAACCTCCACTGTCCTCTATTAACCCTTGTCCTGCTGAATATTCATATATGCCACACCCACTACCGATTATCAACCAATCAGATTACTTGATGCAAATCATTGCAATAAATTCATAAAATGAATGGCAAACAATGAAGATCCTGATCAGATGGCTTCTTCAGAAGCCATCTGATCTGGATCTGCATTGTTTGAAAGATCAGACATATCCGGGTTCAGCAGGACAAGGGTTAAAAAGAGGTTTACAAGAGTGGTTATTAAATAGAATTGCTAAGGTGATGAAATATAAGAATACTTGTATAAATCATTCAAAATGGATTTAATTCTTCATATCAAGACATAAAATGCATTAAAAACATAAATAATACATATCAAAATAGAAGAATAAACAATAAGTAACATAACGCACTTAAATCTCTGCGGCAAGTTGTTCAAAGCATCGTTATCTTTAGTGGTTGAAATTATAACTGTTAAAAAAAAGTACAATGCCCAATACAGTAGTATTCTTGCTGCAAAAATATGGACAGCTTTTGAATTTGCCGAATTATATGGGCCCCGTCAAGCGATTTTGGTACTTATCGCCTATGCGAGCAGCGAAGGTTCAGGCGAGCCTGCGCATCCGCGCAGTCTCGCCAGAACCTCTGCTGCTCGCTCATACAAGCAGTGAATCAAGAGGAACCTTCAGACAGAAAGCCATATCCCTGGCCCCGCTGAATGGCTGGGCATGCCCAGTTAAATTTGTCATGACGGAATGCTCGAAAACACAAATTCGCTTGGCGGGGCTCATATGATCATGTTACCTAACGACATAGTTTGAAACAATGGCCCCATGTGAAGCTACTGGGGGAACCTGTTACATTCACCACATGAAATGAAAAAAGAAAGTGATGGAAACATCATTACTGTTGATGGGTACATTAACCTTTGTTGGGTGCAATACCTACCGGAGTTGGCAACATTCTTTCATGGAAATTGATCATAAAATCATCTGCCCGTTCAAGAAGGGCAGTTGTCAGTTTCTGGCCAAAGAAGGTCCACTGTACTGGTCAACCACTTACAGGTAAGCCTGCCCAGGAAAAGTGTGGATAGGATAAATAGGGGGGTTAATTCACTTTGTGTTAAAATATAGGAAATATTTCCAGAAAGACTTGCAAAATTAATACTAATAGAATAGCAACTATAGAAAAGAATGTGAAGCTTGACATTTTTGTATAAGGTTTGTACAAGTCTCTCAGAATAAATTGCTTTTTAAAGGTCAAGGTTTTGTTTTTTGTTTTTTAATGGCCCAGTCAACAATATGTAGGCTGAATCAATTTAGGATGTATCAAGCTGGTCAGTTTACTTAATTACACTATTCCTAAGCACGCTTATACACAAGGGGTTAACCAGTACAGTGCACATTCTTTTGCAGAAACTGACAACCACCCTTCTTCAATCAGTCAAATGGAGAGACTGACTGTAGAAAAGATTTCATGATCAATCTCCACCAAAATATTACGCAAACACGCCTATACAAATACATGGCCACCTTTATTGCTGAAAAATAGTAAATTTTAAGATGAAAAATTGTGATATTTTTCTTATTTCTGCTCAAAATATAGATTGTAGGTACACGTTAGAACCGCCTCATCGAGTACCCACAATCTATATTTTAGAGCAGAAATAAGAAAAATAATGGTTACCCCTGCAAACCCCAGTTTTACTATATAAAAGTGGGGTTGGAGGGGGTCAAAATTATATAGGCATGTTTTTGTGATGATTGAACCCATGACCTAATCCCCAGCCACAGGCACATCCAACTGAGAAACCAAGACCGGCTTCAGGTCAAGGTGGATCAACTTCATTACATATATAGAAGCCTCCGTGGTGTAGTGGTTATGCTACTCGCCTTGTAAACCAGGGGTTGCAGGATCGATCCCGGGCTTCTCGATACTTTCGGATGAGTCTTTAAACGGAAGTCCCGTCTCCGTATGACCTTAGTTGTTGGTGAGATGTAAAACTTAAACACTCACTCATTACAAATATTATTACATTTGGATTCCAATTTCTCTAAATGCTTGTAGCCGGCCTTGGTAGCTCAGTCGAATGTGCGTCTGGCTGGTGATCGGGAGGACGCGGGTTCAATTCCTGCAGGGGTCAGCAACATTCTTTCTTGGAGATTGCTCATGAAATCTTTTCTATGGTCGTTCTCTCCCTTCCGCTGATTCAAGAAGGGCAGTTGTCAGTTTCTGGCAAAAGAATGTGCACTGTACTGGTTGACCTGCCCAGGAAAAGTGTGGATAGGTAAACTGACCGGCTCAAAAATGACCTAAATAGTATTGACTGGGCCGTTAAACTCCAACACAAAAAAACAAACAAAATCGAAATGCTTGTAGTCATTTACAATGGCTTATGTTTTTAAGAACAACAGATTGTAAGATTGTACATTACAAATTAAATGAGTAATACTTCAGGAACTGATCAAATCGGAACCAGCAGCCTGACCAAAATATCAAAGGGAAAGATGGACAAACACATCTTAACAAACAACAAAATCTACGACTGTTTTGATTATAACAAGGTTTAAGGATGGATCCCAAGAATACGAAATGGTCATTTTTCTATATAACCTACACATTTGTGGTTGGCTATAATAGTGATGTTTAACTAAAATGGTTCTGTTTTGGGCCCAAACAATAGTGTTGAAAAGATATTGTGGTGAATGCATCTTTCTTATGATTCCTTGGTTCTACAGTACAATGTAGCACAGTGCATTCTCTTATGTTAAGTTAAACAAACCCTGCCCTACATCATAGTGTAGATTATATTTTCTTGTCCTTTGGGATCATCGATTCCATTGTGGAATTTTGAAAATATCTGAGGGTCACTGATGAGACCTAATTGGCCGAAACTAACTAGTCTGGCCCAGAAAACATGTACACTCTGTATTTTTCAGTTCTGTGGTGTATTGCTTGCTTCCAAAGGATAACCCTTTTGTAGAACATATTACACTCAGGAATAGGTGCAAGCCGGCATGAGGGACCAGCAACAACACAGATCAGCTTCACATCCACAGTTTGATTGACTGATTTGTAGTTTAACTTGTCAAACATTCTGAGTCAATTTGTATAATCTCCCATGTCAGGAGAAAAGTGACAGCAAAGACAGAGGAAATGAAAGAGGACAAGGGAGAAACATGAAAATGAACGAAAGAGAAGAAATAAAAGCATTCCCCCTCTACCCTTACCTGCTGCAAGGATAGCAGGCTTTGTCTAACTGTAAGCCAATTTAATTTGGTCACCCTAGTAATGTAAGATTCTGGAGACCAACTACCCCACCACAGTCCGATCAGTGTATGTTAATCACATGTATCATATATATGGATCTTGATGCTTCTTAAGAGTGTAAAGTGTAGAATCTAATGAGAATGCATGAATGCAAAAGTTGATTCCATCTTCATTGGACAAACATGCCAAGTTGTAATCTATTACTACAGGGTCAATTTTTGGAACAGCTTTGGGAGTGAATACCTTAATGATCCTAAGTATTGGGACAGACAGGCCTAAACAAACAGTGCAGACCCATATCAGACTGCTCCTGAAGGTGCAGTCTGATCAGGGCCTTCACTGTTTGCCATTCCATCTGCACTTTTTGGACTCCTTGCTGGATCATGAAACAAAATTTTATTAAAATTTTAGGAGAATTACAGCATGTCCCCAAGGTGTCCGAATTTTTAGTATTTTTTGGTACATCATTTGCCTTGTAAACCAGGGCTCAAGAGCCTTTTAGTGCATTCACAGAAAAAATCATATAGTTAACTATGCGGATATACTTCGATGAATAACTGATTCATGTGATGTGACACGATCATCAAGAGACATCAAACTAAGAATAATGGCTCTCTCAAATACAGTTCACCTGCCACAAATCTTTTTAAATGGTGAGCGGCCATGACAAAAAGGATTAAATCTGTATGACCACCGTGTATATGTGCCAATCGGAGGGATTGGAGGGGGGGGGGGGGGGGGGTTAATCACTGTGTTTATGGATTTTTATGTCCCACCAATAGCTAAGGTCATATGGAGACAGGACCTCGCTTTTAAAGACTCATCCAAAAGTCTTGAGAAGCCCCGGATCGATCCTGCGACCCCTGGTTTACAAGGCGAGTAGCATAACCACTACACCACAGAGGCTTCTGGTGTTATACAGGTAAAGAATTTATTGTTCGCATTACCTCTTAAATACTTTCTTATAGTAATATAAGTGAAACACGGTGGATCCGCTGTGTGTATGCCGCGCCATTGCAATGGCTTGCAGCAGTACATAGCATGGGGTCATGCGCAGAAACATGGCGGGCCAAAACAACCAGACCGTGGGTTGTGCGGTGTTATGCATAAGAATTTATTTTTCTGATTCCCACTTGCACCCCACTGTGACCTAATAGTGTTATAAATATCTTGTTAATCTTCTTATAGAAGATTCTAGAAAACTGAGTCACAGATTAATTTCATTTTTGTAAACAACATGTTTACAAGGAAAAGTACTTCAGAACCTTCCAGAAAGTTCTGGGTTGTATTATTTTTAGAAAATTACCTCATCTTATTCCACAGCCCTCTGGAATGTTCTAGAGAAATCTTAGGGTCTATAAAAGAGCTTGATTTTTCTCATTGAGGGAGACTTGGAGTTTGATGTTTGGGCATTTACGAAAAGTTATTTCTAAATTCTGTGTTGGATTGTTAAAGGATATTACTTTTCATTTTGGACTGTGAATTCTGTGGGATCAAGGAAAATAGATTCATTCAGGATATTTCATAACAGAGCTAAGTACATTTAATTTTCTTACTTCTACAGGTTGAAGTTAACTTGTAAATAAATTTTGTTGAATTTTTCCAAAAGGCTTGTTTGCTTTTTCTTTCTGCTACGCCTGGCTCGTAACAGAAATTGGGGGCTCGTCCGGGATAAACCATTTCGAGCATTTTAAAACCGACATTTCATGTGACGGCAGGTAATTGTCATTTCTTAACAAATAGACTTGGCAGTTGCTTCACAAAATTGGTATTTTCCCATAGCATATAGGGGATTGTGATTTCATGTGAACTGTTTTTTCAGGTGAAATAGTACTTGTCATTTCATGTGAAATTCTTGTTGGGCTT
This sequence comes from Lucinisca nassula, assembly GCA_963580285.1. Lineage (NCBI taxonomy): Eukaryota > Metazoa > Mollusca > Bivalvia > Lucinida > Lucinidae > Lucinisca > Lucinisca nassula. Next base: position 4,680,828 of record OY757010.1, read on the forward strand.
GTCATTTCAAAAAAAAAAAAAAAAAAAAAAAAAAAAAAAACTTTGTCAAATTACCCTCAATCTTTATTACCATAATTACTTTATAAAACAAACAAAAAGCAAACATGTCGTTTGATTTGAGAAGTTTTTTGGCTCAGCCTACTCAGGAGTTGTTTAATCTGGCCAAAAGGACAGATTTGTTAGATATTGCTTCCCATTATGGGGTCACTGCTGTCAAAACAAGCATGAAGAAGCATGAAATTAAGAATATTTTGGTACAGTTTTTTGTTGATGAAGAACTTTTCGATCCATCTGCTTTGTCTCTCATTATGGTTTCACATACTGAATTACAAATGAGACAAATTGAAATAGGAAGGCAAATTGAATTAGAGAAGTTAAGGTTAGAAATGGAAGAAAGAGAGAAGGAAAAGCAAAGAGAAATGGAAGAAAGAGAGAAGGAAAAAGAAAGAGAAATGCAGAGACAAATGCAGATGGAAAGATTAGAAATGGAAGAACGAATTCGAAAAGAAAAATTAGAACAGGAAGAAAAACAAAGAGAAATGGAGGAACGGATTGAGTTAGAAAAGGAAAAAATGAGATATAGTATTGAAGAAAAAGAAAGGGAAAGGCAATTTCAATTAAGGCTGAAGGAAATGGAACTCCAGGGTCAAGATAGGGTGAAACCTACCCCTGTTTTTGACTCTGGTAGTTACTTTGATGCCACAAAGCACATCAGATTAGTTCCGCCATTTCAGGAAAAAGAGGTAGATAAGTATTTTTTGCATTTTGAAAAAGTTGCTGAAAATTTAAAATGGCCAAAAGAGCACTGGACCTTACTTTTGCAAAGCGTTGTTGTCGGAAAGGCTCGAGATATTTATACTCAGCTGACTGTCGAGCAAAGCTCAGACTATGATTTGGTTAAGGAGCTTATTCTTAAGGCATATGAGTTGGTCCCTGAAGCTTACAGGCAAAAATTTAGGAATTGTAAAAAAGAAATTTCCCAGACTCATGTAGAATTTGCTCGAACCAAAGAACAGCTATTTGATAGGTGGTGTTCTTCTAAAAAAGTAGGCTCTGATCATGACAAACTTAGACAGCTTGTCCTTGTTGAAGAGTTCAAACGGTGCATAAATTCAGACATTAAGTCTTTTCTCGATGAGAGACAGGTTGAAACTTTGGAGGAAGCTTCTCGTTTGGCAGATGATTATGCTTTGACTCATAAAGTCTCATTTGTGAACAGGCCTTATCCTCGAAAACCTTATAATCCACAGACAGGTCCAAGATTCTATCCCAGTAATCCTTCTGGTAGTTATAGCCATACATCTAGTACTATGCCCAAACTTTCTGGTGAAAATAAAAGCCAGAATCCTTCCAAACCTTCTGGTGAAAACAGGAGTCAGAATTTTTCCAAACCTTCTGGTGAAAACAAAGACCAGAATCCCTTATCTCAATCTCAAGTAGTTTGTTATTATTGTAAAAATACAGGTCATTTGATCTCTGAGTGTTTGAAATTAAAGCGAAGGAAAGAAAGAGAAAGACAAGAGGAACTTAAGCCTACAGGCTTGACTTCTATAAGGCCAAAACCACAGTCTTGTGTAAGGGAGGAAACTCTTTCTGATATCAAATTATCTGAGACTGATTCAGTTATGGAGACTTATGAACCATTCTTATCAGATGGTTTTGTGTCACTAAATGGTGACAGTTATGCCCATCCTACCCCTATTAAAATCTTACGAGATACTGGAGCTTCTCAATCTCTTATTCTAGCAGATACTCTGCCTTTTTCTGAGAAGACTTCTTTGGGCCAAAGTGTCCTTATTCAGGGTGTGGAATGTGGATTTGTTAATGTTCCGCTTCATAACGTTTATTTGTCATCAGACTTGGTATCCGGTTCAGTGGCTGTTGGTATTAGACCTTCTTTACCTTTTAAAGGTGTTCATTTGTTGCTAGGCAATGACTTAGCTGGAGATAAGGTTGTGGTAAACCCACTTTTGACTTCTAATCCTTGCACTGATCAACCACCTGATTCCATTGAGCAGGAAATTCCTGATCTTTATCCGTCTTGTGCAGTCACAAGGGCGATGGCACGTAAGGCCAAGCAAACTGATGGGAAACAGGATTTTGATTTAACTGATACCTTTTTGGGTCAGTCTTTTAATGACGAGATAACAAGGTCTCTGTCTTCAAGCCTGCCTGATAAGCAGACAGCTTTTCATGAGAATAACTCATCTGTCGATCTAGGCCAAGACAAAATGTCCGGGTCTCAACTAGCTATAGAACAGCACAAGGATCCTGAAATTTCGCCTTTGTTTGAAAGGGCTCTGGATGAACAGGAAGTATCCCAGGTCCCAGTCTGTTATTATGTCAAAAATGGCATTCTTATGAGAAAATGGCGTCCACCAGACGTCTCAGCAGAAGACGAGTGGACTGTCAACCATCAGATAGTGGTTCCACGGGTTTACCGTTCCCAAATATTAAACTTGGCACATGAAACTCCCATGTCAGGACATTTAGGTGTAAATAAAACCTATCACAAGATTCTTAATCATTTTTACTGGCCTGGGTTAAAATCAGATGTTTCTCAGCATTGTAGGTCCTGCCATACATGCCAAATGGTAGGAAAACCCAATCAGACTATACCTAAGGCTCACTTGCAGCCTATACCTGCTTTTGATGAACCTTTCAGTCGAATAATTATAGACTGCGTGGGTCCCTTGCCCAGAACAAAGTCTGGTTGTGAATATCTTTTGACCATTATGTGTGCTTCCACACGTTTTCCTGAAGCCATTCCTTTAAGAAATATCAAAACTAAGACAATCGTCAAGGCCTTAGTGAAGTTTTTCACATTTGTTGGGCTTCCTAAATCTATTCAGTCAGACCAAGGCTCAAATTTTATGTCTGGAATATTTCAACAAGTAATGCATGAACTTGGCATTGTACAGTATAAGTCATCGGCCTATCATCCTGAAAGTCAAGGCGCCCTTGAAAGATTCCATCAAACATTGAAAAACATGATAAGATCATATTGTTTTGACACAGAGAAGGATTGGGATGAAGGCATCCATCTCCTTTTATTTGCTGTTAGAGAATCTGTGCAAGAATCTCTTGGCTTCAGTCCATTTGAATTAGTATTTGGCCATACTGTTCGTGGTCCTTTGAAACTTCTCAAAGAGAAATTTCTCTCCAATGATGACACCTCCCTGAATTTACTTCAGTATGTGTCTGATTTCAAAACTAGACTTTCAAAAGCTTGTGAGGCTGCTCGGACCAATCTTCAGTCAGCCCAAAGGAAAATGAAACAGCTATATGACATAGGGACAAAAGAAAGGAATTTTAAACCAGGTGATAAGGTACTAGCTCTTTTGCCTATTCCAGGAAAATCGTTGCAGGCCAGGTATTATGGTCCATACACTGTAGACAAAAAGATCAGTGACGTAAATTACATAATAAACACTCCTGGGAGGCGCAAGCTAAAGCAGCTATGTCATATTAACATGCTTAAGGAATACATAGATAGGGACAATACATCTTTAACATCAGTCAATCTAGTTAGCTCTGTTCCACTTAATTCAAGTGACAATGACTGTGAGGATATTAATTCAGTGAAGTCGGATCCCACATCATCAAAACTTCAGAATTCTGACATTCTACGGAATCTTGACCAGAAACTGTCACATCTAGAGCCAAATCAGAGGAATGAACTGAAACAGCTGATATTTGAATATGAACACTTATTTCCTGACATTCCAACACGGACAGACAAAATATTTCACGATGTGGACATAAATGGTTCTAAACCTGTAAAACAACACCTATACAGGATGAATCCTATAAAACAGAAAAATCTTAAAGAAGAAATTCAGTATTTGCTGGACAATGACTGGAATGGAGTTCTCCTAGTATTCTTATACCAGAACAAGAAAGGACAAAAATGTTTATAGACTCTTAGAAGGATTAATTCTCGAACATAGACAGATGCAGAGCAAGAATCAGTCTGCAACATTTCGAAGTTTATCTTACCCCTACTACTGCACCGATTGTTGTTTTCAGTGATCACAATCCACTGACTTTCATACACAAAATGAAAAACAAAAATCAGCGGTTGCTCAGGTGGAGTCTTATGCTACAAGAGTATAATTTAGACATAAGACATATCAGAGGGAGAGATAACATTATCCCTGATGCCCTTTCAAGAGCTTGAGCAGTGTCAGGAGTTGTGTTTTTCTTTCCTACTAAAGTGGATTGTAGATAAATGTAATTTTATATGCTATGCTCAATATTTTATTATTCTTAAAGCAAAAGAAAGCTTTATTACATAAATCTTTCTTTTCCTCGAAGAGGGGGAGTGTTATGCATAAGAATTTATTTTTCTGATTCCCACTTGCACCCCACTGTGACCTAATAGTGTTATAAATATCTTGTTAATCTTCTTATAGAAGATTCTAGAAAACTGAGTCACAGATTAATTTCATTTTTGTAAACAACATGTTTACAAGGAAAAGTACTTCAGAACCTTCCAGAAAGTTCTGGGTTGTATTATTTTTAGAAAATTACCTCATCTTATTCCACAGCCCTCTGGAATGTTCTAGAGAAATCTTAGGGTCTATAAAAGAGCTTGATTTTTCTCATTGAGGGAGACTTGGAGTTTGATGTTTGGGCATTTACGAAAAGTTATTTCTAAATTCTGTGTTGGATTGTTAAAGGATATTACTTTTCATTTTGGACTGTGAATTCTGTGGGATCAAGGAAAATAGATTCATTCAGGATATTTCATAACAGAGCTAAGTACATTTAATTTTCTTACTTCTACAGGTTGAAGTTAACTTGTAAATAAATTTTGTTGAATTTTTCCAAAAGGCTTGTTTGCTTTTTCTTTCTGCTACGCCTGGCTCGTAACAGCGGGTTCAAAAAGAATTGCGGTGGGTGTACTGTATGATTGGAAAATCACAAGGTTATGGCATCAACAACATTCTTCTGATGTAAATAGGAAAACTGTGTGCAAATGTTTTCTTGTTTAAATTGTAGCTCTAAATCTAATCATTTTTATCATATAATGGATGAAAAAAAGTAAATATAAGTCATAATAAAGGTAATTTAGTATTGGGACAGATAGGCCTGAGCAAACAGTGCAGACACAGAATTGACAGGGTCAACAATGACCTAAATAGTGTTGACAGGGGCCAATGAACTTCAATACAAACAAATACTTACTTATGACCCGTTGTTGTTTATAAATGAATGTTAAAAAATTACTTTCATTTCTTAACCATTATCTTTGCTTCGATGTGCACACATCAGATCAGGCCCGGAGATTATAAAACTCTTCATATTCAACAGAACTGAACATGACCCTTTTACTGCTACGAACATGAATAGGATATGTCATGTCTTGACCATTAGCAAATTGGTACAAAAAATCCCATTTAAGAGCAGGGCAATTTTCATGCTGAACTGAGTTAACCCTTGTCCTGCTGAATATTCATATATGCCACACATACTACCGATTATCAACCAATCAGATTACCTGTAGCAAATTATTACAACAAATTCACAATCTGAATGACAAACAATGTAGATCCTGATCAGATGGCTTCTTCAGAAGCCATCTGATCTGGATCTACATTGTTTCAAAGAAAAGGCATATCCGGGCTTAGCAGAACAAGGGTTAACACAAAAAGGTTCATAATCCTGGATATCTTAATCCTGGATCAAGATATCCTTAACCAAGGGTTGAGATACTCCTATCATTATTAACCCTTATCCTGCTGCATAAATTAATTAAGCCACTCCCATTGCTGATTATTGACCAATCAAATTACTTGATATAATATATTTGTTCATTTCACAAACTGCATGACAAACAGAAGCCATCTGATCTGGATCTACAGTGTTTGCAAAGATAGAGGTTGTTGTGAACAGCAGGATAAGACTTCTTCAGAAGCCATCTGATCTGGATCTACACTGTTTGCAAAGGAAGGGGTTGTCATGAACAGCGGGATAATGGCGGCTAATCAAACCACATGTATGAGGTATAAGAGTGCACTAGGCCGTGACAGATTAACCTTGGTTTATTTGTTTGTTTGTTTTAGCTTACACTCCACCAACAAAGCAGGTCATCATGGCCACGTAACCTCAGTTTAAATACTCATCCAAAAGTCTCGAGAATGCTGAAATCAAACATGCAACTCCTGGTTCATAAGGAGGGTAGCTTATCTACTACATAATGGAGGCTTCTTAGTAACCTTGGCAATGGATCAACAAATTTAAACAAATGGTTTAATACATGTATATCAGTCTTGCTTAGGTTTCTTGTCCCCTTTATACCATTTGTAAGCTTGAAATAGTGAAGCAAACACAGGAAAACTGATTGGCAGGAACAGTGGAATGTAGATTGCAAACCTGAAACATACATGCATGAAATATACCATACTATTTTCACAATGTGATCCTTGTCCTGCTGAAGGCAATCTGCAACTATTTCATATCATTTTGGGAGACAGTCAAAACTATCATGCATGAGGTGCTTTGGACCACCTGATGAATTATCGGCCTCAGGCGGTACAGCGACACTGATGGTTTTGACTCTCTCCCAAAAGGTATGAAAGATATGTTTTATTACCGAACACATATCCCTAAGAAGGGTCGTTAAGAAGTTGCTAGGCAATTCACATAACCAGGAGATAGTTAACAGTTATTTGATGGCTGTATGGTTAATAGTTTTGATACTTGTCCAGCCAGCCATCAAACAACTGTTTTATTACCAAATCCAGCATACAGACATTTTAATCCTTTTAGTACCAAATAGAACCTTCCTCCTTATATATAGCAGGAGTCCATTTCTAAATTATGGGGTGACAGGTTGTGGTATCTTCAAAATTGATTTGGAAAATGGCTTAACTTCCTGCAAATAGTGTAGGCCCTGATGAGACGCCGCGTTCTGCGGCATCTCATCTTGGCCTGCACTGGGCCTTTTCGGGTTTCCGGTACAAAATGGGTAAATTTAATTGGTCGCAATTCAGATATCAGGATTACTTTGTTTATAAAGACCATGTAAATGAAATAAAATTGTTCCTTTAAGAACTGGTATGATCTGCATTGCCTTTACTAATGGTTTGCTGGGACAAAAAGGCATCACGGACTGATCGACTGGATGCACTACTGTGTGATCTGAATCGCTCAGACAGCATTGTTTACATTTCTTTGAAGCTGCCATGTGCCGTTGCCTAGATATTGTTCCCAGCTTCTACTGCATTGGGTGCAATACAACATTAATATCACTCACGGTTTAAATGCTCTTTTTGAGAATGGATACACACTTTTAAATATAGTTTGGTCATCCTTGATTAAAGGGTTTGGCCTGAGAAGCAAATTATTTCCTTTAATAGTTGACTGTTTCAGAAGAGAAAACAAGCAAGCAGTTAGTACTGAGAGTTGTCTTCCTTGTACACTTAAGTGGAATGGATACACCTTGAGGGTAGGCAACTCTTTCAAAAGTATTATTGTGTCCCATGTCAAAAGGGGTCAACTCTTAAAGGAGCAAATTCTTTCCTTTAAGAGTAGACCCCTTTTTCTGTGGGACAGAGTTTCATTAAGAAGCGTTTCATTAACAAGAGGGCCATGATGGCCCTGGATCGCTCACCTGATCCATAGTGTAACAAGTGGGCCCTGGGGCGGGCAATTACTGGCCCCAGGACTATAATTTGCATTATGTTGAGGGAGGTCTAAAAGGTGAAGCTTCATATCAAATATCAAAGACCGGAGCCTTCTGGTTTCAAACAAGAAGATTTTTAAAAGTTTTCCTTATATAAGTCTAAATAAAACCTGTGGGCCCTGGGGCAGGGTAATTTTCGGCACAATGGCTATAATTTGAACAGTCTTGGCCTAGGTCCACTAGACAAAGCTTCATACCAAATATCAAGGAACTGAGCCTTCTGGTTTCGGACAAGAAGAATTTTTTAAAGGTTTTCCCTCTATAAGTCAATGCAAAACCAAAGGGCCTCAGGGCTGGGGGATTTTTGGCCCCAGGGCTATAATTTGAACAATCTTATAGAAATCCACAAGACGAAGCTTCATACCAAATATCAAACACCTGAGCCTTCCAGGGCTATAATTTGGACAATCTTGGTAAAGGTCCACTAATTGAATATCAAACCAAATATCAAAGTCCTGGGCCTTGCGGTTTCAGAGGATAGGATTTTTTAAGATTATTCCTACACAAGTCAATGTAAAACCAAAGGGCCCCAGGGCGGGGTCATTTTTGGCTATAATTTGAACAGTCGTGATAGAGGTCCACTAGATGAAGTTTCACACCAAACATCCAAGAACTGGGCCATGCTGCTTCAGAGGAGAAGATTTTTTAAGAGTTTTCCTGTGTAAGTCAATGTAAAACCAAAGGGCCCCACGTCGGGGGCATTTTTGGCAAAAGGGCTATAATTGGAACTATCTTGGTAGAGGTCCACTAGATGAAGCTACACACCAAATATCAAAGGCCTGGGCCGTGCGGTTTCAGAGGAGAAGAGTTTTCATTAAAAAAATATATTTTTGGTTCCCGTGACCTTAATGTGCAATGGGCTGGAACCATTTGAACAACTTTTAAAGGGGACCACCTAAGGATCATTCCTATGAAGTTTGGTCAAAATTCTATCAGTGGTTTAGGAGATGTCCTTTGAACAAATTGTTTACGCACGCACAACAGATGAAAAGTGATCCCAAAAGCTCACCTCGTTATTACATGACAGGTTAGCTAAAATGGGAAATTGGCAAGCCATTTTGTGGGAAAGCAACTGTTCTTTTGGCTTTCTGCTATTGGGGTTTCCATTCGAGTCTAGTTATTTCATGTTTGTGTTTCTTTCCGTTTGGTGTCTCTGATGGGAGGTGTGGGTTAATTGTATTGATTCATGATCATTGCCTTCACTTCTACTTTATAGGAAAGCAAACAGGAAGTCCCAAAAGTTGTCTCCCTTAACAACAAGCAGGAAAGATAACTTACTTTTGATCTTCTGGAAAATACAGTAACTCCAGTAATGATGGGTGAAAAAATGCTGTTTCTGGAATTAAAAAAAATTAGTCAACTAATTATCAACATACTAAAATTCATACCATTTAGAATAAGAACATTATTTATCATATGACGTCGTGTCTGAGAGTGTCATAACGCCATGTGATATTTTCGATAATCCACTAGTGGATTAAATATGCAAATTAGGTAGATATGTCCCGTATTCTTACATGTATGACGTCCTTAACGGCGTCGGGTTTACTAATGTCGGAATGCTGACATTTTTGTAAACAATCGTGAATAAAATGTGTTTTAAATGTCATATGTTAAATAGAATCTTGCATTCGTGCTCATGTATTATTGAATTTATTAAACTCGTTGAGAAAAAGGAATAAAATGCTCGGCAAGCCTTGCATTTTATCCCTTTTCCTCAACTCTTTTATAAAATTCAATAATACATGAGCACTCATGTAAGATCCTCTATATTTGTATCAGGCATGGTACCACTATGTATACATGTTACTGTCAGGCAGGTCAACTACATATATGTAAATTTCATATCATCATCTTAACACATCCTAACAACAAATACCCTTGTAAACCCCTGTTAATATAGAGAAATTTCTCTGGCGAAAGAATGTGCACTGTACTGGTTAACCGCTTACCTATAAGCCTACCCAAGAAAGGTGTGGATCGGTAAACTGACCGCCTCAAAAATGAACTTAAATATATTGACTGGGCCGTTCAACTCCAATACAAACAAACAAAACAAAATACAGAGAAATTACAAAGGAATAAATTATAGCTTTTATTTTTGCTGACAAGCCTAGACTGTGGGTACCATAGTTCTCCTATGTATTCGGGGACCCTAAACTCCTTACCATCCTTGTACTCAAATTTGATCAAGTTCAATTTACTACTCTACGTTGTGTCTAAGAATAGCGGAATGAGTGTCAAACAGTGTAGACCCTGATAAGATGCCAAGTTCTGTGATGTCTCATCTGGGTCTTCACCGTTTGCTCAGGCCTGTCTCTTCAAATACAAACGGCAAATATGGTACTCAATGTGGAGGTTCTTCTGAGCATTTACATTCTCTGTTTGGAGCCAAAACAAACCCCATTGTAGTATATGCATCAGTTATTATAATGGTTTCATTTCCTGGGCAAACCTCTTTCTTTTTTTGTTTTATGACATTACAAAGAAGGCATTGGTTGAGTTGTTTAAAGCAAACAGTCATTAAAACAATATTAACTTGAACCTACTTTCATTGAAAAGAACAAATACACTGATATTTTTGCTGGAACAAAAAATGATTCAGATTTTGCAATGAAAACGATAATCAGCAGAATATGACATAAATTTCACTATGGCAGTCAATGCCGAGCCATACATACCCCCCACCCGCCAAAAAGACACCTTTCAGTCAGATGTACAGAAGAATCAGTGTCTTTTCTCGGTCCACATGCTCATAGACACATTTGCACTTGTGGTTCCATAGTAACAGATAAAGTGCTTATTTTGTGTTAATTGAAGGATAATGTTCCTTATTTCTCACATAGGTTTTTATGGAGAATTGACAAAAACTATCCTCAGTTATCACAAAATACCAACCTTATCTGTTGCTATGGGTTCATTTTCTTATGTCAACAACAGAAACTTTATAATTCAAAGGCCATGGGGCTTGTAATATCTGTTTGAATTCTGGAGACTTCAAATAATTGAGGGCTGAGATGTATGGGTTTGAGATGATTGTCATTTTGTACTATCAAAGATTTTTACTTACTGGAGTTTGAAACAACAAGATTCTTCTGTATACTATTAACTTTCATCTCCACATCAATATATATTTTATTTACCCAGAGAATTCAGACTTTTAAATGGGCCTTATAGTGTCATAAATTATAAGTTACGGCATACATTTTGGCCACAAGTTTTTCCTCAATGGCAAACAGTGAAGACCCTGATCAGACTGCTCCTTTCATGAGCAGTCTGATCTGGGTCTACACTGTTTGCTCAGGCTTATCTTTATGGACCTTTTGATATCTGATAATTTAGGGTAAATATGGTAGTAACTATATTTACCTGAAGCTACTATGGCAGATCTTGAAGACAGAAATGCTTCTTGTAATTTGCCTTCTTTTAAAAACATATCACTGGCTCTAACTGACTGAACTGCTAACTGTACCTGTGGAAAGTAAAATACCAACCCTTTCAACCCTGTAGACCAGTACTGATACCCATGCAAACAGTGTAGATCCTAATAAGATGGCTTATAACAGGCCATCTCACAAGGTAGGAAACTGTTCGCCATCCTATTATTTATGATTATCCCGCTGAATAATTAAATTAGCCACACCCATTATTAACTTTGAACCAATTAGATTACTTAATGAAATTTATTCCAGCAAATTCACAAACTGAATGTCATGTTATTACAGTGTAGACCCTGATAAGATGGCTTCTTCTTCAGAAGCAATCTGTCTTAATAATAATAATAATAATAATAGTAATAGTTTTTCTGTCATTTCTGACAATGACCTGTCTTAATCACATGTGAGAAATGCTACAGTTTGTGTATTCTAAGAGGACTGATAAGACTGATTCTAGCTTTAAACTGTTTGTTGCAGATAGAACAAGAGAGGTCAGAGAAAGACAACTCTGTTGGTGATGCCTCAGCTCTTGCTTTGCATTGTGCAAGTTCCTGCTTGACTTGTCTGATTTTTGTTTTTCAACATATGAATGATCTTAATCTACACTGTCTGAAAAGGTAGGGATTGTCCTGTTCAGCAAGACAAGGGTTGATGATTATGACTACAACTCTGAAATCACAAGAATAGACATGCCCAAATTTAAAACGGGAAGAATCCACTTCAGAAACCCAAGGGGTGAAATGGTTTAGCCCAGATTTGACATAACTTAAAAATCCTAAAAATTGGGACACCTTGAGGACATGCTGTAATTCTCCTGAAATTCTGACAAATTTGTTTCATGATCCAGTAAAGAGTCCTAAGGGTTCAGATGGAATGGCAAACAGTGTAGATACTGATCAGACTGCTCCTTCAGTGTCTGCACAGTTTATTAATTAGGTGAGTATTTGGACAAAAAATCACCTGACTATTCGTTGCAGAACCGTGCATCTCACATGACTCAAGAAAGGTTTGGACACCCAGGGATGTGAGACAAAATGTTCAATAGTCAACCCTCTTAACATTAATCTGCCCTTAGCTTCAAGGTGTAGAGGCCATCTGATCTGGATCTACACTGTCATTCAGTTTGCAAATTTGAATAAATAAATTATATCAAGTGATTTGATTGACCGATAGTCTGAAACGGCTGTTGCTAAACTGATTTATTCAGCAGGATAAGGGTTAACTGCTAAATTATAAAGGCCTGTAGGCAGGTGTATCAATTTCTCTCAATAGACAATCCATATATAAAATTCCAGTGGTTCTACAGTATGGTCTATATGAAACATATCTTAAAGATAATGCAAACAAGAATACAGGGCAATTTTTAATTAATTTTTTAGTTTGTATTTTACAGCCCTTTCAATCACTAATCAGAGTTTTTGGAGAAAAACCACCTGACCTTCCATTATAGAACTAGGTGTCTTACATGCAATCCAAGCTAGGCTCTAACCCTCAGTCAGAGAGACAAAATGATTAAGAGACAGCCTTCTTATCCCCTAAGTCATGGCAAACCATAACAATAGGACCAAGAATGCAGTCTAAGGGACAGCCAAATCCCCGGCCACACTTTATATCAAGGCTCAACCTTGTGACCTTCACTTGAGTTGGCATGGTTTATTTATAGGTTCTGCACATCAGCTCAATGAGAGGGATATTTCACCAAACTTTAATGAAAATCCTTCCCGAGGTAAAGGAGATATGGAATGGACACAAAATTCAAAGTTTCAAACTCGTGACCTTCACCTGTGACCTTGACCTTGATTCGGCATGGTTTATTTATGGGTTCTGCCCATCAGCTCACTGAGGGGGATATTTAACCAAAGTTTAATGAAAACCCTTCAAGGGGTAAAGGTTATACAGAACAGACACAAAATTCCAAGTTTCAAACTCATGACCTTCAACTGTGACCTTGACCTTGAGTCGGCATAGTTTATTTCTGTGTTCTACATATCAGCTCAATGAGGAGATATTTGACAAAGTTTAATGAAAATCCCTCCAGGGGTAAAGGAGATAAAAACCGGCATAAAATTAAAAGTTTCAAACTCGTGATCTTCAAGTGCGATGTTGACCTTGAGTCGGCATGGTTCATTTATGGGTTGTGTGTTCTGCACATCAGCTCAATGAGGAGGATATTTTACCAAAGTTTAATGAAAATCCTTTGAAGGGTAAAGGAGATATGGAACTGACACAAAATTCAAAGTTTCAAACTCATGACCTTCAAATGCGACCTTGACCTGGAATTGGCCTGATTCATTTATGGGCTCTGCACATGAGCTCACTGTGGGGGATAAATGACCAAAGTTTAATGAAAATCCTTGAGTGGTAAAGGAAATATGGAAGGGACACAAAATTCAAAGTTCCAAACTCTTAACACTCAAATCTGACCTTGATCCGGAGTCAGCATGGTTCATTTATGGGCTCTGCACATCAGCTTACTGAGGGGGATAATTTGACCAAAGTTTTATGAGAATCCTTGCAGATGTAAAGGAGATATGGAGCGGACACAAAATTCAAAGTTTCAATCTCTTGACCTTCAAATGTGACTTTGACCTTGAGTCGGCATGATTCATTTATGGTTTCTGCCCATCAGCTCACTGAGAAGAATATTTGACAAAAGTTTAATGAAAATCTATCAAAGGGTTCAGGAGATACGGAGCGGACAAGAAAGTTTTACTGACGGACAGAGGCAGACAGACACAGATGGACAGACAGGTGGACAGACAAAGGCCATGCCTATAATCCCCCCTCCGCTTCACATGACAGATAAAAAACAATATTCATCAAGCTTCAGATAAGGAGTACAACTAACATTGATTTTCATTATTTCTAGTTAGAAACATATTACATGTATGTAGGTACTTGCTGGAATCACCTCAGTGGGTGATTCCAACAAGCACCGACAACATATGTTTTAATGGAGAAATAAGACATGTACCAAGACTGACCACATCACATTACTCTTCCTCAGCTGATATTATGATCCAAACATATTCAGGGATGAGAAAGACCCCTTTACCCGCTCCTTTCTGAGCACATAAGATCAAATCCAGAATAGTTTGTTTTTGGAAAAATGGAGTCAAAAAGATGAATTCTCACAAAAGAGGAAGAATCCCATCCCTGCATCTTACCCCTTATCTTAAGGGGAATGAGAACACCTTCAGGGGAGGCAACTCCTGCAAAAGTACTTTTGTCTCCCATGTCAATAGGGGTCAACTCTTAAAGGAAAGAATTTGCTCCTCAGGAGCAAATTCTTTCCTTTAAGAGTAGACCCCTTTTTTAATGGGACAGGGCTTATAGACAAGAAGCCCCCAAAGTTGTCTCCCTTTGAAAAAAGGTGGGAAAATAAGCCAGGTGTTCTCAGTCCCCTTAAACCTACCTCTTTGCCTATATCATCATTTATAACAATATTGTTTATTTGTCCGAGTAACTGAGCTAGAGATTTCAAAGTAGCTGTTGCTGTAGCCAGATTCTCCACACATCTACTTCTTAACCAGCTATCCAGTTCCTGTTCATATACATACTGTAGCTCATATAAAACGTCATTTTATATAGAATATGAAATGTTGTTTACCATATTCACGACCTATTCTGCACAGAAAACTATCAATTCTGTGAACAAAATTCATGAAGATTTTATGGAGTGCAACAAAAGCATTGATTTATGAAATACTATCTTTAATATAGATTTGTGTGTTTGTTTGATTTGAGATTTAAAGTCCCCAACAACACTGTAAAGGTCATTTTGGAGACGTTGACTCCAATTTTGTGGGACTTTTACCCGACATTGAGATGAAATGAAATCTCAAGCCCTGTCACCCAATGAAACCAATAGGGTTTATTAGCATGGACGGTCGGCCTCGCACCGCGGTTCCTGGACAGGCTTAGATCCTCTAAGCGGTTTACCAGTACTAGTGTGCGGGCCAGATTCAGCTCTGCGTGGAAGCATCATGCAGCCCATATATTTCTTCAAGCCCATATGGGTGGGGGCCAAATTTAATATAATACTTACAATACTATCATACCAATGACCAGCATGTATTTTGGATATGTATATGGAATGGCCTCGGTAAGAAACTAATGGTATGGAAATTTTTTAGAATTGCCTCGATGAGGCGATTTTAATAAATATCTACAACATTTGTTTCTTGGAGTAAAAGTTTGCAAAAATCTTTTATGAGTAAGGATACGACAGGGGCATTTCCAACATGAGGGAAGCCAATGCCTATCCCAACATGCTAATCTTTGCACTAAGGATTCATTCCATTGAAATTGTTGTTATAACTAGTTTTGGTGTTATAACGAATGTAAGTGTAAAGAGTTTGAGTCGGTGTCACATTTGGCCATTACCTCAGTTGGTGGGTGGCTAAATTTAGAATTTAGGTCAAATGGCTAAAACAGATTTTGTCAGGACACGGCTTAAAATATATTATTTGAAGAAATGTTTTTGCGAGTAAAGCTAAAGCACAGAATCCTTATATGTACATACCCACTCTGCCACTGCTGTGTTTCCTACTGGTAAAAACTGAATGTCATCTGATGACACCTGAAAACAAAAAACATTGATTATTTCACTTACTGTTAAATCAATGTATGACAACAAAATTTCCACTTAATAGTTTTGGACCAGTTCATTCTAATTCTAGGGATAACAGGTAACTACTCCTCATAAGTTCCCACTACTGACCATTCTAAGGCAGTGATTCTGATATTGTTTATTTTTAATGTAGCTTTGTCAGATTTTCCAATGGGGCTTTTCAAGTTGTACAGTCGAACTTCAATGGCTCGAACACCTTTGGGACCACGAAAATCTGTTCGAGACGGGTAGTTCGAGCCACTGAGGTTACTGTCAGGAGGTATAACGAGATACTTTTAGACATCTTTTCGATGTTCTATAATGAAAATGTATGCTGTGTGTACTCATTAGAATCGCCTCATTGAGGCGATTCTAATGAGTACACACAGCATACATTTTAAGATAAAAGACTAAAATCTCCTTTATTAGCCCCCACTATTTCTTATGTAGAGGATTTCGCTAGGGGCTCAAGAATGGGTTCGACACATCCATGGTAAACGAGCCATCGGTGTTCGAGCCATCAGAGTTCTACTGTATGTGCTTATGATTGTTTACCAATAATTTTCATTACCTGTCCCTGTTGCACGGCAATCACCTCTTGTGGAGAAGAGGGAGCTATTTTCATTACCTGTCCCTGTTGCACCACAATCACCTCTTGTGTGGAAGAAGCTGGTTGCTATGCTGCTTGTGGTTCATTCTTTTGTTTTCTTCAATGTTACTTACTCTTCCTCTAGGTGGTATTGGTAGACTTACCACCTAGTGGCTTTTTTTAGGCATCTATTTCTATAATTTTGTTTAATTTGTATTTTGAAACACAGGCCAAAATTTCCTGAGCATACCTAGTGGCTGTTGGTGTCAATTTAACAACTGGAATTATTTTTCATCTCTATCATTTGGTTCTTAGTTTAGAACTATAGTATATCTCAAAATATTTTTGTTGCCATAAGTAATATCTGGAGAAATCTACGGCTCTTATGAGTAAAACAAATGTCATTACAATCTAGAACTAATATCTCAGCACATGACATTCTCTGATTCTAAACAAAATAAGGAAGCAAACTTGGTAAAGTGCCCTTTTTGTCAAAGTTTTGTGTACACAGGTCAACTAGTCTACTGGAACAGGTCAACTTTTCTACAGTACACCAGTGGCTTACAAGCTAATCTATTCTTAGATGCCTTCACGGTTTGCAGATAGTTCAGCCATTTTCTTAGTAAATTTCCAAAAATAACCCGACACAATATGGATTCCTGCTGTACGTAAGGTGTAAGACTCCATTTAGTACAAAGTTTGTTTGCTTGATTCGAGATTTTACATCAACATTAACATCAACAATATTTAGGTCATTTTGGAGAGGTTGCTTCCAATTTTGTGGAACTTTTGCCCGACATCGAGATGCCTCCAGTCCTGCCGGCAAAACAAACCAAAAGGGTTTATATGTAAGGACGGTCCAATTCACACCAATTTGCCTGGACAGGCTTAGATCCTCTAAGCTGTTTCCCAGTACTCATGTATGGTTGTTTCAGCTCTGTCTAGAAGCATCATGCAGCCCAATCTACATCACGTGAACAAGTCCGTGAAACGAAGACCCCCCTACACCCCACTTTATATAGAGAAAAATGGGGTGTAGGGGGGTATACATTATTTTTCTTATTTTTGCTCCAAGACATAGGTTGTGGGTACTCGTTAGAACCGCCTCAATGAGGCGGTTCTAACGAGCACCCACAACCTAAGTTTGCCGTATTTATAAGAAAAATATCAAGGAATTTCATCAGAAAATGGCCATTTTGGAGATGTGAAAAAATTCACTATGTCGCACGGGTGTGTTATCGTAATGATTTCTCCAAGCCCTGATGGGCAAGGGCCCATTCTATACAAAGTGGGTTAAGAAACAGTGTAGACCTAGATCAGACAATCTGGGTCTACATTGTTTACAAATGTCCCAAAAATGAGATGCCAGGTATGTATGGGTACAAGTGAATGGACACACAAGCAGTAGAGGCAATCTTTTAACCCTTCTCTTGCTGAATATTCATTTAAGCCACACCCATTTCTGTCTATCAACCAATCAAATTACTTGATGTAATTTATTGCTACAAATTCATAAACTGAATGCCAAACAGTGTAGATCCTGATCAGATGGCTTCTTCAGAAGCCATCTGATCTGGATCTGCACTGTTTGCAAAGATAGAGGTTGTCGTGAACAGCAAGATAAGGGTTAATAATTAATGTTGTCTCCCTTGTTCTGTAGAGAAAACAATACCCCCCACGAGAAGATGGCTTTGTATGCAGAAAACCAAACAAGACTTCAAAAGTTGTCTCCCTTGTAAAAATGGCAGGAAAATCAATCCATTCAGCTTATGAAAAGTATTTGTTTTCGGTAATTGAATGGCCCAGCTAACACTAATTTGGTCATACCAAGCTGTCAGTTTACCAAACCATATTTTTGCTGGGCAGGCTAATATGCAAGCGATTAACCAGTACAGTGCTAATTCTGTCACAAGAAACCGACACCTGACCTTCTTGGATCAGCAGAAGGGAGACTGTACGAAAGATTTCATGAACAATCTTCATGAAAGCAGCAGGTACTGAGCCAATAACCTCCAGATCCCCAGTCAGATGTACATCTGATGGCGTTATCGAGGGGGGCTTCATGGTCATACAGGAAAGTTGAGAGTACAACAGTAGCTCAAAAATTCAAACTCAGAAGACAACATGAATCGCCTTAGGGGGCCTAAGTTGTATGAGGGCAAGTTACCAACAAGAGGCCCAAGAGGGCCTGTCGCTCCACCGGCTAACTTCAGACAATTGTCATATTTATTACATTAACCAATGGTATACTAGTGGACTCTTCTATTGCTATATGTTGGACCAGTCCATTTGTCATATAAGGGGTGTCAGGCCTATTTTTTTTTTTCTATTTTTGATGGAAAATTCTGTTAGCAAATAGTGCAGGCCCTGATCAGACATGGTGTTCTGTGGGGTCTGATCTGGGCCAGCACTGTTTGTCAAGGTACCCATTTAGGGTTTTCCCGCATGCAATGGGTAAAAAAGAAACAAGTGATCCACCCAAGGAATGTCTATTCTATATTTTTTGGACCCCAGAGCCATGGTTGGCAGGATTTATGTGAGTGACCATTTGGCATTGCTCCGTTCTAAATATCTAAAGCTCTTGGCCTTATGGTTTCAGAGAAGAAGACTTTTTTTAAGTTTTTCCTATTATAAGTCTATGGGAACTAATATGCCTCTGGGCGTGACCAATTTTTTACCCCAGGGGCATTGTTGGCAGGATTTATTTGAGTGACCACTTGACGTTGCTGCATACTTAATATCTAAGCTCTGGGCACTGATGGTTTCAGAGAAGATTCAACTAAGCCATTTTAACCCTCAGGGATCTGGAGAACTGTTGACACTGTAGTATAATTAGGTCTAATAAATCAATCTCCCTCAGTATTTTGAATTTATTTTGAAACATCAAGTCGTATAAATAGTGTTTGTGTTGAAAACATCAGTTCTATCACCAGTGTGATGGGCATGTGAAATTTCTGATGTTTTGAATTTTAGAATGACAATTGGTAGGTGGACCTCTATAGATATGTGATAGTCAGCAAAATTGGAGGAGATTAATTCAGATACAGGAAGGTACTTTTAAATAAATAAATAAACAAGAACTTTTGAAGAAGAGAAGACTTTTTTAACATTACACTACATGTTATATAGTGAAAATAAACCCCGCCCACTGCAGCCATGTTTTATGTCGGAGCAAAATTTCTTCAAGGAATCTGATAGAGGTCCACCCAAGGAACATGCATGCCAAATAACTATGAAATAAAACAAGAACTTTTGCAGAAAATATTTTCAGCATTACACTATATGTTATATAGTGAAAATAAGCCTCGCCCATGGCGACCATGTTTTTTTGTAAGATCAAATTTTTTTCAAGGAATCTGACAACAGTCCACCCAAGGACAATTCATGCAAATTACAATGAAATCCCACAAGTACTTTTGCAGAAAATGATTTTTTAGCAATATGTTATATTTTAAATAGTGAAAATAAGCCCCGCCCATGGCGGCCATGTTTTTTGTCGGGTCAAAATTTCTTCAAGGAATCTAAAAGAGGTCCACCCAAGGAACATTCATGCAAAATAAAAACAAGGCATCGCATGCGATACAAATCCCCTCGCACTAGACAACTTCGTGTGTGGAAAACACTGAAATGGCAAAAGTCCAACTTGCTTGAGATATTATCATATGCAACATTTGTGTAAAGTTTGTTTAAAAATCCTCCAATAAATGTACATTCTAGAGTGATGACGTTTCTCTAAAAATAGCCATAGCGACCTTGACTTGAGGCCATGACCATGAAAGTAGATCTTGCTCAAGATATTATCATAAGCATCTTTTGTGTGAAGTTATATTAAAATCTGTTAATAAATGTAGGCGGTAGAGCGATGACAAAGTTTTTCTAAAGATAGCCACAGTGACCTTGACTTTGAGGTCATGACCTTGAAAGTCGAAGTAAGTCGAGATATTATCATAAGAAACATTTGTGTGAAGTTCTATTACAATCCATCATTAAATGTAGGCGCTAGAGCGATGACAAAGTTTTTCTAAAAATAGCCACAGTGACCTTGACCTTGAAAGTCTAAATAGCTCGAGATATTGTCATAAGGAACATTTGTGTGAAGTTATATTGAAATTGGTGAAAAAATGTAGTCACTAGAGCAATGACAAAGTTTTTCTAAAAATAGCCACAGTGACCTTGACCTTGAAAGTCAAACTCGCTCGAGGTATTGTCATAAGGAACATTTGTGTAAAGTTATATTAAAATGGATGAAGAAATGTAAGCGCTAGAGCCATGACAAAGTTTTTCTAAAAATAGCCACAGTGACCTTGACCTTGAAAGTGGAACTCACTGGAGATATTGTTATAAGGAACATTTGTGTGAAGTAATATTGAAACTGGTGAAAAAAATGTAAGCGCTAGAGCAATGACAAAGTTTTTCTAAAAATAGCCACAGTGACCTTGACCTTGAAAGTCAAACTCGTTCGAGGTATTGTCATAAGCAACATTTGTGTGAAGTTATATTGAAATCAGTGAAGAAATGTAGGCGCTAGAGCGATAACAAAGTTTTCTAAAAATAGCCATAGTGACCTTGACCTTGAAAGTCGAAATGGTGAGATATTGTCATAAGGAACATTTGTGTGAAGTTATATTGAAATCGATGAAGAAATGTAAGCGCTAGAGGGATGACGAAGTTTTTCTAAAAATAGACACAGTGACCTTGACCTTGAAAGTGGAACTCCCTAGAGATATTGTCATAAGGAACATTTGTTTGAAGTTATATTGAAATTGGTGAAGAAATGTAAACGCTAGAGCGATGACAAAGTTTTTCTAAAAAATAGCCACAGTGACCTTGACCTTGAGGCCTTGGCATTGATAGTCGAACCCGCTTGAGATATTGTCATAAGGAACATTTGTGTGAAGTTATATTGAAATCAGTGAAGAAATATAGGCGATAGAGCGATGACAAAGTTTTTTCTAAAAATAGCCACAGTGACCCTGACCTTGAGGCCATGAGTTGGAAAGTCGAACTCGCTGGAGATATTTTTATAAGGAACATTTTTGTGAAGTTATATTGAAATTGGTGAAGAAATGTAGGCGCTAGAGCGATGAAAATGTTTTTCTAAAAATAGCCACAGTGACCTTGACCTTGAGGTCATGACCTTGAATGTCCAACTCGCTCAAGATATTGTCATAAGGAACATTTGTGTGAAGTTATATTGAAATCAGTGAAGAAATGTAGGAGCTAGAGCGATGAGAAAGTTTTTCTAAAAATAGCCACTGTGACCTTGACCTTGAAGCCATGACCTTGGAAGTGGAACTCGCTCAAGATATTTTTATAAGGATCATTTGTGTGAAGTTATATTGAAATTGGTGAAGAAATGTAAGCGCTAGAGCGATGACAATGTTTTTTTAAAAATAGCCACAGTGACCTTGACCTTGAGGTCATGACCTTGAAAGTCCAACTAGCTCGAGATATTTTTATAAGGATCATTTGTTTGAAGTTATATTGAAATTGGGGAAGAAATGTAGGCGCTAGACCCATGACAAAGTTTTTCAAAAAATAGCCAGAGTGACCTTGACCTTGAGGTCATGACCTTGAAAGTCGATCTTGCTCCAGATATTGTCGTAAGGAACGTTTGTGTGAAGTTATATTAAAATCGGTCAAGAAATGTAGGCGCTAGAGCGATGACAAAAGTACTACGTACGTACGTGGCGCTAGAGCGATGACAAACGTACGTACGTGGCGCTAGAGCGATGACAAAAGTACGTACTTGCGTACGTACGTGCGGGACAAATGCTATATCCCCCTCACAACTATGTTGTGCGAGGGGATAATAAAATCCAACAGGTGGGTTTGGAGGAGAAGATGTTTAAAGATTTTTAATTTTTTGTGTGGTTTTGTTGCCATGGCAACCAGAGTTCTGGGTGTAACAAAATTCTTTGAAGGAATTTAGAAGAGGACTAAGTAAGGATTATTCCTGTGAAGTTTGGTTACAATTGGCTCAGTAGTTTAGGAGGAGAAGATGTTTTAGCATTACACTATATGTTAAATAGGGAAAATAAGCCCCGCCCATGGCGGCCATGTTTTTTGTCAGATCAAAATTTCTTCAAGGAATCTGAAAGGGGTCCACCCAAGGAACATTCATGCAAAATAAAAATGAAATCCAACAGGTGGTTTTGGAGGAGAAGATTTTTAAAGATTTTTAATATTTTGTGTTGTTTTGTTGCCATGGCAACCAGAGTTCTGGGTGTAACAAAATTCTATGAAGGAATTTAGAAGAGGACTAAGTAAGGAACATTCCTGTGAAGTTTGGTTACAATGGGCCCAATAGTTTAGGAGGAGAAGATGTTTTAGCATTACACTATATGTTAAATAGGGAAAATAAGCCCCGCCCATGGCGGCCATGTTTTTTGTCGGATCAAAATTTCTTCAAGGAATCTGAAAGGGGTCCACCCAAGAAACATTCATGCAAAATAAAAATGAAATCCAACAGGTGGTTTTGGAGGAGAAAATTTTTAAAGATTTTTAATATTTTGTGTTGTTTTGTTGCCATGGCAACCAGAGTTCTGGGTGTAACAAAATTCTATGAAGGTTTTTAGAAGAGGACTAAGTAAGGAACATTCCTGTGAAGTTTGGTTACAATGGGCCCAATAGTTTAGGAGGAGAAGATGTTTTAGCATTACACTATATGTTAAATAGGGAAAAAAAGCCCCGCCCATGGTGGCCATGTTTTTTGTCGGATCAAAATTTCTTCAAGGAATCTGAAAGAGGTCAACCCAAGGAACAGTCATGCAAAATAAAAATGAAATCCAACAAGTGGTTTTGGAGGAGAAGATTTTTAAAGATTTTTATTTTTTTTTGGTTTTGTTGCCATGGCAACCAGAGTTCTGGGTGTAACAAAATTCTTTGAAGGAATTTAGAAGAGGACTATGTAAGAAACATTCCTGTGAAGTTTGGTTACAATTGGCCCAGTAGTTTAGGAGGAGAAGATGTTAAAAGAAAAAGTTAACGCACGGACGCACGACGGACACAGGGCCATGACAATAGCCCCGCTGGCCTTCGGCCAGTGGAGCTAAAAATGAAATATTTCTTCTATAGGGCAATAGAAAACTTTAACCAAAAACTTCAACATAAAATTTCTAAGCCAATGACCTTGACCTCAAGGTCCATGAGGGGGATGGGGCTGGTACTGTGCAAACTTACCAATATGTAACAGCAGTCCAAGAAGTAACTAAATCCAACAAGCAGTTTTAGAGATATATACAGCAATAGAAAACTTTAACCCAAAACTTCAACACAAGATTTCTAAGTCCGAGACCTTGATCTCAAGGTCACTGAGGGGGGTGGGGCTGGTACTGGGTGAAACTTTAGTCCATCATGTAACATCAGTCCAAGACGTAGCTTAATCAATCAAGTGGTTTTAGAGATATAGAGCAACAGAAAACTTTAAGCAAAAACTTCAACAGAAAATTTCTAAGTCATGACCTTGACCTCAAGGTCACTTAGGGGGGTGGGGCTGGTACTATGCAAAACTGTAAACCAATATGTAACATCCGTCCAAGAAGTAACTAAAGCCACCAAATAGATTTAGAGACACAGAGCAATAGAAAACTTTAACCCTTATCTTGCTGAATATTGATTTAAGCCACACCCATTTCTGTCTATCAACCAATCAAATTAGTTGATCTAATTTATTGCTACAAATTCATAAACTGAATGCCAAACAGTGAAGATCCTGATCAGATGGCTTCTTCAGAAGCCATCTGATCTGGATCTACACTGTTTGCAAAGATAAGGGTTGTTGTGAACAGCAAGATATTTTTGAGTGATGTACATGGATATGTATACGGTCATGCCGACGCCAATGTCAGTGTGACTGCTATAGCACTTCTGTACTTTCGTACAGGCCAGCTAAAAATATACAGACTGTATAGAGAAAGAAATAAAGACCATAATTTGTCACTTTTCTATATAATCTGTACAATTGTTTGGAAATAAGATGGTTGTTTAAGTAACTGTTTCTGCTTTGGACCCAAAAACAGTTGAAGCTAAAGGGTGTGGTGTACCTCGTATTTGAAAATTCTAAGCAACTTTGAAGTCCCAGCTAAATCAAAAAGACCTTTTCACTCTCCTCTCAATGATTCAAAGTCTGTTATTTAAACAAAAAAATAAAATCCCTTTGACCTATTGAAGTTCTTCTGTATTACCTGAGCATGTAAGTTCAACAACAATCTAATCTGGGCCACAAAAACTTCCATGATTCTCTTCATATCTATACTAGGCCTCACTGGCAGAGTGTCGTTATCTCCAGGGGGAGGAGTGTTGTAGATGAGAATGCCTCCCCACTGAGGACTGAGGAAGGAGTTGGTGGGGATATTCTTGTTGTTGTCATCTCTGATATACAGAGGGTACTGCTCTCTGCTCGGCACATAGACAATGAAGTTGAGCTCTGGGTTGGTAGAGGCTGGCGACACTATAGAAGATAATAATAAACATTATAGTTAAACTTATTGTTGTTGTCATCTCTGATATACAGAGGGTACTGTTCTCTGCTGGGCACATAGACAATAAAGTTCAGCTCTGGGTTGGTAGAGGCTGGAGACACTACAGAGGAAAATTATAAACATTATAGTTAAACTTCAATAGCTGGAATACCTTAACCCTTATCTTGCTGTTCACGGCAAGCCCTATCTTTGGAAACAGTGTAGATCCAGATCAGATGGCTTCTGGATCTACACTGTTTGACACTCAGTTTATGAATTTGTAGGAATAAATTGCATCAAGTAATTTGATTGGTTGATAGACAGAAATTGGTGTGGCTTAAATAAATATTCAGCAAGAGAAGGGTTAAGGCTTAGGGACCATAGAAAATTATTCGAGATAGGGGTAGTTTGAGCTACGGAGGGTTAATCATTGCATAAGGCTAAGAAGCATAATGCGAATGAGTTAAGGATATCTTTTTTATCTTCTATAAAAAAAGGAATGTTGTATGTACTCATTAGAATCGCCTCATCGAGGCGATTCTAATGAGTACACACAACATATCAATTAGGCAATTCTAATAAGTACACACAACATATCAATGAGGCGATTCTATTGAGTACACACAACATATCCTTTCACGATAAAGTCAGAAAAACCTCCTTAGTTATCCTAAATATATGGATTCCTGGAGCTATTGGAAGAATACTCTAGGGACTACAGAACAAGTTCTAATTAGCCATGGTCAACAAGCCATCAGTGTTCAATTTATCAAATTTACACAATGACCCGTTAATTTCTCTTATTTTTACATGGAACATATATTGTGGGCACTTGTTAGAATTGCCTAATCACAATTCGAACAAGTACCGTAAGAAACCTAAAAATTCGGACACCTTGAAGGCTTGCAGTAATTCACCAAAAATTTTAGAATTTTTATTTCACGATCCTACAAGAAGTCCAAATGGCAAACAATGTAGACCCAGATTAGACTGCTCCTTCAGACATTTTTAGCAGCTCCTTTGTTTGCTTAGAACTATCTGTCCCAATACTTAGCATCATTATGGTACCTATAATGTACGCCGGCCTCAGTGGCTCAGTCGGATGCGCGTCTGACTGGTGATCAGGAGGTCGCGGGTTCGACTCCCGCCGGGGTCGGCAACATTCTTTCGTTGAGATTGATCATGAAATCTTTTCTACGGTCATTCTCTCCCTTCCGCTGATTCAAGAAGGGCAGTTGTCAGTTTCTGGCGAAAGAATGTGCACTGAACTGGTTAACCGCTTACGTATAAGCCTGCCCAGGAAAGTGTTGATAGGTAAACTGACCGGCTCAAAAAAATGACCTAAA
Source organism: Lucinisca nassula (assembly GCA_963580285.1). Taxonomy (NCBI): domain Eukaryota; kingdom Metazoa; phylum Mollusca; class Bivalvia; order Lucinida; family Lucinidae; genus Lucinisca; species Lucinisca nassula. Next base: position 4,706,964 of record OY757010.1, read on the forward strand.
TAGTGTTGACTGGGCCGTAAAACTCCAATACAAAACAATACAAAAAAACCTATAATGTACATTTCTAACAATAAATGATCCCTTAATTATCTTTGTTACACCTTTCTATCTGGAACTATGATTATATTGAGGAATTTTCAAATATAGATTGATCAAATTGAACATATATTCTTGTTTACGAAACAGATCAGCCCTTGCATTGGTTTGTTTGAAATCAAGTGTCTGTAGCACAAGTGACTTACCAACGTACAACTGGCAGAAAAGCTGTCAGTGTTTCTCTGACAATAAATCATGTACTAAGATTAATCAGTTTTGATTTGACACCATCCTAAGCAGTGATATTCTGTCACTAAAGTGATTTGTTGCAGAAGAAAACAATTTGTTTATTGCTTCTACTGAGGGAAAATGAGACATCTGGACAAGCCCTTCAGAGATAATTATAGTTACTGATTTCTGAGTATTTATACTAATTACAGAAAAGTTTTCTTGATATGCAGTCCAATCTATATTATGCAAGCACCTAAAGGATTATAAGAATCTTATATGGGTGTGAGGGGTGGATGGAAAAATCCGTCCCAAGGGTCACTGTCCGGCATCACGAGGCTTGCCGAGTGATGCCTGACAGTGATCCCGAGGGACGGATTTTTCTATCCATCCCGCACACCCATATTGGATTCTTTTCCTTGCAAACCTTCCATTTCTTAAAGTGGATTTTAATGCTGCAGTCACTTTGGTTACCGACGTCCACCATCTTGTGATTACACTACAGGAATGTTTAGTGATGTCAAGTAACGTGCCTGACATCAACCTTAACGACGACACATATGAGGTTGTAATCAACCAGTGCATTTATCAAACACGCGATTATAATCAAATTTGGGTCGGAACACCAGGGTCAGAACATAAATTTCTATCCCAGGGTAAAATCACGGATTTCCTTGTCTGGTATGCAAGAAATAAGAATCTTACATGGATGTGAAGGGTGGATGGAAAAATCTGTCCCAAGGATAAATGTCCAGCCTCACGAAGATTTTTCTATCCATCCCTCACATCCATGTTGGATTTCTTTTGTGCTGACGTCAACCTTAACAACAATAAATATGAGGTCATATTCAACCAGTGCATAATATTCGATTTTTACCCTGACTCTGGGTAAGAACACAAGGGTTAGAACAGAATTTCTAACCCAGGCTAAAACCAAGGATTTCCTTATCTGGTGTGCAAGAATAATCAATCTTAACTTGTTTAAGACAGGTGCTTGCTTAACTCTTATCTCGCTAAACACAACAACCAGTGTAAATCCAGATCAGATAGCTTCTGAAGAAACCATCTGATCAGGATCCACAAACTTTGAAAACCGTGTAAATCCGGATCAGACGGAAGAAGCCATCTGATCAGTGTCAGAAGACATCTGATCAAGATCCACACTGTCTGCCATGCAGATTGTGAATTGAACTAATGCATTATATTATCAAGTAATTCAATTGGTGGACAGTCAGAAATGGGTTTGGCTAAACTAAGTGATTCAGCAGGATAAGCGTTAAAACATGAATTTTAATGCTGTAGTGTTTGTCAAGAATTGAATGCCGGCTTGCCTAAAACAGGCCCCAAGGTTGTAACACTTTTTCATGCTCAACTCAGCTAAGCAGGAAATTGTAATGCTCATATGTATCAAATGAAAACAAATCAGACACTTTGCTTGCTCAAATCAACAAAGTCTGTTGATTGTCCTGCTCATAAATTTTAAAATGCAAACAGTTGTTGCCATTTTAAAATTAATGAGCAGGACAAATTTCATGCTCAAGTGAGTTGAGCATGAAAAAAAGTTTTATAACCTAATGGCCCGGTTGCTTGTTTAATCCTTATCTTGCTGTTCACGACAACCCCTATCTTTGCAAACAGTGTAGATCCAGATCAGTTGGCTTCTGAAGAAGCCATCTGATCAAGATCTACACTGTTTGACATTGAGTTTATGAATTTTTAGATTGGTTGATAGACAAAAGTCTGGCCCAGAAAACATGTACACTCCATATTTTCCAGTTCTGTGGTGCATTCCTTGCTTCCAATAGAACATACAGTCGAACTTCAATAGCTCGAACACCTTTGGGACCTTGAAAATCTGTTCGAGACAGGGGGAGTTCGAGCCACTGAGGGTTACTGCTAGGAGGCATAACGAGATACTTTTAGACATCTTTTCGGTGTTCCATATGAATATGTATGCTGTGTGTACTCATTAGAATCGCCCGGATGAGGCGATTCTAATGAGTACGCACAGCATACATTTGTAAGATAAAAGACTAAAATCTCCTTAATTATCCCCCCACTAGTTCTTGTAGAGGATTTCGCTAGGGGCTCAAGAATGGGTTTGACTCATCCATGGTAAACGAGCCATCGGTGTTCGAGCCATCAAAGTTCTACTGCATTTACTGTAGATTATCTCACATGAGTGGCAGTTTTTACTATTATGAACTTTTTTCTTCCTATTTTCTCTGTAGAGAAATTTCCATTACTATCACTTCTATACAAAACACTGCATTGTCATGAACAGTATGGTAAAGCTCTAGAATAATTTTAGAATGGCCTAAAACCCTTACCTAGTTTAGCCTCTAGTGGGTTGATCATGTGGGGTAATTCTGTCTTGGTGAAATAAAATTCATCTTTGTCTCCCTGCCAGTGTCTTTTAGGCTTTGTCAACAGCTTTGTGAAATATAGCACCTAAAAAATATGGACATCTTCACAACACAAAATTTGTCAACAGTGTAGAGAAATACAACACCATGTGAACATTTGTATCACACAAACTTTCTCAGTGATTTCAAGGGCACAGACAGGAATAGGGTAATGCTGAATTGAAATGTAGACCAATATCTTTTTTTTTAACCTTTGACCTCTAAGTATGACCTTGACCTTGGAGGTACGGACCTGGGTTTTGCACGTGACATGTCATCTCATGATGGTTAACATTTCTGCCGAGTAATTTTAAAATCCGTCAAGAAATAAGGAAGTTATAAAAACAAAAAAAAAAATCTTCAATATAGAATTTTTAAGTCTGTGACCTTGACCTTGAGATCATGGGGCAGGGAATTGCAAAATAAAACTCTGGACCTATATCTATCATCATGCCACACATGAACCAAATCCATCATACGGTTTGGAAAATATGAGCTCTTAAAAAACTTGAACGTAAATTTAGACGCCAATGCTGACTCCAATGCCAACACTTAAGCCAACACCGGGGATAGTGCAATAGCTCTATCTGGACTTTGACCAGGGAGCTAAAAATGTGGAGGGAATGGGGGTCAAATAGCTCTTCCTGTACCTTTATATAGGCCAGTGCAAAACAAGGTGGTAAAAGATATGAATCTCTGCCATTGGTATGGCCCAGGGTAGCGGTATCATCTTCTAATAAGATACCACCATAGCCACAGCTCCAAATTTATTTAAAAGACATTTTTATCAGTGGAGCGGAACCATTTTGGCAATTTTGATAGACAGTCACACAAAGAACATGCCTTTAAAAATCAAAATCTGTTCACTGGTTTAGGAGATATCTTTTAAGAAAAGGCTCTCATTGAGCTAAAGAAACCAGAAATTCAACTTCGGTGAAGTTGATGTCGCACCTGCTCCCCACCTGCCCCACACAAAAAAATAAAAGTTTATTTAAGGCAGAAGAAATGAATATAGGGCTTTGAGAAGAATCCATAGCCTATATATGTGAGGTAAAAAACTGACTAAGTTCACAATGTGGAAAAAGTGATAAAAATTGATCCCAAGATAAAGTCAAAACCACATGCACATCCTCATACCATAGGTAAAAACACACACAAAGTTTTAAAATGATCAATATAAAACTGTAAGAGAAGTTGCGATGACAAGAGGTACCTATTGTATATCAACTAAAGCTTAAAATTGGCTAAGTTCACAATGTGCAAAAGTGAAAAAAAAATATTCTGAGAATTATGTCGAAATCACATGCACAACCTCATACCATGGCGAAAGCACACGCAAAGTTTCAAAATGATCGGTATAAAACTGCAAGAGGAGTTGCGATGACAAGAGGTACCTATCATATATCAATTGAAGGTTAAAAATGACTAAGTTCACAATGTGGAAAAAGTGAAAAAAAATGATCCGACGATAAAGTCCAAACCACATGCACATCCTCATACCATAGCGAAAGCACAATCCTCATACCATAGCGAAAGCACACGCAAAGTTTCAAAATGATCGGTATAAAACTGCAAGAGGAGTTGCGATGACAAGAGGTACCTATCATATATCAATCGAAGGTTAAAAATGACTAAGTTCACAATGTGGAAAAAGTGACAAAAATTTATCCGAAGATAAAGTCCAAACCACATGCGCATCCTCATAGCATGGCAAAATCACACACAAAGTTTCAAAATAATCGGTATGAAACTGTAGGAGGAGTTGCGATGACAAGAGGTACCTATCGTATATCAAATGAAGCTTAAAAATGGCTAAGTTCATAATGTGCAAAAAGCGGAAAAAAATATTCTGAAAATTATGTCGAAACCACATGCACATCCTCATACCATGGGGAAAGCACATGCAAAGTTTCAAAATGATCGGTATAAAACTGCAAGAGGAGTTGCGATGACAAGAGGTACGTATCGCATACCTAAAAATGACTAAGTTCACAATATGGAAAAAGTGACAAAAATTGATTCGAAGATTAAGTCCAAACCACATGCGCATCCTCATATCATGGCGAAAGCACATGCAAAGTTTCCAAATGATCGGTCTAAAAGTGTAGGAGGAGTTGCGATGACAAGACATCCAGTGTAAAATGTTGACGGACGGACGGACGGACGGACGCACGGACGCACGTTCTCACGAACGGATACTTAAGTGGCTAGGCGTCGGCATATTGACTACTTAAGCGGCAAATTCTCTTAAGCGGCAAGCCACCTAAGAGCGAATTTTTGCCACTTAAGTACCCAAATAACGGAATAAACCCCATTTGGACCTACGAATATATACTTAAGTGTCAAAATGTCCAAATTTTTTGCCCCCTAAATGTCGTTTCGTTGGTGCGGATGGACGGACAGACGGACGGACGGACGGAAACTTGCACGCCTATGTCTTCCTGCTAAAGCAGGTGCGAAAAAAACACATGATCTCTTGTTGCAGAACTTGGGATCTCACATGATCTGAATGATGCTAGAATGCACAGAGGTAACAGACCAAAAGTTTATCCAGGGATACAAATTTGAAAAAGTCATTTGACTTTTTTCTGAATCCCTTGTGTATGATATGTGTATTTCTGTCATCAATACTTGTGTATAAGATGTGTGTACATATATTATACAAAGAAATAAAGTTGAAACCAAAAGTTTATGAGCGAGTGATCTTCAGCACTAGGCCACAGAAAGCGCAAACTACTACTCATTACAAAAACACGCCTATACAAATACATTGCCACCTTTATCTCCAAAAAAATGAAACTTTTATGATGAAATATTGTGATATTTTTCTTATTTCTGCTCAAAATATAGATTGTGGGCGTTCGTTAGAACCGCCTCATTGAGGCGGTTCTAACGAGTACCCACAATCTATATTTTAGAGCAGAAATAAGAAAAATAAGGTATACCCCCCGGAAACCCTAGTTTTACTATATACAAGTGGGGTTCAAGGGGGTCAAAATTATATAGGCGTGTTTTCGGGATGTGTATTTACCCTAAGTATTCCGACATCTCAACTCCTTACCATACTTGTTCTAAAATATGAACAAGTCCAATACACTGACATCAGCCTCAGCAGCTCAGTCAGATGTGCATCTGACTAGTGATCAGGAGGACGCGGGTTCGATACCTGTTGGGGACGGCAACATTCTTTCGTGGAGATTGACCATGAAATCTTTTTTACGGTCATTCTCTCCCTTCTGCTGATCCAAGAAGGGCAGTTGTCAGTTTCTGGCAAAAGAATGTGCACTGTACTGGTTAACCCCTTACATATAACCTGCCCGAAAGAAAGCCGGCCTCGGTAGCTCAGAAAGATGCATGTCTGACAGGTGATCACTGACATCAGCCTCTGCAGCTCAGTCAGATGTGCATCTAACTGGTGATCAGGAGGATGCCGGTTCGATACCTGCCAGGATCTGCAACATTCTTTCGTGGAGATTGATCATGAAATGTTTTCTACGGTCATTCTCTCCCTTCCGCTGATTCAAGAAGGGCAGCTGTCAGTTTCTGGCAAAAGAATGTGCACTGTACTAGTTAACCGCTTACATATAAGCCTGCTCAAAAATGACCTAAATAGTGTTGACTGGGAAATAAACTCCAAAACAAACAAACAATAACCTGCCCAGGAAAAGTGTGAATTGGTAAACTGACCGCCTAAAAAATGTTCTAAAATAGTACTAACTGGGCCGTTAAACTCCAATGCAAATAAACAATACACTGCCAGATGTTGGGTCTAAAGTTAGCGAGATAGATTGCAAACAGTGTAGACTCTGATAAGATACTACTGTTTGCTCAGGCCTGTCTATCCAAATACATATGGTAAATACAGTAAATCAAATGACAGCAGGGTCCAATTGTTCAAAGCATCGTTAGCTTAACGAGCTCGTTAATGGTCATATTGTTAAGTGTTCTAGCAAGTTTAATATTTAAAATTTTGGTATGTTTGCTGAAAAAAATGTGAGCAGCTTTTGCATTTGCAAAAGCTGCTCACATTTTTTAAGCAAAAATATTAGTATATTTGCCATATTAAATGATCAAAGATTTAACGAAAGTTAACTAACAACATCGTTAGTTTTGAACAACTGGCCCCTGATCAACAAAGAAACATACCTGTGATTTAATGCTTATTTCTGTGTAATTGGCCATCTTGTCAATCAAAGGCTGAAGGTATGCTGCAATAGAAGAAAGCACAGCACTGTACTTTATATCTGAAATTTTCTTTCTCAGTTTTCAAACTATGATATATTTAATATACCACATGAATATGGTTGTTTAGTGTTGTGTTCAATGTCCGTGTCGGTGTCATTATCAACAATTTCACCAGTTGCATTTTTCTGTAATTGCTTTATCCACTTTCAAGTTCTTGATTAAATTGTCCTCCCATTATCCAGTTTGGAATTTTTCCGCTGACATGCAAGTTAGCTAACAGTATGCAATCATTACTGTCAAATTTCTTAACAGAGAGGCTCTCAATTGGGAAAACAGGATACTCTTAAATTTATCGTCAGAACGTATGTTTTCTTGAGCACATGTTCAGATAGGACAGATCTGTTTTTAATGACACAGACTGAATATGGTGTTCGGAATTTAGAGTTCAGAATAGACAGGTTAACCCTTGTCCTGCTGAGCCCTGATATGCCTTATTTTCCAAACAATGAAGATCCAGATCAGATAGCTTCTGATCAGGATCTACATTGTTTGCCATTCAGATTGTAATCTGATTGGTTGATAATAGGTAGTGGGTGTGGCATATATGAATATTCAGCAGGACAAGGGTTAAATTTGCATTATGTACAAAGTAAAATAATCGGAACTTCGATTTTTGTTCAGCTTTGACAGGAATTAGGAGTATACAGTGTTCAGTTTACACAGTTTCCACTATACATGAATTAACCAATTAATAAATGAAAACAATTTTGGTAACGGGCCTCCGTGGCCTAGTGGATAAGAGCGCTGACTCTTAGTCATTAGGTCTCTCACCGCTGTAGGTTCGAGCCTCGCTCGGGCCACGTGTGAGACGCCAAGTTCTGCAACGGAAGGTCAGGTGGTTTTTCTCCGGGTACTCCGGTTTTCGCCCACCTCTGATTAACGATCGGCTCGATATGAGTGAAATAATCTTGAAAGGGCCGTTAAACCCAAACCAAAAAAAAAAAAAAAAAAACAAAAAAAAAAAGAAAACAATTTTGGCACTTGTGGGTCCTTTTTTTTCTCATTGCTCTTAGTTTACTAATTTACATGCAATTAAGCGTCATTGGTCAGTGACAATCACATGGACATGAGCAGTCTAAGCACTTTTATATATACATGTGCTGTAAAAATCCTAAATGTTTGAACACCTTGAGGACTTGCTGTAATTCTCCAAAAATTTCTACAAATTTGTTACATGATATAGAGAGGAGTCCAAAATCGTGCAGATGGAATGGAAAAAGTGTAGATCCTGATCAGACTGCTGTTCTGCACTGTTTGCTTTGGCCTATCTGTCGCAATACTTAGGATCATTACGGAATACAACTTTGGATTAACTAGTAAACAATAAACCCAAAGACAGCACAAACTATACAAAGTGTCTCTATCTACGTTAACGCTTCTCTTGCTGAATATTTTAATCTGCCACACCCATTACCTATTATCAACCAATCAGATTACTTGATGTAATTTATTCCTACAAATTCATAAACTGAATGTCAAACAGTGTAGATTCTGATCAGATGGCTTCTTCAGAAGCCATCTGATCTGGATCTTCACTGTTTGCAAAGATAGGGGTTGTCGCGAACAGCAAGATAAGGGTTAAATTAGAATCAACAACAATAAATTAGAATCCCGAGACAGTTGCTATCTGTGACAATCTTGTCGGCTAAAACCTACTCACCATTTACAGCTCCTCTGATATCCCACTGGGCATCAATAACATCTGGCTGAGGGTTGACTAGTGTTATTGTAATGTCATAACCAGGATGGGAACGTACAGATCTCAACATCTCCTTGTCAGGCTGAGAAAACAAAGACAGTTTTAGTTGACTGGAACAGTAACTCTAACCTCAAAATTTTCCAATGTTTATTGAATTTTACTGGCACTGTATTAAGGCATATCAAGCTAGGCAGTTTACTTTTCCTGGGCTGACAAACACTACTGTTATAGTGCGAACAATTTGACCCAAGACTGACCTGTATGCATCACGTGAATTGAGACCCATTTACCGACCGCTATATATTGAATAACAGTATCGTCATCTACGGGAGATGACGAAGATAAATACATGCATTCAGTCGGGTGTGAAATTATGTTAATAGAGTTCATCAATCTCAGGTCAATTTGTTCGAACTATACAGTAGTTAACTAGTACAGTTTACATTTTTTGACAGATATTTACAATTGCCCTTCTTGAATCAGCGGAAGGGAAAGAATGACTGTAGAAAGCATGGATGTTCAAACAGAATGTTGCAGACCTGACATGGATCAAACCCATGGTTTCCTGATCACCAGTTGGGCACATATCAAAATAAATTCACCTGGGATTGATATATTTTTCTCGAAATAGATGCCTGTGTTTTGACAGAAAAGATGAATGGTTTCCAAAAGAGAGCCCCATCTGTGGAAGTATCAAGAAAAGAGCCACATCATGTGAACAAGTCTGTGAATGAACACCCCCTTAAACCCCACTTTATAAAGAGAGTGAGTGAGTTTTTTAGTTTTACGTCCCACCAACAGCTAAGGTCATACGGAGACGGGACCTCGGTTTAAAGACTCATCTGAAAGTCTGGAGAAGCCCGGGATCGATCCTGCGATCCCTAGTTTACAAGGCGTGTAGCATAACCACTGCACCACAGAGGCTTCTACTTTATATAGAGAAAACTTGGGTATACGGGGGTATTCATTATTTTTCTTATTTCTGCTCCAAGACATAGGTTGTGGGTACTCGTTAGAACTGCCTCATTGAGGCGGTTCTAACGAGCACCCACAACCTATATTTGCAGTTTAAATAAGAAAAATATTAGGGATTTTCATCAGAAACTAGCCATTTTGAAGATAAAAAAATATATACTATGTTGCACGGGTCTGTTATCGTAATGAGGTCTTCAACAGACACCTCGTAATTCCAATCAAAAGGAGATGGAGTGCCGTGCTGTTCTGCAATTCCTACCAGGTGTAATAAATTCCGTTTCTTGTAAAAATCAATGAAAGTATACTTTTTCTGTAAAATATGAGCCATTCCATGTGAAAAGGCACTTCTGGGAATGCACCCAGCAGACTCCAAGCATTCCGATTACTTCTCACTGTAGGCTATATTGCTGCCCCTTGACCCAACTGAGAAGGTTGTATGATAACAGTAGATATGCAGGCTGGTTTCAGTATTTGCTGAGTGTAATGCATGGAGATCCCTTTCCACTTGACATGGCCCATCTTACATTTTTATCCCTTTTTGTATCAAATGGAATATACCAGGAATCTATTGCAAAAGTCAGGGGTGTCAGGTTGTTTTCTTCAAAATTTATTTGGAAAATGGCTTACCTTTTTGCAAACAAGTGTAGGCCCTGATCAGATGCCACATTCTGCAGCTTCTGATCTGGGCCTGCACTCTTTGTTAATTACCTGTTTTGGGGTTTCTGGTACAAAATGAGTTATTATCTAGATGAATCCTGTGCAGCACTGTCAGAAAAATATTCCCAACCATTCCAACCTACAGTTTTGTGTCAAAAAGATTTTGCAACGAATACATTTCCGCTTAATCTCAATGTATTTTTTTTTGCAAATATATTTCAAATGGCACGAAGTATATAACAGCGAAATTTTGCTATTAAGACCACGTAAAATTAAGACTAATTCTGCTTTTAAAAGCTTATTCAGAAAGGTGCAGTAATTCATTCTTCGTTCATTCTTCGTGTTTTCTGCACACAATGTCCTCTGGTCAGGGACCACCTTTGGGGCTGTTCAAAAATGGTTTTGAAGACAACTTTTGAACAGTCCCAAAAGGTGGTCTTAATATAGGAATTTTACTGCATAAAAATATAAAGTGAAACTTTGGCTGCTCAAACACCTTTGGAACATTAAAAATGTGTTCTATATAGAAGAAGTTTGAGACATTGAGGGGTATTCATAGAGCCATGTCAGAAGGCAGAATTCTTATATGAAATACAGGTATGTTGTTTTTTGTTTGTTTGATCTGAGGTTAACTATCTCCTCAACACAAATTAGATCATTTTGGAGACATTGCGTCCAAGTTTGTGGGCCTTTTTACCCGACACTGAGATGAAATGACATCTCGAGCCTCAGCAAAAAAAAACCCCAAAAAACATATTTGCCATATTAAATAAGTTAACCCATAAAATGCCAATCACGACAACTGTCTTCTATTTTGCTGTCTGTCGGTTACCATACAAGTCATTTTTTTTTTTTTCACAAATTGTGGTTCAAGATCAGACTACCCCTGTAGGAGCAGTCTGATCTGGGCCCACATTGTTTGCCTACATGCAACAGTTTTAAAAGGTCTGAAAGAACTTCACCAAACGACATAAGCAGACAACATTTTCATAATTTGCTTTTCTGGGCAGCTTAAGGCTTAAATTTTTACATTAGATAACCAGCCAGAACCTAAGTTTGAAGAACTAGACCCTGGAGTGTCTTTAATAATAATAATAATAATAATAATAATAATAATAATAATAATAATAATAATAACAATAATCAACCTTATTTATAGAGGGGAACACATTTAGTTATAATAATAATCTTCCATGTGGCCCTCTTTTCCTGGGTAGGAACCAGTACTAAGCAAAGTGGATAATGTCTCTTGCTCAAGGAAACAACACTTGGCGCTTGCAGGGATCGAACTGGCTATTATTATTCTCATGAGACAGACAGTTTCCTTTAAATGAGCTTAGCACTGACTTTGTAAAATATCCACAGATTCCAGATTTCAATCTACAGAATGGATCCAGAACCACCGTCAGTCACCATTCCTTTGAAATCTATACATGAATAGCAATCCTAATAACTTAGAAACTATTCTGTGGACCTTTGATAACTAGGCATTTCTTTTATCTCATTATATAGTAAGTTTTGAAACATCTGCCTTGACAGAAATAAAAACAGTTGTTTCTTTTTTATACGAAATAGTACTGAGAAAATTAAGTCCGAAATGATGTCCTGGTGCCAGCGGTTCAAAACTAACAACGTCATTAGTTAACGTATCGTTAAAACTTTGATCATTAAATATGGCAAATATGCTAACATTTTTTCAGCAAAAATACAAAAATTTTCGATATTGTTCTTGCTAGAACAGTTAAAAATTTGACAACTAACGAGCTCGTTAAGCTAACGATGCTTTAAACAACTGGCCCCAGGTGAATAACAAATGCATCCATTACTGGGAAGCTTTGTCTGACTATTGCATGTAATGTCTCATTAACCATTTTTGTACCAAATGGAATCTTCTACCTTACATATAACATGAGTCCATTTCAAAATTTAGGTTGTGTTTTCTTCAAAATTTGTTAGGAAAATGGCTGAACGTTTGCAAACAGTGTAGGCCCTGATCAGACGCCGCATTCTGCGGCGTCTGATCTGGGGCTGCACTCTTTGCCAGTTACCCGTTTTGGAGTATCTGGTACTAACAGGGTTAAAAAGCGAACCTATATGAAAATCGTACTTTAAGATTCACTGGAGGAAAAACTTTCAAACTATTTCTGCCTCCTGTGCTCAGTAGCCTATTTTTAAAGGAAAACAAATATTTCAGCGCTTTGCTTTAAGGAAAGAGATGCTAGGATTACAGGAAAGCAATCAGAAACTCCTCCTGAAAAGTGTCTCCCCTCCACAATAAATGACAAACATGCCAGCTGTAGTGGTGTACCCATTCTCTTTCAAGCATGAGTTTGCCAAAAGGGGCTTTACCCATTTGGTACCAGAAACCCCAAAATGGGTACCGTGACAAACAGTGCAGGACCAGATCAGACGCTGCAGAATGTTTGCTGAAAGTTCAGTCATTTTCCAAATAGATTTCGATGAAAACACAACCTGACACCCCTAAATTTTATAATGAACTCCTGCTATATATAAGGAGGAAGATTCCATTTGGTACAAAAGGGGTTAAGTAAACCGCATGGAAGACCTTTGTGCATGTCTAGGCTCACCTGAGCCTTTGCTGCTATCATTTGTGTTAAGTCTACCATTTTCACATAGACTGCATAACCATTACACATTACGATAACACACCCGTGCGACATAGTGCATTTTCTCACATCTCCAAAATGGTTACTTTTCTGATGAAAATCCGTCATATTTTGCTTATAAATATTGCAAACATAGGTTGTGGGTGCTCGTTAGTACCGCCTCATTGAGGCGGTTCTAAAGAGTACCCACAACCTATGTCTTGGAGTAAAAATAAGAAAAATAATGTTTACCCCCAAGTTTTCTATATACAAAGTGGGGAGTAAGGGGGTGTTCATTTTACGGACTTGTTCAAGTGATGATATGAGGGGGTATCCATGTATTATTTTCCTTATTTCTGCAGGAAAACGTATGTTGTAGGAACTCATTAGAACTGCCTTGCCAAGGCACTTGTGAGTACTGACAACATATGTTTCATGCAGAAATAAGACAAATTTCAAAACTTTTCACACGAAAACAAAATGCCTTTTTTGAAGCTATGGAATGGCTCAAACCTTCTTATTTCTTGCTCCCCTGGCAGAGTTATATCCCTTGATCACCGAACTTTCTCTCACTATTAGTTCTCTGACTATATCAGTTATACTGGATGATAAAGACTGGACATCTGAAACAGACAATCTTTTAATAAACAAGTTAACCACCACACAACAAAACCTACAATAAAAGCTGTGTGATCAGCAAACACTCAAATCAACCTGCACATCCAGCCAGTAGGGCAAGAATTTTCTTGCACACCAGACAAGGAAATCCGTGATTTTACCCTGGGATAGAAATTTATGTTCTGACCCTGGTGTTCCGACCCAGGCTTCTAACATAAATGCGCTTCAATTCTATTCAACTGCCGGAACTACTTCAGCACTACTTTTATTTTGTAAACAATATACATGTGCGAGCTGTCAAAACTAACCAGAGGTGTTCTGCAAGAAAAAGAATCCAATATGGGGTTCTGTTGCAGATGAGCGTTTCCAACCCTCTGGATGACCGTGCTGAGCAGAACCTCAGCATAGCCTCAGTTCCGCTCAGCAGGGTCATCCCTCGGGCTGGAAACGCTCATCTACAACAGAACACCATATCAGATTCTTATATTCCCTCATCTCTCTTTGGATAACCTGGAGGCTGTAGAACATAGCTTTAGATAAGGTGCTTTTTTCTTCTGAACAGTACTGACATTATTCTTATTTCTGAATGAAAACATGCAGAAATCAGGCACTTCTAATGGCACTTCTAATGTGTGGCCACATGTTTGTGTGCAGAAATAAGAAAAATAATATTTGGATGTCCTTCTTATCTGGGGCAACCGGCCCCGATAGCTCAGTTGGTTGAGTGTCCACTCCGGGGAATGGGAGGTCACGGGTTCGATCCTGGGCCGCAACGTACCAAAGTCTTTAAAAATAGTACTAGCTGCTCCTCGCTTGGCACTCAGATTTACGGGGTAGAGCTAGGACTAGTGGACCTAGTGTCAGGATAATGTGAATGGGTGTGGTATCATGTAATGTGTCTGGGACATGATACTTCAGTGAGGCAGCACTATAAAAGTGAGCATTGAGCTCCCTGTCGCAACCAGACACCGTCGTGATATGACTGAAAAATTGTTGAAAGCGACGTTAAACCAAAATTCACACACACACACATTCTTATTTGGGGCTAAGTGTAGAAAGCTCATACTGCCACAGCCACAAAGAGAATAATATAAAGGTAGCTTGGCATTGTCAGGCCACATTATATGGAACTGTCTTCCATATAGTGTAAAGAGTGCACCCTCTGTGGAATCTTTCCACATTAAGCGTTTAAAATGGATGAAAATCTAAGTTTTAACATTTTTTTTTTTTTTTTGGTGTGTGCGCATAGTCATTAGTTTGTATACATGTACCGGGTATATATCTTTTTCTCGTATTATGTATAGGTTCTGTTGAGTGTGTGAAAGGAAATTTGCAGTCTCTTTCCTTGTATATATATATTAGTATTACATGCAATTGATCTAGAATGTCTGCAGGGTCGGGCACCTTCTTATCATGTGTATGTTATCCTCAGCCAGGTGATATTTATATTATTCTTTTTATTTAACTTTCTTTTCTTTCTTCGTCTTTCCTAAATTGTCAATAATTTCTAAAATTTGCCTCCTGTTTATAAACAAGAGGCCCATGGGCCACTATGCTCACCAGAGCTCAGGGGGCACTGTCCACTGGCAGCAAAGTATTTAAATTAACCATGGAAGCCCTGCCCAAGGATGCTTCAGATAAAATTTGGACCAATCAGCCTAGTGGCTTCAGCGGTCTGATGTAGCTTGAATATGTTGTTGCAGGACAACAGATGACCACTGACAATTTCCCATCTGTGGCAACCAATAGGCCTAAAAGAACATTATTAAAGGAACATTTCTATGTAAGTTTGACAAAATATCTTGAAAGGCATAAATGTCATTTTTCAATTTTCCCCATTATAAGTCAATGGAAACTCTTAACTTGCCATAGCAAACAAACCAAAGAGCCAAATTTCATAAACCGGAGCTCAGATGGGCACTGCCTAATGGCAGACATGTATTTTAACAAAGGGGCCGGTAAATCGCATTGGCGATAGCGACGTTACCGCCCCCGAGGGCCCGTGAGAGGTCTTAAGACACATGATGCGTGTGCATTGGCAAATAAGGGAGCCTGTTGACCGGCCCCGAGGGTATATAAACATCGCAAATCTCGGAACACCAACATTGTGAACATCCCTCTGAAGAAATCCATATTATTGGGAGAAACTAGTCAGAAAATTTGCAAAATAAAACCTTCACAATGAACCATTATGAGCATTACTGAGCAAATGGCACGAATCGTCAGCCATTCACCTCTTACATGTATTTTAATATGGTATGATTTTAATCTATCAATAAAGTCTCCCAAACAAACCCCATTCCCAAATGAGAACTCATGTGGACTGTATCTGAAATATTAGGTGTTTTATATAGTAGAGAGGGTGGGGCATGAACCTATTGGAGCCCTGGTTGGTGTCACTAAATGTGTCTTATAAAAAAGAACAGACATATATGGTTTAGCGGTGGGATATGTATGGCACCTGAGATGTAAGGCCTTTTAAGCAGTGGAGGGATTCAGGCTTGGTGGATTCCAGAAAAGCCTAAGATTGTTGCAACCTAATGCTGAACAGTTTCTGAGATATGAGGCCCTTTTATGAAGTGGATGGGAGAGAAATGGCCCCTGCAGACCCCACAAGATGGGGTTACTGAATGTGTCTAATAACAATGAACAAGAGTATATCTGACTATGTGGTGGGGATTTGAATAGTTTCTGAGATATATGGCCTATTATGAAGTGGGGTCTTACCATAAGGAACAAGAAAATGTGGGGATCTGACCAGTTTCTGAGATATAAGGCTTTTAATAAAGTAAAGGGGTGGGGCATGGCCCGTGGCACCACAGTGGGGACCCCATGCTGGTGTCACTGATTGCGTCTTATCATAAGGAACAAGAATATATATGGCTTAGGGGTAGGGCTCTGAACAGTTTCTCAGATATATGGTCTTTTGTGAAGTTGAAGGGTGGAGTATGGCCCGGGCAAGCCCTGGGGAACCCTATGTTGGTGTCACTGAATGTGTCTTATCACAAGGAACAAGAATATATATGGTTTAGGGGAGGGGATCCGTAAGGTTTCTGGAATATTTGACCTTTTATGAAGTGGAGGGAGTGGGGCATGACCCCGGCACATCCCAAGGAACCCTCAGCTTGGTGTCGCTGAGTGCGTCTTATCATAAGGAACACGACTATATATGGTTTAGGGGTGGAGATCTGAATAATTTCTGAGATAAATGGCATTTTATGAAGTGGAGGGGGTGGGGCATGTCCCCGGCACATCTGGGGGGGACCCCCAGGTTGGTGTCACTTAATGCTTCTTATCATAAGGAACAAGAATATATATGGTTTAGGGATGGGGATTTGTAAGGTTTTGGAATATTTGGCCTTTTATGAAGTTTTGTTTGTTTGTTTGATTTGAGGTTTAACGTCCCAGTTAACACTGTAAAAGTCATTTCGGAGACGTTGCTTCCAATTTTGTGGGACTTTTACCCGACATTGAGATGAAATGACATCTCAAGCCCTGCCACCCAATGAAACCAATAGGGTTTATTAGCATGGACAGTCCACCTCGCACCGCGGTTCCTGGACAGGCTTAGATCCTCTAAGCGGTTTACAAGTACTAGTGTGCGGGCCGGATTCAGCCCCAGATTGGTGTCACTGAATGCATCTTATCATAAGAAACAAGAATATATATGGTTAAGGGGTGGGCTCTGAACAGTTTCTCAGATATATGGTCTTTTGTGAAGTCAAGGGGTGGAGTATGGCCCGGGCGCACCTTGGGTGACCCCTAGGTTGGTGTCACTGAATGTGTCTTTTCATAAGTAACAAGAATATATATGCTTTTGGGGTTTTGTTTGTTTGTTTGATTTGAGGTTTAACGTCCCCGTCAACACTGTAAAGGTCATTTTGAAGACGTTGCTTCCAATTTTGTGGGACTTTTACCCGACATTGAGATGAAATGACATCTCAAGCCCTGTCTCCCAATGAAACCAATAGGGTTTATTAGCATGGACGGTCCGCCTCGCACCGCGGTTCCTGGACAGGCTTAGATCCTCTAAGCGGTTTACCAGTACTAGTGTGCGGGTCGGATTCAGCTCTGCGTGGAAGCATCATGCAGCCCATATATTTCTTCAAGCCCCTATATGCTTTTGGGGTGGGGATCTGTAAGGTTTCTGGAATATTTAGCCTTTTATGAAGTGGAGGGGGTTAGGCATGGCCCCCGCACAACCCGGGGGACCCCCAAGTTGGTGTCACTGAATGCGACTTATCAAAAGGAACGAGAATATATATGGTTTAGGGGTGGGGATCTGTAAGGTTACTGGGATATTGGGCCTTTTATGAAGTGGAGGGGGTGGGGCATGGCCCAGGCACATCCCAGGGGATCCCCAGGTTGGTGTCACTGGGTCCATCTTATCATAAGGAACAAGAATATATATGGTTTAGGGGTGGGGATCTCAATGGTTTCGGAGATAAATGGCATTTTATGAAGTGGAGGGGTGGGGCATGTCCGAGGCACATCCCGGGGGACCCCCAGGTTGGTGTCACTTAATGCATCTTAGCATAAGGAACAAGAATATATATAGTTTAGGGGTTGGGATCTGAATGGTTTCTGAGACTAATGGCATTTTATGAAATAGAGGGGGCAGGGCATGTCCCCGGCACATCCCCAGGGACCCCCAGGTTGGTGTCCATTGATGCATCTTATCATAAGGAACAAGAATATATATGGTTTAGGGGTTGGGATCTGTAAGGTTTCTGAGATATAAGGCATTTTATGATGTGGAGGGGGCGGGGCATGGCCCGGGCACAACCTAGGGGACTCCCAGGTTGACATAAAAGCATATGGCTGAGAGAAGTTTACTCAAGGAACATGTTTATGTAAGTTTTGTCAAAATATCTGCAATGACTTTGCAGTAAATGCCATTTTTCAGTTTTCCCCGTTATAAGTCAATGGAAACTATAAGTTGCCATAGCAACAAAACTAAAAGTCCAAATATCATAAAAAAACGCAAAACCTGTAAAGGCAAATATGGTGAATATTTTCATAAAGTCTCAGCCTCCTAGAGCATATGGCAACCAATAAAAATGAGCAGAAGGCCTAAAATCATATGGCAGATAGTAGATTGCCTATGGAACATCTCTATGAAAGTTTTGTCAAAATATCTGCAGAGGCTTGGCAGTAAATGCCATTTTTCAATTTTCCCCATTATAAGTCTATGGAAACTACAAGTTGCCATAGCAACCAAACTAATGAGCCGATTTTAATAAAAAAACACAAACTTTCAATCCCCCAGCCAAAGGATGCTACAGATAAAATTTGGGCCCAATCGGCCCAGCGGCTTCAGAGGAGATGTCGTTTGAAAGTGTTGACGAAGACGCAGACACAGACGATGACGGACAACTGCCTATCCTATAAGCTCCCCCGGAGCCTTCGGCTCTGGTGAGCTAAAAACACAAAACCTGTAAAGGCAAATATGGTGAATATTTTAATAAACTCTTAATCTCATAGAGCATACGGTTTCTGAGGAGATGATTTTTTAAGTATTTTTTTTTTTTTCATTTTGGTTTCCATGCCAACCAATACAAATGAGCAGTAGGCCTAAAATCATATGGCAGATAGTAGATTGCCGAAGGAATATTTCTATGAAAGTTTTGTCAAAATATCTGCAACCGCTTGCCAGTAAATGCCATTTTTTCAATTTTCCCCATTATAAGTCTATGGAAACTCTAAGTTGCCATAGCAACCAAACTAATGAGCCGAATTTCATAAAAAACACAAACTTACAATCCCCCCAACCCAGGGATGCTAGAGATGAAATCTGGGCCCAATTGGCCTAGCGGCTTCAGAGGAGATGTCGTTTAAAAGTGTTGACGTCACAAGACGATGCAGACGACACAGACGCAGAGGACAGACAACTGCCTATCCTATAAGCTCCCCCGGAGCTTTCGGCTCTGGTGAGCTAAAAATTGATGGAAGATGGAAAGCAAACTCTATGACTGCTGCCTTTATGATTTTTTAGAATTTGGCTGGGTTCAATACTTGTAGATGCTGGAATGATTGCCAATCCTTTTTGTCATTTTGTATCATCAATCCATGTAGTATTGTCTTTGATTTTTATCATATTTGCCCTAAGTATTTGGACACGTTAGCTCCTTACCATAATTGTTCCAAAACTTGAATAAGTATGGTTTTCTACCTCACATTGTGTCTGTGGGTGGCTAGATGACTGGCAAACAGTGTGGACCCTGAAGAGATACTAAACTCTTTGGCATCTTGTCTGGGTTTGCACTGTTTGCTCTCACCTGTGTGTCCAGGTACTTGCAGTAAATATGGAACTTTGATCTTTGTAAAATTTGTAAATAATCTGATTGCTGCAAGGGAGATTAGGTAATGTTCTAACTGTGTTACCCTCTTGAAATAAAGACTATTATTATTATCAGACCACATAGATGTGCAAACTGAACTGTGTCTTTGCTGCTAGCACAAATGTTATTGTAGGTTTTGGTATGTGCTGGCTCAGCTATGGAAACTACAAGCAAACAAATGTAAATGGTCATAGCTGATAAACTTTTCTCCATTTTTTACAACAGAAACAATTTTGGGGCTTCCTGTTGGTTTTTCAGGTAAACTAATCCCCTTCAAAAAGGGATCCAAGTCTTAATGAAAGAAATTAGTCCTCAGAAGAAAAAGTTTTTTCTTTAAGAGTAAAACCCTATTCATAGAGACAATATTTTTGGAGCCTGGATAGCACAGGCATATCACTACTCCCTGCAGCAGCCGAGATTCAATTTCAGGTCTCCAGGTGTGACAGGATAGTGGTCAGTCAACTGTCCAAAGTTGGTGGTTTTCTCTTGGTACACTGGTTTCCTCCAACATGTAAGACAAAATGTTTTAAAAATGTTGTTTCCCTGACGTTGCTTGATATAATTTATCCATTCAATTCAGAAACTGCTAGAAAAACAGTGTAGATCCCGATCAGATGACTCGAAGGCATCATGTCAAACATTAAGATAACACACCTGTGTGACATAGGGCATTCTTTCATTATCGCTTAAAAGGCTACTTTTCCAATTATATTTTGTTATATTTTTTTCTTATTTATACTCCAAACATAGGTTTGTGAGGATGTTCATTTCACAGCCCCACAAAATCAGCTTACAAGGCTCAGGTTTAGGGGTACCATGAAATTCAATATGCTGGTGAACCTCACTTAACCCTTCTCTTGCTGAATATTCATTTAAGCCACACCCATTTCTGTCTATCAGCCAATCAAATTACTTGATGTAATTTATTGCTACAAATTCATAAACTGAATGTCAAACAGTGTAGATCCTGATCAGATGGCTTCTTCAGAAGCCATCTGATCTGGATCTACACTGTTTGCAAAGATAGGGGTTGTCGTGAACAGCAAGATAAGGGTTAACAGGAAAAAGAAAGCTTTTCAAACTTGTGAGCACATCATGTAGAGTCCATGAAATGAACACCCATCCTGAACCACACTTTATATAGAGAAAACTGGGGTTTGCGAGGATAGACATTATTTTTCTTATTTCTGCTCCAAGTCATAGGTTGTGGGTACTCGTTAGAACCACCTCAATGAGACAGTTTTAATGAGCACCAACAACCTATATTTGCAGTATAAATAAGAAACAAGAATTCTGCCGAAGGCTACGTCGTGCCTGTCGCGGCGCGAAGTCACCCAACCATGATATGTAGGTCAAGGTCAAACACAGATGCTTGCATAAAAGTTTCCATTCTTAAATGCAAGCTTGTACTCAGTATCATTAATGAAGCTGTAATAATTCTTGAGAAATGAACTTTACCATTAGGGTGAACGCTAGGGTGGTCACAATATTTTAAAAAGTCAGTGAATTTTTTTTTTTTTGGTTTTACGGCCCTTTCAAGATTATTTCACTCATATCGAGCCGATCGTTAATCAGAGGTGGGCGAAAACCGGAGTACCCGGAGAAAAACCACCTGACCTTCCGTTGCAGAACTTGGCGTACAAAGTCAGTGAACCATGAAATTTTGGTCAAGGTCAAATATGGATGCTTGCATTTAAGTTGCCATCCCCAGATTCAAGTATGAACCAAATATCATTAATGAAGCTCTTATAGTTCTTGAGAAATAAACTTGACCATTAGGATGAACGCTAGGATGGTCGCACTATTTTTTCAAAGTCAGTGAACCATGAAATATAGGTCATGGTCAAATATGGATGCTTGCATTTAAGTAACCATCCCCAGATACAAGTTTGTACCAAGTATCATTAATGAAGCTCTTATAGTTCTTGAGAAATAAACTTGACCATAAGGGTGAACGCTAGGGTGGTCGCAATATTTTACGAAGTCAGTGAACCATGAAATGTAGGTCAAGGTAAAATATGGATGCTTGCATTTAATCAACCATCCCCAGATACAAGTTTGTACCAAGTATCATTAATGAAGCTCTTATAGTTCTTGAGAAATAAACTTGAACCTTTGGGTGAACGCTAGGGTGGTCGCAAATGTTGACGCCTTGACAAACGGACGAACGAACGAAAGGATGGAAAACGGGGCGCCTATATCGCGCCATGCTAATAGCAGGCGCGACAAAAATATCACAGATTTTCATCAGAAAAGTAGCCATTTTGAAAATGTGAAAAAAGCACTAGCTCGCACGGGTATTTTATTGTAATGAGTCAAAACAAAACTGTTATATCAATTATGGTATCTAATATAGTGGTACTTCTACTAATAACAAGAGTATCTTTGCAATACAAAAGCTACCCATATTTTCTTCAGCAAAAATATCATTTTTGTTTTGACAAACTGAATTGTTGAAGTTCTAACATAATTATCAAATGACGTTGCTGCAATTTAGCGAATGTTGGGTATTTAAAAATCACATGATCATACATATGGTTACTGGCGTGTAACATCATAATGGTGTACATAACAACCCTAAGTGATCTTCTAAAATTTGAACTTTTTTGGCAGTAAAACTTATATGGGCCCCGTCAAGCAATTTTGGTACTTATCGCCTATGCGAGCAGCGAAGGTTCAGGCGAGCCTGCGCATCCGCGCAGTCTCGCCAGAACCTTCGCTGCTCGCTCATACAAGCAGTGAATCAAGAGGAACCTTCAGACAGAAAGCCACATCCCTGGCCCTTCTGAATGGCTGGGCATGCGCAGTTAAAATTTTTCATGACGAATGCTCGAAGACACAAATTCGCTTGGCGGGGCTCTTATGATAAACAGATCTTACATTTGTGGTCATTTCATATGGAATTTATGAAACTGGTCATAGGCTTGTTTTATATGAGTCATAAAAAGTTGGACACCTTTATGACTTGCTGTAATTCTCCTAAATTTTTAACAAATTTGTTGCAAGATCCAGCAAGGAGTTCAAAAAGTGCAGAAAAAAATTGCAGTGTAGACCCTGATCAGACTACCTGAACAGTGTAGATAATGATCAGACTTCAGGAGCAGTCTGATCTGGGTCTGCACTGTTTCCTTAAGCCTATCTGTCCCAATACTTAGAAGCATTACAGTAAATTTCATATGCAATAACCACCAGGGTAAGTTCCTCTACTCAATGCCTTTGTTAGCATTGAATAACTGGGGTCTGATGTGACCCTACCTTTCTGAAGCTTAGGAATGAATAAGTTTCTGTGTGTTCCCAGAGTTGGCCCCTGAATCTGTACATGACTAGAAGATGGAAGAAGGTTGACAACATATGTATTAGCCCCAGTAGTTGAGATCAAAGATAGTTGTCTGTCAAAATCTGAAAAAAAAGGAATCACAAGCTGAAAATGAATGTCTGTGACAGAAATAAGAAAATTACAAACTTTCATGCGGAAAAGGCCTTTTACAGAATTTTGACAGAACAGGTCATGAAAGTCCTGGAGAGGATTGTGGATGGCCTCATTAGGCAGTTGGTGTCCATTGACGATTCCCAGTTTCGCTTCGTACCAGGAAGAGGCACAACAGACGCAATTTTTGTTGTACGGCAGCTGCAAGAGAAGTATCTGACGGCCAATAGGAGACTCTACATGGCTTTTGTAGACCTGGAGAAGGCATTTGACGGAGTGCCTCGGAAAGTCATCTGGTGGGCACTTAGAAAACTTGGAGTGGACAAGTGGATTGTGAAACTGGTCCAAGGGATGTATGCTAATGCTCGGAGCCGTGTCTGCTTTGGTGATGGTTACAGTGAAGAGTTCGAGGTGAAGGTGGGTGTTCATCAAGGCTCTGTTCTTAGCCCACTGCTTTTCATCATTGTGCTTGAAGCCTTGTCATGAGAGTTCCGCTCTGGAGTCCCCTGGGAGGACCTGTATGCTGATGACCTTGTCATCATAGCTGAATCCCTTGAGGAATGTGCCAGGAGGCTCTTAACTTGGAAAGACGCAATGGAGGCCAGAGGGCAGAGAGTGAATGCAGGCAAGACAAACATCATGATCTGTGGTACAGGTCTGGACCTCTTGAAGAGTAAAGACCAGTTCCCATGCGCTTTATGTCGCACTGGAGTGGGCAGCAACAGTATCTTTTGTAATGGCTGCAAGTTCTGGGAGCACAAGAAATGCAGAAGGCTCAAACGCTTGATAGAGGATCCGGATTACAGGTGTACACGGTGCCAAGTAACTGCACGCCCCTTAGATTGCAGACCACAGAGGGAAGTCCAAGTCGGATCCGACAAGCTGGAGGTTGTAGCTTCCTTTTGCTACCTAGGTGATATGCTCTCTGCAGTGGGTGGTTGCGACCTTTCAACAACATCACATGTGAAAACAGCCTGGAAGAAATTCAAGGAGTTGCTACCAGTTTTCTCTTCCCACCACCTCTCTTTCAAGACACATGGCTGTGTGTATAGCTCTTGTGTGCGAAGTGCAATGCTCCATGCCAGTAAGACATGGCCATTGACAAAGCCAAACCTCCAACGTCTACAGCGAAATGACAGGGTGATGATCAGACAGATCTGCAATGTCAAGCAACAGGACACTGTCACCATCAGGTCCAGAGAGTTACTCGAGCGTCTTGGCATTGAGGACCTGGACCTCATCCTGAAAGAGAGAAGGCTTCACTGGTATGGACATGTGGAACGCTCCAATGGTGCAGTCAAGTCTGCCTGTGACATACAGGTAGGTGGAAAGCGGGGGCCAGGAAGGCCCAAGATGACCTGGAAGCAGCTAACAGAAAGAGATTGCAGAGAATGGAAGCTCTCTGCTATCGATCCTCATGATAGACAAGCCTGGAGATCCGGTGTAAGATCTGCCATGCGTGCAGCAAGCCAGCTACCTGGAAGGGGCCCACTTATGTGGAGGTTGCCACTGTACCTGCACGTTAATCAAAAATCCGTTGATGATGATGATAATTGGCAGATAGCTTTTTCTTGCAAACCCAGAAGGAAATCCTGGATTTGCCCTGAGGAAATTTTCTTATCCTACCCATGGACATGATAAAAAATTGTATATTCTCACTTGTTCTATTTACACGACTGATGATGGTTAACTTTGATGTTCCTGCACATAACCAAACAACTCAGTATGGCAGATGTTGGCAATCAAAGTTACTACATTTTAAAGGTATGCAAAAACAAAGAAACTTACATGGATGTGAGGGTTAGGTAAACAAGAGGCTCAATGAGCCTAAACCGCTCACCTGAGGAACTTAAGTTTTAACAATTCACAGACTTGACTACTAACTCTGCTAATAGAATCCAGCCCATTGACCCTTACAGGATATAAGTCATCATTATTGTATTGCATTCCAAGTTTGAGACTTCTAGCTTCTATAGTTCCTGAGAAATCTTTGACGAAAATTTAACATTGGTCAAAATGGAGAGAAAGAAGAATGAAAGAACAAATGAACAAATAAACTGAGAAAGCCCAATGTCTCTTACACAAAATAAGTCATCATTATTCTATTGAATACCAAATTTGATGCTTCTAGCTTTTATAGTTCCTGAGAAATCTTTGATTAAAAATTTAACATTGGTCTATTATCTCTATATGGAGAGAAAGAAGAATGAAGGAACAAATGAACCAGACTAGCTCCAAAACCTAATGCAGCCTTTCCCCTTGCCCAATGGTGCTACACATAAAATTTAAACAAGATTGGTCGACTGCCTTCTGAGATATGCTGCATTGAAAGTGTGGACGACGGATGGACGGACGACAGACGACGGACTCCGGAGCCTTGGTATACTATCAGCTCACTGGAGCCTTTGGCTCAGGTGAGCTAAAAATTCAAGTCGCTATTTCTGTCACAACGTTAAGTCTATGGGCAAATTTTTTTGTCTCTCAAGGTCACATAACTCCGAGGTCAATATTCCGATTCGGCCCAAAATCGAACTTAACCGAGATTTTATGCCTGTCCTCGTTACCTGCAAGTTTGAAGCTGATATGAATAAAAATAAAGTTGCTATCGTGGTCAGAACATATTTTTTTATGCTCAAGGGCAGGTAACTCCAAGGCAAATAATCCGATTCGGCCCAAAATCGAACTTAACCGAGATTTTATGTCTGTCCTCGTTACCTGCAAGTTTGAAGCTGATCTGAAAAAAATTCAAGTCGCTATCGTAGTCACAACATTTTCCCTATGTTAAGTCTATGGGCAAATTTTTTGTCGCTCAAGGTCATGTAACTCCGAGGTCAATATTCCGATTCGAACTTAACTGAGATTTTATGCCTGTCCACGTTACCTGCAAGTTTGAAGCTGATCTGAATAAAAATAAAGTTGCTATCGAGGTCACAACGTATTTTTTTATGCTCAAGGGCAGGTAACTCCAAGGCAAATAATCCGATTCGGTCCAAAATCTAACTTAACCGAGATTTTATGTCTGTCCTCGTTACCTGCAAGTTTGAAGCTGATCTGAAAAAAATTCAAGTGGCTATCGTAGTCACAACATTTTCCCTATGTTAAGTCTATGGGCAAATTTTTTGTCGCTCAAGGTCACGTAACGGTCAATACTCCGATTCGGCCCAAAATCCAACTTAACCGGGATTTTATGCCTGTCCTCGTTACCTGCAAGTTTGAAGCTGATCTGAATAAAAATAAAGTTGCTATCGTGGTCACAACGTATTTTTTCATGCTCAAGGGCAGGTAACTCCAAGGCAAATAATCTGATTCGGCCCAAAATCGAACTTAACCGTGATTTTATGTCTGTCCTCGTTACCTGCAAGTTTGAAGCTGATCTGAAAAAAATTCAAGTCGCTATCGTAGTCACAACATTTTCCCTATGTTAAGTCTATGGGCAAATTTTTTGTCGCTCAAGGTCATGTAACTCCGAGGTCAATATTCCGATTCTGCCCAAAATCGAACTTAACCGAGATGTTATGCCTGTCCTTATTATCTGCAAGAATGAAGCCGACAAGTTTGAAGCTGATCTGAATAAAAATAAAGTTGCTATCGTGGTCACAACGTATTTTTTTATGCTCAAGGGCAGGTAACTCCAAGGCAGATAAACCGATTCGGCCCAAAATCGAACTTGACCGAGATTTTATGCCTGTACTGGTTATCTGCAAGAATGAAGTCGATCAGAAAAAAATTGACGGAGCTAGAGTGATGACAAGCTTTTTCCTATGTGAAGTCTATGGGAGCTAGATGTTGCCATGGCAACCAGAGTTCCACTCAGATCTGCCTGAAAACCGAATGAAGCCTTTCCACTTGCCCAATAATGCGACACATGAAATTTGATCAAAGTTGGCCAAGTAGTCTTTAAGATATACATTTTTGAAATTCCCATTAACCCTAATGCAAAAACACACAAGGGCAGGTAACTCCTAAGTGAATGATCCGATTCTGCCAGTTATCGAACTTGACCGAGATTTCATGGCTGTGCTGGTTATCTGCAAGAATAAAGCCAATCTGAAAATAATTGAAGCAGCTACGGTGATGACAACATTCTCCCCATGTTAAGTCAATAGGCAATTTTTTCAACGCTCAAGGGCACGTAACTCCTGAGTGAATAATCCGATTCAGCCAAAAATCGAACTTGATCGAGAATAAATGCCTGTCCTCGTTATCTGCAAGAATGAAGTCGATCAGAAAAAAATTAACGGAGATAGAGTGATGACAAGCTTTTTCCTATGTTAAGAACGCTCAAGGGCACGTAACTCCTGAGTGAATAATCCGATTCAGCCCAAAATCGAACTTGATCGAAATTTCATGCCTGTCCTCGTTATCTGCAAGAATGAAGTCGATCAGAAAAAAATTGACGGAGCTAGAGTGATGACAAACTTTTTCCTATGTTAAGTCTATGGGAGCTATTTGTTGCCGTGGCAACCAGAGTTCCAATCCGATCTGCCCGAAAACAGTATGCAGCCTTTCCCCCTACCTGATAATGCTTCACATGAAATTTGATCAAGATTGGCCCACTGGTTCCGGAGATATACTTCTTTGAAAGTGTGGACGACGGACGACGACGACGGACGACGACGACGGACCCCGGCTCGTGGTATACTAATACCTCACATGAGCCTTCGGCTCAGGTGAGCTAAAAATATGTGCCTTGGGATCACAGTCCACTATCATTCGGCATGCCAGATTCAACTCTTGGAATGGATTTTTCTATCCACCCCTAACACCCATGTAAGATTCTTGTGATCCAACACAATCCTAATAACTGCCCCCGCCCATCGGGGGTTTGAAGAAATAGATGGGCTGCATGATGCTTCCATGCAGAGCTGAAATCGACCTGCACACAAGTACAGGTTAACCACTTAGAGGATCTAAGCCTGCCCAGGCAAAGCGGTGCGAGTCGGACCGTCCATGCTAATAAACCTTATTGGTTTCATTGGGCGGCAGAGCTTGAGATGTCATTTCATCTCAATGTTGGGTAAAAGTCCCACAGAATTGGAAGCAACGTCTCCAAAATGACCTTTACAGTGCTGACGAGGACGTTAAACCTCAAATCAAACAAACAAACAAAACAATCCTAATAACGGGCCTCCTTGGTCTAGTGTGTAAAAGCACCGACTCTTTAATTATTAGGTCTCTCACGGCTGTGATTCGAGCCAAGTTCTGTAACTAAAGGTCAGGTGTTTTTCTCCGGGTACCAAAATTTGCCCACCTCTAAAATAAGTGAAATCCAAAAACACAATCCTAATGATAAACCCCTACCTGTTAGAGATTTTGTAGATTTCCAGATATTTGTTTCTTTCTCTGTTTTCTCTCTTACACTTATCCTGTATCTTGACTTCACATCAGTCTTCACTCTCCTGTCTGCAACACAGAGGTAACACAAATACAAAGTTTATCCATAACTTTCAGATACTCATCAATCCTGAACAGTAGGCCTTCCACAGTTATGCACGTTAACTAAGGCTGACACAAATAATCGTATAATCGATTAAATGGTCAATAAATTCAACAAAAAAGATTACCATTTCTGATTTGCTTTTAATTGATTAGTTGATAGGTACAATTTACTACCCAAAGTTATGCCTAAAATAGTTGGATGAGTGGCAAACAGTGCAGACCCTGATGAGACGCCGCATTCTGCGGCGTCTCATCTGGGTCTACACTGTTTGCTCAGTCCTGTCTGTTCAAATATACATATGGTAAAGTGCAACATATGGTAAGAGTCGTGCTCCGACAGAAAGCAAGACAGGAAAAATTATGACAAAAACCTCAGCGATTAATAATCAATTATTGATCGCAATGACATGACTGATAATCGATTATCTTTTCAGCGCCGAATAGCCAGCCCAAAGGTTAACATTTCAATTTCTTGCATGTATCTGATAAGAACAACTAACATTTGCAAAGGGTATAGAAATTCTGATCTCACACTGTCCTACCATCCCAATCCTATGCTGCTAGGCACTATATGCCAAGCTTTCTGCACAGCTCCAGTTTAGCCAACATTTTTCATCTGAAAATCCTGCATTTTTTATTTCTGCATGAAAATATATGTCCAAAGCAAATTTGTTTCTTTGATTAACTGAGGTAGAAGCTGTTTATCACCAATTAAGCCAGTCAATATCGGAATTCTTTATAGCAGCAAATTATTTTAAATGGTAAAGTGCAAGGGAACTAACTGTCATTATAACGAGGGACCTCTGTATAATGAACAAGAGGGCCAAATGGCCCTATATCGCTCACCTGTGTACCAGAAAATCATTAACCCTTCTTTTGCTGAATATTCAGTTAAGCCACACCCATTTCTGACTTTGAACCAATCAGATTTCTTCATGTAATTTTTTCCTACAAATTCATAAACTGAATGTCAAACAGTGTAGATCCTGATCAGATGGCTTCTTCAGAAGCCATCTGATCTGGATCTACACTGTTTCCAAAGATATGGGTTGTCGTGAACAGCATGATAAGAGTTATTGATGTTTTAAGAATGCCCATAAGTGCTTGAAGAAATAGACTGGGCTACATGGTGCTTCTATGCAGAGCTGGAACAGACCACACATGAGTACTAGTAAACAGGTTCTAAGCCTGCCCAGGAAAAGTGGTGGCCATATTGGTCAAGTGACTAAATTTGTATTAATCAAATTTCATTTCCATATTCCCTAAAGGTTTCATATGAAATTTGGTTACAAACGGCCCAGCGATTTTGAGAAAAATGTGTTATAATTCTCATATCTGAGTGACCTTGGACTAAGAACAAGGAATGACCTTGACCTTGAATATTTAGGTAGTTTAAATAACTCATTCAGCTAACTGCATCTACCAATTTTAGGTCACAGGCTGCAACAGTTTCTGAAAAGTACATGGTTTTGATTTTTTCCCATACAAAAGCCAACTTGACCAAATTTGACCTTGGCGTAAAATAGGTCAAGGTCATTCAGGAGTCATCATCTGAACAAATTGTAATTGGCTTGAGCCCCCATTGCCATATACAAAGTTATATGAAAATCAACCCACAGACTCTGGAGAAGAACATTTCTGAGGGGGTTTTACCTTATATGGGCATAGTGGCCATATTGGTCATGTAATCAAACTCATATTAATTAATTTTCATTTTCTTGATCCCAAAAGCTTTCATATGAAATTTTGGTTACAAACAGCTCAGTGGTTTCTGAGAAAAATAAGTTTTAATTCTCATATCTGAATGACCTTAAATCAAGATCAAAGAATGACCTTGACCTTGAATACACGTCATTTCATACACTCATTTAGCTTACTGTATCTACCAATTTTCAGATCACCAGGTGCAATATTTTCCAAAAAATACACGGTTTTGACTTTTTCCCCACACAAGTCTATGCGACCAAATTTGACCTTGGCCTAAAATAGGTCAAGGTCATTCAGGAGTCATCATCTGAACAAATTTTTATGGGCCTCAGTCCCCAATGCCACATACCCAAGTTACATGATAATCGGCCCACTGGTTCCAGAGAAGAAGATTTCTGAAGGGTTTTTACCTTATATGGGCATGACGGCCATATTGGTCATGTGATCAAATTCATACTGCTTAATTGTCATTTCCTTGTTCTTAAAAACTTTCATATGAAATTTCGTTACAAATGGCTATGTGATTTCTGAGAAAAATAAGTTTTACTTCTTATATCTGAATGACCTTGAACAAAGGTCAAAGAATGACCTTGACCTTGAATACTCATGTAGTTTCATCCACCCATTTAGCTTACTGCATCTACTAATTTTCAGATCAAAGGCTGCAATAGTTTCCAAAAAATACACGGTTTTGACTTTTTCCCATACAAAAGTGTCTGCGACCAAATTTGACCTTGGCCTAAAATTGGTCAAGATCATCCAATGGTCATCATTTGAACAAAATATGATGGACCCCGAGTCCCTAATGCTACATACCAAGTTTCAGGCCAATCGGCCCATTGGTTCCGGAGAAGAAGATTTTTTAAGGGTTTTTACCTTATATGGGCATGGTGGCCATCTTGGTCATGTGACCTGGACCCTGCGAACAAACTTTCGTTCCCCCATCCCATGAATGCCCCACATGAAATATGACTCCAATCGGCCTTGTGGTTTCAGAGGAGAAGATGATTGAAAATGTTGACAGATGACAGACAGACAATGGAGCCTTACCATACTATAAGCTCACCTATGAGACTTCGGCTCAGACCAAGTCCGTGCAATGAAGACTCCCCCAACACCCCACTTTATATAGAGAAAACTGGGGTTTACTGGGGTATATATTATTTTTCTTATTTCTGCTTCAAGACATAGGTTGTGGGTACTCGTTAGAACCGCCTCACTGAGGCGGTTCTAACGAGCACCCTCAACCTATGTTTTGAGCATTTATAAGGAAAATATCACGGATTTTCATCAGAAAAGTAGCCCTTTTGGAGATGACGTGAAAATGCACTATGTCGCACGGGTGTGTTATCATAATGGCTAATAAGATAGTTATGGTAAGATAAAGAATTTATCATTAGTATGCATCAATACAGTTGTTACCAACCGTCAGTGTGCCCAAGCTGACTGGAATATAAGAATCTGATACGGGTTCTGTTGTAGATGGGCAATTCCAACCTGAGGGATGACCATGCTAAGTGTAACTGAGGCTAGGTTCCGCTCAGCATGGTCAACCTGAGTGGAAACACCCATCTGCAACAGAACCCCATATTAAATTCTTTTTCATGCACAACACCACCGAAAATTTTCATTTTATTTTATTTAATGTTTTATTTTTCGCGCATTATACTTATGTAGCTTGCCTGGGTAAGAAAACCTGGGTAAGAACACTAGTCCTATCCCAGTCTAAAACCATGGATTTTGTTATCCGTGTGCAAGAAAATTAGTTCCAATCAGCCCAGACATACCTGGAGTTGGAAATGCCTATATCAAATTCATACTCATGAAAGGTTCTTATAAACATTCAAGTTCTGGATAACAGCACATTAAACAGATCAACCTTCTAGTCAAGTATATTCTTCATGTTACTACAGTATCATACATCAACTATGTTTCAACTAAATCTGGGTAGGCATTTGGTTAAAAGAAGGTTTCAGGGAAATTGAGCAAGATATCTTAACCAGTTGTTCCAAAAAATTCTAACTCCACCCACAGCTCCAGATAAGATGTTTACCATTATCCTGCTGAATATTCATTTTAGCCACACCCGTTTCTGATTTTTAACAAATCAAATTACCTTATGTAATTTATTCCTATAAATTCATAAATTGAATGTCAAACAGTGTAGAACCTGATCAGAGGGCTTCCTCAGAAGCCTTCTGATCTGGATCTATACTGTTTGGAAAGATAGGGGTTGTTGTGAACAGCAAGATAAGGGTTAACAATGATGATTATGGTAAGTGATATTCTTCCTTATTTCTTGTTAGAAACTTATGTTGTGGGTACTTGTTAGAATTGCCTCATCGAGGCAATTCTAACAAGTACCCACAACTTATGTTTCACTGGAAAAATTATCCATAAGTTTCGTTTTTGTAAGCATCCTTATCTGGAGCTATGCTTCTTCATTGTTTTTTATTCTGGAGCTATGCTTCATCATTTTGTTTTATTATTTTCCAATATGTGTCTTACCCAGTCCATCCAGCAACTGTTTAGAGAGAGATGCTAAATCATCGCCAGTCAATCTGTCATCATAATTGACCACCTCTATGTCAACAACATACTCAAACTAGAAAACAAAGATAGATATCAAAGTCAAATGGATACAAACACAGGCAACGCTCACTGATCACTACTAATCACTTTCTACCTCATTAGAAGTCTCTGTGTTGTAGTGGTTATGCTACTTGCCTTGTAAACCAGGGGTCACAGGATCGATCCCAGCTTCTCCAGACTTTCAGATGAGTCTTTAAACCGAGGTCTCATCTCCGTATGTCCTTAACTGTTGGTGAGACGTAAATCTCAAACACCCACTCACTCTTTCACTTTCTACCTCATTATGAGGTTACCCTTAGGTCTTGGATACAAGGATACATAATGAGGATGATTTTATAATAATTTTTCTTATTTCCCCACAAAGACATGTGTTGTGGGCACTTGTTAGAATTGCATGTACCCTCAACATAAGCTTGTAACAAGAAATATGGAAAATGATCCCTTCATTCTCCTCATTACTCCTCTTAACCCTTGTCCTGCTGAATATTTATATATGCCACACCCACTACTGATTATCAACCAATCAGATTACTTGATGCAAATTATTGCAACAAATGTACAATCTGAATGACAAATAATGTAGATCCTGATCAGATGGCTTCGTCAGAAGCCATCTGATCTGGATCTACATTGTTTGAAAGGTAAAGCATATCCGGGCTCAGCAGGATAAGGGTTAATCTGGTTTAGAGGGTGTAAATTCTGTCCTTTTAACACTTTTTGTATCAAATGGAATCTTCCACCTTATATATGGCAGGAGTCCATTTTGAAATTTAGGGGTTTCAGGTTGTGTTTTTCTTCAAATTTTATTCCAGAAATGGCTTGACTTTTTGCAAACAGTGTAGGCCCTGATCAGACGCTGCATTCTGCGGCATCTGATCTGGGCCTGCGCTGTTTTCCAGGGTACCCGTTTTGGGTTTTCCAGTACAAAATGGCTTAAGGTAGTCCACTTCAAGAATTAGCCCATTTTTTACAGAATACACCAAAACTTGTTTATAACACTATTAATGGGGTCTAAAGGAAAAATCATTTTAGCTAAATGACTGTTATATCCAAACAAAAACTCATACATTATATAGAAAAATGACCATTTATGGAATTTTTACTATATAATCTATACATTTTTGGGATACATCTTGAAACTGTGTTATATCCAAAATCATTCTATAACTAGAGCCAGTGTTTATGAAACACAATGCCCCCAACTGCTTGACCCTAACACTGCTTGACCCTAACACTGCTTGTCCCAAACAGTAATTGAAATATCTTTTTTTTTATTTGGCTGCAATGCTGAAATTTTAGAAGGAACATAACACAAGAAAAACTGAAGTTAATCAGGTCAACAAGCTTACAAGCTTAAAACGCAAAAAATTTCAAAGGGTCAGAACTCAAGAAAAAAATTTCGGATTTTTTTCAAAAGTCAATCAGTTCATCTACTCATCATTCCAAACCAGTCTGTAAAGTGTCAGGGCAAAAGCTCGAACAATTTTTGAGATATCTTGCTTACAAAATTTCAAAGTATTTTTTTACAAAGGGGCATTACTCAAGAAATGGGCTATCCTGACGAGAAAAAAAACATGGATCAATTATTTTTTCATAAGGAATCCATATATGAAATTTCAAAAACCTAGCACCCATGGTTCTTAAGTTATGCTATGCAGTAAAAAAGCGGGACTGACGGAAGGATGGAAGGACGGACGGACAAACAGGGCAAAACCAATATGCCCCCACAACTTCTTCGAAGTTGGGGGCATAATGAGCAGTGTCATAATATGCTGGCCTCGGTAGCTCATTTTGTTTTCTTTGATTTGAAGTTTAACATCCCTGTCAACACTGTAAAAGTCATTTTGGAATTGTTGCTTCCAATTTTGTGGGACTTTTGCCCGACATTGAGATAATTTGACATCTCAAGCCCAGCCGCCCGATGAAACCAATAGGGTTTATAAGCATGGACGGGCCGACTCGCACTGCATTGCCTGGGCAGGCTTAGATCCTCTAAGCGGTTTACCAGTACCAGTTGGTTTCAGCTCTGCATGGAAGCATCATGCAGCCCATTTATTTCTTCAAGCCCCGATGGGCGGGGACTATTCAGTAGCTCAGTTGGCTTTGCATCTGACTGGTGATCAGGAGGACAGGGGTTCGATACCAGCCAGGGTCAGTAACATTCTTTCATAGAGATTGATCATGAAATGTTTTCTGCGGTCATTCTCTCCCTTCCGCTGACTCAAGAAGGGCAGTTGTCAGTTTCTGGTGAAAGAATGTGCACTGTACTGATTAACCACTTACGTATAAGCCTGCCCAGGAAAAGTGTGGGTAGACAAACTGACCGGCACAAAAATGACCTAAATTGTTTTGACTGGGCCGTTAAACTCCAATACAAACAAACAAGTGTCATAATGAGGTTGTGATAAATAAAATTCCATGTTACATACAGCAAGAATCCAGTTCATAGTCTTAGATGCTAAACCTTCAGCGAGTTTTACTTGCCCTGCACTAAAATTCACAAGTCAATGTGTGAGAAGCCTCTGTGGTGTAGTGGTTATGCTACTCGCCTGATAAACCAGGGATTGCAGGATCGATCCCGGGCTTCTCCAGACTTTCGGATCTCCGTATGACCTTAGTTGTTGGGGGGACATAAAACTGAAACACACATACATACAAGTCAATGTGAGTGGGATCTTACAGCCCTAGGATTGAAACAAATGTTGATGTTTCCACCAAAAATCAAACTGTTTAATCTGTCAGTTAAAGCAAAATATTTTCTGGAAGCATTTTCTATGTAAAATAAATTTATATACATGTACCAAGTCAGTAGTTTCATTTTTGTTCCCATTCTGGTTATGGACTTGGTATCGGATGCTCCGTCTCTGGTCAGGCCCACTGGAGTCCAACTGTTGGTTTTCTTTTGCTCCAGCATTTCAGTGTTTTCTTGCCGTTGAGTCATTGTCGTTATTTCATCTCTGTGGTTATTTGATTTTGGTGTTCTCACTAATGAGTTAGGAACCCTTCATGCAGACTGAACAAATTATTTTTATAAATCACGATGGAAGTTAGAGTGAGAATTGCAGCCACATAAAATCGATTTAGACCCAGTGAAATACTTTTCACTGACCGGTACACGGCAGTTCTTCTGTCACGGTTTATTTTTGTTAAAGTTCGTTTTTGAATGTGTGTATCGCATATTTCTTTTTGTTTTGGATACACAATTGGTCATTTTGTTGGAGAGTAACAGTCCATTTGGCTTTCTGCAGTTGGTGTTTCCATTAGGGCCTAGTTATTTAATGTTTATGTTTCTTTCCCTTTGGTGTCTCTGATGAGAGATGTGGGTTAATTGTATCGATTCCTGATCATTGCCTTCACTTCTGTTTTACATGTATAACCAAGATGTAGAACAGCTCTTGATAACTACTTTATTGTATTGGCTGGCAAAAGCCCTATGTCTCATAGACAAGTACTGTGTTTACCTGACTATCTGCAAGCTGGTCTATGTCAGAATATGGCAGTGAAACTCTGTATACCTCAGTTGTTTTCCACCAAAGTGGAAGGCCAATTACAATGCACACAAAACCAAATCCAAGAGTGGCATATATATTCCGTCTTTTCTCTCCTGCAACAACAATCAACCTTAACCCTTCTCTTGCTGAATATTCAGTTCAGCCACACCCATTTCTGACTTTGAACCAATCAGATTACTTGATGTAATTTATTCTTATAAACCCATAAACTTAATGTCAAACAGTGTAGATCCTGATCAGATGGCTTCTTCAGAAGCCATCTGATCTGGATCTACATTGTTTCCAAAGATAGGGGTTGTCGTGAACAGCAAGATAAGGATTAATACATTGATACAAATCATTTAACTGTATACATTATGAAAACACCCCTAAGAGGTAGGGGGCAACCACATGACCTTCTGTTGCAGACCTTGGTGTGCAACGTGACCAGAGCTTGACTCAAGTCAGTACTCTTAACCACTAGGCCAGGAGGTCATGGATGCATGTCATTTTTCATGAAAAATAAGGCTTGACAACTCATTCGAGATATCTGCTAATCTTAACCCTTATCTTGCTGTTCACGACAACCCCTATCTTTTCAAACAGTGTAGATCCAGATCAGATGGCTTCTGAAGAAGCCATCTGATCAGGATCTACACTGTTTGGCATTCAGTTTATGAATTTGTAGCAATAAATTACATCAAGTAATTTGATTGTTTAATAGACAGAAATGGGAGTGGCTTAAATGAATATTCAGCAAGATAAGGGTTAAGACTGATTTTTCCTGATGATGATGATAATGATTTCGTGTTTAACGACACGTCAACCCTCTTTGTGGGTCATAAGCATCAAGCAGTTAATGGTTAAACGGCATGAAGAATTATGAGGATATTAAAAGTAAAAAAGGTTAGTATGATATGTATAAAAATCTGAAACAGTTAAATCTTATGAAAAAGTTCAATTTCTTTTAGTCCTTTACCACTCAGGGATTTTGAGAATTTCGCCGATTTTCACAGTGTTGCACCTGACAGCAACTTCAACTAGCCATTATTTCATAATGGATGGTCTGTTTTACACCAAACTCGGTATGAATGTTCATTGGGCAGTAGCCTTTCAAATGAAACCTTTCATGACTTGATCACTGTTGTCATGGTAAAGAGGGGGCATCTCAAAGTTGGCAAAAAGTGTGGCTCAATAACGATAAATCAATGAAACACATACATGAAATATTCAATAACATTCCCTTTAATCAGTTTAAAAACTGAATGAATAGCTTTCTTCTAAACAACATGTGTTAGTTGATTTGACAGAATGGCAGACATTATGAGTCCTGATCACAGTAATAGCTCCTGTAACTGATCTGGGTCCACACTGTTTGCTAGTCTGTTCCTGTTACAATGGAAAAAGTCAGTATATAATTATAGCTCTAGATATGTAGGAGAAATGAGGTTGAAACATTGTATACAAGTGGACTCTTACATTACTTATGCTACATGTTGGATGTCCATTTGTCATATAAGGGGTGGCAGGCCTATTTTTTCTTTGATGGAAAATTCTGCTAGCAAATAGTGCAGGCTCTGATTATCTGCGGCATCTGATCTGGGCCTGCACTGTTTGCCAGGGTACCCCTTTAGGCGTTGCCCGCATGCAATGGGTTAAAACCTAAAAAAAACATTGTGGGTACTAGTTAGGATTGCTTCATTGAGGAAAATTTAACTACACAATGTAACACACACCTGTTTTATGTCATTGATTTTAATAGAGCATATTTCTTAAAACAAAATCTTTTGCACCAGTTAAAAAAAATCGAAAAACATTTCTTTACTCTCGAACCAAAACATGGCCAAACGAGAGTCATTGAAAATATTACATGGCCGAACTGAGTTCTTAAGAATATAAATACATATTTCATGATTACACTAGTCTACTACCCGTATCCTGATACAAATCCCTTTGTCTACAAATGGCGACCGATATTGAAGCCACGTGATCGGAAAATGACATCATGTGCTTTCATTTTAATTAATTCAAGGGGGTAATACATGGGTGTTTTATGTTATTGGTTTCAATGGAGCGTATTTGTTAAATAAAAATATTGTTTTGAACGTGTAGAAAAAAAACGGCAATTTTTTTCCGAAGGTTCAGACATGACAGTTTGTTTGTTTGATTTGAGGTTTAACGTCCTCGTCAACACTGTAAAGGTCATTTTGGAGACGTTGCTTCCAATTTTGTGGGACTTTTACCCGACATTGAGATGAAATCACATCTCAAGCCCTGTCGCCCAATGAAACCAATAGGGTTTATTAGCATGGACGGTCCGCCTCGCACCGCGGTTCCTGGACAGGCTTAGATCCTCTAAGCGGTTTACCAGTACTAGTGTGCGGGCCGGATTCAGCTCTGCGTGGAAGCATCATGCAGCCCATATATTTCTTCAAGCCCTTATGGGCGGGGGCCTCAGACATGACAGAGATGGGTTGAAAGTGTGCCTTTTGACAAAACAATTTTATATTCCTATACCGGTTAGCCATAAATTAATGACTTGTGTAATCAAACTAGCGTATGTCCTGCACTGATTGACCTAATTTTCTCACCCTGTCACATTGTTTGCCAGCTTACCGCGATGCCTGAGGCCAGTGTTCAAGGTTTAATAGTGGAATAATCCATTTGAATAATAGAGCGTAATCAATGTCATTGTAACACTTCAACTAATCTGGACTTATCATATTTTCACCTAATTAGATAATGAACCGGTCTAACACCTTGTGTTCTAGGCGTTTTTTTGTATACATGGATTGTCAGCTTGCTTTTACAACATAATGACTTAGGGAAAATTTTCAAACCAATTTTTTAACAAGAGGCCCATGGGCCACTATGCTCACCAGAGCTCAGGACGGCACTGCCAAATTGCAGCCATGTATTTTAACATGATATCATTTTAATCTGCCAAATGAACCCCCATATCCAAATGAGCATCCATGTGGACTCAGTATATGAAACATTAGGCCTTTTATGAAGTAGAGGGGGTGGGGCATGGACCAAATGGAGCCCTGGTTGGTATCACTAAATGTGTCTTATCACAAAGAACAAGAATATATATGGTTTAGCAGTGGGGATCTGCATGGCTGGAGATATAAGTGGAGGGGTTGGAGCATGCCGTGTCGTTCCCAGGAAAGCCCAAGATTGTTATCCCTAAATGTGTCTCATCATAAGGACCAAGTATATATATGGTTTAGGGGTGGGAATCTGAACGGTTTCCAAGATATCCTTTCATGAAGTGGAAAGGAGAGGACTGGCCCCTGCGGACACACCTACAGTAGGTGTGCTAATAATAAGGAACAAGAACATATATGAATATGGGGTGGGGATTTAATAGTTTCTGAAATATATGGCCTTTTATGAAGTGGAAGGGCGGGGCACATTGCCTCAGCACAAAGAGACCCCCAAGTTGGTGTGACTGAATGAGTCTTATCATAGGGAACAAGAATATATATGGTTTAGGGGTGGGGATCTGAACTATTTCTGAGATATGTGGCTTTTAATGAAGTCAAGCGGTGGAGCAAGGCCCGGGCATGCCCCGGGGACTCACAAGCTGGTGTCAATGAATGTGCCTTATCATAAGGAAGATGAATATATATGGTTTAGGGGTGGGGCTCTGAACAGTTTCTGAGATATAAGGCCTTTTGTGAAGTGCAGGGGTGGGGCAAGGCCCAGGGAGACCCCCAGGTTGGTGTCAATGAAAGTGTCTTATCATAAGGTACAAGAATATATATGGTTTAGGGGTGGGGATCTGTAAGGTTTCCGAGATATTGTGATATTATGAAATGGAGGGGGTGGGGCATGGCCCCAGCACATCCCTGGGGACCCCCAGGTTGGTGTCACTGAATGTGTCTCATCATAATGAACAAGAACATATATGGTTTAGGGGTGGGGATCTGAACAGTTTCTGAGATATATGGCCTTTTGTGAAGTGAAGGGGTGGGGCATGGCCCCGGCGCACCCCGGAAGACCCCCAATTTGGGGTCAATGAATGCGTCTTATCATAAGGAGCAAGAATATATATGGTTTAGGGGTGGGGATCTGTAAGGTTTCCGAGATATTGGGCCTTTTATGAAGTGGAGGGGCGGGACATGGCCCCGGCGCATCCCGGGGGACCCCCAGTTTGATGTCACTGAATGCGTCTTATCATAAGGAACAAGAGTATATAGGGTTCAGGGGTGGGGATCTGAATGGTTTCCAAGATATTGGGCCTTTTATGAAGTGGAGGGGGTGGGGCATGGCCTCGGCACATCCTGGAGGACCTCCAGGTTGGTGTCACTGAATGCGTCTTATCAATAGGAACAAGAATATATATGGTTTAGGGGTGGGGATCTGTAAGGTTTCTGAGATATAAGTCATTTTATGAAGTACTGGGGGCGGGGCATGGCCCCGGCACAACCTACTGGACCCCCAGGTTGACATAACAGCATATGGCTGAGAGACGTTTACTAAAGGAACATTTCTATGAAAGTTTTGTCAAAATATCTGCAAAGGCTTTGTAGTTAATGCCATTTTTCAATTTCCCCATTATAAGTCTATGGAAAATCTAAGTTGCCATAGCAACCAAACTAAAGAGCCGAATTTCATAAAAAACACAAAACCTGTAAAGGCAAATATGGTGAATATTTCCATAAACTTTCAGCCTCATAGAGCATACGGTTTCTGAGGAGATGATTTTTTAAGTATTTTTTTTTCTATTTTTTCATTTTGGTTTCCATGGCAACCAATACAAATGAGCAGTAGGCCTAAAATCATATGGCAGATAGTAGATTGCCTAAGGAATATTTCTATGAAAGTTTTGTCAAAATATCTGCAGTGGCTTGGCAGTAAATGCCATTTTTCAATTTTCCCCATTATAAGTCTATGGGAGCTCTAAGTTGCTATAGCAACCAAACTAATGGGCCAATTTCCATAAAAAACACAAACTTTCAATCCCCCAGCCCAAGGATGCTACAGATAAAATTTGGGCTGAATCGGTCCAGTGGCTTCAGAGAAGAAGATGTTTGAAAGTGTTGACGTCAGACGACGACGACAACGACGATGACGACGCCGCCGGACAACTGCCTATCCTATAAGCTCCCCCGGAGCCTTCGGCTCTGGTGAGCTAAAAATGTTATTGAATTATGGACTGATTTTTTAATCTTCTTCTTGAGTCAAAATCGGTTCAAGGAACCCAAAATCGGTCCGGAACCGGCAAACCGACATTTTCTCAAGGCCTGTGACCTACCAGAGCAGATCCACTCACAGGTCAGACTTTTTGCAGATGACATCGCAATATATTTGGCTGTCAGCAGTGATGCTGACTGTACCTTATTGCAAGGGACCTCAAAAAGCTGAAACTTGGGAAAAGAATTGGGAAATGGTATTTAACCCGGGTAAATGCCAGGTCCTACACATTTCCCGGTCTAAAGAGCCCATCAGACACAATTACATGTTCCACGGTGAAGTCCTCCAGGAGGCTGATCATGCCAAGTACCTGGGCCTTGATTTTAGCCGTGATTTAACTTGGAACACCCACATACATAACGTGACTACCAAAGCAAATCGGACCCTGGGCTTCATACGTAGGAATATACGCACCAAACATCAAAGCTTATGTGAAACAGCTTATAATAACGCTTTAGTATGCCTCCCCTGTGTGGAGCCCATATACCCAGTCAAATATAAACAAGGATGAACAGGTACAAAGAAGAGCAGCTAGATGGGTCAAACATGACTACTCTTCATATAGAAGTGTGACCCAGATGCTTAATACCCTGGGATGGAGATCATTGGAACAGAGGCGGGCAGATGGTCGCCTCATATTGTTCTACAAGATAGTATATGGCCTTGTCAAGATTCCGCTCCCAATACACATCCGACATCCAATCAGAACTACCAAAAACATGCATACTATGCACTACATTCAAATCCCAACTACTGCCAGTTACTATAAATACACATGTACTGTTACTTTCCCTTGGCTGTGATAGACAGATAGATGGATGGATGTGGATGGATGGATGGATGGATAGATAGACAGATATTTGGCCATAACCTCAGTTGGGTGCATAACTAAATTTAGCTGAAAAAATAATTAAATAAATTCCATATACTGAGTCGGTCATACACTTCAATCTCGTTATAACACGGAACTCTGGGTCCAACCAACGGACCGTGTTAGTGTGTTAGTTAACCGAATCGTGTTATAAACGCCGACCGTATTTGTCAAATATCAACCATTCTGATTGACACTATGGTGATCAATAGTTTTCCAAACAAGATGATGTGTGGTCCGGTTAATAACCGTATTTCCCGACTAAAATGTGTTTAGAACTAATCAATGGCAGTAAAAACCATGGCCCATCAAGTCAAACAAGTCACTTTAATCTGATAACCATGTTTATATCCAGAAAATCATCCTATCTGACAGTGAGTATGAAGCCATTTTGATAGCTGGTTCCTGGCTAACTTTGTTGTAACTGAGTGTCCGGGACCGTACCGATCTACAGTACCGTTAATAGATTCCAATGGTAAAATTACCGGGTTAGGGTTCGGAACCGGCAATGGTCAACGCTTACAAGAAATTTGAATTACTTCCATTGAATGTCTTACCCTTAATATGTTAGCCATTTGAAACGATTTTCAATGGCGCACATCGTCTTTGAATGATTTTTTCACCGTGAAAATCGATCATGAATATGTTTTGTCATTTGCTTTTAAGCTGGAATATGTATGTACAAAGGCAAATAGAATGCTTGGTTTCCTGAAATCTTCATCAGTGTCCTCAGGATGTAAAAGAGGCAGCATATAAAGGACTTGTTTGCCCAATCTTGGAATATGGTAGTTGTATCTGGGACTCCAGCGGAGTGGTCCTTAATGAAGAAATTGAAAAAGTTCAGAATAGCCCTGCTAGATTTGTAACAAGCAATTACTGCTTTGAAACTGGGAGCATGACTGGTATACTAGAAAAAAACACAGTAGGCTCATATTTTTATACAAAGGTCTAAAGGGTGCTGCCAGCATCCCAACAGATGACCTTGTTCCCCCAGTGAAATCATCATTCATTGGCATTTCAGACCCTTGCTGCAAGAACTGACATTTATAAAGAATCGTTCTTCCCCCGAACCATTAGAGATTGGATTGGATTATTTCAAGGGCTGAAGGTGCTGAGGTTTGTGTAGCTATGTTTACCTCTTTGGATAGAGCTAGGGACTAACTTCCCATATCACAGGTCCTGGTGTATGAATGTCATTTGACGTGTCACCAGTAACAATTCTGTCACCAGTAACAATTCTGATTCTGATAGACAGACTTCTATAGTCGCTCCCATGCGTCAGACTTGCCTACCCCTTGAGACAGAAAATAGTAAGATCCCATAAAAAAAATCGTAAGATTGAAATTTTATTCATAAGGGTTTTAAGGTATCCGAAGCATGGTCAAAATAAGCCCTTTGCCTTGCGTTTTTTTTTTTTACTGCAATGAATCGGCCGATTCAGCTTCCATGTTTTGTTTTTATTCGTTGCAAAGGCATCCATCTTGCTGCTCATACCTAGTGGTTCCCCCCGCTCCTAAAAAGGGCATGGTGCTGGTCAGGAAAAAGGGCACTTTCAGCACGTAAAAATATGTAAAAAGGGCACTTTAAATAAGAACAGCTGTGTAAAAAGGGCACATTCATTTGCAGCACCTTGCTAAAAGGGCACATCTCTCAACTTGAAATAAAAAGACCCTTCTCTTACTCTTTGTCTTCAGTGCTAAATTATACTGCCTGTCTTTTTATGCTAAGTGAAGAGATATGTCATATCAACCATTGGTGACAAAAAGTTTAAGTTTTGCAAGCAAGCTGATCACTGCTACAAAAAAGACAAGATAAGTTCAGAACATGTTTGGCCCACAGTTCCCGTTCTCTAATACACATAAACACTGATATGACACTGGTCAGGCACACTTTCACACATCACACTTGTTATCAAAACACAGTTATGACTTCTTAAATTGATATACTAAAGTTCAATAAACAGGGGGATTATCAGTCAACCACAATTGGTGCTACTCACACTTGTTATCAAAACACAGTTATGACTTCTTAAAGTGATATAATTAAGTTCAATAAACAGAGGGATTATCAGTCAACCATAAAGGTTGACTGTCAAAAAGGCAACAATTTATTGTTAAAAGGTATCTAATATAGTCCTTATTTAAACAGGCATAACTTTGTTATTTTATGGTAAATTTCAGTGATTTTTGGACCAAAATGTAGGGCAACATTTACTCTATCTGAAAATGGGCAGGACCCTGGAAAAAAGGGCATGGCAACGCGCCATGCTAAACAGGGCTGGGGGAAACACTAATACCGAAACAAATTTGTTAAATGAACTGTGATTGGATCACCTCCCTATCATTAGCATATATATAGAT
Organism: Lucinisca nassula; assembly: GCA_963580285.1. Taxonomy (NCBI): domain Eukaryota; kingdom Metazoa; phylum Mollusca; class Bivalvia; order Lucinida; family Lucinidae; genus Lucinisca; species Lucinisca nassula. The sequence continues at coordinate 4,751,863 of OY757010.1, forward strand.
AGTGCCGGTTTTGAGGTAATCTGTTAAAAACCCTCACAAATCACCTCTTCAACCAGCACTATCTATATATAAACACATCTTACCACATATATATTTTACCGCAGTATTTTGAGCAGACAGATAAACCGACTATTACATGTCAATTTATCTTTACCACACTGATAGTTGGACATCAAAGTCCAAAAGGGAAATCACCTACGGACTATTTCAGTATTTAGAAAACCATTCACTGGACAAAAAACTAGTCATTTATTTACGTTCAATTTCTTACTATTCTAGTACAAGCCGTGATAGCCGAGTGGTCTAGATGGTTTGGACTGTAAATGGTGGGGCATGAGTTCGAATCCCGGTAATGACATAAAAATCTTTTTATAATGGAACATTGAATAAAAATGATGACAGCGTAATCGGTTTCAATAAAAAGCGTTTCTAAGCGATAAAAATGGGTTAAAAAAAAGAAAAAAATACAAAAAAATCCTGATAACACTGTAATCGGTTTAATTAAGAAAGGTTACTAAGCAACTCGTAGAGAACAACAAATAATTAAAAGTAATATCCAAAATCTGCTCCGATAAAAGTCGCGGATAGACACTATATAGAAACATATTAAAAAGAATTTTGAAAATTCCACTTTGGGGCAAAAACTTTAACCCCTCCTGAAAGTGCCTTTACATAATCCAATGACCACCAGATTTTGCACATATAACAAGACTTTAAGGCTGTATAACATATTAAAATTCCAAGTTCCTATGACAACTTTTGGAATTTCAGAAAGTCTTTGAGTCTTCCTAAAAGTGGAATCTCATCAACCGATTAGTCTCAAATTTTGCATATGTATTTGGGTTGCATATATACATATTATCACAAAATTTCAAAGTTCTAGCATCATTTTGGAATTTCCTGCAAGTCTTTGAATTGTTGTAAAATAACATTGGTTCAACTAATTACCACCAAACTTTGTACATATGTTTCAACATACAAAATGCACATTCTTATAACATTGTAGGTCGGAAGTGAAGCAAAAAAAAAAAAAAATATTAACTTTCATATTTTGGTGGTGGGTCATTTACTATTGTAATTTTATTGAATAAAATCAAGCATTTTCTATCTTTTTTTTCATTTCATTCTTTGCTTGAGCCTTGCCTTCCTCAATAAGTTTCTTTCTCTCACTTTCACTCAGTTTTGAATGTTTTGAATGTATGTTCTCTTTCAGTCCTGAATCATCCTCAACACTCTGTCATATTCAATCTTGCAATTTCCTGCTTAAAAGGTTTTATAGAGTTAAAATATCTCTGTTTTTCTCTAAAATTCTTTCCACCACACTTATCACAGATTTGATATTTTGCTGTAGTACCTTTACCACATTGCAAACATTTCACTACTTTACTTTTGTTATGTTTTATAATAAAATTATGAGCCTTGCAGTATATAGAATGCTTTACTGATTTGTTTTTACATGGTTTATTTGAACCTAACGGCAACATAGCACATATATTTTGCATCTTTGCTTTTTCTATATCCATTTTTATTATTATATTTAAAAATTTTTTTATAGTTTAAAAGAAAACAAAAAAATGAGTTCTGTAGAGAGACTAATACAATTGCATAGTGAAGGAAGAATTAGTGATGAGGCTTTAGACAAGGGTCTTAAATCCTTAGATATTGAGAAACAGAAGAGTGATGCACTACAACAAACTTCTACATTGGAAAATCTGCGTAAAAGACGTAGAGATAAAAAGATAAGAAAACGACAGCAACAAAATGCTGTTAAAACAAGTGAAAAAATTAATGATGAAGATACTAAAGAGAAAAATGTTCTGAAACTGGTTGATAAACCATTATGCAATTACTTCAAAGCGTATGAAATAGATGCTCATAAATATAAAGACCCAAATATTTTGTTTAATGATAAAAAATCTGTCATTATAGATAAAATTAATGAAAACATTAAAGAATACAATGGTATTAAATTTTCAATTGGGTTATCTATAAAGTTTTTTAAAGATGAACTTAATGGTGAAAGAAAAGAAGTTACCGGTGCATCACACGGAGAACAATGTGCAGTTCTTGATGGAAATAATTTAGATGAAAACTATAACAAACAAACAACTTATATACAAACATGGATTGAAAAATTCACAAATACCGCAACGGGTTTAGAAATTGACCATTGTATCAAACTTTATCTTAATATAGCAAAATATGAACCACTCAAAGGTTCTTCGTATATTTCTCTTCCAAGTGCAATAGCAAATAAAAAAGCAATAATTAATTTATCAAATGATGATGATAGATGTTTAGAATGGCATATACTTGCTTCTAAATACCCAAACAAAAACAATCCAAGTAAGTTATCAAGTTATCGTAAATATTTAGGCACATTAAATATGGAAGGAATAGACTTTCCCACACCAATCTCACAAATACCAAAAGTTGAGAAACAAAACAATATAGCAATCAATGTTTATGGATACACATTAACAAAAAAGACAGAGAAACTTACTATATTTCCATATCATATTTCAAATCAACCAAATGAAAAAGAACGAATTAATCTGCTTTTGATAACTGAAGATGTTGAAGAGGAAATTGATGATAGTGAAGAAGAAATGATAGATGAAGATTATAATCCTGATGACTATCCTCCTGATGAGTCAAAAACAAAATATCACTACTGTTTTATTAAAAACCTTAATAGATTACTTTACAATCAGAACAATAAACACAAACATAAAACACATTTCTGTGATAGATGTCTTTATGGTTTTACAAGAGAAGACCTACTAATCAAACATAAAGAAGACTGTGAAGGCATAAATAAATCTCCAATGCGAATAGAAATGCCATCAAAAGGTCTTATCAAGTTTAAAAACCATCAAAATCAAATGCCCGTTCCATATGTTATCTATGCTGACTTTGAAGCACAAATCAAACCCAAATCACAACAAAAAGGAGATAAATCAGAAATAACAAGCGAACACGAAGCGTGTGGATTTGGATATCAAGTTGTTAGATATGATGGTAAAGCAGACAAACCAGTAATATACAGAGGTGAAGATGTTGCAGAGGTTTTTCTAAATCATTTAAAATGTGAAGTGAATAACATCAACAACATCTTTAGACATCCTAAACCATTAATAATGCCAACAGAACAGAACATACAAGATTATGAAAATGCTTCCCATTGTTGGATATGTGAAAAAGAAATTAATAATGAAAAGAATCCAAAAGTAAAAGACCACTGTCATTTCACAGGAGAATATAGAGGACCAGCACACAAATCCTGTAATCTCAAACTTGCAATCAAACCAAATAAAACCAAAATTCCAGTTATCTTCCACAACTTAAAAGGTTATGATAGCCATCTAATAATGCAGAAAATACACAAAGCAAGTGGAAACATTACTTGTATTGCAAATAATTCAGAGAAATTCATCTCATTCAGTATTGGACAACTGAAATTCTTAGACAGTTTTCAATTTATGGCTTCCTCTCTTGAAAAGTTGGTAGATGGAGCAATTGGTGTAAAGACAGAATGTGAAAAATGTAAAGGTACAGAAGAAATAAACATCAATGAAAATTGGTTATTAACAGCGAAATGTAAAAAATGTCACAATACAAGATATAAAAAACTCAACAAATCAGACTTACCATTAACTGTAAAACATACAACTAACTCACATCTTCTTGCTCGTAAAGGTATCTATCCATATGAATACATTGATAGTTTTGATAGATTTGATGAAACACAACTACCACCCATAGACAAATTCTACAGCAGTCTTACAGATGAAAGTATCAAACAAAAAGACTATGAACACGCTCAAAAAGTATGGAAACAATTTAACTGTAAAACACTTGGTGATTATCATGATTTATATCTCAAAACAGATGTTCTCTTACTTGCAGATGTTTTTCAAAAGTTTAGAGAAACCTGTATGAATAACTATAAACTTGACCCTCTACATTACTACACTGCACCTGGTCTATCTTGGGATGCTCTTCTAAAATACACAGAAATAGAATTACAACTTCTATCAGATTTGGATATGCATCTTTTCATTGAAAAAGGAATGAGAGGTGGAATAAGTATGGTTTCTAAAAGACACGCAAAAGCAAACAATAAATATGTAGCAGATTATAATCCAAATGAAGAAGACAATTACATAATGTATTTAGATGAAAATAATTTATATGGTCATTCAATGAGCCAACCACTTCCATTTGGTGGTTTCAAATGGATAACTAATAAAGATTTAATAGATGGAAAACTTCCAAAATTACAAAAAGGTAGAGGAAGAATATATGAAGTAGATTTAGAATACCCCAAACATTTACATAAACTACATAATGACTATCCACTTGCACCTGAAAAATTAGCAATTAAAAAAGAATGGTTATCCGACTATCAAAATGAACTAATTGAAAATAGTATGTTAAAAACAGAAAAACTTGTCCCCAATCTAATGGATAAGAAGAAATATGTAGTACATTACAAAAACTTAAGACTATACAAACAACTTGGTATGAAAATAACAAAAATACACAGAATATTAGAATTTGATGAGAAACCTTGGATGGAACCTTACATACGTCTGAATACAGAATTACGTAAAAAAGCAAAGACTACATTTGAAAAAGATTTCTTTAAACTTATGAACAACTCAGTATTTGGCAAAACAATGGAAAACATACGTAAAAGAGTTGATATTAAATTAGTCAAAACAGATGGCAGTGAAAATGAAAAAATCCGCAAGATAATAGCCAAACCAAACTTCAATCGTAGAATAAAGTTCTCTAATGAGTTATCTGCCATTCAAGTGAATAAAACAAGATTAACTCTCAATAAACCAATATATGTTGGCTTCTGTGTTTTAGATTTATCAAAACATCTTATGTATGATTGGTATTATAATACATTGAAAAAGAAGTATGGTAATAACTGCACCTTGTTATACACCGACACAGACAGTTTATTAGTAGATATCAAAACCAAAGATGCTTACAAAGATATGTCTGAAATGAAAGATGAATACGATTTCTCTGATTATCCAAAAGAACATCCACTATACGATGAAACAAACAAGAAGGTCATAGGTAAGATGAAGGATGAATGTGCTGGTGTTCCAATATCAGAATATATTGGTCTTCGTCCTAAACTATATTCAGTATTAAGAGCAGATGAACAAGTCATCAAAAAAAGCGAAAGGAACAAAAAAATATGTAATCAAAAAACAAATCAATTTTGAAAACTACAGAGATGCATTATTCAACAAAAAGAAATACACACACTCAATGAACATGCTACGCTCAATGCATCACAACATATATGGATTAAAAGTAAATAAGACTTCACTTTCTCCTTTAGACACAAAAAGATACATAACTGACGATGGCATTACGACATACGCGTATGGGTATCAGCCGGAACAATAAGTAATTCCTCTTTGACAAACCCTCTCTTAGGTGCAGGAGATTTCAAATAATAAACTCTTATTCCCTGCGTTATAATATGATAGTCAATCTTATGAATATCAACAGACCATACTGGGTCAGTAGCCCTTCTCTTTCCACCACCTTCTAATTCTCCAGGTTGATACAAATATCTAACATTTACATAAGGACAAATTTCAGCATCAACTTTTCTTGTTATAATTGGAGGAGGTTTTTTCGTCTCCTTATTTAATGCTTTAATAACATCAGATAATCTCTTAACCCATTCTCTGTTTCTTTTTTTAGTATCAATCTCTTTAGCATACTGATAACCAAACAATCTTTCTGCTAAGGTTCTATTAAATCTTTCTACTATTCCTTGGTCTCTGTGTATTTCTTTTCTACCTCTTCTTATTTTGGTATTATGCTTTTCCATCAAAGTTGAAACGGAACTCATAAATTCTCTACCAGGATCAACTTGCAATAGTTTAGGATACTTCAAATGTCTTTTATAAATCTTCTCAAAAGCATTTGCAACTTCTTTACTATCTTTCGACGTCAAAGGTTCGGCTTCTTTATATCTTGTTCCAACATCAACCACTGTCAATGCATACTTGTATGTCTTCCTACCAATAGTATCGTGAGGTAAAAACAACAAATCAGCCTGATGAACTTCATTCTCTGCAGACACATCAAATTTAGGTCTTATTATTTTCTTAGGTGCAGGTAAATATATTTGCCATACTGCTTGTTTCTTTAAGAATTCTAATGCTTGTTTCTGACTAACCTTTGCTTCTTTTGCTAACTTACCAACAGCTGAGTGTCCTTTCCAGAAACCTTTTGGACTATAGTATATCTTCTCCATTTATTTTTATTTAAGAAAAAATATTTATATATAAAAAGATGTCAAAGAATGCACAAACGCAAAATATAGCACAATTGCTTGATGATGACTATACACCTACAAAAGAAGAGTTTGAAGAGCTGTTAAAGGAACAAAGTCAATTTGACACAAAGAAATGGACTGATTTAGAAATCAACAACATTTATACAATCACTGACTACAGAGAAATTAACACAGAAAATGGTGTGAGTGTAATTTTAACTCTCAAAGACAATGGTGAAGTATGGAGTCCTGCACATCTCACAAAGAAGATAGAAGGTAAAGAACCACCATTTTATGTAAGACCACTTGGTTTGAAACCATGTAAGAATAATAAAAAAAATAAATATCATGCTTATGATTTAGTTTTTCCAAAGAAAGATTATGTCAAAAAATAATTTTTTTTTTACCTACATCAACTTCCAAGCAACAAATCCTGTCAATGCCATACCACCAACAACAAATGCAATCTCTCTATTTTTCTGGTCTTCTGATGGAGTGTAAAAATCACTCAATGTAGGTTTTGGTGGTAATGGTGTGGATAAATTATCTGGCAATTGTTTTCCTGTAATATAATAATATTGTTTCATAGCAGTGTCAGCATCACTGAACTCATCCACAGAATGATGTTCCTTCTTCAGTTGCTCATTAATAAAATCCAATCTTTGTGTTCTCTTCTCATTCCACGCAGTTGTTGCTGATTCTAATTGTTCCATCGCTTTATCATGCCTCTTTCTCTCTTCATCACTATTACTACCCATATGTGAAAATAAATAATTACTACCTGAAAAGGCTAAGGCGTTTGTAATTGCTCCCCCAACCATTAATGCTACTGCACTTGCCATTTTTATATAATGGAAAAAAAAAATATTAAAATTACTTCATAATATCTGCAGGAATAATACCTTGCTTAACAAGCATATCCTTTGTTGCCATTGCAAGTAATATATCAATGGACAACATACCAATATCTGTCATATTAAAATCTACTTTTGGTGCTGGTCTTTTCAATAGTTTTCTACCTAATTCTGAATATCCAACAGTTAATACAGTTTCCACTCCAGCATGATATAACATGTTTGCAATTTGTTTTCCGTCTATTGAGGTTGTCATTTTTTTTTTAATGAGAATATTATTTTTTTTAAATTAATTAAATTCAAATGGGTCAATTTCTTTTTGTTGAATAATAGGTTGTTGCATCATAGGTTGTTGTGGTACAACTTGTTTAGACTTGTACATATACAATCCTATTCCAACAACTCCAACTGTTATGCATAATGGTATATAATTTTTGTATATATTTATATTCTGTGAATTTGGAGAGCCGACTTCATCATCTTTTGTTATAGATTTTAATTCCATGTTTTCTTTCTTTATAGTTTCAGTCTCCTTTCTTCTTAATTCTGCATTTCTTTTTCTTGCTTCTGCACCTTTCTTACCAGCAACTACTCGTCTTGGGTCTTTTGTTTTAACTTCAGTATCACTCATTTTTTTCTAAGGAGATATTTTCTTTTTTATTAAAATCAATATGTCTTGCTGTTGTTAGCATTGCAGTTAATGGAGCAAGGTACATTCCATATCTATAATACAATTCACAACACGAACTTGTCAAAGCGTGATTGATAAAAGGGTCTTCCTCTAAGTCTTGTATCAGTTTAGGTGGATTAACAACATTGAAATACTTTGATACACCCATCACGTATAAGCTAATGAAAGAATTACCCAATGTCTTAGTCATACTTGCTCCCAATCTTGCTTCATATCTGCAGTAAAGTTTGTTTATTTGTTCTGCTGTCATTGTATCAATGTCTGATAGTTGTAAGTCTTTACCAAGATACTGCTTACTACCACCACCAGCAACAATGGCTGATAATCGCTCACGTTTTGTTTCTTGTTCATTATTTTCTGTGCTTTCACATTCAATGTCTTGTAATAATTCTTCAGCATTCATTTTTATTTTATGTAATTTATTTTTTATTTTTAAAAAATAAAACATCGCATATCCGACTATTGATAAGATTGCAGTGTTTGTTGTGATTATTGATAAGATTGCAGTGATTGATAATATTTCCAGCATTGTTTTTTAGTATTGCTATTTTACTTAAAACATTGCATAAGCATTACTTAAGATTTGCTACAGCATTGAATAAGCATTACTTAATCATTGCTAAAAAAAATAATCAATCAACCAACCAATAACCAGTAGGCTGGTCAGTCTTCAAAATTAACTTACGATGCTTCTTTTTTTTCAGTTCTTCTTTTATTCTCTGTCGTTCTTCCAAAGTTGGAATAACATCATTCTCTCTTAAACAATTTTCAAAACTATCTCTATCTTTTGTGTAGAACATGCATAGCCATTTTGTTTGTTCTCTTAAATCTTTTAACACAGAATTATATCTCTGCGAAATAACCCACACTGATTGTTCTGCATGCCTACCAGAAAATGCTAATTCTGATAACATATCTTTTTTCTTTGTTAGTTCTTTCGTTGCACTGCAATCATCAATAATGTAGAGAGTAGAATGACCAGCATATTTATTAAAGAACATTCTTAGTAGTTCTTGTAGTTTTTCTTCTCCATTAACAATAGGATTAACAATTGTTATATTTTTTGTTTTAGGCTTTCTAACATCACCAATCCACTCACGATTTTTATAAGCCTTGTTCCATTGAATGGTTGGGCAAAGTATAGCAATATGTTTAAATACTTGACGATATTCCTCTTCCAAAAGGTCAAGGACAAACTCTGTTTTCCCGCATCCAGTTTGACCACATATAATAGCACAATGAGGATATTTTGGTAGTTCCATTTTTATTTGTAAAAAAAATATTAATAACTGACTTCTTTAAATCTACCATCTTCAAAGTTGATTTGTGCATCTTGTATAACAAACAAATAAAGATTGATTGGTTCATCTGCTCCTGCTTCTTTCGTTATTTGTATTGTAATACCTTCTGATGCATTTTCAATTCTTCTTCCAGAACCATGAAGTGTATTATCATCAGTTGAACGTAAATCCAACCATAAAGCATACCTGTTCGTTAGATATTTTTCTATTGTTGTATCAGTAAAATATAAATCTTTAACGACCATACTTGTTTCTTTGTTTCTTTTTGAATTCAAAGCAAAGAATTTATTTATTTCGTCCCAGTGTTGGTGGGACTTCATTCCTTGACTATACAATTGATTCGGAATCCCTTCTATTGTCATTTCCACTTTTGTAATTTCTGGATTATAATATTCTTCTGTGCTGGCCCTTTCAGGATCTTCGAATAGCATAAGAATTCCTTTCATACTTCTTGCAGGAACATTTAGATTGATATTCCATAGTGTATCAGATTTGTTTTTAGTTATTTTTCTGTGTCTTAGTATTCTGTCATACAAAATAACCATTTTACCATCAACTTGCTGTCTTATTTGTCTTGCTAATTCAGTATCAGAAACAATATCAAATTCCAAACAAATATTTTTGATTGTATAAGTTGAAGTTGCATCGCCTGATTTAATTACTTTATTATAATCATTGAATGTAAGTTCATATTCAAGTCTATCTCCTAATCCTGCTTGATAAAATGGCATATGGGTTTCCAATAATTCAAAATCAAGTGGGATGCAAAACCTGTTTCCATATGCTTTTGCGATGGCTTGATCTTCTTTATCTGCTGTTGCGTTTCCTGCACCCACTCTATGTCTCAACATGTTCTCTTTGCCAACGCCTTGATATACCATATTTACACGTTCTGTAATAGTCTTCCATAAATCAATATAACAATGATAGATGTCACTATCGTCAATGGACATAACTTCATTTCCACTTATTCTAATTGTTGTTTTCTTAATTATTGCTCTTCCTATGTTTTGAAATATAGTTGCATTTGCATCTTTAGAGGTTAGTTCAATTTCAAATGCTAATCTGACTGTTCCGGGAACAATAACATCATTACTACTTAGATTAGGAAATCTCACTAATAATTGTTGATTTTGGTCAATAGTTGAAGGGTTATTTGTTATTACTACACTTTGACGGATACCTCTCACACCTCGTGGTTCTCTTAATTTTCTGTAAGGGTTTAGTTTATCTCCGTAAGCTGACATTTTTTTAAAAGATAAAAAAATATTTTTAAATAATAAATAAATAATGGCTGAATATGAAAATCCTGAGTATGACAGGGAGGATTATGATGAAGAAGCAGAAACATCTTTTACAGATGAAGAGCAGTTTCAGAGAACATTAAATAGTCAGTTTGCTGGTTTGAATGATTTAACCGGTGATGATTGGAAAACTCTGCGTAATAGCATAGGTCAAAACATGATAGATAGATTTTACGAAAGGAATGAAGAACCTAAACGTAAAATCAAAGGTTTGTCTCTCAAGAAAGATGATATAGGGAGACCAATGTTATATGTTAAAGATGAAGGTGGAAAGAATATTGCATTAACATATTATCGTTCCAATGCACCAGATGAAATAGCAACATTTTTATCATTTAATACTTTGCAAAGGAAATATGGTGTTGATTTTGTTAGGAATGTATTAGGTGTAGATGATTTTAAACCATCTGCTACAAGAATTAAAGAAGGTAGAAAAGCATTCACACAATTACTTCAAACGAGAACTCAAATAACACAAACAGAAGAAGAAATACCTTTACAAGATATATCATCACAAGAACAAACTCAAGAACTATTAAATACAACAGTTGATGTAGAAACTGCTGTGAAAACATTGGAGACATCATTTACTAATGAACAAGAAACACAAACAGATTGGACAAAAAGAGAGATTGATGGAATAGCAAATGCAATGACAACAGTCAAAGAAGAGATAGCAAATGAATTGGCAAAACTGAATGAAACAAATAAAGACTTAGCAAAAGAAAATACAAAATTAGAACAAGCCAAAGCAGACAATGATGAATTTCAAATAGAAAGGATAAGTAGTCGAATCAAAGAGTTAGAAAGTGAGAGAAGTGCAAGATTGGAAGTTATTAATGTTAATAAAGAAAAACTACGTAGTCAGGTAAATAGAATCAAAGAGACTATAAACAAAGTATTAAAAGAAGACACTACATTGGGTGAAAGAATTAGAACATTATTCAGAGAACAAGGCATTACAATTGTTAGTATTTTAACCGCTTTTGGAATGATTATTGGAGTTATTGTTGAGGCTGTTATTCCTACTGGTGGTGGTACTACTTCAACCCCTCCTTCTCCACCAAAAGGTGGTGTTAAAGATTGGGTTAAGAAACAATTATCAAATCTTGGTAAATTACTTTCTACCCTTGCAGGAAAAGTAGCTACTGCATTACCAGGTGTTATTGGTTCTATTGTGTCTTGGTTGTTGTCTTCTGCGGGTAAAGTTGTTGGTTGGTTTGGAGAACATTTATGGGCATTAGTTGTATTGGTTGCTGGATTGTTATATGCATCTGCGAGAGAGTTTATAAGAAAAAAAAGAACTTAATAAATTTCATACATAATTAATAGTCCAATTACTATACTTCCTACTATTAATGCTGTTTTGTTGTCTTCATGTTGTATGGCTTCTTTTTTTTCTGGTAGAGATTGATGAGATTGTGGTAGAGATTTATTTGTTGGTGTGCCTTGTAGAGATTGTGGTAGAGATTTCTTTGTAGTAGATTGGTTAGCAAGTTTGTGATGATTAAACCAATCTGCTATTCTAGCATCGGAGGTACCAGCACCATCAACCCAACTTTTTGACAGATTGTGTTTCTTTGCATAATCAACTGCTTGTTGATGATAATCTGGTAGAGATTTCTTTGTTTGTGTGCCTTGTATAGTTGCAGGTTGTGTAGCAGATGCAACAGGTTTAACATTTACATCACTATTGAAACCAAGTGTTTGATTTTCTGTTGCAATTACAATTTTATTATTATATCCAGCGATAGTACCAACTTGTAAAACCATATCACTGGGAGACATATATAATCCAATACCATAAACAAAATCTACTTTACTTCTTGCATATTTGAGTGTGTTTTGATATCTTTGTATTTGACTTGGTAAATCAACTGGACTATTAATAGCGTCTTCAATGTTAGCAAGAAATTGTTTCTGAGCATCAAATCCTGTGCCTATTTTTAGAATTTCTACACGTGTTTGAGATTGTGCTGCTAATAGTGCCCATACAAACATTCTAATACTTTCGTTAATTCGTTCAATACCTGTTTTTGTTAATCCTTCTGATTTGTCTAATATAAACATTGTCCAGGCGTCACTTATATCTACTGTATGTTCTATTTTATCATTTGGATTAAAGAATGGACCTTCACTTCGATGTTCTTGTCTATATTTTCCACTTGGTTTAAAATATTGTGTGTAACTCCCTAGACCACTGCATTTAGAACTACTTTCTAATTTTTGCCTCCAATCTGTATTAGGTGAAACATTGAATTCATTGCATAACTTTTGATAGACAGCTTTGTCGTATGGATTTTTGTAATAACAAAATGATTCATCTGTTGGTAAAGGTGTTTTAAGTTCTTTCAAAATACGAGCAATACAATAATAAACATGAAATGTATATATTGTTTTAGTTAGTCCTGAAGTGTTTTGCAAATGATCTTGATAACTTACACCACATCCTGCAGTGACACACCAGACAGCAAAATTTAATTGACATTGCCACCAGTCAAATGATGAATGAAGCCATGTATTCCACGGTTCATTGGTGTGTAATGTTGGATTTTGATAGTTTTGAAATAAGTCGGGAAACGTTACTGGAAAATGGTCATCTTTATTAACATAAATCGTTTGTTTTATAAGTTCAATATTCTTTTCGGTATATTTAGTATTGGGGTTATATGATGCATTGGAATTGTACTTGAATTCTTTAGGTATCATTTTTATTATTGATTATATATAAAAAATAAAAATGTATCATACAATTTCGAATATTGACAAGACAATAAACTTGCAACAATACATTGATAACAGAGATGGGAATAAACGTATTGGTTTGAAATCTATAACATATGGTGTTGGATGGTATAATGTTGTTGATGAATATTTGCAGAAGACTAAAGAGAGACCTCATAAGATTATAGATGGTTATTATAGTTTCCAACAAATAGCAGATTTATTTCAAAGTAATAATATTACATTATCTGTAAATGAAACAAATGGAATTGCTTCTTTAATTACACCGGATGAATTGAAGATAAGCAAGGGCTTAAAACAAATGTTGGGGTTTGGAAATAAGCGAAAGTTTGCTGTTAATGAAACTCATTATGGTGAGAGAGCTGTAGATTTTGCTGTTTATAAATCATTGTATGTTCATTTGGAACAGATTAATACTTCAAATAATTATTTAGATGGTATGCCGAGTACTGTGTTGGCTGTTGTTCCAGTGGAAAATAAAGAGTTTGGAGAGATAACAACAGTGAGATTTGAGCATCCAGAATATAAGTGTTTGGTGAATGATGCTATAGCAGAATTGAAATTAGAAATCAGGGATGAAAATAACAACAAGGTAATTAATCATCTACCAATTAATTGCGTTTTGGAAATTATATAATTATAATAAAAAAATGAGTATATTTGGTGCTAAGAGAAAACACGTAGATGCATTGGGGCTGAAACAAGAAATATTTAATATGAGAAGTCAAGCATTTACACAAATAAATACATTGAATGATAGACATACAGGACTTCAAGATAGATTTCGGGATATGTATGTCAATCATCGATTATTATATAATAAGGTTGATAATATGTCAGACAGAAAATTGATAAGCATTTGTGCGGAGAGTAAAGGTTCCTTACAGAAGAATGAAGTGTTTGGCTTTGGAAATGGTGGTAGAGAAGTAGGTGTTGGATATGTGATGAACTTTCCTGGCCAGATAATAGGTGTTGGACTGTCGAGTAAAAGAACAAAAGGCGATGTGTCTGTGGCGATTGCAATTAATGGAAATCCACAAGCAGGATATGATATATCATTGAATAATATTTTAAGAAAACACGATAACTTTGCTACACCGTTAAAGGTTGAGGCTGGTGATGCAATTGCTTTTGTTTGTCAGACTAATAATGCTACATGTGTTAATACTGTGGCTTCGATGATAATTGAATTATTTATTGAATAAAAAAATATATGTTATCAAGAAAAAAATGAAACAACCTAATGCACCGCTATATCCAGAGTTGCCTATTGAAGATGGGCAAAATTATAGATTACAGAAGATATCTGAGATAGAGAAGACGTTAATTAATGAGAGAGATGTGAGAAAAGCATTATACAAAAAATACAAACGTGGAATAAATATTACTGATGGAGTTGATACTGGTTTGATATCAACAAGTGTTATTTTGGCAGGTGTTGGATTAACTGTTCCAATTATGTTGCCTTTAGAGATTGGTGCTGTTGTGTGTGGGAGTTTGGGTGTGTGTGTTAAACTAATTAGGCGTAAAATGACTTCAAAAGCACAGAAACATTATGAGATTAAAACTATTGCTGATAGTAAGTTGAATAGTATAAAGGATTTGATTTCTAAGGCTTTGACAGACGGACAGATATCTGAGAATGAATTTAAACTTGTGTTGGATGAGTTGGACAAATATAATAAACTCAAAGACAATATACATTCAAAACAAACAGGATTGAGTGAAAGTGAGAGAAAGAAACTTATTGAGGAAGGCAAGGCTCAAGCAAAGAATGAAATGAAAAAAAAGATAGAAAATGCTTGATTTTATTCAATAAAATTACAATAGTAAATGACCCACCACCAAAATATGAAAGTTAATAGTTTTTTTTTTTGCTTCACTTCCGACCTACAATGTTATAAGAATGTGCATTTTGTATGTTGAAACATATGTACAAAGTTTGGTGGTAATTAGTTGAACCAATGTTATTTTACAACAATTCAAAGACTTGCAGGAAATTCCAAAATGATGCTAGAACTTTGAAATTTTGTGATAATATGTATATATGCAACCCAAATACATATGCAAAATTTGAGACTAATCGGTTGATGAGATTCCACTTTTAGGAAGACTCAAAGACTTTCTGAAATTCCAAAAGTTGTCATAGGAACTTGGAATTTTAATATGTTATACAGCCTTAAAGTCTTGTTATATGTGCAAAATCTGGTGGTCATTGGATTATGTAAAGGCACTTTCAGGAGGGGTTAAAGTTTTTGCCCCAAAGTGGAATTTTCAAAATTCTTTTTAATATGTTTCTATATAGTGTCTATCCGCGACTTTTATCGGAGCAGATTTTGGATATTACTTTTAATTATTTGTTGTTCTCTACGAGTTGCTTAGTAACCTTTCTTAATCAAACCGATTACAGTGTTATCAGGATTTTTTGTATTTTTTTCTTTTTTTTAACCCATTTTTATCGCTTAGAAACGCTTTTTATTGAAACCGATTATGCTGTCATCATTTTTATTCAATGTTCCATTATAAAAAGATTTTTATGTCATTACCGGGATTCGAACTCATGCCCCACCATTTACAGTCCAAACCATCTAGACCACTCGGCTATCACGGCTTGTACTAGAATAGTAAGAAATTGAACGTAAATAAATGACTAGTTTTTTGTCCAGTGAATGGTTTTCTAAATACTGAAATAGTCCGTAGGTGATTTCCCTTTTGGACTTTGATGTCCAACTATCAGTGTGGTAAAGATAAATTGACATGTAATAGTCGGTTTATCTGTCTGCTCAAAATACTGCGGTAAAATATATATGTGGTAAGATGTGTTTATATATAGATAGTGCTGGTTGAAGAGGTGATTTGTGAGGGTTTTTAACAGATTACCTCAAAACCGGCACTATCTATATATATTTAGCCAATGAAATTTAATTTAATTTCGCAACGAGAGTAAGACAGAAAAATAACTATTGTCTTGTTCTGGTATAAACACGCACTTACCCGAACCGAACCAAACTAATCAATCCAATTTACCCATTTTTTTTACAAACACTGAAAATCGTACGGAATTCGGCCGAGGTCTTAATTTGGACTTGAAAATTGTAAGCCTCTAGACCAAATCGTAAGGTTGGTTGGTTGATCTGAGGTTTAACGTCCCCGTCAACACTGTAAGAGTCATTTTGGAGACGTTGCTTCCAATTTTGTGGGACTTTTACCCAACATTGAGATGAAATGACATCTCAAGCCCTGTCGCCCAATGAAACCAATAGGGTTTATTAGCATGGACGGTCCGCCTCGCACCGCCGTTCCTGGGCAGGCTTAGATCCTCTAAGCGGTTTACCAGTACTAGTGTGCGGGCTGGATTAAGCTCTGCGAGGAAGAATCATGCAGCCCATATATTTCTTCAAGCCCCTATGGGCGGGGGCTGTCCAAATCGTAAGGGTAGGCAAGTCTGCATGCGGGTTTGAACTCCTCTGTCACCAGCATCCAGGTGCCCACATCCATATAATAAGACCTTAGATACCTACTCACGTGGATTTTCCTACGGAAAATATGTACCCGGTAAAGTGCATTTGTCCATGATTTGATTTCATATTTGGTATTGGCGTCTAAGGCAGGTCGCGAAAACTAGTAACATTCTTACTACTGTCTTCAAATAACATAAATAAAGGGCTTTGGCTTCAAATAAATAATGAAAAATATGACCGCAAATCGTTTGAGTTTATCGACATAAAATAAACAAGTACTGACCAATATTTTCCGGCCTCGAAGCTTTTTCAGACATCTTTTTCCGATATCACTAGGACTATTAGCATGCTTATCGTGCTCCATAGGCGCTTTCGGACCCAGATGTTTCGTACGAATAAGAATCAGAAAAATTGTTGCTGGTGGCACGTGACCAGCTGGGCACTAAACTACCTAACATATCTTCGTTAGGTCAGAAATATCTCACAAAATACCTTACCTAACATATGTTAAGTCAGAAGATAAATTTGATGAAATGTGTCTAACTGTTAGGCTGTATCATTAAAGTGATTGATAATTAAAGGAAAATAGCAAGGGCAAAGATTTCGGATCTAGTTCCCTTCTCTTTATTATTTTTTTTAAGATTTAGGGAACACTTCACACAGTACAGCTTCCTGTTTTTTTTTTTTTTTTTTTGTTTTTTTTTTTTTCGTTACTTTTTGTTCTGCTGAGGTGGGACAAACCTTGGCAAGCTGTGTGAAACCAGAAGAAATAAGGTTCATGCTATAAAGATAAGATAAAGAAGCTTTATTTAACGTCGCATATTCGAAACAAATAACATAAGCTATGTAGAGCTTTAATTGCGACACACAGTACAGCTAAGGCAAACAACAGGACAATTTCTGTTAATAAAACATGCATTGTGGGTACTCGTCAGAAGCGCCTCGCTGAGGCGGTTCTAACAATTTTCCCGAATCTATGTTCTGAGCAGATATATGAAAAATATCAGAATTTCTCTAAATTATCTCTTTTTTTTTTTTTTTATTGGCAAAATGTTCAATATACTTAGCCGTTTTTTCCGTAAGGTAACAACTTATTTTTCTCCGTAATTTTAAAGCATCCGCCTTTCCCTATACCCTCTGAAACATCAATTATCTTTAACTTGCTTACATCGTTAACTGGTTAAGTGGATCACCTGTGTTAATCTGGTAATCCGTTTACCCATTTAACAACGACAATAAACATATTCTAGTAGGTGTTAAATATCTATCGTTTTCGTCCAATTGGGCCGTGCATCCTACAGCTTACGCGAGCAGCGAAGGTTAAGAAGAGTCTGTTCGCCCACACAGTCTCGAAATGTGCGTTTTTTTTTTTTTTATCTATTTTCGATTTATTTATTTATAGATCTAGCACAAACTCTTTTATATTCGAACTGGGATATTATGTTAAATGTCCGGGAATTGGATTTTGATTCAGTTAAAATATTTTCAATAAAATTCTATCTATCTATCTATCTATCTATCTATCTATCTATCTATCTATCTGAAACTGAATGCCATTAAGATCCCAGTGGCAACGGGCCTCCGTGGCTTAGGGGATAAGAGCGCTGACTCTTAATCATTAGGTCTCTCACCGCTGTAGATTCGAGCCTGGCTCGGGTTACATGTGAGACGCCAAGTTATACAACGGAAGGTCAGGTGGTTTTTCTCCGGGTACTCCGGTTTTCGCCCACCTTTGATCAACGATCGGCTCGATATTAGTGAAATAATCTTGAAAGGGCCTTAAAACAAAATCTCCCAAGTTTCTCCATATAGCGCAAATGCAGTGATAACAAACAGAATAAAAATAAATACTAATAAAAATCAAAACTATATGAAAAAAAGTCGAAAAACTAAGGAAGTAATGGGACATATAGGGTCCGATCCGGTAATTGGGTCAGAATCAGTATCAGAATTGTTTACTGGTGACACGTCCTTAAACAATCCTTCACCAGGACATTCGACCGACAGAACTAGTCCCTAGTAACGGGCCTCCGTGGCCTAGTGGTTAAGAGCGCTGACTCTTAATCATTAGGTCTCTCACCGCTGTGGTTCGAGCCTAGCTCGGGTCACATGTGAGACGCCAAGTTCTGCAACGGAAGGCCAGGTGTTTTTTCTCCGGGTACTCCGGTTTTCGCCCACCTCTGATTAACGATCGGCTCGATATGAGTGAAATAATCTTGAAAGGGCCGTAAAACCAAAACCCCAAAAGAAGAAGAAGAAGAAAAAAAAAAAAAAAAACTAGTCCCTAGACCTCACAAAGTTGGTGAATCTAGAGATGGAGTCGTCTGCACCTTCTGTAGACATCAAGAGAGAAGAGGGGAGCTCGTTCCAATCTGAGATTGTCCCAGGGATGAAGCTAAATTTGTAGATGTCAATACTAGTGCCAATTTTTTGGAGGGCTAGTGAATGTTTTTTCCGTACACTGTAAAAATTGGTGTTAATTATACCTAAAGGCAGAGTAAAGTTTACACTGAAACTCGTGTGAATTCGAACCATACACCATTTTAGGTGTAAAATGTAACTCTGAGTAACAATACACTGATAACTTGTATAGTTTATTCAAAATTTGGTGTAGGGCTGCAAATTTGGTGTTTGGTGTAACGATTCTGTAAAACAAGTGCTACGTTTCATATCAATTGGTGTTTGTAATAATTACACTATTTATGGTGTAACGTTTGCTACTAAATAGGGTAATTTTAGTCATACTACAGGGTAACGTTTTTGAAGGGCCATGTAACTGTGAACATTACACTTTTTCAGTGTAACTTAATTTTGGTGTAACATTTCTTCAAATGATGGATAATATTATGTTATGTTCAGTGTAAAAAGTAATTACACTTTGAAAGTGTTATCTCTCCAGCTTATCGGTGCTTTGCTGCACCAATACTGGTGTTTTGTTTCAACGTAACGTAAGTTAACGTTTCTTGTCGAATCGTGTAACTAGTCGTATAAGATGCGTTATATGTACGACATATGTTATTTTGTTCCTCTTTCGTGTCATATTGCTCAAAACGGCATAAGTATCATACAAATTATTTAATTATTAATATTGATAATATGGTTGTTTCATGCGTGATGAAAATCCTGCTAAATAAGATTAAAATGAGATAAACTCCATTTCAGTATAAACACAATTTCTGTTTAATAAAGAATTTATACAAAATCTAATGGAAAGTACAGATTTTTACACCAGCAATTTACGGAGGCTCTAACATTACCATTGAAAAATGGTAACTGATACCCTATAAGAAGAGTATCAAAGGTACCCTATGGAATGGGTATCAGAGTATAATAAGCTCTATAACAATAAAAAACAAAAATAAATAAATAATAACACTACACAAATGTACACCGTGTAGCCTGTCTTAATTATTGGTGTAATGTTACACCGTCGGAAGGAAGGAAACGTTACACCCGGAAACGTTTCCTTCAAAAAATGATGCCACATTTACACCGGTAATGAAGATCAGTTACACTATGGTGTAAACTTTCCGTCGATTTTCTGGTGCGTAATTACACCATTTATCTGGATTAATAGCCGGCTATTCGGTGAAAAGTTACCCAGCATACAATGGAGATAACTTACACCAAAATTGGTGGCAGCTGAGCTGCCACCCGTTTTGGTGTAATGTTTCCATTATTTTTTTACAGTGTAGTGTTGTCTTTGAAGGGGGAAACAATGTCATCCATGGGTATACTGGCTTTACCCTTTAGACCATTATATAAAAGTATCAGCCTACTTTGTTTTCTCCGCTCTTTAAGAGACTCCCACTTTAATTGTTCCAGAATGCCAGTCATACTTCCAGTTTCAAAAGAGTAGTTCCCAGTTACACAACGGGCTGCACGTTTTTGGACCTTCTCCTGTTCCTCCTGGAGGGTAACAGTAGGTGGATCCTAAGTAGAAGTAAAACAAAGATCAGGAATTGATACAATTAACTTACTCCACCCATAAAAGACACCAAAGGGAAAGAAATACAAACATTAAGCGACCAGACCATAATGGAAACCTAAACAAAGGAAGGCCATAAGGACAGTTACTTTCCCACAAAATGGCCATATGGCCATCCAAAACCAAAAGACACAAGTGATACACACAGTAAGTAACAAACAACAACATAAATAAATCGCCACAGAAGAGCCGCCTTGGAACGGTCAGTGGAAGATTTCCACTGGGGGGCTTAAATCGATTTTACGTGGCCACAATCCTCTCCCTTACTTCCGTCGCGTTCCTAAGACGTACTTGCATATTCCAGGACGGGACGAACCAGTCCCTTGTATGCCATTTCTTTAACGTCTTGTGGGCATGCTGACAGATTCCGTCTCAAAAAGCCAAGGGTCCTATTTGCCTTAGTACAAACATTACTAATGTGAGTGTTCCATCTTAAATCATTCGTGATTGTCACACCAAGGTATTTAATGCTTTCTACATTGTCAAGGAGAGTTCCTTCCAATTCATAGTTAGCATTGACCTTTATGATCCGCTTTCTTGTAAGTTGCATCCTGTTACATTTACTGGGTTGGAAGCGCATTCCCCAATTCCTTGCCCAGCTACCCAATTTGTCAACATCATACCGAAGTTTCATTGTGTCTTCCAAAGTTTTTATTTCACGGTAACAAACACAGCCATCAGCAAATAGTTTATGTTGGTCAAGGTGGGTCATTACATTTGAACAAACAATGTGCTCCAAAAGTTTGCAAGGTACACATGTGAGTGATACAGGGCGATAATTTCCAGCACACGTTCGATCTCCTTTCTTGTGCAATGGGCATATATTTGCTAAAGACCTTTCCTTGGGAATATCACCCGAATCCAGTGACTGTTGAAAAAGGTGAGCAAAAACCGGACCTAATTCACCTGCAAGTTCCTTTAGAACTCTGGGATGCAACTCATCAGGTCCTAATGCTTTAAAAGGGTTCAGGCCTTTCATAAGTTTGATTACACCTTCTTCAGCTACAACAATAATCTCCAAGAACGGGACCGACCTTTCAAGCAAGGGAACCTGGTTGTGCTCTTTATGTTGAACACATCCGAAAACTGACCGTCTAATTCCTCTGCTTGCTCTGCCTCAGTTTCAGTGATGCCTGTTCCATTTTGTTTTTAATTGGGGGAGGGGATGCCCAGAGTGTCCTACTTTTGACCATTAATGTACCGATAAAAATCTCGAGAATTGGACTTGATGTCACCAACCAAGTTATTCACATACGAATCATGTTGAGTCTTAATATTTGCCTTTATTTCCCGTCTCAGATCCTGGAATTTTGACCAAATTTTCTTACTGCCATTTTTTTTTTAAACCTTTGCGTGAGTCTTAGATTTTCTGCGAATTTCTCGTCTAATCTCAGGTGTGATCCAAGGCACAGAAGATATCGATTTGCTCAATATTTAAGGGATATATTTATCTGCTGTTTCCTGTGTAAAAGAAGTAATAAGACTGAAGTTTTCTTCTTCCGACCGAGAACTAGAATGCCGTTGACATATTTTTCTTTTGTAAAGTTGTGTGCATCATTTCTCATGGACTCAAAATCCCCTTTCTGATACAAATACACCTTCCTCCTATGTTTCTTTTGTGGGGACAGGAAGACCTTTAATGTTGCTGCTATCACGTCATGGTCACTTAATTTGTCCGGGGAGTGGACATCTTGAAACTGACCAGGCAGAGTTGAAAGAATGAGATCCAAAGTGTTTTCCTCCGGAGTTGCAAAGTGCACTAATTGTTCCAAGTTATGAGCATTCACGATGTCAATCAATATTTGTCCTTCTGACTGACTTAACATAGAACCATTTTTGTTAAGTCTGTCCGGCCAAGATATGTCTCTAAAGTTGAAATCACCCAAAATGTGAACCGAGGGGAGTTTCTTACTTTAGTGCTGTGCCCTGGCAAGGTCTAGTTGCTCTCGAAAAAGTTGAAAGTCTTCAATCGAACTGCCAGTTTGGCGATTCCAAGATGCAATATAATGAGAAGATTTATTTGCCATCAATTTTATCCAAACTGATTCCAAGTCTGTTAAGGGCATATAGGGGATGTCCTCATGAACCAGTAGCATCACCCCACCTCCATGGAGGTTTCTGTCTTTCCTGTAGGCAATATAAGGACAAGTTTCAGGGAAAAGTTCTGAAGTTGCAATAGTACTGTTAATTTTTGTCTCCTGGATGGCCACTACGTGAGGTTTGTGAATGTCAAGAACCGCTATCAAATCCAGTATTTTGCCACGTATGCTGTTTATATTAATGCTCACAAGTTTTAAATCATTTTTTGGAGTCCAGTTAATTGTGTTTGAAACCAAGTTGTTGTTTCTCTTTCTACCAGAGAGGGGTTCAAAGGTATTTTGGTTTTCCAAGTTCAAGTTTTCAACAAAGAAAGAATCTGAAAAATTAAAGAATTCACACTTTGGGCATATTCATGTCCGATCAGGTCCGATCCGGTGTTTGTACGTACCGGACCATGATGACCCTGGATTCGCTCGAATGAAATGGTAGGTAATATAGTAAGGGTTTTAGCAATTTGGATTGACAGTGACCCAAGGAACATTTCTGGGAAATTCTATCATAATCAATCTACCTGTTTATGACTAGGTCATTTGGGGTCTGCCTTAAAAACAGTAATGATGCGTAATGTAGCGTAATGATGCGTATTGTTGCGTAATATAGCGTAAACATGAACAGTTTATGCCTAAAAATGCCTGACAGCGTTTGCGGTGGCCGATCTAGGTCTGCATGGTATGCCTGCGTCCCATTTATTGGACGTCATGGGTTAAAGCTCAACCTGTGACTCGTGGATGTGCGACTAGGACTTGTTGCCATTCCTCGAATCATATGCAGGTAGGAGGAGTTCTAACGAGCACCCACAACCTATGTTTGCCGCTTGAGTTTCGGAGATGTGAAAAAATGCTATATATCGCACGGGTTTGTTGTCATAAGCAAAGTTTTGCATCTTCACGCTTCATTATGCATCATTACGCCACAAAAGCACTGACAGTATTGGTGGGTCTGCTGTCTCTGTAGGTTGGGAAAATGATCCTGAACGGTAACTTAGACTGCTAACATATCCTTTAACCCTGAACTGTAACCAAATATTGAAGACCCTGATAAGGATGCACACTGTTTGCCAAACCCAACCGATGATTCCAGCTAAATCTATTACGTAAGACGGTGACCTTACTACGATAAAAAATAACGTTGCTATTTTCTGTCAATAAGTTATCCGGATTTCCTACAAATCAGTTACAGTCACGTGGACTTTAGTACTGAAAGGGCAATACCTGTGCTAGCAGGCCTCGGCAGCTCAGTCGGATGCGCGTCTGACTGGTGATCAGGAGGACGCGGGTTCGATACCTGCCGGGGTCGGCAACATTCTTTCGTGGAAATTGATTATGAAATCTTTTGTACGGTCATTCACTTCCTTCCGCTGAATCAAAAAAGGCAGTTGTCAGTGTCTGGCGAAAGAATGTACATTTTCTGTTACAAGCCTGCCCAGGAAAAGTGTGGCTAGGTAAACTGACCGGCTCAAAAATGATCTAAATAGTGTTGACTTGGCCGTTTAACTCACAAAGCAAACAAACAAGACATACAATGGCTGATACTTTCAAAAAAGTAATATTCTAAAAATAGAAAGATTGTTTTCTTTGTCACGTGGACTCTAGCACAGAGAGAGAGAGAGAGAGAGAGAGAGAGAGAGAGAGAGAGAGAGAGAGAGAGAGAGAATGAGAGAGAGAGAGGTGGAACATACTTAGGAGCGCGGAAACTAGAAAAGATCACCTATAAGTATCTCTAGAACTTGGGGTTTATAAGGACCAAAATTTAACTGTACTTGCTCTATTTTCTTTTGATGATTATAGAATACGACGGAAGTCTTTGACATTAATGTTCTTTGATGTCTGATCTTCTTAAGGCCTAAAAAAATAGCCGTGTTTCCGCTAACCCGACCTACCCTGCTTCAGACCCCCCGACTCTACAGTTTTTTTTATCGATAAGAGAACAAAATAAAAATTAAAACACCGACCCTACCATTTTCCATTTCCGACCCTACCCAGAGTCGTCTGTGCATTATCCCGTAGTAATTTCGCGTTTTAAGTACATTTTTGTAGTTATGACATTTAGTTCCTTCCAAAATAAAGAGCTGACGTTTTTGAGCATCTAAAATGAATCATGATATACAGTGCAAGTTTCAACATGACAATTTTATTAACAAAAAAACATGTACAAAAACAAGAACATATAAAAAATATAGGCCCGACCCTGTTGTTTTCGGGAGAAGAAAAAAAAATACCGACCAATTTTTTTTCAGCATGTTAGAAGAAACACAGCTACTTTTTACGCCTAATTTAATCAAGCCAAATACAAATGAATGGACTTCAACCTGTGGAATTTAGGGTTTGGATGGCTATCATGTTCATTTGAGCAAAATCGATCAATAAACCATAACAAGGGTTTTCTAAAAATAGCTACAGTGACCTTGACCTTCAGTCCAGAACCCTGACTGTTGATCTTACTTAAGAATATTATCATACCTAACATTTGTGTGAAGTTACATCAAAATCCATTGATAAATCTAAGCGCTAGCTAGAGCCATGAAAAAATTTTTCTAAAAAAAAAAAAGAAAGAAACAGTGACCTTGACTTAAGCTCAGGACCCTGAAAGTCGAACTTGCTTCATATATTATCATACCCGACATTTGTGTAAAGCTACATTAACATCCATCAATAAATGAAGGTGCTAGACCGATATGTCACCGTTTGTTTTCTATAAATTAGCGACAGTGACCATGACCTTGTGCCCAGAATCCTGAAAGTCAAACTTGCTTGAGATATTATCATACCAAACATTTGTGTAAAGTAGTTTAGGTCGTAGTACCAAAGTGTTAATCCAAAATCATAAATCCATAGACAAATGACAAATATCAATGTTCAGACCAACAGACACGGAATCCAGAAGAGTGTAATCAGGTGTCCTAGGATGATAAAATCTTTTGATAAATTTAGGCACTAGAGTGATGACAACGTTTTTTTTTCTGAAAACAGCCACTGCACCTGGGACCCAGAAAGTCTAACTTGCTGGAGATATTATCATATCCAACATTTGTGTGAAGTTACATTAAAATCCATCAATAAATGTAGGGGCTACAGTGATGACAAAGCTTTTGCTAATGTAACATTTATAGATAAATACCACTTCTACAGCCTTGCTGTAGGAGCCGGCTCTTTTAGCGACGCGGGTAGAGTGGCTGGCTTATTCACGAAGTTAAGCAACGGAGATTGCGGTTAGTACCTGGATGGGTGACCGCGTTGCTTGAATTCGTGGTCAACCCGGCTTACTGTGTAGGCATGGTAGGCGAGATGTCTGTCACTAGCATAGCTGGGATAGTGGGTGCAAAATCTGTTGTCTCAAGGGCAATACAAGAATAAGTATATGATAAAGAAACAGTGCCGCTGGTTTGTTACATAGTCTCCGCCCTCGGGTTTAGCCTTGTGAGGCATGTGTGACTTCGGGCGAAGTCAAGAGATGAGGGGGAGAAATGTAACGTTTATAGATAAATACCACTTCTACAGCCTTGCTGTAGGAGCCGGCTCTTTTAGCGACGCGGGTAGAGTGGTTGGCTTATTCACGAAGTTAAGCAACGGAGATTGCGGTTAGTACCTGGACCGGTGACCGCGTTGCTTGAATCCGTAGACAACCCGGCTTACGCTACACTAAAATAGCCCCATGAATATTGACTTTGAGCCCAACACTCTAAACGTCTGGTTTGCTTGAAAATGAATGACCTGGTCCTTGCGGTTTCAGAGAAGAAGATTTATAAAGGTTTCCCATATACATGTATAAGTCTTTGTAATTCTGTGGGCACTGGCTTCGGGGCCAACTTTGGCCCCAGGGCTATAATTTGAGTCTTCATGGTATAGGTCCACCAGATGAAGCTTCATATCAAATACCAAAGACCTGGGCCTTCTGGTTTCAGACAAGAATATTTTTAAAGGTATTCCCTATTTAAGTCAAAGTAAAACCAGTGGGAACCGGGGTGGGGCCATATTGGCCACAATGCTATAATTTGACCAATCTTGGTAGAGGTCCGCTAGATGAAGCTTCATACCAAACATCAATAACCTAGGCCTTGTGGTTTCAAACGATGAGATTTTTAAAGGGTTTTCCTATATAAAAAAGAAGTGAAGGCAATGATCAGGAATCGATACAATTAACGCACAGCTCCCATCAGGGACACCAAAGAGAAAAATACATGAAACAACAGACTCTAATGTAAACATCAATAGCGGAAAGCCAAAAGGACAGTTACTTTCCCACAAAATGGCCAATTGGCTATCCCAAACAAAATAATATAAGCGATTCGAACACTCAAAGACAAACAATAACAGAAAATAAACCGCGCCAGAAGAACTGCATTGGAACGGTCAGTGAAAAGAATTCCACGGGGGGGGGGGGGGGTGGGGGGGGGGAGAGGGGGGGGGGGGGGGGTGGGGGAGGGGGGGGGAGGGGGCATAAATGGATTTTACGTGACCACAAGCCTCGCGATTACTTCCGTCGCGATTTACACAAATAATTTGTTCAGTCCGCATGATGGCCTCCTAATAAAGCTATGTAAATCCAGACGGCCGCGGGGCGGGGTCAGTTTTGGCCCCAGGGCTATAATATGAACAATCATAGAAGATGTCCACCAGATGAAGATTCATCCATTCTGGTTTCAGACAAGAAGATTTTTATAGGTTTTCCCTATACACGTCTATTAACATATGAAGTTTCAGCTAAATCGGATGTAAAATGTAGGCGGAGTCATCCGGAAACAAAAAGTATACAAAAAATTTCAAAGGGGCATAACTCTATTGATACTTAGTGGACCTTAACCTCGAAACAATATGCGCTGCCCCACATCATGGTCTAACTATGTATGAAGTTTCAGCTTGATCGGATGCAAACTGTAGAAGAAGTTATCCGGAAAGGATAAGTTTACAAAAAAACTTCAAAGGGGCATAACTCTTTTATTATTTGGTGGACCGTAACCTCGAAACAATATGCGCTGCCCCACATCATGGTCTAACTATGAATGAAGTTTCAGCTTGATCGGATGTAAACTGTAGGAGTTATCCGGAAACGAAAAGTTTACAGACGGACGGACGGACAGACAGACGGACGGGCGAACAGACGGACGGATGGACGGACGGACGCCGGGGGGGATAACATAATAGGACCGTTTTTCAAACGGGCATATAAAAAGTGGGATTTACATAGGTATACCTTATTCACATATAATTTTGCTCATAACATAGATTTTGGGAACTGATATCTATGTTTCGATTGAAAAAAAAAATACCCCAAATTTCAACTGAAAGATATAAAATACATCAGTTTAGTGCACGGTTGTGTTATCGAAATGAATAAAGAATACCAGAATCAGAATTGTTACTGGTGGTAGGTCAAATTACATTCATACACCAGGATATGTGATATTGGAATTTAGTCGTGAATGATCGAATCCAATCTCTATTGGTCTGAGGGAAGGATGTCAGTTATTGCAGTGCCGGTCTGAAATGCCAACGAATGGTGATTTCTACAGCACCTAGCCTGGCCGGGGAAACAGGGTCAGGCAGCACTCTGTAGACCCGAGCCTACTGTCTCTTCTCCTTTTCTTGAGAGACTCCCACCTTATTTTTCCTAGTATTCCAGTTTCAAAGCAGTCATTGTTTGTTTCGAATCTAGCAGCTCTATTCTGACCTTTTTTCAATTTCTTCACTTAGGACCACAGTAATTATTTAATCTTTTATGTAAACCCCATTTTTCGATATGAAGTGGGTCTACAATAGTGATCATTACACGGACTTGGTAGCTTAAGGTTTTATCCGTCTATGTGAAAATATCATCGCCTCTGATACTGTGACTAACCGCCGCTTTACCAATTATAAACAAAGTATTTGTAAATGTATTTGTTTGAATTCAGGTTTAACGTGAGGACTCGACAGCGTTAAAAACCACTGAAATGGTGGAGCAAAAGAAAACCAACAGTTAGACTCCGATGGGCCTGACCAGAGACAGAAATAACAGCATAAGAAAATTCATTTTCAATCAGGACATACTACCGCCATGGCATAACTTAGTATATGCAGTCAATTCGATGTAAACATGAACAATGCTTACCATGACCCCGCCCCCACGCACACACACACACTTTCGTTTATATATAAATGGTATTTGCTAATCAGTGTAACTGATGTAGATTTCTGTCAGATTAATGATTCTGGAATTCACACGGGATCAACAGATTTGTTTACAGTGTTTTCTGAGAAAATCGCCAGAATCCAAGAGTTTAGCGTGATGCAAACTTGACATTTAACAGCGACTGGTTATAGTTAAAAATGTTAAAAACACTCCAGTGACAGTCTACTGGCAATGGCCATTTCAACGTATTTTGCTATTGCCAGTCGACTGCCAATAGCCACTCCGATGTTTAAAATATCCATGCTGTTCATTTGTCGTGAAATATTATGTCATAGCCATCGTCAAAATTTGTAATTCTCCTGTGTATACGGGGAAGGTCGTAATTAATGTTGTTATATTATTAGAACCTGCGGCACAACCCACTTGCTTGTTTCATTGTAACTGAAAAAGCACTAAAACATGGTTAAATCAAATTTGGTTTTGGTTTTGGTTTTACGGCCCTTTCAAGATTATTTCACTCATATCGAGCCGATCGTTAATCTGAGGTGGGCGAAAACCGGAGTGCCCGGAGAAAAACCACCTGACCTTCCGTTGCAGAAATTGGCGTCTCACATGTGACCCCAGCGAGGCTCGAACCACAGCGGTGAGAGACCTAATGATCAAGAGTCAGCGCTCTTAACCACTAGGCCACGGAGGCCCGTTAAATCAAATTTAATAAAAGTAAGTTAGGGATAAGGCTCGGATGAGTTAGAAAACTGGTAAGGTCGGCCTATCTGTCATAGACTTACTTCTCTTTGATTGCAGAAAATACCTGTTTTTGACCTTTTCGTCACCGTAGAACCTTCATGTTTTCGGATCTTCTCGAAACTTACACATAAGTTAGTCAGCGAAAACAAAAGCTAGGATGGTTTCGAAGACTGCTGATGTCAGCATATTACTCGTAAAGTTATGACCCATTCTTTGCTGGAAATGTCCATTTTGGACCCTGTCATCACCATAAGTCCTTCATCACGAAAACATGCCTATTTAATTTTGACCCCCCTGGAAACCCACTTTTGTATAGTAAAACTGGGGTTTGCAGGGGTAAACCTTATCTTTCTTATTTCTGCTCTAAAATATAGATTGTGGGTACTCTTTAGAACCGCCTCGATGAGGCGGTTCTAACGAGTACCCACAATCTATATTTTGAGCAGAAATAAAAAAAATGTCACAATTTTTCATCTTAAAATTGTCATTTTTTCGGAGATAAAGGTGACAATGTATTTGTATGGGTGTGTTTTCGTAATGTTCAGTTTTAATCGGATCTTCCTGAAACTAACACATAAGTAGGTTGGGGATAACAGCTTGGATTACTTCGAAAATTGGCGAGGTGGGCCAGTCTCCACAGAGTTATGTCCCTTTGATTGCCGAAAATGCACATTTGTGACTGTCATCCACATAAGTCTCTTAGTTTTGAACGGATCTTCCTAAAATTTACATATAAGTAAGTTAGGTAAAAAAGCTTGAATGGGTTTGAAAGCTAACAATGTTGATACATTTCTCATAGAGCTATATCCCCTTCTTTGCTAAAATTGCATGTATTCGATCTTGTCAACACCATAAGTCCTTTAGTTTTGAACGGATTTTCCTGAAAATGACATATAAGTAGGTTGGGTTAAAAGTTCGGATGAGTTAAAAAAAAACTGTTGTTGTCGGTTTATCTCTCAGAGTTACGTCCCCTGGATTGCTGAAAATGCCTGTTTTGACAATGCCATCAGTATAAGTCCTTCGTAGCGATTAGGGTGCAGGGGGGCTTCTGGGATGGTAGTCCATTCGTCGTCCGTCCACATCCCGTCCGCCCGTCGTCCGTCCACATCTTTGACCACTTATATCTCTACAGCCTGCATTTCTCACCTGTAGCATGCATAAGCTTTTTATCGAAATTGAATGAAAACGGGTTGTTATGGGTACCACAAGGTACCATAGACAAACAATGGGAAAATACTAATCACCGTCAGAGGGCCTTCGGTTTTGATCGGATATTTCTTATCATAATATGTAAGTAGGCTGGGTAAAACTAGGATGAGTTCGTAAACTGGCAAGGTCGGTCGACATGTATTTATCATAGAGTTATGTCCCCTTGATTGCTGAAAAACGCGAAATCACCATATCCCCTTCAGTAGTTTCGAACTTATCATCACCATAGCCCCTCCAGTTTTAACCGAAACTTGCTGAAATAAGTAGACCCGAGATAAAAGCTTGGATGAGTTCGAAAACTGGCAAAGGCAGTCTATTAATCATAGTTGTTTCCCCTTGATTGCTAAAAATGCCTATCTTTGACCTTGTCATCACCGTAACCCCTTCAGGTTTGATTTGATCTTCCTGAAACTTACACATAAATAGGCTTGGGAAAAAGCTCGGAATAGTTCGGGAACTGACGACAGCGGCTTTTTTAGTCATAGAGTTATGCCCCTTGATTAACGAAAATGCTTTTTTTTTTTTTTACTTTTTCATCATAATAGCCCCTTCAGTTTTGATCGAATCTTGCTGAAACTGACACATACGTAGACTGGAGATAAGAGCTCGAATAAGTTTAAAAACTGGTAAAGTCGGCCTATTAATCATAGAGTTTTGACCCCTTGATCGCTGAAAAACGCGTGTTTTCGACTTGTCATCTCCATACACCCCCGAGTTCTAATAAGATCTTCCTGAAACTTACACATAAGTAGACTGAGGATAAAAGCTCGGATGAGTTCGAGAACTGGCGAGGTCAGCCTTTTAGTCAGAGAGTTATATCCCTTTGATTGCTGAAAATGACTATTCTCGACCTTATCATCAGTAAATGAACAACAGTTTTGATTGGATCTTCCTGAAACTTATATACAAGTAGACTGGTGATAAAATCTTGAATGAATTCGAAAACTGGCTATGTCAGCATGTTTCGCGCTTGGAGTTATGTCCTCTTTATAAATGAAAAACACCTATTTTCGATCTCGTCATCAGAAAATGAACTTCAGTTTTGATCAGATCTTCCTGAAACTTACATATGTTGACTGGAGATAAAAGCTTATGCGAGTTTAAAAACTGGCAAGATCGGTCATATAGTCATGCTTTGTCTCCATGGTTGCTGAAAATGACACTTTTCAACCCTGTCATCACCATTATGACTTTACTTTCGTCCCTTCGATTGCCTAAAGATTGCTATCATTAGGAAAACATGTCCGTAAGAAATAATGGTGTCCAACATGGTGTCAGAAAATTATAAATATTAGTTAAAAATGATAACATCTTTATTATTTCTACTTTCAACATAGATTGTGTGTACTCGTTAGAACCGCCTCTATGAGGTGGTTCTAACGAGTACCCATAATCTATGTTTAAAAGCAAAAATAATGCAGATAATGTATACCCCCGTAAACCCCAATTTTCACTATATAAAGTGGGGTTTAGGGGGTCTTCACTTCACGGACTTATTATCGTGATGTTTCAACCTCCTTGTCATCAGCATAACTCCTCCAGCTTTAATCAGATCTTCCTGAAACTTACATAAAGGCAGGCTGGGGATAACAGCTGGGATGAATTTGAAAACTGGCAAATGGATCTGTTAATCCTTATCCTGCTGAACATGACAACCCCTGCTTTTCAAACAGTGTAGATCCAGATAAGATTGCGTCTGAAGAAGCAGATGGCTTCTGAAGAAGCAATCTGATCAGGATCTACACCGCCATGCAGTTTGTGAATTGATCTAATACATTATATTAAGTAATTTGATTGATGGATAGCCAGAAATGGGTGTGGTTAAAACAGTTTATTCAGCAGGATAATGGTTAATGATGGTATTAGTTAGTTCCCTTTCATGGCTTAGCAATGCCTATTTTCGACCTCATCATCAGTACGAGTTCTTCACTGTTGATCGGCACTTTTCTGAAGTTTATATATTTAGGTTGGGCATAAAAGACTGGATGAGTTAAAAAAAACTTGCTTGACCGACCTTAGCTATTAAGCATAGAGTTGTGTCCCCCTCATTGCAGAAAATGTCTTTTTTCAGTTGTTGAACAGATCTTCCTGAAACTTACCTATAAGTAATAACAGTTTTTCTGTCATAACTGACAATGACCAATCTTAATCGCATGCGAGAAATGCTAATGTATGTGTGTTCTAAGATGGCTAATGCAACCAATTCTAGCTCTGAACTGCCTGTTGCTGATAAAGCAACAGAGAATCTAGGGGAAGACATTTGAGCCAGCGCACGACAAAACCTACAATAAAACGTGTGCGTCCAGCGAAGAATCAGATCAGCCTGTGCATCCATAACGTCTAACCAGAGACTTCGCTTGCTGCATGGAGGAGTAATGGGCCCTTAGCTATCCTTGGAGCGCACAGCGAAGACTCTGATCAGACTGTGTGAATGTGCAGGCTGATCTGAGTCTTCGCTGTGCGCACATGTCTAGTTGTAGGTTTTGTCGTGCGCTGGCTCATTTCTGTTGATTGTGCATTAGCTCTGGTTTTGCGCTGTGTACGTTTCTGCTCTGCATAGCTGATTCTTTTTGCCTCATATTCTCTAGTACCTCTTCTGATGTTCCCACAACATGGCTTGTCCATCTTCTTAACCCTTACAAAGACACGCCTATACAAATGCATTGTAAACTTTACCACCGAAAAAACGAAAATTTTAAGATGAAAAATTGAGTTTTTTTTTTTTTTCTTATTTCTGTTCAAAATATAGATTGTGGGTACTCGTTAGAACCGCCTCGTTAAAATAGGGGTTCAAGAGGGTCAAAATTATATAGGCGCGTTTTCGTGATGTGTGCCATGTTTCAGAAGGGTATGTATACTCTGCGTCCCTGCTCTTATCGACATATAAGGAGGCTAGGGATAAAAGCTTGGGTGAGTTTGAAAACGTGCTAGGCCGCCCTATTAGTCTTAGTTATGTCCCCTTGGCTGCTGAAAGTGTCATTTTTTGCCTTACATTAGTTTTGATCAGATAATCCTGAAACGTGCATATAAGGCCATGGACAGAATCTTAAAACAAATTGAATAAATTGGCTTGATCTTGTTGTCTGAGCGTTATATGCCTTTGGTTGCTGAATTAATTTATTATCCATCTTGTTATCTGTAAAACTTCTTAAGTTTTGATCAGTTCTTTATGAAACTTGCAAAGAAGGTGGATAGTGACAAGTGGTGTTGTTAACCTATTTAGTACCAGAAACCCCAAAACAGGTACCCTGGCAAACAGTACAGGCCCAGAACAGACAACACAGAACGCGGTGTCTGATCAGGGCCTCCACTGTTTACTAAAAGTTCAGTAATTTTCCAAATAAATGTTAATGAAAACACAACCTGACACCCCTAAAATTCGAAATGGACTCCTGCTATATATAAGGAGGAAGATTCCATTTGGTACACAAAGGGTTACATAGCCAAAGCATTGTTGTTGTTGATGTGTTTGTCTCCTTCCATTCCTCCAATAACGTTTGATTAGTTTGCATGTTGATCTCAACCTGTCGTATGGCACAAGTCCAGGGATTGATGACCTAGTCCATCTTTTCACACTTTGCTTTGCATGATCCTTGATTGCTAAAAAACCAGGGTTACCTCCAGCTTTAATTGGACATTCCTGTATATCAAGAGTACATGAATTAACCGAAACTTGCTGAAATAAGTAGACCCGAGATAAAAGCTTGGATGAGTTCGAAAACTGGCAAAGGCAGTCTATTAATCATAGTTGTTTCCCCTTGATTGCTAAAAATGCCTATCTTTGACCTTGTCATCACCGTAACCCCTTCAGGTTTGATTTGATCTACCTGAAACTTACACATAAATAGGCTTGGGAAAAAGCTCGGAATAGTTCGGGAACTGACGACAGCGGCTTTTTAGTCATAGAGTTATGCCCCTTGATTAACGAAAATGCTTTTTTTTTTTTTTTTACTTTTTCATCATAATAGCCCCTTCAGTTTTGATCGAATCTTGCTGAAACTGACACATACGTAGACTGGAGATAAGAGCTCGAATAAGTTTAAAAACTGGTAAAGTCGGCCTATTAATCATAGAGTTTTGACCCCTTGATCGCTGAAAAACGCGTGTTTTCGACTTGTCATCTCCATACACCCCCGAGTTCTGATAAGATCTTCCTGAAACTTACACATAAGTAGACTGAGGATAAAAGCTCGGATGAGTTCGAGAACTGGCGAGGTCAGCCTTTTAGTCAGAGAGTTATATCCCTTTGATTGCTGAAAATGACTATTCTCGACCTTATCATCAGTAAATGAACAACAGTTTTGATTGGATCTTCCTGAAACTTATATACAAGTAGACTGGTGATAAAATCTTGAATGAATTCGAAAACTGGCTATGTCAGCATGTTTCGCGCTTGGAGTTATGTCCTCTTTATAAATGAAAAACACCTATTTTCGATCTCGTCATCAGAAAATGAACTTCAGTTTTGATCAGATCTTCCTGAAACTTACATATGTTGACTGGAGATAAAAGCTTATGTGAGTTTAAAAACTGGCAAGATCGGTCATATAGTCATGCTTTGTCTCCATGGTTGCTGAAAATGACACTTTTCAACCCTGTCATCACCATTATGACTTTACTTTCGTCCCTTCGATTGCCTAAAGATGGCTGTTTTCAACCTCCTTGTCATCAACAGAACTCCTCCAGCTTTGATAAGATCTTCCTGAAACTTAAATATAGGTAGGCTTGGGATAAAAGCTGGGATGAATTTGACAACTGGCAAATGGATCTGTTAACCTATGTCCTGCTGAACATGACAACCCCTGCTTTTCAAACAGTGTAGATCCAGATAAGATTGCGTCTGAAGAAGCAGATGGCTTCTGAAGAAGCCATCTGATCAGGACCTACGCTGCCATGCAGTTTGTGAATTGATCTAATACATTATATTAAGTAATTTGATTGGTGGATAGTCAGAAATGGATGTGGCTGTAACAGTTTATTCAGCAGGATAAGGATTAATGATGGTGCTAGTTACTTCCCTTTCATGGCTTAACAATGCCTATTTTCGACCTCATCATCAGCACGAGTCCTTCACTGTTGATCAGCACTTTTCTGAAGTTTATATAAGTAGGTTGGACATAAAAGACTGGATGAGTTAAAAAATACTTGCTTGATCGACCTTGGCTTTTAAGCATAGAGTCGTGTCCCCTTCATTGCAGAAAATGTTTTTTTTTTTTTTTTTTTTTTTTTTTTTTTTCAGTTGTGGATCAGATCTTCCTGAAACTTACCTACAAGTAATAATAGTTCTGCTGTCATAACTGACAATGACCAATCTTAACCGGATGCGAGAAATGCTAATGTTCGTGTGTACAAACATGGCTGATGCAACCAATTCTAGCTCTGAACTGTTTGTTTGCTTGATTTGAGGTTTGACGTCCCCGTCAACACTGTAAAGGTCATTTTGGAGACGTTGCTTCCAATTTTGTGGGACTTTTACCCGACATTGAGATGAAATGACATCTCAAGCCCTGTCGCCCAATGAAACCAATAGGGTTTATTAGCATGGACGGTCCGCCTCGCACCGCGGTTCCTGGACAGGCTTAGATCCTCTAAGCGGTTTACTAGTACTAGTGTGCGGGCCGGATTCAGCTCTGCGTGGAAGCATCATGCAGCCCATATATTTCTTCAAGTCCCTATGGGCGGGGGCTAGAAGCTCTGAACTGTATTTGGCTGATAAAGCAACAGTGGATCTAGAGGAAGACATTTCTGTTGATGGTGCATTAGCTCTGGCATTGCGCTGTGCACGTTTCTGCTCTGCTTCGCTGATTCTTTTTGCCTCATATTCTCTAGCATCTCTTCTGATGTTTCCACAACATGGCCTGTCTATCTTCTTAACCATTTATACAAAGACACGCCTATACAAATGCATTGTAAACTTTACCACCGAAAAAAAACGAGAATTTTAAGAGGAAAAATTGTGATATTTTTCTTATTTCTGTTCAAAATAAAGATTGTGGGTACTCGTTAGAACTGCCTCACCGAGGCGGTCCTAACGAGTTATCACAATCTATGTTTTAGAGCTAATAAGAAAATAAGATTTACCCCTGTAAACCCCAGTTTTACTGTATAAATGTGGGTTCAAGGGGGTCAAAATTATATAGGCGCGTTTTCATGATGTGTGCCAGTTTCAGAAGAGTATGTAAACTCTGCGTCCCTGCTTTTTTCGACATATAAGGAGGCTAGGGATAAAAGCTGGAGTGAGTTTGAAAACTTGCTAGGTCGGCCTATTAGTCTTAGCTATGCCCCCCACCCTGGCTGCTGAAAATGTCGTTTTTTGCCTTACATTAGTTTTGATTGGATCATCCTGAAACGTGCATATAAGGGCATGGACAGAATCTTAAACAAGTTGAAAAACTGGCTAGATCTTGTTGTCTGAGCGTTATATGCCTTTGATTGCTGAATTAATTTATTACCCATCTTGTTATCAATATAACTTCTTAAGTTTTGATAAATTCCTTATGAAACTTGCAAAGGAGGTGGATAGTGACAAGTGGTGTTGTTAACACTTTAGTACCAGAAACCCCAAAACGGGTACCCTGGCAAACAGTGCAGACCCAGAATAGACGCCACAGAACGCGGCGTCTGATCAGGGCCTCCACTGTTTACTAAAAGTTCAGTAATTTTCCAAATAAATGTTGATGAAAACACAGCCTGACACCCCTAAAATTCGAAATGGGCTCCTGCTATACATAAGGAGGAAGATTCCATTTGGTACAAAAAGGGTTAAATAGCCAAAGCATTGTTGTTGTTTATGTGTTTGTCTCATTCCATTCCTCCAATAACACGTTTGATTAGTTTGCATGTTGATCTCAACCTGTCGTATGGCACAAGTCCAGAGATTGATGACCTAGTCCATCTTTTCACACTTTGCTTTGCATGATCCTTGATT
Source organism: Lucinisca nassula (assembly GCA_963580285.1). Taxonomy (NCBI): domain Eukaryota; kingdom Metazoa; phylum Mollusca; class Bivalvia; order Lucinida; family Lucinidae; genus Lucinisca; species Lucinisca nassula. Next base: position 4,789,618 of record OY757010.1, read on the forward strand.
GCTAAAAAACCTGTAGAGGTAACCCTCCTCCAGTTTTAATTGGACATTCCTGTATATCAAGAATACACGATGGATTATGCTTTAAAAACTAAGTTTGATTTCGGAAAAAAATGACACAAAAGTCCGTCACATGAATTATGTCCCTTGATTGCTAAAGCTGCCTATAATCAATCCTCGGCTTTAATTGGATTTTCTTTAAACTTGCGTGATTAACATGGAAATTCTAAGTTATGTCATTCAGATTAGTGAATTTTATAGACACTGAGTGATCTTGACCTACTTTTAAGCAAAAGTGAATCTTAAGGACCACCATTGTCCTCTTGACTTACTGATAAGAGTCAGGGCTCTTACCGACTGGGCTACGGAGGCTTTTTACATGCTTTTATCTGTGTGTTCGAGCTGCGCTAGCAGAACTATCGACTGGATCATTTGTCAAATAAATAATAAAAATCAAAAATGAGTTCCTTTAAGAGCAATGAAAACATTCATAAGAAAGAAGATGGGTCATACTACGTAGTTTCGGCTATTAAAGCCTCATCAGTGACCCTGTAATGATCCGGCAAAGAAAGCCAGAGGAAACATACTGCAATTTTGCGAATTTCGAATAGGCAGTCGATACAAAGACTGATATAAATCAAAATGGGGTCCAAATAATTAAAAACCTGTCTAGAATATAAGTCTAAACCAATAATTTATTTCTGATTTCTCAGAATATTCACGCTGATCTCAAAGGACCAAAAATAAAATATAAACTGCACTATGGTTGATGTACGGGGAGACGTTTTACGGCCGCCACACGGTACAACAGGACAAAATAAATTTTGTCTGTGTGATCTGCATTTCATTTTTCTTGCGTATATATGCTTTATATAAATTAACGTGTTTAATATTTTCCACCGCCGATCGGTAGTCATTACGATAACAAGCCCGTGCGACATAGCGCATTTTTTTTCGCATCCCCAAAATGCATAATTATCTGATGAATATCTGTGATATTTTACTTCTTTTTAGGGCAAATATAGACTTTGGATGCTCGTTAGAACCGCCTAATTGAGGCGGTTCTTACGAGTACCCACAACCTATGTCTTTGAGCAGAAATAAGAAAAATTAATATATACCCCCGTAAACCCCAGTTTTCTCTATATAAATTGGGGTTTGGGTGGGGGTACTCATTTCACGGACCTGTTCACGTGATGAACCGATCGTAGAAAGTATGATTTAAAGTGTATGCCGATCGGCGGTGGAAAATATTCTAATGCGGTGTAATACCGACAGTCTGTTTCTGGGCTTCCTGATTACCACCTAAGCCCGTAGTAGTGGAAATAACACTCATTACCAAACATGTATCGAAGGACAGGTGCTGAAATTAACTGTATCAATAATTGTCTTAGAAACTGAGATGATAAACTTGTATCAGATTTCAAATTATGTTTAAATGAAGTCCAGAGATTGATGACCTAGTCCATCTTTTCACACTTTGCTTTGCATGATCCTTGATTGCTAAAAAACCTGTAGAGGTAACCCTCCTCCAGTTTTAATTGGACATTCCTGTATATCAAGAATACACGATGGATTATGCTTTAAAAACTAAGTTTGATTTCGGAAAAAAAAAATGACACAAAAGTCCGTCACATGAATTATGTCCCTTGATTGCTAAAGCTGCCTATAATCAATCCTCGGCTTTAATTGGATTTTCTTTAAACTTGCGTGATTAACATGGAAATTCTAAGTTATGTCATTCAGATTAGTGAATTTTATAGACACTGAGTGATCTTGACCTACTTTTAAGCAAAAGTGAATCTTAAGGACCACCATTGTCCTCTTGACTTACTGATAAGAGTCAGGGCTCTTACCGACTGGGCTACGGAGGCTTTTTACATGCTTTTATCTGTGTGTTCGAGCTGCGCTAGCAGAACTATCGACTGGAGAAAAAAAAAAAAGAACCATCAGCATGCGTCACTATCCGGCCACACTTGTTTTAGGCAGTTCACCGGTTTAACCCTTAATAAGACGCCGAGAAAAACTGCATCTGAAAATGTCGTCTGCCTATGTCGTCTGCCGATTTTTTTTCTCAAACTTTTTTAAAGTATTTTTGCACACAGGCGAACAGGCAAACGATGTGGGCCCAGATCAGATTGCTCCTACGGACTGCTTGCACTGTTTGCAAAAAAAAAAATGCTTTTAAGGCAGACCACAACTGTCGTGATTGGCATTTTATGGGTTAAGATGTGTTTCATAGCGAGCACAGCTCGCGATGCGCGAAGCGCATCGCGAACGAAGTGAGCTCTACGGTAGAGAATCTGACCAAGAAAATTAACATACAGCCCTACATACTTTAAAGCTTAGATCGATCTGACCATTTTTCTTCCATCTGTCTTCCGGAAGTTGTTTAATGGGGCGAAAACGAGGCTGACAGTCGGCGAACACTAATGTCCGGGAATTGCCCGGGAAATCGCCGGGAATTGTCCGGGAAATGGGGGGTAGTGATGCGTTATTCCTAATTTCTCCACTTCGGGTGGTCAGAAATTAATAAAATTAGTATCAAATAAAATTTTAAGCTCCATTCTAAAAGATTATTAAAAAATAATTTACTTTTTAAACGTTTTAGGGGTCCATTTATTTAGTTAATTTGTCCGGGAAATTCTCGGATTTTGTCCTGGATTTTGGGGTAGTGGTGCGTTAACCCTAATATCTCAACTTCGGGTCGTCAGAAATTAATAAAATTAGTATCAAATAAAAGTTTTAGCTCCATTCTAAAAGATTATTAAAAGATATTTTTCATTTTGAATATTTTAGGGGTCCATTTCTGAAGTTAATTTGTCCGGGAAATTCCCGGTTGTGTCCTGGATGCTGGGGTAGTTGTGCATTTTCATAGTATCTCTGTTTGTCGTGATCACTAATTGATAATGATTGATATATATAAAAATTTTAAGTTCAGTTCTAAAAGAATATAAAACAATCTTTTCATACACCTCATTGAGGCAGTTCTAATGAGTGCACACAACATGACTAATTTATAGAAGATCTCAAAGAATCTCTAATTACGGCAAACAGTGTAGAACTTGGTCAACGGTTTAACACATATATGCCTAGCGCCCAACTGTTGGGTCATTGGCAAACATTGTAGATCTTGATCAAAGGTTTAACACATATATGCCTTGAGTCCCACTTGTGGGACATTGGCAGATAGTGTAGATCCACTGGCAGATCAGATATTTAACCCAGATATTTAATCCATATATGCCTAGCGTCCTATTTGTGGGACATAGTCAAACAGTGTAGACTCAAATGATCAGACGCTGCAAAACGTGTCGTCTGATCTGGGCCGCAAAATGCTACATCTGATCTTGGTCTACACTATTTGCTTAAACAACGAGGAAATTTAACCGCATCCATTTCTTGCTAGCAATGAATTAGGTGTACGAACTTTGACGGGCCATTATGATCAGTAGCTGCGCAAACCTTGGCGTCTGATCTGGGCCGCTAAGTGCGACGTCTGATCTCGGTCTACACTGTTTTCTAAATCAAAGACGAAATTTAATCGCATCCATTTCTTGCTGTCAATGAATTAGATGTACGGACTTTGACTGATTTGACGGACCATGATTCTCAGACGCTATAAAACTTGGCGTCTGGTCGTCTTAGGGCCCCCAAGGCCCTTGCTTTTCATCTACCTTTATGTCACAGCCAGCCTCGAATGCACTGTTGGAGTGTTTCACATGTCCATACCAGCGGAGCCTTCTCTCATTCAGGATAAGGTCAGGTCCTCAATGGACATTGCAGATCTGTCTGATCATTGGCATGTCATTCCGCTGCAGAGACGCTGGAGGTTTGGCTTTATCAATGGCCAAGTGTCACTAGCATGGAACACCGCACTCGCACAAGAGCTTTACACACGGCAACGTGTCTTGAACGACACGTGATGGGAAGAGAGAACTGGTAGCCGTTCCTTGATTTTCTTCCAGGCTGTTTCACGTGATGTGGTCGAAAGATCACAGCCATCCGTTGTTGAGAGTATGTCTCCTTGGTAGCAAAAGGAAGCTACCTCACCTCTAGCTTGCCAGGTCCACCTTGGACTTCCCTATACGGTATCAGACCCAAACAATATTCTGCAAATTTTAGCATACCCAAAAAATATTCCCAAACTATACAGGTATAGACTTGTCTTCTGTGAAGAAAACGTGTTTTCAGTCATTTTTGCCTATAATGATTGTATTTGGTAACAAAAGAGCTTAAAACAGTTCCTAACAGTATAGCTCTGTAATAACTATAACGCAACTGAATTTTTGTGCAGCAAGGAAAACAAAAACATAATTAAATCAGCTTCTGAGATGGGTGATATAATGTGTCAACAACACGCATTAAGCATTTAAAGCCAAATATACCAAATATATTTGATAGTCCCCCTACACAAAAATATCTGCTAAATGGCCAGACCCATAAAAATACCAGGTTCTTCCTACCCCCAAAACCCCCACACAAAAAATGCTTAAATATACAATTGTGACCCCCCACCTCCACCCCACCGAAAAAAATAGTCCCAGCCTATGTAGCAGGCAACGTTCATAGTTGCCCCCTGGGTCTGCCGTCTAAGGGGCGTGTAGTTCTTTGGCACTATGTACACCGATAATCAGGGTTCTCTGTCAAGCGCATTAGCCCACTGAATTTCTCGTGCTCCCAGAAAATGCAGCCATCGCGAAATGTATTGCCCACTCCAGTGTGACATATAACACATGGGAACTCACCTGGCCTCTGCAGTGGGTCTAGGCCAGTACCACAGATGCAGGGGGTCTAGGCCAGTACCATAGACCATGATTTTCATCTTTCCGACATTATCTCTCAGCCCTTTCTCCTCCATTGCTTCTTTCCAAGTGAAGCGCCTCCTGGCACTTTCCCTCAAGCGATTCAGCTATGATGACGAGCTCATCAGCATACAGGTCCTCCCAGGGGACTCCAGAGTGGAACTTGTGTGTCATTGCCTTCACTTCTGTTTTTCAAGCACACTGATGAAAAGCAGTGGGCTGAGAACAGGGCCTTGATGAACACGGACACGGTTCCCCACATTAGCATACATGTACACCCCCTCGACCGGTTGCAAAATCCAGTTGTCCACTCCAAGTTTGCAGTGCCAACCAGATAATCTTCCAGAGTACTTGATTAAATGCCTTCTCCTGGTCTATGAAAGCCATGTAGAGTCTCTTGTTGCACATTATTGCAGTTGGAAAACTTTATTGAGGAGACTATGAGATTTGTGTCTTCCAAAACAAAGGAAAACTAAAAATCAGCACATTTTTTCCTGCATCCCAGTATCTAATATATGTTCTTTATTTGTTTGTTTTTTGTTGTTGTTTTTTTTTCTCCAGAAAATACATTTGAAAACAAACCATTTGTGGGTATATACAGGAGATGCATTTACCTCTTTCTAGCCTGTAACGGCTTAGAATCAGTGCCCTGATCCAAAATATTCCATACTTTTTTGGTTACCACAGCAGACTGAACGTAAATCAGAATTAAAAATGTCAGAAAGCCAAAAATTCAAAGACAACGTCTCCTATCATATTCTTTACGGGCCTCCATGGCTTAGTGGTTAAGAGCGCTGACTCTTGATCATTAGGTGTCTCACCGCTGTGGTTTGAGCCTCGCTTGGGTTACATGTGCAACGGAAGGTCGGGTGTTTTTTCTCCAGGTACCCCGGTTTTCGCCCACCTCTGATTAACGATCGACTCGATGTAAGTGAAATAATCTTGAAAGGGCCGTAAAACATAAACAACACCAAAAAAACTACCATATTCTAGTTCTGATGTAACTGTGGTGTTACCAGCTTTGATGGCTCAGTGGTGGAGTGTCCGCTTTGGGATGAGGTTGTAGGTCTCGATCCCCGGCTATGTCATGCAGTTGATGTTACTTGTTTCTGAAAGATATCAGAATCAGATATCTTTCAGATATGTTAAGTTAAATAAAGTTTTTATCCTTATCACTGTTTATGAGCTACTATGCTTTGTTATTACAGCATCAGTTTCGTGGAATTATTTAGTTGCATAGACTCGTGTATGCTATGCTGTGCTCGCTCTTAGGCTAAGCCTATTTACATATTACTCTATATTAAGTTGACGTCTATTTTTGTCTGCAATTTAAAACCTTATTGTTTAAGAAAATGTATATGGCGAGTTCGAATGATTTCAACTTCTTTGTTCGTCGAGGACGCGGTTTCGTACTGGTTCTATTCATAAACCAATAATTAACGGCTATTACTTTGTGTAAGTAGCTTTGGTAACTACATACAACAATACTTTACTTCCGGTTTATATAGACCTTTCAATGCTTCAGGGTTGTGTTTTTATAGCGGCGTGGAATAAGTTAAACACAACTGAGACCATGCAGTTAAATATTTGATCCGTCTTTTTGTCATTATTTGACAAATGAACCCGAACAAATAAAATATGGAAACGATAACAGCTCGGAAACAGATAAACGGTTTAACCCGAGTGGATATGGAAGAATATTTTGACGATGTTGAAGTTGATTCTTTATATCAGTGGATAGATAGAATACCTCTTTCTAGGCCTAAAAAGAACATATCGAAAGATTTTTCAGATGCAGGTAACTGCATTTTCTCCACATTAGAATTTCTTTTCGTATTTAAAGTTTGTGAATGCGTGTATCTGATTCTGATCATCAGAATGCAGCGAGTAGCAGACGAACTATTTTAACCTAGTCTCATCGTACTATTTGAGTCACATAAACTGTCCCCTCATCATCTTGCTTGAAATAGCCATTCAAACTTGTTCTGTTTCTCTATCAGGGCTTCAATACCTAGATTGCATTTGAACATGTATCTATAGTTGGTTGGTTGGCATTCATTTTTGGTCTGTTTAATTATTTAGACATTATGATAATATTCAGTCTATTCATGAAAGTAAAAGGCAAGAGGTGAATGGGATAAACCATATTAAGAAGGGGGACGACTTTTATAGTAAATTCAGGCCCTCTGACTGATGGATCACTCTCCAAGAGCAAATTCTTTCCCTTGAGAGTAAGAGGGTTCGGGGCAACTTTTTTTTTTTAAAGAGTTGCCTTCCTTGAAGGTGTGACCATTCCCCTAAGGGGATTGGGAATATCTTCAGGGGAGGCAACTCCTGCAACAGTATTTTTGTCTCCTATGTCAGTAGGGGTCAACTCTTAAAGGAAATAATTTGCTCCTCAGGAACAAATTCTTTCCTTTATGAATAGACCCATTTTTCATCAGGACAGGGCTTATAGAAAAGCGAACAGGAAGTCCTGAAATTGTCTCCCTTTGACAAATGGCAGAAAGGTCTGCCAAGTGTTCCCATTCCCCTTAAGACTGCATACAACTGGTTCTTATTGAAAATTAGAGGGCAATTAAACCTACTGCCGTTTCATTTCATCATTTCAGCTTTTTTGTTGTATTTATGAGTTTCTCATCTCATTATGAGGTATAGTCACATTGTTGACCTGTTTTTCTTGTATTACAAAACGCTGTTATAGCTAGAGTTGGTTGCCTTCCAGAGTATTAAATAGTTAAGGTTCAATGGTCCTGATCACTACACATGTTTTATTGTCAAAATCCTATTGTGATATTTTAAACTGATCTTATTAAATTAGTCTACCGAGATTCGTTTATTCTTCAGCATTTGCTTGAATGCTTTTCGGGGTATTCAAATATTCAGGTCTCGTGAAAATTTTCCCATTCGTCTCTGTTGATTTAGTCAGAATTTATCATCGTTAATTCATGGCTCTGTTTACTTTTGATTATTTTTGTTTAATTATTTGAGCTGTTCAATTCATAAGCAAATGTTATAAAACCGATAAATATATGTGTACATTTTAGTTGATTGAATGCCGATATCTAAATAAGCAAAATACCATATTTATGCCTAGGTCACATAGCCCGGCCGATGAGGTTTCGATGAGCGAGCGATGCGACTTTCGCCAATCACCGGCCGGAATCCCGTGGTCATCGCCCGTGTTTGGGGCTTAAAACCGCATCGGTGGGCAGCTCGGCGAAATTTAACTTCGGAGTTAAAATTCAACGGGCTCTCACCGAGCTCCATTATCGCAGCCCCATCCTTACCACATCGGCCGGTGTACGGCTGAGTATCGGCCGGTGTCCCGTGCCTCTGAGGCCACCAGAGGACAAACTTTTGTGAACGGACACCGACCGAGTTTCGGCCGAGGTCCGACCGATGTGGGACCGAGCCTTGGAAAATATAGTACCGGTGGGTGACCGATGTAAGGGACAGTGGCCTAAGCTCGGCCGGATATCCCAGACATCTGAAGCGATCGGCAAGTATACCAAACGCATTTTCAATCACACGACGTGACCTGGAACACCGGTAGTTGTAGATCCGCTGGTCCTGTGTCAGGTGCCGATGAGGGTAGGGCTTCATCATGTACGGCCGGAGTGGGAAGACGTCGTCTCCGATCACGTAGTAGGGCGTGTCTTGGCCGTCATTTGGCAGGTGATCCGGCTGGGGTAGACCGATTGTTCCCCCACGCAGACCTGACTCCAGTCGCGACCGGTTAAAGATGCCGGCGTCGGAATACGACCCTGGTGACCCCACATCCGCCCAGATGAACTTATACTCAGAGTCTACCACCGCAAGCATGACGATGGAAAAAAGCCTTTGTAGTTGTAGTAGAGCCGCTCTTGTGGGGCTTCTTGATGCCGACATGCTTCCCATCGATCGCGCCTCAACAGTGGGGAAAGTTCCATCTGTCTCCGAATCCCTCGGCCACCAGGCGCCACTCATCTTCTGTCTGGGGAGTGGCCCAGATCGCGTCCTCGTCGTAGATGGCCTGACACGCCTCGGGGACGAACAGAGAGATTGTATTCTGTGGGACTCGAAACGCGAACGCCAGATCGCGGTAGCTGCTTCCGGTCGCCAAGAACCTCAAGGTGATCGCCAGCTTCAGTCCGTCAGCCCAGGGTCCAAGGGGGTTCGATGCCTGCAACAGAAGAGGGTGAAATATGATTAAAATCAAGCAATAATAAATATGTTTGGAAGGCATGTGTTTGCAAAATAAGAAATGAAATACAGTACATTCAGTACAATTTCACACTAAGTTCACAAAGTGTAAAGTTACCTTGTGGTCTTGGAAGTGCGGGGGCCAACTCAGTGGAGCAACTCTTGGAACATCTATGGCTCCATGCGGAGGTAGGCCTTTAAGTCGGCAGCGTGCTCGGCCTCGAGTTCCCCCATGAGCGTCTCAAATTGGCCGAAAAGGGGTCTGCGTAGGATCCACTCTCGTGCCCACCAACGTCTTTCTCTTCTGCCGTCCCTCTGTCGCTCCGAGTATTGCCGCCAGGACCAAGTTGTACTGGAACCTCGCCTGACCTAGCTCGTGTTCTAACAACGCCAATCGAAGTCTTCTCGGTGCAGCCATAGTGATGAACTGACCATGTCAGGCAGGTTGGACATATATACAGTGATGTAATAGCTGACCATCGCCCCCGCCGAGTTACAACGGCCGAACATCGGCCGGGCAGTGTTCAAAGACCATTTACAACCCGTCCGGTGATCGCACGGTGTCCTGTAACCTGCTAGGGTACCGACCGTATACCCTCCGATGTCCGATCGACCACCGGCCGGTAGTTGCGAACACATAGGCCGAACAAATCTCCCCTGTTAAGACAGACTCCGTACGGTCATCGACCGGTGTTTGTTCGGTCGCCTGTAGATTTCCGGAGGGAGCCGTTCACGTCACCGAGCTATGCCTCCGATGAGGGGAACTCGGCGACACCCCAAAAGTCTACCGAGCTCCACCGATGCCTGTCATCGGTCGGGCTATGTGACCTAGGCTTTAGACCAGTTTTGACATTTGAGCTCTACCGCAAAGGACTTTGATTATTTCATTAGTTGCCTTCTCGCAAATAAAGTCAACTTTTTGTCTTACAAAATGTTCACGTAAGGGATGTTTTTAAGTTTGTTTGTTTTGTTTTTTTCATATTAAATCCCTGTCATTTGTCAAATAAATAAATTTTGTCTGTGTGATCTGCATTTCATTTTTCTTGCGTATGCTTTATAAATTAAAGTGTTTAAAATTTTCCACCGCCGATCGGTAGTCATTACGATAACAAGCCCTTGCGACATAGCGCATTTTTTTCACATCCCCAAAATGCATAATTATCTGATGAATATCTGTGATATTTTACTTATTTTTAGGGCAAACATAGATTTTTGGTGCTGCTTAGAACCGCCTCATTTAGGCGGTTCTAACGAGTACCCACAACCTATGTCTTGGAGCAGAAATAAGAAAATTAATATATACCCCCGTAAACCCCAGTTTTCTCTATATAAATTGGGATTTGGGGGGGGGGGTACTCATTTCACGGACCTGTTCACGTGATGAACCGATCGTAGAAAGTATGATTTAAAGTGTATGCCGATCGGCGGTGGAAAATATTCTAATGCAGTGTAATACCGACAGTCTGTTTCTGGGCTTCCTGATTACCACCTAAGCCCGTGGTAGTTGGAAATAACACTCATTACCAAACATGTATCGAAGGACAGGTGCTGAAATTAACTGTATCAATAATTGTCTTAGAACTGAAATGATAAACTTGTATCAGATTTCAAATTATATTTAACATGTTTAAATGATACAGTATTGACTTTTCATTTGCTGATAGATTTCTCGCTCGTTTCTATGTACAGTTGGAATTATATTAAACCCAATTCGATATGATGTTGGTTTAATAGCCCTAGAGTAGTATCGTATCTATTGAATGGAGTCAGGAGAATTTCGATCTCTGGATGCTTTTTAGTGGTTGTCAGTGTTTCCGTCTTTTCAGTATCGAGAGTCTCAGAACTAGGAAGCTCGGAAAGCTTTACATGCGTTCAAATTAATTATTACATGTACAATCGAACTTCAATAGCTCGAACACCTTTGGGACCTCGAAAATCTGTTCGAGACAGGGTGAGTTCGAGCCACTGAGAGTTGCTGCCAGGAGGCATAACGAGATACTTTTAAACATCTTTTTGGTGTTCCATAATGAATATGTATGCTATGTGTACTCATTAGAATCGCCTCATCGAGGCGATTCCAATGAGTACACACAGCATACATTTGTAAGATAAACGACTAAAATCTCCTTAATTACCCCCATCTAGTTCTTATGTAGAGAATTTCGCTAGGGCTCAAGAATGGGTTCGACTCATCCATGGTAAGCGAGCCATCGGTGTTCGAGCCATCGAAGTTCTACTGTATAAACAATGTATGAATCGAAACAAAATAACGACCAAATAGAAAACTGAAGTGACATTATACAGTACATGCAGTATTCAAGTTAAGTGCCGCTAATTCCTATATCCCGTTAATTCACAATATTTCGTTTTAAAAAGTCTTTCAATTAATCTAGATTTCAAGTTCTATCAAACAAAAAGAGAGTCATACCCCGTACTACTGGATGAAATAGTCTTCCAGTTAGTGTTCGTGGTTGCTCTATACCCATAGCCTCCAGCCAGCAAAGAATGCCGGGCTAAAATTGGGACGACATCATCGATATGGCGGGAAACGTCGTATCGATGTCGGTCCGACGTCGAGCCGCTATTTTGTGCTGTCTCCAGGGCTGGGGCGGTTGGGTGAGTGTGTGTGCGTGTGTGTGTGTGTAGGGGGGGGGGCGTGGTTACGAGAGAGCATAAGAAATTGCCCAGACATATTTTGTTTTTGCATTCATTGAATTTAGTTTGATACTACAAACACTCAATATCAGTAAAACTGCACATTTCATTACCGACGGCAGAGATACGTGAGTTTGTATATTTTGAATTTTTGATTATTAATTTAAGTTTATTTATGACGCCACATCTGAATGGGGGTTTGGAATAAAAACAGAAATCCACAGAAGTAAAACTGAAATGCTTGTCTATAACACGGCAAAAAAAAAAAAAAAAAAAAAAAAGCCACATGGTAAGCTTCTTATGTGGTTATAAGTATATATAATTGATCCGGGGCACAGAATTTCCTACAGTTTACATGTGCCTCCAACGAACGAAGACTCAGATCAGCCTGTGCATCCGTGAAGTCTGATCAGAGTCTTTGTTGTGCGCTCTAAGGATTGTCAAGGGCCCAATGTTTCTTCATGTAGCTAGAGAAATCACTGGTCAGACTATGGATGTACAGGCTGATCTGATTCTTCGCTGGGTGCACCATCACGTGAACAAGTCCGTGAAATGAAGACCACCCTAAACCCCACGTCATATAGAGAAAACTGGGGTTTACGGGAGTATACATTATTTTTCGTATTTCTACTCCAAGACATATGTTGTGGGTACTCGTTAGAACCGCCTCATTGAGGCGGTTCTAACGAGCACCCACAACCTATGTTTTGATCATTTATAAGAAAAATATCAGGGATTTTCATCAGAAAAGTAGCCATTTTGGGGATGTTAAAATGCACTATTTCGCATGTGTGTGTTATCGTAAGTAAATAAATTGTAGGAAATGCTGTGCCCTGACCATTAAAAAATGTCTTAAAACTATACATGTAGTTTAGCTGCAAGCGAATTTATTTCTTCGTATGTTTTATCATTTTAAACACCGTACTTCTACCACGTGACCAGTGTTTTATGTTGCCTTCGTTTTTATGCATCAGTTTTAAGGTCTCTTGTTAAAATCTTAACATAAATTTTAAGCGTTTTGAATGTTTTCTTGCTTGTGACGGTTCTCTTGCAGAGTCACAACACATCTGTTTGCCTGTTTCAAAATTTATCAAGAACATCAGCAGACGGCATAAACACACAGCATTTTCAGACGTAGTTTTTTCTTGGCATTCTAAGTGTCAAAACACACCTGCAGGGATTTCAGCTAAAAATAATTACGCAGAATGTTATATCATTAACTTTAATTGCTATTATAAATATCTTAAAAGTCTCCTCTGATGTAATTACTAGTGCAAAAGGTATGAATGACTGTCACATAGTTATATTACTAAATTACATTAAAATACTATATCGACCATTTAATTCACGACAATTGCTATTGGAAATTGTACGTGTAGTCAAACTAGATTGAAATTTATTTTCTAAATAGAGAGTTATTTGGATTTTATCCAAATGCGTTAAATTATAATCAGTCGTTATCTCTTTATATATCTTGTACTTTTATTTTCATTTAATCTTAATGTAAAGACGATTAACTTCAACACCGAAGTGAAGGCAAAGAATAGTATTCTACAGTAACTATGATCATATAAGAATTTGTATTTTAAATACCCTTAAGAAGGAAATGATATGTAGTATACATGTATAAATTACAAATAAAAACATCACGAAAACATGTCTATATATTTTGACCCCCTGAAATCCCACTTTTGTACAGTACAACTGGGGTTTACAGGGGTAAACCTTAGTTTTCTTATTTCTGCTGGTACTCGTTAGAACCACCTCGACGACGCGGTTCTAAGGAGTCGAGGAGGTTCTAACAAGTACCTACAACCTATATTTTGAGGAGAAATAAGAAAAAAATTCTGCTCTAAAATAAAGATTGTGGGTACTCGTTAGAACCGCCTCGACGAGGCGGTTCTAATGAATACTTACAATCTTTATTTTTAGCAGAAATAAGAAAACTATCACAATTATTCATCATAAAATCTTCATTTTTTGTGGGGCTAAAATATTGCTGTGTATTTGTATCTATATATATATAGGCATGGTTTCTTAATGCTTGTGATCATTGAAAATGAAGGAGACTGAGAAAGAGGATTATTTGGCCCTTCGGGCTCATCGTCTACGCACATGGGTGTAGACGTCATAGACGTAGGTCTTAACAAGGAAGTACAGCCATTAGTTACCCACAGTGCATGTTGACTTTTATATTTAAACCAGTGCTACAGCTGAAGTGCACGACCCGCCGGATGCTTTTCGCTTTATGAGTGTTACCATATATGGGCATGGCGGCCATTTTGGTCATGTGACCTGGACCTCAAACGGTTCCCCCAATAAATGCGCCTTATCGTAAGGAGAAAAAATATCTTATACTTTAGAACTGTATTCTGAATCGGTTGGCAGGATAAAATGCATTCTCACTTTTCCAATACAAAAGCATATGGGTCAAAGTTTGACCTAGGCACAAAGAAGGTCAAGGTCAACCCAGGGTCACCATTTTAGCAATTAATGATGGGCCTACGTCCCAGATGCTATTTATCAAGTTTCGTGGAAATCTGCACAGTGGTTCTGGAGAAGACTGTTTTTGAAGGGTTTTTACAATATATGGCTTGGCGGCCATTTTGGTCATGTGGCCTGGACCCCATGAGCAAATTTTGGTTTCCTCCATCCCATAGAGGCTCCATATGAAATTTGACTTCAATCGGCCCAACGGTTTCCGAGGAGAAGCCGTTCGAAAATTTTCACATTTTTCGCCTCGGCGAGGCTATACTAAATGGAATAATATTTCGCAAGTTCATTGGTTAGATCTCATTGATATCCATCAGTATGCCAAAAATTGTTTAAATATTCCAAGCGGTTAAGTCACTATCACCAATTTTCACAAACGGGTTACGGACGGACAGACAGACAGACCATATATGGCTTGGCGGCCATTATGGTCATGTGACCTGGCCCCCATGAGCAAATTTTGGGATTCCCCCATCCCTTAGAGGCTCCATATGAAATTTGACTTCAATCGGCCCAACGGTTTCCGAGGAGAAGCAGTTCGAAAATTTTCACATGTTTCGCCTCGGCGAGGCTATACTAAATGGAATATAATATTTCGCAAGTTCATTGGTTAGATCTCATTGATATCTATCAGTATGCCAAAAATGGTTTAAATATTCCAAGTGGTTAAGTCAATATCACCAATTTTCACAAACGGGTTACAGACGGACGGACAGACTGACAGACTGACCGAATGACCGAATGACAGAATGACACGGTGATTTTAGGGCACTCTTAGAAAATCAACCGACTTCAGTCGGTCGCTTTTTCTGCGGGTCGTGCAATTATGCAACAGCAATTATAAGCTTTCACAAGAAGAAACATGCGGCTCATAACAAGTCATCACGAAAACATGTCTATGTAATTTTGACCCCCTTAAACCCCATTTTTATATAGTAAAACTTGGGTTTGCAGGGTATACACTATTTTTCTTATTTCTACCCAGAAACGTAGAGTGTGGTACTCGCTAGAATCGCCTCTAACGAGTATGCACAATCTATGTTTAAGAAGCAATAATAAAATATCACGATTTTTCGTCAGAAAATTTTCATTTTTCGGTTGTAAAATTTCCAGTGTATTTGTATAGGCGTGTTTTTGTAATGATAAGCTTTCACACAAAAAGAGGCCCACGGGCAGGACTCTTGCACAGAAATTCTGTTATATTTGCTGTCATATTTATACAGGCTAAAACAAAAGTATATATCTACAAACTCTCGACCACTACGGAACACTGCCTATCCTATAAACCTCCAAGGAGCCTTCGACTCTGGTGAGCTAAAAAAAAAAAAACTTGCCTCGCCGTTAGCAAAAATTCTGGATTAATCTTCAATTAGTCGTACATAAAGTGCAGGAAAGATGTCTCCAGCAGTTTCAAACATTCCATTTGATAAGATGTTACAAGCATTTGTGCCATTTTAGAGTTTTTGACAAAATTACAGCATTTGCAACTTTGATATTTCAAACATTATACTTCAGTCGGCAGGATCCTTGGTTCAGACTGGTAATTAGAATAGTGACAAAGACAGTTAAATGTATATAACACATGTCTGGGATATAACCATAGACATTCACATTCAATGTGTGTTAGTTTAGTTTATACTAATTTATTTTAGTTCGATTGCGATGAAAGCTTTAAGCTTATTGAATCGCTCTCGAACACTCATTCCGGGTGTTTTCACGCGCGCGCGCGAGAGAGGCAGTGGCTTTTACACCACTGCTATCCATTTACACCTGGGTGGAGTGGGGCAGTGTCATTACGTGTCTTGCCCAAGGACACACCTTGATACCGGTGGCGGATTCGAACGCACAACCTTTCGATCATGAGTCGAACGCGCTAATCACTGCGCTATCGAGGCTGACAATGTGTGTTAAGCGTAGACCTAGCTTTTTGTAAAAGCAATACTTGTTTAACTTCCACATTTTCTAACATTTTTCGAAGTATGAACAACGTTGGTTCACGTCTAAACCACATGAGCCCCGAGGCCTTCATTATTTACGTATTCTTTGCTAGCGATCCAGTATCGGTCATAATTCCGAGTCTTTAATCTGATAATTAAACTGGTTTGTAACTTAAATATGTTCTGTCAAAGGGCTATGCTTTGAAAGCAAGGGATACACCACAGAGCTGAAAAGAATGGAGTGAAAATGTTTTCTTGTCCAGACTAGCTAGTATCTGCCAATTAGGCCTAATCAATGACCCTCAAATATTTTCAATTCTAGCTCTTAATTATATGCTGCAGATAAAGCAAGAGGGGTCGAACACAAACAATGTTAGTGGAGCCTTAGCTCTCGCTTTGCGCCGAGTACAGTTATGATCGGTTTTGCTGATTCTTTTGCCTCATATTCACCAGTACTCCTTCTGTGGGGCTTGGAGAAATGGATTGGGCTGCGTGATGCTTCACGCAGAGCTGAAACCGAACGCCATGAGTACTGGTAAAGTACCCAGGCAAAGTAGTGCGAGTCGTACCTTCCATGCATATAAACCCTTTTGGTTTCATTGGGCGGCAGGGCTTGAGATGTCTTTTCATCTCAATGTCGGGTTAAAGTACCACACAATAGGAAGTAACGTCTCCAAAATGACCTAAATACTGTTGAAGGGGACTTTAAATCTCAATAAAAAACAACATCTAAAAACAACAAACAAGCAACCATGCTGGCAGGTCTCGCCACTTTGACGTTAATGGTTGCATGACGAATATAATACATGTGTAATATCGCACATGTTTATATTTTTGACATGACTTGAAGTGGGGCGGTTGAGTGAGTTAAGCTGTTGTGTATCGTCATGAGTTCTGATTCTGGCATTGATGGACAAGGCCTGCTGAGGCGGAATGTTATTATTTCTTCAGTTTCTACACTTCCATTCATTTTCTCTGTCTCCCCTGTTCCTCATTCTGACAACAATGGTCGAAACATTTTGGAATGTTCGAGAAAAATCTGCTTCTTGTAAATTTAGAAAACGTGGTTTATTTACCTACATTAGGTTGCTATGCGCAATGCAAACAGCGTGGTACTAACCGCAATCACTGCACTGGACTGCGGCAATTAACGGAATATACTGTGTATTTCCCCGATCGGAGACGGGGTTAAATCAGCGCATCAGGCCAGACTGATCTCCGTCTAACTTGGAGTGAGACTATTAACTGCCATGCTATGCCATGCCACACTACGTCATGCTTTGTAATGTCATCCTGCTTTGATATGTCATGCCATGTACATGCTAGGCTAAGCTTCAAAATACTACACTCATTACCCTTTACACTATGCTACACTACACCACACTACACTTCAGGAATCCCTTGGTATGGTGGTTATGCTATCCGCCTCATAAACCAGAGGCGCGGTTCCGACCAGACCTTCGGAGGAGCCTTTAAACCGAGATCTCGTCTCCGTGTGACCCTGGGTGTTGCTGTTGGTTGGACGTAGGGCTCGAACATATACACTGCACTTCACTATACTGCACTACACTACACTGTACGGCACTACACTTTCTCCTCTGCTGCCCATACACAGATCAATGGTATACCTTATGCATGACTACACTATTTGCCATGTTCCTTCTCAAAACTCAATTAAAATACATGTATTATATGCAGAATATTTGTAAACAACCACTATTTCACCTAATTGCACTTTTTTTCATTCGTCATTTTTTTCATATCTCTGCTCGGGGCATGGGCTGTGGGTGCTCGTTGAAGCCAACTCAATGAGGCTGTTCTAGCGGGTACCTGCGGTCCGTGTCTTGGGGTGGGGAGAATAATGTATGCCTCTGTAGACCCCATTTTTATCTATGAAAGATGGGGTCTGCGGGGATCTCCATTTCACAGACTTGTCAAAATTATTATTATTATTATTATTACTATTGCTTTGATACGGATGCGCTAGTTGTGTTCCAGTGAGTACAAGAATATAGTCTGACACACCACACTTTTCGTTCGCGGCTGCGGACAGCCAATGAACGGTGAAATTGCTCACTTGTTACAGATATGTCCTGCATCTGGGTCGTAGAGTGAGGTACAAAGAAAACAAAATTTCACGCCAATACAAATACGAAATGTGAAATTCTCACAATGTCTTACTGTTTGTAATATTCATACATGCATGTCCTCTTGTTGTTAACTTTGTTAACCTAGAGTAGAAATAAACTTTGAATCGTTGCTTAACTTCGTGAAAAAGCCAGCCACTCTACCCACGTCCAAAAAGGGTCGGCTCCTACAGCAAGGTGGAGAAGTGGTATATATCCATAACCGTTACATTCCCCCCCCCCCCCCCCCCTCAATCATCTCTTGACTTCGTGTCGAAGTTACACATGCCTCACTAGGCAAATTCGAGGACAGAGTCTATGCAACAAACCTGCGGCACTGTCTATCCCACCACTGCCACTAACATAGCGTATGCCGGGTCATCCACGAAGTCAAGCAACGTGTTGATAGCACTATCAGTGACAGCACTAGCAGATCGATCGTCTCTCTGTGCAGGCTGGGAAAATGTGCCCGAACTGAGACTTACTATTCCGTTTAACACTTGAATTTCTGTAATTTGGGCAAACAGCTAGACCCTGATCAGGCGGCGCATTCTACAGCGTCTAACCTTGGTCTAGACTGTGTGCCAATGCCCACTTTAGATGTTACAGACATTACTCTTTACACAAAGCACTGAAGTCAAAGCGACAAAAATAAACCTTGAAACCTTTAACTGGATTTCGTATTGATCATACTACGTCGCCCCGTTAGATGGATTTCGTATTTAACATATGACGTCGCATCTGAGAATGTAATTAGGCCATTTATTTTATACTTAACGATGAAATCAATGCATATTCAAAACTAAAATGATATTTTCACACTGTGAAATTTTCACACTGTCACATGACCTTGTTTTTTACAGTAGCAACCCGGACTACTTTTTCGCCAAAGACATGCATAAAATAAAAAAAAATAATTAAAAGACCCACTTTTTTCGATAAATACCGAAAATAGTTCATCTCTTGTGTTAAAAGCATGGTCATTTTCAACGTACTCGATGAAATATTTTTGGTATTCATCTAAAAATAAGGTAAATACCCTCTATGATACATGTAGAAAGTCCTTAGATTGTGCATATCGCTTATATCTTTTTGTTTTAGCTAGCCAATTGACCGTTTTATGGTTTTGATGTTTCCATTAGGTTATAGTTATTTCAAGTTAGTGTTCCTTACCCTTTAGTGTCTCTGATGGGAGGTGTGGGTTAATTGTATCGATTCCTGATCATTGCCTTCACTTAGTAATTTTCTAGACAACTTAGAAATTTTGGGTCGATTGGTAAACAATTGATACAAAAATGAGTTTCTTTGAAGGTAATGGGCTAATGAAGCCTCCTTTTTACCTACATGCTTTTCTATGAAATATAGAGATTTCTAAGTGAAATCGGAATGGATATTGCCACTGTTTCTAACAGTGAAAATACGATTTTTATTTTCACTGTTTATGGATTCGATGTATCATCGAAAAATAACGTATTTTCTGTTTGTTGGATATCAATTAGCTAAACGTTATACATGTGTGTCAGAACTTACGTCACGCACATTTCATGTCATTCGGATGTTGTGACGTCACTTTTAGCGCATACGCAACATAAATTGTGCACGCGACCCCAGGCAAATTTAACAACTGCAGTCATTATTTGAATGCAAACATCAAGTGAACAATTTGATAAAGTGACATTCCCAGATGTTCCCAGATGTTTTCCAGGTGCAAACTTTCAGTTTACACCCAATATTATACCCAGTTAACACGCTGAACACCTCTAAATCGAAGCGAAATCACCATGAAAGAAGTTTGTGACGGCTGACGCTTTAATTTTACTTTAATAATTAGTTAAAAGCATATAGGAAACAGAATATTCGATTTATTTTTCAGTGTAAAATCAATTTTTATCTCACTCATGAACACCAAAAGAAATATTTTCACTCGTTGTTTCGCCACTAGTGAAAATACTTCTTTTTGTGTTCATTCGGTGAAATAAAAATCGATCTTACACTGAAAAAAAAATGAAACAGCCTCTATATATGTGATGTCCACGAATTATAGGTCTGGAACATCGTCAAAACGATCCTGGTCGGGTCATACTGTATGCGGGTTCATAAACGTCCCTAGAACCAAAAAATCTGGAACCAGGAAATAGACAACCCAGCCAAGTACATCCTTTATACATATAGTTTAACCTTTGATGTAGTTTGAGAGTACAAAGTTTGAAATATAACGATAATAGCGTCTCGATTATGTATAAAGAATATAAAAGTGATATATTAAGAACATGTTTAAGCCTTAGGCTTTGTCTCATTATAACCGAGTCTACTTATTAAATAGTCCATCTGCTCTGTAATCTTTTTTTTTTTTCGATAGATAACCTTTAAAACGTTATTTCGTTTCACGCAATATCTGGTGCTTTGTGCTCTGTGAGCAAGGGAGGGACGTAAAACATCCCCCATACTTCGTCAGAGTGCACTTCATATTTTATTTTTTAGTCCATTTAAGTATTTTGCACATTTACACCAGAAGGCGTAAACAGTTTTTCAACCTTTAATCCTTAACCTGCTGTTCACGACAACTCATACCTTTGCAATCAGTTTAGCACCAGAATAGATCAGGCCATCTGATCAGTATCTACACTGTTTGTCAAGCAGTTTGTGAATTGAACAAATATATTATGACAAATAATTAAAACCTTTGATTGTTTGATAATCAGCGATAGGGTGGCTTGATTAATTTATGCAGCGGGATAAAGGTTAGAGTCTCAAAGTAGAAGTAAAACAAAGATCAGGAATCGATACAATTAACTTACTCCACCCATCAAAAACACCAAAGGGAAAGAAACACAAACATTAAGCGACCAGACCATAATGGAAACCTAAACAAAGGAAGGCCATAAGGGCAGTTACTTTCCCACAAAATGGCCATATGGCCATCCAAAATAAAAAGACAAGTGATACACACAGTAAGTAACAAACAACACCATAAATAAACCGCCACAGAAGAACCGCCTTGGAACGGTCAGTGGAATGATTTCCACTGGGGGGCTTAAATCGATTTTACGTGGCCACAATCCTCGCCCTTACTTCCGTCGCGATTTAGACAAATAATTTGTTCAGTCCGCATGAAGGCCTCCTAACTCATCAGTGCAACATCTCCGTGAACACTAAAAATCAAAGAACCACAGAGGTGAGACAACGGTGAGGACTCTACAGCAAGAAACCATTGAAATGCTGGAGCAAAAGAAAACCAACAGTTAGACTCCGATGGGCCCGACCAGAGACAGAGCATCAGGCACCAACCAACATTACCTTGAATTAGATCTCTCTAATTCTCAATAAGCCTTTACGTTGGAGCCATCATAGAATCTGCGGCCTGACCCACCGGCGTGCAATTAAAGAGGGAAGCAAAGTTGCCAACCGTGATTGGGTTAACTACCATGCATGCAGTCTGTCGTATAACATCCATATTGTACCCAATATTTTTATATCGAATAATAATTTTACGAAATTGGGTGCTGAAGTCATTGCGGCTATATATTTTTCTGAATTTATATACTAAGTCACCATAAAATTCGGGTTCCGATCGACCTTGTTGCAGAAGAGATTTAAGTCCAATATTGAATTTTGAAATTAAATCAGAATGGCGTCTATAAAATTTTGAAAACGCTTTGCGTAGTTTATGGTACCGATAACCCTGATTAAGGAGTTTAGCCGTTAATAATTTATTACGAGTGTTGAAATCAGTTACATGACTACACACGCAAAAGCCACCCCAGCAGGCATTTAAAACTTTGATTCGTCGTTGCAACAACGTTTCAAACCTTGTTTTAGCGATGACTCAATGTTGAAGGAGTCAACGTTTTGTGCTTGCGGGCCAAACCTTTTACTCTGTTTCCAAAGACAACCTCTATTGCTTTATATACACGTTTGGATAACGCTCCTCACAGTAGAATACATTTTTTATTTGCAGTATTATGTGCAGAGATAGTGAAACACTATTTTCCACGGTTAGTAGAGCTACACAACTACACCCCCGCTGCAGCAACCAAACAGAAAATGGAGAACTGGTACCTATTAAACAGGTGAAGAATGGTTTTTAATTATTACTGATGCCTGATGAATTATTACTGATGCCTGATGCCTAAAGGCAAATTATGAAGACAAGTTACTAGGACCAAGATGGGAAATGATAGTTATATGTAACTACTCGCTCCCCCAACCCTCACGCAGTCATTTTCTCAATCTAAATGAAAGGCACGTTACCCTCAACTCGAGGACATTTATACCAGATATTACAACACTTTCCTATACGTTTTTGCAATATACACCATGTCTTGTTTCTAACATTTTTACGAAGACTGTATGTCTCTATGCCATGTATTAATTGATTATCCTATATTACACAAGGTCAACCAATATTCAAAAATCATAAATCATGTTTTTAATTGCGGCAATTAATTAAATTGTCATTAATCAAGTAATTTCGTATTGTCCCAGTTACAGGTCCTCGGTCAGCTGTATTGGCCTCGGCCTTCGGCCTCGTGCCAATACAACAGACCTCGGACCTGTAACTGGGCCAATACGAATTTATTTGATAAATAACATTATATTATTGTGGCTTGAGGATACTTAATAAAGATATTGTTCTGTTCTGTTTATGACATTTTCATAAATTGGGATTTACGTCCAGCCAATAGCTGGGTCATATGGTGACATTATAATATGGACCCCGTCAAGCGATTTTGGTACTTATCGCTTATGCGAGCAGCGAAGGTTCAGGCGAGCCTGCGCATCCGCGCAGTCTCGCCAGAACCTTCGCTGCTCGCTCATACAAGCAGTGAATCAAGAGGTACCTTCAGACAGAAAGCCATATCCCTGGCCCCTCTGAATGGCTGGACATGCGCTGTTAAAATTTGTCATGAAGGAATGCTCGAAGACACAAATTCGCTTGGCGGGGCTCATATAATATCGCTGTTATTAAGTGGATAACTTCATGTTATAAAATCATATTCTCACACGTGTAATCTCATGGTTACTAGTGCGTAACGCTCACATTTACGTCATGGTGCCATCCGAGACAACCCTGTTTTCTACTGAACTTCTTTTTTGCTTTTTCTAAAAAAAAAAAAGTCGATTTGAAATCGTAATATGATAAGTTGACAAAATCTATTAGTTGCATGTGTCGGCGACAACGACTCAAAATTGTAGATGCGACAGTTTCCTCAGCTATTTTCTCCTTTATCAGTCATTTATATTTACTCATAGAATCAAATATTCTCCCAAGAGTTTAGTTTGAAATCAGATTCTGAACGACTAATGAAACGTTATCTAGGAAAAGTCATGGACACTTACCAAGTTACAAGGGGGGAAACCTACGTCACGATGACGTCACAATTTTACACCAAGGCGGTCGCCATCTTGAAAGGAACTCTCGCTTCGTTAAGTATTTCTGTGTTAAACATATATTTTACGCACAATCTTGACATAGCTATTATCGCAGAGTACGGGCAAAATTACAATGTTTTGTCAGCAAAAAGAAATTTAGGCAAGCTTTAAGTAGTATGGATGAACACGTCGGATTTAGTTAATTTCAGCGATCCATTCGTCAACACTCTGGCTATGAAAAACATTCATATGAAGCAGCGCAGTGTTTTCATTAATCCTCAAGTAACGAGTACACGACTTTTTCAGAAGAAAATACCATAGAAATGTTTATTTGTATTAAAATTAAAATTTTTGAACTTTATAAGACGTTTTCAGTAAATGGTATCATTAGCACTCGATCTGAAAAGAGATACATACACACTCTGAAAATCAGCATATAGTTGTTTCTCGTGACAACCTGAAAAGCATGGTAAAAGGCGCCAAATTCTCTAAAGGTTACAAGTATCTTGGACAATAATGGTGGCCAGATCAACAGGCAGTTGTAATGTCCGCTCCCTTGTCACTTAAGAAGATATAGCCTACTCTGGAGCATTGTCGTACTTGCGTTGAGGTATAAAACAACAGAATTAGGTTTACACTTATCTCTGAAAATAAAAAGAGTCATACAGGCTAACGAAGAATAGGCAGACATCTCTTGAGGTCCTCAATGGTCTCTTACATGAGCGGGAAAATACTGTCGTGGCTGAGAACTAAACTTCTTGCAATGATCTGCTCGTTATAATAAGGCATTTTCTTACTTAATTTAAGCCGGCCTCGGTTGCTCAGTTGGATGCGCGTCTGACTGGTGATCAGGAGGACGCGGCTTCGTTACCTGCCAGGGTCGGCAACATTCTTTCGTGGAGAATGATCATGGAATCTTTTCTATGGTCAGTCTCTCCCTTCCGCTGATTCAAGAAGGGCAGTTGTCAGTTTCTGGCAATAGAATGTGCGCTGTACTGGTTAACGTATAAGCCTGCACAGAAAAAGTGTGGATAGGTAAACTGACCGGGATAAAAATGACCTAAATATTGTTGACTGGGCCCTTAAACTCCAATACAAACAAACAAACTTACTTTAATCAAAGTAGTAATAGAACAGGTGGGTCAGCTGTTTCTTGGGTGGGTTTGAAAAAATACACGGTGACTTAGACTGTAAACATTTGTTTATTCCTTACATCCGTGTACAAAAAGCAAACAGTGTAGACCTTGATCAGATGCCGCGCTCTGTCGCGTCTTGTTAGGGTTTACACTGTTTGCTAAACCCAACACACGATTTTAGTCCAGATTCTATTGATAACAATATTATTGAATACGCCGTCCTCACAGTTATAAGAATAAGGCGGCTATTTTCTATAAATAACAGCTACCTTTAGTGATGGTCAGGTGGACTTAAGCACTATTTAAAAAAAAAAAAAAGCTGCATTGCTTAGTAACTTTTGTCGACCAAAAAACAATATTGTACACTGTAGCACAATTTTAATGAATAGTGTAACACTTTTTGTAACGTTAATTTGACATTTACCTCACTCGATGCAGTATTTGGCATAACACCCACAAAAAGAAGGCATTTTGTGTAGTTTCAACGTTATTTATTTTAATTAATGAGCCGCAAGAAAAAAAGCTACAATAAGGCAATTTATGTGTGACGATAGACTACCCAGATCAGCTTGCATACCCGGGCAGTCTGATGGGCGTATCTTTGAGTTTTAAAAACAGAAGTAATATTTGACATTTCCCACACCTGCTTGTTGTATAAACCGATCCTTATCGAGGCCCCAATGACATTTTTTTCTCGTTACGCTGTTCAGGATCTGCTGTTGGACTTGTGCGGTTGGTTAGGTTTAAGAATCGTCCATACAACGAGCAGGTGTGAGTAGTGTAATAGCTCACTATTGTTTCAAAAGCGAAATATTACACCGATCAGATGCATGGACTGGTCTAGGTATTCACTAGTCGCACATGTCATATTTTAGCATTTGTCTTGCACCGGCTGATATATTGACAAAAACAAAACAAATAACGTCTCAACTACAAAGATAAAAGAAAAACGTCTACTATTTTCGCGCGATACGCAAAAAAAAAACTACGAACAGCATAAACATATGAAATGATGATGCCTGTTTGGTTGAAATTGAGGTTGAACGGCCCCGTCAACAGCACTTAGGTCATTTTCTAGACGTTACTTCCAATCATTTCGGGACTTCTATCCAACATTAAGATGAAATGACATCTCAAGCAATGCCTTCAGTGAAACAAATAGGGATTCCTGACCATTGCATTTACTTCTATTTTATACACATGTACGGTCCAACTCGCACCACTTTTCCTGGGCAGGCTTGGGGTCTTTGGGTGTTTGTGTCGCTTGTATTATTTTATTTTTGATAGCCTTTTGGCCATTTTGTGAGAAAGTAACGGTCCTTTTGGCTTTCCGCTGTTGGTGTTTCCGTTGGGGTATGTTGTTTCATGTTTGTGTTTCTTTCCCTTTGGTGTCTCTGATGGGAGCTGTGGGTTAATTGTATCGATTCCTGATCATTGCCTCTACTTCTAATTTGGACCCTCTAAGTGATTACCAGTATTCGCTTATATTTTTTTGTTTTGGACAGCCAACTGGCCATTTTGTTGGAAAGAAACTGTCCTTTTGGCTTTCCGTTAGTGATGTTTAGAGTCTAGTTATTTCATGCTTGTGTTTCTTTCCCTTTGGTGTCTCTGATGGGAGCAGTGGGTTAATTGTATCGATTCCTAATCATTTCCTTCACTTCTATTTTTCATATGCAGTTGGGATGATAACTTACATAGTGTAAGAGGCAGTGTTTTTCTTGACATCCCATTTCATCTTTACTTTAATTCTTTCTCTCTATCATAGGTCTAAGTTAAATTTCATCAAAAATTACCTAGGAACTATAAAATGTTGAAACTTCAATCTTTATCATAGTGTGGCTTTATTTTTATTTTCTTGCTGCCCTTGCTTCCAAAGGATTACATTTTTCTAGAAAGTAATATATTTCACCGTAGCTGGTGTTATGGGAATATTTGGCGTCCGTAAAATGTTTATCTGCTCTTCATCAAAGTGTGGATTTATTTTCCAGTCATTTGGGATCATTGATGCCACTGCAGGGGTTCGTAAATGTTTGAGGGTTAGTGGTGCGGCCTATCTGGCCGAAACTAGCTAGTCTGGTCCATAAAAAAATCGTGTACACTCCACAGTTTTCAGTTCTGTCTTGTAGTCCTTGCTTCAAAGGGATTACCCTTTTCTAGAACATTTGTATGCAATGCAATAATGATGGCTCATATTGTATAAAAGGCAATAAGCATCTTCAGCTTATTTGTTCATCTATTCTTTAAATCTTCTTCCAAAAATTAGGCCAATATTAATATTTTGTCAACGTTTTCACAAGAACAAGAAAAGCTAGAAACCTATTTCGCAGCATAGTCCTTGGGTGGGCCTCTACTTAGATTTTTCTAGCCTTAATAGCTTAATGAAACGCATGTCTTCCATGGGGCAGAGCCCAACTGAACTATGGTGAGTATAGTGGCCCAAGGGCCTCTTGTTTTTACAGATATTTTAAATCTGAACCATTTGTTTTATCGTCATTTTTTTCGCAACTCGGCGCAACATTGTAAATAGTTCAAGTGCGACAATGTTCTAGACTGGGCTTTGTCTTCTTAAGTGACAAGAGAGCGGAAATTGTGATCGGCTGTCCATCTGGCCACCACTATTGTCATACTTGTTACCCTGCTTTTCAGGTTGTCACGAGAAACAACTATATGTGGCCTATTGGTTAAGAGCGCTGACTCTTGATCATTAGGTCTCTTACCGCTGTGGTTCGAGCCTCGCTCGGGTCATATGTGAGACGCCAAGTTCTGCGACGGAAGGTCATGTGGTTTTTCTCCGGGTACTCTGGTTTTCGCCCACTTCTGATTAGCGATCGGCTCGATATGAGTGAAATAATCTTGAAAGGGCCGTAAAACCAAAAAAAAAAAACAAAAAAAAACAAAAAAAAAAAAAAAAAACAACTATATGCTGGTTTTCAGAGTGTGTACGTATCTCATTTCTGATCGAGTGTTAACGATACCATTTACTGAAAACGTCTTATAAAGTTAAAAAATTTTAATTTTAACACTAATAAACACTTCTATGGTATTTTCTTCTGAAAAAGTCGTGTACTCGTTATGACAGGATTAATGAAACACTGCGCTGCTTCATATGAATGATTTTCATATCCAGAGTGTTGACGAATGGATCGCTGAAATGAACTAAATCCAACGTGTTTATCCATACTACTGAAAGCCTGCACAAATTTCTTTTTGCAGACAAAACATTGTTATTTCCGTCGTACTCTGCGATAAAAGCTGTGTCAAGATTGTGCTTAAATCATCTGTTTAACACAAAAACACTTACCGAAGCGAGAGGTACTTTCAAGATGGCGGCTGCCATTGTCTTTCTGTGTGACGTCATCGTGACGTAGGTTTCCCCCCTTGAAGTTAGCGGCATGGAAACACATGAAACACACTTTTAACACAAACAAGATGCGGACCGGCACCCATTACAAACAAACAAACAAACAAACAAAAAAAAACAAAAAAAAAAAAAACCAACAGATAACCCTAAAGCTGCAAAGAAAAACTGCATCTGAAAATGTCGTCTGCTAAATCTTCTTGTAAACTTTTAAAAAATATTCTTTGCATTCTGGTATACAGACAAATAGTGTGGACACTGATCAGACTGCAGTTAGCATCAGTGACTTTTAAAGTAACTGGCAGACGACAAAACAGACCACATAATTTTGTTTTCTAATTGCTGGGTATCTGTAGAAATTTTCATTAAAATACTTCATATTTCAAGAGATGTAGTTTTCGTCCTGCAGTTCGTCCCTCCGTGTGACCGTCTTTCCGTCCGCCCGTTAACATTTTAGTTGAAGTTATACGTCAAAGTTTCTAAGAGACTGTATCTTCTGAACCCTTTGGTAGATTTAGTTGATACTTACACTGAACACGGGTGGTAATTAGGGGAACTAGCTCGAAAACTAGTCAATGGAAACTTGTTCCCTCGACACATCCGGGAACTCTCGAGCTAGCTCTATCACCAGGAAGCTGGTAAACAAAGGAAGGTCTCAAAGAGTTTTATCACCATTTTGTCTTTGTAAGCTATTTATAAAAAATCCGACAATGCAGTGCCACATAGAAATGACTTTACTTTGTACCCCGCTAGAATTTGCCATGGAAATTTGCAGGGCTGGAGTATGAATGAATGGAAACTTTTATCATGGACCTAAATAATTGCCAATTTATGTCAACACAGAGATTTTGGCCGAAGATTTTTCATTTTCCGTCAAAAGTAAGCCCCTCACACCCCCAGAAGCAACACTCCCTAGTGAAATGAAACATTGAAAATTTGAAATAAGCAAACAATTTTGGCCGTTTTTACGTAACTTGCGACTTATGACGAAAGTACTGTCCGAGCTGGTCTTCTCGACAAGGAGCTTGTTCACTCGACATGGAGATATGCCCTCAAAAAACGAAGATGAAACATTCATCAGATGACAAGGGTCTGATTCGATGTCTTTCTATGGCCCCACCCTGTTTATCCAACTGGTTTCGTTACCTCTGGCTAGTTGGGTAACAAGATACTATGCCCCCAAGACGTCCCCCCAGTCGTTTCTTCCTAGTCGTTTCGCCGCCATTTTGCACTTCTAGTTCCTAGTTGTATCGCCCCCAAAGCCTGGTCTTTTCGCCCCCTTAGTCGTTTTGCCCACCTAGTTGCTAGCCCCCCCCCCTCCCCATTTAGAACAGATCGTTGGATGGATGGATGTTGGATGTATGGCTGGATTGATGGATGGCTGGATAGATAGGTACACTACAGAGAGGAATACATGAGTGGGTATTAGGATATGATTATAAGACCAATGAATCCAGAATTCCACCATCGAAGGTATATGGTATTCCGGATTCGTTTTCGTGGATCGGAGGCGAAGACAATTCAGTAGACTAAAGACTGGGAAATGTTCGAAATCTCTTTTCCGAATTATTCTCTGTTACGTGTAATTGTGAGAAACCTGTACTGTTCAGAATTGACGTGTGCATCTTGTGGTTAAATGGAATACTGTTCGCTTATAAGGTGAAAGCCAAGGCCGCACGTGAGGAAAACTTGGTACATCCTTGCATTAACTGGATAGCTCTAGGCGATTGACCGTTACTACTTGTTACTACCTTTTATTCGTCTCGTTTCAGTTTTACGTGAAAACCGGTGGTCCATCTAAAACAATTAAGTGGCGAACCAATTTTCAAAAACGTATCTGTATAAATTTTAAATTTCATCTCAGTTAGTCGAATAATAAAAATATCCCCATATGGTGCAATGGTATTTTTCATGCATTTCTGAATTGTAAAATGTGGTAGGCAGATAAAAACTTAACAATGGACAATTATTCCTTATAAGTTTACTTAATGCAAACAAACCGGAATGACATATCTTTATATAAAGTTTTAGTTACTGAAATGTTAAGGAAAGACATCCGGTTTTCGCACAAAAGTCAAATTATCGAGTGAAATCTGAGACGAGTCACAGTATGTATGCAAAATATGTATAGTGCGCTAAACTTATAGAGTGTACGAGGAGATATTTCAGCATCTTCTTTCTGAATAAAGCAAAGTTGTTGTGCCTGGATTTATTCATGATGGTATATTAAAAGTAACTGGGTACTTTTCAATAGACACTGGACAAAGCCTGTCCCAACAATTTACATGTGCTTCCATCGAAGACTGACCAGTCTGCACATCCGCTAAGTCTGAGGGGACGAAAAGACCAGGCTTTGGGGGCGAAACAACTAGGGTGCAAAAATGGGGGCGAAACGACCAGGGCAAAGTATATTGTTACTCACTAGTCAGAGGTAAAGAAACCAGTTAGACAAACATGATGGGACCATAGAAAGACATCGAATCAGGCCCCAGTCATCTGATGAATGTTTCATCTTCGTTTTTTTGAGAGAACTATCTTCATGTCGAACAAACTAGCTCCTTGTCGAAAAGACTAGCCCGGACAGTAATTTCGCCATAAGCCGCAAGTTACGCAATCACAGCCAAAAGATTTTGCTTATTTCAAAAATTCCCATGTTTCATTTCACTAGGGACGTTGCTTCTTGGGCTCTGAAGGGTGTACTTTTGACGGAAAATGAAAAATCGTTGACCAAAATCTCAGTGTTGACATAAATTGACAATTTTTCAGGTCCGTGATAAAAAGTTTCCTCATTCATACATTTGCATTTTTTCAACAGTAAGTTTTGTCTCTGTAACTCCTCTTGCAGTTTTCAGCGGATTTTAGTGAAACCTTCCAGTTACTGTTCTCATGACCTGAAAAGGATGGTATTCTACAGAGATCAAGCTTGTCTGCTTTTTACAAGAGTTATGGCCCTTTGTCAGTTTTAGCCTTTTTATGAACACTTCTTGTGTCCGCAACTTTTACAGTTTTCAAGGAATTTCGATGAAGTGTACCATGACATTAAGATAATGGTATTTTATCGAGGTCTGACATGCTTTACTGATTTTTACCAGAGTTATGACCCTTTAGCAATTTTCAACAGTAAGTATTATCTGCAACTCCTCTTGTTCTTCTTCAGACGAGTTCTTCGAAGATTAGATCTAGATCTATCAGATGATGTAATGAGAGCTCTCGCAAATTCAAAACCAAAAGTGATAGAGAGAGTGTTAATGTTGCTCCGGTTACAGATAGATAAGTTGCTTGAAAAAACAGGTAGGGACTCAGCCTGGCGGAGAAAGGAGCTTTTCTACCAAAATCCCGACCCAGCTTTAAGACTTGTTCTAAATACGCCACCGTCACACCCCAGTAAGTAAAATATTATCGGAGAAGACTAAACTAGTTTATTTCATAACCCTAGATTAGAATATATTTATTAAATTGAAACCTTCTTTTTATTGGTTAATCTCCTGTTTCGATACTCTATCTATACACTGCCATCTCAGCTTGGGAACTTCTGTAAAGACTTCAGTTTCTGTTTCTATCAGGACTCTGTTGAAGTTAGAAATAAAAAATGGTGCTGGATATATATTAACAATATCAATGCCAGTTACATTTGTTAATCCTTGTTCTGTTAAATAAATTAATTTTGCTGCACCCATTTTGACTTTCAACCAGTCAAATTACTAGATGTAGTATATAACTATAAAATCACCAACAGTGAAGATTTAAAATCCATCTGATCTAGATTTACACTTTTTGCAAAGGTAGATCATATACTAGGGTTAAGATGTTACTGAAAAGACGTTTTATATGTTTGTTTTGTACATATTTTAAGATTTCAAACACTAT
Source organism: Lucinisca nassula (assembly GCA_963580285.1). Taxonomy (NCBI): domain Eukaryota; kingdom Metazoa; phylum Mollusca; class Bivalvia; order Lucinida; family Lucinidae; genus Lucinisca; species Lucinisca nassula. Next base: position 4,821,550 of record OY757010.1, read on the forward strand.
TAATTTATACTACACAAATTGTAAAATGAAATAATAATAGTTACGAGTGTCTATACTACAAATACTCATTCTAGTAACCTTATTAATAGGGTCGAGTTAATGTATACGTGGTATAATTGTGGACAAATAGATTTTTTGACAATATTGGCAATGCTTCATATTGTTTATTTGGGTCGATTGCTCGCTCAAGCACACCTTATAAACTTGCCCAAGGCTCACCGGTTATATTTAAGGTTACAGTTGTAATGTAATTACTACATATTTGCGAAATTCTACATTTTTCTTTAGAAAGAATTTCATATAATACCTGGCAAGTCATGTGTCTATCTCTACATACGTTGAAAATGGATTACATTGTAAAGTCGGGCCCATTGGAGTCTAACTGTTGGTTTTCTTTTGCTCCAGCATTTCAATGGTTTCTTGCTGTCGAGTCCTCACCATTGTTTAATCTCTGTCGTTGTTTGATTTTTGTGTTCACGGAGATGTTGCACTGATGAGTTAGGAGGCCTTCATGCGGACTGAAAAAATAATTTGTCTTAATCGCGACGGAAGTAAGGGTGAGGATTGTGGCCACGTAAAATCGATTTAAGCCCCCCAGTGGAATTTGTTTCCGCTGACCATTCCAAGGCGGTTCTTCTGTCGCGGTTTAATTTTGTTACGGTTTGTCTTTGAGTATTTATGTCGCTTATATTATTTTATTTTGGATGGCCTATTGGCCATTGTGTGGGAAAGTAACTGTCTTTTTGGCTTTCCGCTATTGATGTTTCCATTAGGATCTGTTGATTTATGTTTGTGTTTCTTTCCCTTTGGTGTCTCTGATGGGAGCTGTGGGTTAATTGTATCAATTCCTGATCATTGCCTCCACTTCTAGTTTGCAAAAACATTGTTACGGACCGCCATGTCGAAGTGGTTCAGAGCCCTGTCTCTTCATTATTAGGTATCTCACTGCTGTGGCTTCGCGGCTTCGAGCCTCACTTGGGTCACGTGTGATATGCCTTCTACAACGAAAGGTTAGAAGATTTCATCGGGTACTCCAATTTTCATCCAGCTAAGATTAGCAGTTGGCTCGATATAGGTGATAATATCTTTAAAGAGCTGTACCCACCAAATAAAAAACAAAGAAACATTAATACTTTTCTTGTGATATTTTAATGACACCTTGCTATTGACAGAATGATAACACAATTGCACACTCTAGAGTAAGCAATAAAGGTATAGTTACATTGCTATGTTAACAGAACAGCATGTCATTATAAATGGTGCAGATGCTATTGAGGTTTACTATTATCCTTTAAAAGTTTGAGTACATATTTTCGTAATCGTAAACCCTTCAACAGTTTGAGCCAATACATGAAAAAATGGTTCGTACTCTCAAGCTAACCAGAGACATCTCTTGCTGCATGAAGGAGCATTGGGCCCTTAGTTATCCTAAGAGCGCACAACGAAGACTCTGATCAGACTGCGCAGATGCGCAGGCTGATCTGAGTCTTCGTTGGGCGCATGTGTCTTATTGTAGGTTTTGTCATGCGCTGGCCCAATTTATGTCTTTTCCACGGCTGTTCACATTTGAAATCTGAAATCGGAAAATGTTGAGGACATTTTCTCATGGACCGGCTTATTTAAGCCTTTTTGTACCAAATGGAATCTTCCACCTTAAATATGGCAGGAGTCCATTTCAAAATTTAGGGGTGACACGTTTTGTTTTCTTCAAAATTCAATCGGAAAATAGCTGAACATTTTGCAAACATTGTAGGCCCCGATCACGTTCTGCGGCGTCTGATCTGGACCTGCACTAATTTCCAAGGTACCACTTTAGGGGTTTCTGGTACTGAATGGGTTAATTACTTGTTAGTATTACTGATCTCGTTTTCATCTGAATTTGCTGTTTTATTTCTTTAGGACCTTGTTTATAATCTCTTTAAGTCCATATCTGATTGAACTCTAATTATAGACAAGTGTTTGTAAATATATGTTAAGAATATACTAAAGATCTATCAAGAGTTTGTTAGAAACAATCCAGGTATAAACACACCTATCCATTTTCAACTATGTCATTGTTTTTAGTCATTGAAATCGTTGAAAGTACATTTAAAAGATACCGATACCATTTTTGTTAGGTAGAAGTGTTATTGGTAAGTCTTATGATATATTTCGAGTATTTCTGGTTGAAATGTATTTTCACAAACCCACCAAACATTATTTACAGATTTTCCCACTTGTTATTTCTGCACAGGCAAATATAAAACCCATTCACTTTATGTTTATACCCAGATTGGTAATGTCTAATAGATCCAGAGTGATATAGACCCTATCCATTCTTTGACATGTTTTATTAATTAACACGTACTTGCATATTTTATTAATTTGATGGAGTATTGTAAGTTTGAAAATTCAATATTCGGTTAAGCAAGTTTAAATTATATTATTGATATCAGCCCACATTACACAAATTTTGACAAACATGCCTATCCAGCCATACCTGTCTTTTTGTATCTAGTATGTTTCTCCTATGTAGGGTTACGTATATAAAAGTTAAAAACTTTATATAGTGAGGATCTTACATGAGTGTTCATGTATAATTGAATTTTTATTGAACGAGTTGATCAAAAAGGGATAATATTCGAGGCTCTGTCGACCATTTTATCTGTTTTCCGCAACGAGTTTTATACATTTTATAATACATGAACACGAATGTAAGATTCTATTTATCATATGACATTTAAAATGCATTTCACGATTTTTAACTCCGCCATAAGTAAACGCAACGTCGTTAAGGACGCTGTGCGTGTAACTTTATGGAGCGTATGTAACTTACTTACATATTTGATCGACAGGTAGATTACCGAATTTATTACAATGCGTTATTTCATTTTCAGACGCGACATCATTTGATAAATATATATTACTAAAAGCTTTTACGAAAAAGGCCTGATCTGATAGCCATTCTTTGAACATTCCGCATATCAAACACCTTGTTTTTGAGTACCTACGTAATTGTCATATAAATTGTAAGGTAGATATGTACAGTCAACACAGTTTCGGTGACCCTGTATTAAACCTTTCAACTCTGTAGGCTATAAGAACCTAAGTGAACAGTGTAGATCCTAATGAGATGGCTCACAGTGAACCATCTCATCAGGATTTACACTGTTTGCCATACTTTAAAGATATTTTACTTAACTACTAATTGCAATAATGGATGTGTCCAAAATAAAGATGAAAGAGTCCTTTCAGAATCGCGGGGATGAAAAGGTTAACGCTAACAGTAAAATAATCCAAAATATGACTACAGCACTTGATGTCGTGGACACTTTGAATTTCCGGTGCCAACCTGAGATTGCAGTTTACAGAATTGGTGTAAGGTATACTAGTTTCTAGAACAATGCTACGAGATTGTATTCTTCTCCATATTTTAGTTACTGGGTGTGACATACGATTCATATTCCAGCATATACAGTTTGATAAATTCTCTTGATTTTTTTCTATACTTTCACTTGTATGCTTTAATTGTTTTGCTGTTTTTAAAACAACTTAATATTGTTGTTAACTCATTTAAAGACTCTAAATCATAAAGTCAACAAGTCTATGTAAAGAATGTCATTAAAACCCCCAAATGTCATAAAGAAATTTGGCATTCACAAGGTTCATAGATGGATCATAGGCACTCGTTTGGACCACCTTAATGAGGCTGTTTTAACAAGCACAGGCAATTTTTGTTCGCAGCCCAATAAGAAAAAAATCACACTTCATTATAGAAAGTAATTTTGGAGCCATGGTAGAATTCACTATGCCATGCAGTTGTGTTATGCTAGGATGGTTTATATTTAAGACAGACAAGATTGATAAAAAAAAGCAGATTTATCAGAGTTATCAATCGATAAATTCGTCAAAAATGATTATCGTTACTGATTTGCTAATTATACCCCCCAGCATACGAAGTATGCTATGGGGGTATAAAGTTTTCGTCCTGCCGTTCGTTCGTCCGTGTGTCCGTCCGTCCGTTATCATTTTGGTTAAAGTTTTGCTTCAAAGTTTCTAAGAGATTGTATCTTCTGAGCCCTTTGATAGATTTAGTTGATACTTACACTGAAAGTGCATACTCGTCTAAAATTCATTGATGCATGTCCCACCCCCACAGTGACCTTGAGGTCAATTATTTAATTTCTGTGTCTGTTTCGTTGCTGTATTTATCCTACGTATTCGGGCACCTCAACGTTTCACCATACTTGACCTAAATTTGATCGATTACAATTTCCTACCTAATACTGTATCTAAAATACGTGGTTGAGTGCCAAACAGTGTAGACTCTGATGAGATGCCGCTTTCTGCGGCGTCTCCTGTGTGTCTTGACTGATTGCTCAGGCGTATAATTTGTTTGTTTTAAGGTTTTACTTCCCCGTAAACACTTTTAAGTTCAATTTGGAGACATTGCTTACTATTTGTGTGACTTTTACACGATATTGAGATTAAATGATATCTCAAGCACTATGAACCAAAGACACCATTAGGGTTTAAGCAGTTGGTCGACCCACACCTTTTTTCATGAGCAGGCATATACATTCTAAGCGGCTAACCAGTGCTCAAGTTAAGAATTCAGCTTCAGCTCTGCGCAGAAGCACATTGCCTTCACTGCAGCTGGTGTTGTGCCGTGTGGCGGCTGTAAAACGTCTCCCCGTACATCAACCATGGTGTAGTTTATATTTTACTTTTGGTCCTTTGAGATCATCGTGAATATTCTGAGAAATCAGAAATAAATTTTTGGTTTAGACTCATATTCTAGACAGGTTTTTAATTTTTTGGACCCAAATTTGATTTATATCAGTCTTTGTATCGACTGCCTATTCGAAATTTGCAAAATTGCAGTATGTTTTCTCTGGCTTTCAATGCCGGATCATTACAGGGTCACTGATGAGGCTTTATTAGCCGAAACTACGTAGTATGACCCATCTTCTTTCTTATGGATGTTTTCATTGCTCTTAAAGGAACTCATTTTTGATTTTAATTTGTAAGCCCAATCTCTTACTTCAGGTCTGTCTTATCGAATCATACAGTAAGATATACATATGGTCAGAGTCATACCCAGACAGTAATATGTTCTATAAAAGGGTTATCCTTTGGAAGCAAGGAATACACCACAGAACTGAAAAATATGGAGTGTACATGCTTTCTGGGCCAGACTAGCTAGTTTCGGCCAATTAGGCCTCATCAGTGACCCTCAGATATATTCAAAATTCCACAATGGAATCAATGATCCCAAAGGACAAGAAAATATAATCTACACTATGAAAGCCTGAAAGGTAAAATCGTTACCAAATTTTCAGTGATTACCAATCGGTTATCGATCACAATGGCAGCGTTGATAATCGATTATCTTTTCAGCTCTAATTAGCCAGCCCTTTTTCAAACAGTTGCATTTCAACTTCTTCAGGCTGGCAGTTGTGGAAAGAATGTGAGTTATATATCTTATGGCGAGTGTTAGCTAAGGCTGTTTATTGTTATAGCAACATCTTTCGACATTTGTCAAATTACTTTGTTTTATTTCGACATAAAGTGAAACTTCAATGACTCCAACGCCTATGACACCATACAAACATTTATTCAATAAAAAGCTAAAGTGTGCCTTTGAAAACAAAGAACACATAAAAGAACGAAAATCGGAGTCTCTTCATACAAAGCAATGTAGTTTGTAAGGCAGTGGTAGTAATAAGCCATATGTCTTTAATTATTCGTTTAATTATTGACTTTCTGTTCAATACTAGTGTGAGTTGTGTACTCTCTATAATCGCCTCGGTGAGACATGAGGCGATTCTGTTCAGTTGAAACATTTGCATTTTCTCAACAGAATAAGCAAAATCTCCTTAATTTATCATCTGGATCTACGGAAAGAATTTTCCAGAAAATCAGGAACGAGTTCGAATTTCGAATCAGCCTAGGTAAACGAACATCGGTGTTAAAGCTATTGAAGTTGTATCTTTATTTAATGCTAGATGAATCGGCAAAGTTCTATTGATTCTGTGCTGCATTTAGCTGTGTAAGATGGTTTACTTTTCATTTTTAGACAATATATTTTTGAGGACGACAACAAACTCTACAAGATGTGGGGGGCTTGTAAAGACACAAAACGACCTATAAATGTGTGTATTTCTGCCAGTCTTAGCTCGTCGTTCTAAACGACGTTGTTCGACTTAGATATGTTGTGGTTTGAATTCTGGATCACTTCGTTAAATATTAACAATTCATGCTTTACATAATTTATTTCCTTATTATTGTAATGTACTTGTCGTTTTGAGCGATTGTAATCACTAAAATTCCTTATTTACTTGGGTGTCTAAAGTGGGGTTGTCTCAGCTGATTCCTTCTTCACCTCTGTGGTTCTTTGATTTTTGTGTTCACGGAGATGTTGCACTGATGAGTTAGGAGGCCTTCATGCGGACTGAACAAATTATTTGTCTAAATCGCGACGGAAGTAAGGGCGAGGATTGTGGCCACGTAAAATCGATTTAAGCCCCCCAGTGGAAATCTTCCACTGACCGTTCCAAGGCGGCTCTTCTGTGGCGATTTATTTTATGTTGTTGTTTGTTACTTACTGTGTGTATCACTTGTGTCTTTTAGTTTCGGATGACCATATGGCCATTTTGTGGGAAAGTAACTGTCCTTATGGCCTTCCTTTGTTTAGGTTTCCATTATGGTCTGGTCGCTTAATGTTTGTATTTCTTTCCCTTTGGTGTCTTTTATGGGTGGAGTAAGTTAATTGTATCAATTCCTGATCTTTGTTTTACTTCTACTTTTAATTACACACCGGTCGGTCGGGTCTCAGACTCAGTGACGGCTCCGGCCTGAAGACTCACTTATTAAGGAAGTCGGTTCGTGCCTGGTGGTCTTTCTCTTGTCAGGCCAACCAGAATGCAGCTGTTGGTTTTGTTTTGCTTCAGAATTTCGTTCATTTCATGTTCTGTATTTGTTTGATTTTATGGTTTCGGACATGTTGCACTGATGATTTAGACCCCCTACCCTCGCAGACTGAATTAATTTTTGTCTAAACAACGACTGAACCAAAGAGAGAGGATTTTGGCAACCTAAATTGATTTAACCCCATTTGGCGTTGTTTGTCTAGACATGTATGAACTTCATAATATATCTGTTTATTTTCGATAGCCGTATGGCCATTTTAATGGAAAGAAACTGCCCTTTTGGCTATCTGCATGTGATGTTTTTTTTAATCACGGCATAACTGGTTTATGTTGATGTTTCTTTCCGTTTGATGTCTTGGATGATATATGTAATTGTATTTCTCCCCCACTATGATAAAAGGGTATATTTTTGCAAACGTGAAGTACCTTGATTTACTTGAACAAATGCTGTTTATGTAGCTATTGCATGTCTTGTCCCAACCTCTTCACTTTTGTTTTTCGGAACTTGTAGTGATCTCGAGATCACGTGACGTCACAGGTCAATTTTAGTCAATGCAATATGTCGTTTGATTAATGGCGGATTCTTATAGTTGTCTTATTGCGCTGTAAGAACTACCTATATTCGACAAGAACAGTCTGATAGCCATGTGGTGGATCTGAAAATATGCTATGGACTATTTCGTGCTTTCGTTAGAGCCGGGTATTTACAAGGTTTATATAAACACATTTTCATAAGAAGAATTGCTTAATTTTTTAACCTGTCTAAGGCAAAACCACCGACGACCCTGTGCATCATTAAATTTTCCAATTCAAAATGATGTTCTTTTCCTTTGCTACCGGAATATTTTTTTTCAGATTATAATGAGGTATTTTATCTCTATACATATAGATTGTGGGTTCCCGTTGAAACATACCTATTTAGGTATGTTCCTTATAAATACCTATATGTGGCTGCCTAATGGGTACCCACAGTGTAAGTTTTAGAGTAAAATTAAGATGGATAGAACCTGTAGACCTCACCACTATCACACTGACTTTTGGCAGTGTGTTTAATGGAGATTCTGATAAACAAGTTTTGGGTAATTCTTTTTGTAAAATAACATATTGTAGAGTTTGTTGGTCTGTCTCCCAATGTTATACTGTTAAAGTATTAATATCTGCTAATGTTCATGCTACTTGCTGGATATTTATTGATCAGGTACAACACATAATTTACTGTAAGTTTTAATGGTATATTCCAGTTTTTAACATAACAGGTAAAGTGTGGACTCAAAACGAATTGAATTGGGCTTGGTTTTGAATTGATTTTCAGAGTGAGCAGAACAGTGTTGGTATATGGACATATTAATTATTGCACACATAGACAGGGCTTCATAATTATGAATGGTGAATCAGGTGATGCAGGAATTCTAGCGTTACAGCAGCTGATTTAAACAAATCTTGGATCAGTTATTTCTAAAACACGCACTTAAAAGATATTTAGTATAGTTTTGGGTTTTTTGTATTTTAGCGCACTTTGAAGAGACTTACATAGTCACTGCATCAGTGTCGTCGGACTAGCTGCCTAAAACCAAAAGCTGAAAAACTGCATAAATCAAATAATAGATGCAATGCTGCCAAAGGAACATACGTTGCATTATTATTAGAGTGTTAATATTTTGTCATCGAGGGCGGGGAAGGAAGTATAAGCTGCAGTTTTGTGTGTCACAGCTTGGTGAGCTCGCGGAATATAATGTTTGACGTTCATGCTTTTATCTAGCTTACATGACCACAATGTGATCAGGCAACGTCCACCATCCGTCGTACGTCGTCAACATTTTTCCTCTGACGACGTCTCCTTCGAAAGCATTGGACCAATTTCATTTATCTTCACAGGAATATTGCTTAGGTGATCCTTTACCAAAATAGCTAAACTAGTTCCGATCCAAAGAACAAGATAAGGTGGTCGTCAGAGACAAGAAACCAAAAATAAAATAAAAAAAAAAAAAAAAAAAAAAAACAACAAATAAAAAACAAAACAAAACAAAACAAAAAACAAAAACAAAACAATATATCTCCTATACAAGAATGCTACAAAGGAGACCCCTCTGCGAAAATAGGTGTAACAGCTTTTAGATGGCCCTCTACCAAATTTGATAAAACTGGTTCGCTTCGATGGCCGCTTGTGTTAAAAATAGAAGAAAAAACAACAATTTACATTACGACTTCTCATGTAACCCTTAGGCCAGTTGCATTCAAACTTAACTGGATTGTTGCTTTTCATAGAAGAAATAACACTCCCTCTCTGACCTTACCTGCTGCAGGCAATAACAGCATCATTACCCATTTGTAAGCCAATATCAGCTGGGCGCCCCGGTGACATAAGATACAGGAAACCTTTGCTTCACCCATCCATGACTGCTGGAGCAAAATAGAAAAACAATCTTTAAACAACAACTATTTCAGTACCCTTGGGCAAATTTCATTCATATCAAAGTGATGATGGTTTGGTGACCCTTTACCAAAATAGCTAAAATAGAAGTAATGACAATAATCAGGACCCACACCTCCCATCAGAGACACCAACGTGACCATAAAGTATAGTTCGTAAGCTCTTCAGAAGTGAAAAACGCATTTCTTACATTACATGAAAGATAGAGGGAATCTTCCCTATGAAATGTCCATTCAATCAATTCATTAGGTTTTTCTTTTATAAGATTATGAGGAAGTATTGTGTGTAGGGTGGACTTGAAGCACGAAATCGTCTGGATTTAAATTTATTTAAAACATGTGGTACGATTCGACAGTGTGTTATCACTAAAATGTTTACTCTAATTCCCTTACTTTTAGCTCACCATAGCATTCGAGGCAATGAATCCGGTGATCCGTTTATTAGCTCACCATAGCATTTTAAGCTTGAATCAGGTGCCCATTTAAGACCTCAATAGCCACCCCCTTTCAAATGCAGAACAGGTCGCTTGATTTTATGTAAATTTTATGATGCATACACAAAGGGCAGTCACAATTAGGGTCACTCATTTAACCCATGTATGACAATAGAATCTTCTACGTACTAATTTTGGAGTGACACATTATAAGTATAAGGGAATCAGTTTTGTTTATTTTGCGGTAAAATTTACAAAAATGTATATGCTTTAAGCAAACAGAGTAGTCCCTGATCAGACACCGCATTGTCTAAGTCTAAACTGTTTGCTAATGTCCAAAAATGGGACGCTAGGCCTATATTGGTTGCAGACGAGAAGTAGCCATCCATTCTTTGCTTCATCTGATTCACCATTTACAAGCAATATTGTAGTGTCAAAGTCTTCTAATTTCTAGATCTATTCTATGTATATAACTATATGCCATATATCAGTGAGAAACAATTTGTAGATTTAGCACAAGAAATTAGGTATGCTTTTGGCCTGTTAGCCACTTCATATACGAAGCTTTATGCAAGTTATTTGTATGCATTATGAAAACACGCTTATACAATTACATTGTAAACTTTACCGCCGAAAAAAAAAAAAAACACTAGAATTTTAAGATGAAAAATTGTGATATTTTTTCTTATTTCATTTTAGAGCAAAAATAAGAAAAAGAAGGTTTACCCTTGTAAACCCCAGTGGGGTTCAAGGCGGTCAAAATTATATAGACGTGTTTTCGTGATGGTGTGGATTTAAGGGATAACTGTATTTAAAATAGTCATTTGAGACGGTAAATCGGAGGTTTTACGGTCGGAAATTTTATTTTACGGCGACTCGTCGGCGGAGCCGTAAAACGTAATTTGCGGCCGTAAAACGGACGATTTGCCTCCCAAAATAAAAAATTTCAATACAGTTATCCCCATTCTAATGCACTTATTCGCTTGTTTTGTTTTACAAATATTGTTTTTGCCAAAACCGGCAAGTACATTGAGCTGCGTAAAACCAAATGCCAGCCAATGAAAAGCGACGTTACATGATGACGTCGGGTTTCCGACAGTTTATCGTAGAATTTACTGTCGCAAATTTTGACGTTATCCAATCAGACGTCGCGTTACATACACATGTGCATTTGAATCACTAATAGATACAACGACCATTTTCCAGTGATTTAATCGTCTCTTTTCTCATGTAGTATTTTGAAAACCCATGCGGTTTAAAATGATAGCTTTTCAAATCAAAACCATCCAATATAGGGCGTCAAGTTACCTATATTTACCTATATTTTCCTATATTTCAGGCCATTACCTATAATAACCTGTAAAATCCTATATTTTACCAAAATACCTATAAATACCTATAATTTGGAATTTTGGATAAGCAAGAAATACAAAGTTTGTAAAACAGCTTTGACAGTAAATGTTTTCTATAATATTTGAGCTTAATAAGCTGTTTTCTTTTAGGAATTTGTATTCTTTTCATGTGTAGCAACCCAGTCTAGCCCAGTTTTTGGAAAGCTTTAGCTAGTGGAAGTTCTGCTATTTTTAGCTCACCTGAGCCGAAGGCTCCGGGATCGGTAACCGTCCATCATCGTCGTTCATCTGTATGTCCTTCCACAAATTCTTTTTATCTCCTACAACAACATCTCTTCCTTAACCACTCAACAAATTTTGACCAAACTTGGCGTAAATGGTCTTTGGGTGGTCCTCTCTCAAAAGTGTTCAAAGAATTCCATTCCATGCAGAACTCTGGTTGCCCTGGCAACCCAAAGGGAAATAATAAAATAAAACTTTTAAAATCTTCTCTTCTGAAACCAGAAGGCCAAGGTCTGTGATATTTGGTATGAAGCTTCATCTAATGAACCTCTACCAAGATTGTTCGAATTATATCCCTGTGGCCAAAAATGACCCCGTACCAAGGCTTACTGGTTTTACATAGGCTGGTGTTGTGCCGTGTGGCGGCCGTAAAACGTCTCTCCGTACATCAACCATAGTGCAGTTTATTTTTTACTTTTGGTCCTTTGAGATCAGCGTGAATATTCTGAGAAATCAGAAATAAATAATTAGTTTAGACTCAAATTCTAGACAGGTTTTTAATTATTTGGACCTCATTTTGATTTATATCAGTCTTTGAATTGACTGCCTATTCGAAATTGGCAAAATTGCAGTATGCTTCCTCTGGCTTTCGTTGCCGGATCATTACAGGGTCACTGATGAGGCTTTATTAGCCGAAACTACGTAGTATGACCCATCTTCTTTCTTATTAATATTTTCATTGCTCTTAAAGGAACTCATTTTTGATTTTTATTATATAGGAAAAACCTTTAAAAATCTTCTTGTCTTAAACCAGAAGGCCCAGGTCTTTGATATTTGGAATGAATCTTCATCTAGTGGATCTCTACCAAGATTGTTCAAATTATAGCCCTGGGGTCAAAAATGGCCCTGTGCCGAGGCCTACTGGTTTTACAGAGGCTTATATAGGGAAAACCTTTAAAAATCTTCTTGTCTGAAACATTTGGTATGAAGCTTGATCTAGTGGATCTCTACCAAGATTGTTCAAATTATAGCCCTGGGGTCAAAAGTGGCCCTGTGCCGAGACCTACTGGTTTTACAGAGGCTTATATAGGGAAAACCTTTAAAAATCTTCTTGTCTGAAACATTTGGTATGAAGCTTGATCTAGTGAAACTCTACCATTATTGTTCAAATTATAGCCCTGGGGCCAAAAATGGTCCCACACAGGGGCCTACTGGTTTTACATAGGATTATATAGTGAAAATATTTTAAAAATCTTCTTACCTGAAACCAGAAGGCCCAGGTCTTTGATATTTGATATGAAGCTTCATATAGTGGACCACTACCAAGAATATTCAAATTATAGTCCTGGTGCCAAAACTGGCCCCGTCCCAGGGCCCATTGTCTTTACATAGGCTTGCAAAGGGTAAACCTTTGAAAATCTTCTTTTCTGAAACCAGAAGGCCTAGGTCTTTGATGTTTGGTATGAAGCTTCATCTAGTGGACCTCTACTATGATTGTTCAAATTATAGCCCGAGAGCCAAAAAATGGTCCCACCCCAGGGCCCACTGGTTTGACACAGACATGTATAGTGGACCTCTACCAAGATTGTTCAAATTATAGACCTTTGGCCAAAAATTGCCCTGCCCCGGGACCCCCATGTAAGTCTCTTAGCTCAGGTGAGCGATATAGAACCTCTTGTTTAAATTTGAAATGTCAGTTTTGTTTTTACTGTTGTTTCTTTATGAATATTAAACAAGTTTTGCTGTTGTTTTTTTAGCAGGGGAGCTATTGTGATCAGTCATTATCCACCGTCGTCCTCCCTCCATCTGTCTATCTGTCCACAATTCCTTTAAACGACATCTCCTAAATCCCTGAACAGATTTTGACCAATCTTGACAGAAATCATCTTTGGGTGGTCCTCTCTCAAAGGTGTTCAAAGAATTTCAGTCCATGCAGAATTCTGGTTGCCGTGGCAAACAAATAGGGGGAAATAAGAAAAAAAAAACCTTTAAAATCTTCTTGTCTGAAACCAGAAGGCCCAGGTTTTGATATTTGGTATGAAGCTTCATCTAGTGGTCTCTACCAAGATTGTTCAAATTATGGCCCTAGGGCCAAAACTGGCACTGCCCCGGGACCCACTGGTTTTACATAGGCTTATATAGGGAAGACCTTAAAAAATCTTTGTCTGAAACCAGAAGGCTCTGGTCTTTGATATTTGGTATGATGATTTGTAGAGTCACGTGAGAGATCCAGGGCCATCAAGGCCCTCTTGTTTAAAGGGAAGAATGTCCCATGTTTTGATTCTAACTAGATTGTCAGTTGGGTTTTGTTATCTCTTGTTTTTATTGTTTTATCCAAGAAATAGATATGGTGGTTATCTGATGATTAAATTTGAAATGTTCCTTGTCAGTTTTGTTTTTACTATTGTTTCTTTATGAATATTAATGAAGTTTAAATCACTCAGTTCTGTATAAAACATACATTGAGGGCATTCATTAGAATCATCTACTAAGGACTGGTTTTTATGGAGATATAATAAAGATTTTTTCCTTAATTATAACCAGCTGTCCACCTTATCCATTTCTATATGTTGTATTATTAATAAAAGAGAGCTGGTGGGTGGTGGTGAGAAAAAATAAAAATCTAGCTTGTTTTCTTCAGTGTGGGCATTACCTATAATATCCTATATTTCTGTCCGCTAGATACCTATATTTCTGGACCTAACCTATATTTCTGACTCCTAATATCACTTGACGCCCTGCGGCAATAATGAAAGTAATAGCAGCATATAATTTCTAGAAACCATTTACAGCATGGAAGTTTCAGTTAATTGGAAAGTTTACATTCGTTATACGGATATGCTTCCATTTTAGTTGAAATGTGATATTACTAAATATAACGCAGCTGAAAAAAAGCATAATAAAACGTGATTAGAAAGAAAACAACAAAACAGAATTTTGCAGAATAAATTTGAGGCGGTGTCTAATAGTTTGCAGACCCGATATTGTAAATTAGAAGTGAAGGCAATGGCCAGGAATTGACACAATTACCTGACATCTCCCATCCAAGACACCAAAGTTAAAGAAACGCAAACATAAATCAACTTCACCACATTGAAAACCTCACAAACTGAAAGACAAAAGAATATTTTTTTTTCTTTCTTTTGTCGGCACCTCCTCCCCTTCCGACACCATGTACATATCGTGCAAGATAATTTTTTAATACACTTGATCTACATATATATACATATATATACATATTCATATATACAGATAGATTGAAGTACGCTTACGAAAGAGCGGAATCGTCATGCATGTATGTATGAATGAATGTATGTACTTTCCATTGAGATGCTTATTTTTGGATGTATGTATGTATGTTTGTATGTATGTATGTATGTATGTATGTATGTATGTATGTATGTATGTATGTATGTATGTATGTATGTATGTATGTGTGTATGTACTTTCCATTGCAGTGTACTGTATGTATGTATGTATGTATGTATGTATGTATGTATGTATGTATGTATTTTCTATTGAATATTACGGCTAAATGGTAAAAAATATATATATATATCATATATAGCAATACTTATAATTAGAAAAGTGCATGTGCAGTGATCCAAAAGAACTATATTTGTAAACCTTTCTTTTTTCTTTTTATTTGTTGAAATTGCAGTTGGTACGCCAGTCAACACCGTGTATGTATGTTTGCATGTGGGAATGTAAAGTAGTTCCCATTGAGATGTTTATCATTATGTATGTATGTGTACGCACGTGCGGGCGCACGTACGTACGTACCAACGCACGCTCATATGTATATATGTACGTGTTTTCCTTTGTGAAGCACAGTATGTATGTATGGTCCTCAAATCAAACAGACAACCAAACAAAACAATGTGTATGTATGTATGTATGTATGTATGTATGTATGTATGTATGTATGTATGTATGTACTATTGATTAGATAAAGCTCGGTGATCAGTAAAATATACGTCAGTGTATATCAGTACATGTGTTTATGCATGTCCGCACGTGTGCATGTGTACATTTGCACGCACCCGAATACGCACGCACTCATTTAAGGAATGAGTTTTATCCCTCCGCAGTCTATGAGAGCACGAACGCGGCGGGCCACGTGCAAGGTAAATGAACCTCCAGGAGGTTCATGTGAACCCGGCCGGCGACCCGCAGCCGTCCACCCCAATGAAAAGGACAGTTACTTCCCACAAAATTGCCAAACGGCTATCTAAAATCAAAAGATATAAGCATTACATACATGCAAAGACGCACTATAACAATAATAAACCACAACAGAAGAACCGCCTTAGAAGGGTTAGTAAAAGTTTTTTTTTACCTGTGTGGGGCTTTAATCGATTTTCCATAGCCACAATACTCGCACTTGGTTCTTCCGTGGTTACAGTTTCAGGATAATGTGACTGGGTGTGGTATCATGTAATGTGTCTGGGACATGATACTTCAGTGAGGCAGCACTATAAACGTGAGCATTGAGCTCCCTGTCGCAACCAGACACCGTCGTGCTATGACTGAAAAATTGTTGAAAGCGACGTTAAACCCGAATTCACACACTCTTCCGTGGTTAAGATAAATTTATAATTTGTTCAGTCAGCATGAAGACTTTCTAACTCATCAATGTAAAAATCTTTGAGAACATAAAATCAAACGAATACAGAGATGAAACAGCGATGAGGACTCGACAGCATGAATAAACTGATAAGCTGGAACAAAAGGAAACCATCAGTTGGACTCATGTGGGCTCGTCCAGAAGACTGTATAATGTTATTCAGTACAGAAATTAGTCCATAAAATTGTTTGAGTTATCCGGCTCTTGTGATATCGAGGGCTTTGTTCTGGTTATAAAAAAGATTGTGTACAACACAAAATACTCCGCATGCTTTGTTTTCCCCATTACACTATGACGGCTCCGGCCTTAAGACGTATGTTTTAAAGTCGTTTGATGTCTGATGCTCTGTCTCTGGTCGGGCCCACCGTCCATCTGTTGGTTTTATTTTGGTCCAACATTTCAAATATTTCCTGCTGTCGAGTACTTACCGTTGTTTCATGCTGTATTCGTTTGATTTTTATGTACTCGGAGATCGTGCACTGATGAGTTAGCAACTGAACAAATTATTTGTCATCAAGGGCGAGAATTGTGGCCACGTAAAATCGATTAAAGACTCAAGTATTTTTTTCATTGACCGTTTTAAGGAGGTGCTTCCGTTGTGGTTAAACCCCCGAAATACGAAGTATGTCAGGGGGTATATACTTTTCGTCTTTCCGTCCGTTTGTCTGTTCGTTGTTTCGTTCGTTCATTCGTTCGTTCGTTCGTACTTCCGTCTGTCCCGCCGTTCGTCAACCTTTACGTCAAAGTTTTGCATTAAACCTTTTTGATTGCTCATATCTCTGTAACCACATGTTAGATTCTCTTCATATTTGGTAAAGAATATCTCTATAGCATTACCTTTCATATGGAATATCTAAGCCCCTGAGTCAAGCCCCGCGGTGGGCTGTCCGTCCGTTTGTCAACTTTTACGTCAAAGTTTTGTGTTAAACCTTTTTGATTGCTCATATCTCTGTCACCACATGTTAGATTCTCTCCATATTTGGAACAGGATATCTCTATAGCATTACCTTTCATATAGAATACCTAAGCCCCTGGGTCAAGCTCCTGGGTGGGCTGTCCGTTCGTTTGTCAACTTTTACGTCAAAGTTTTGTGTTAAACCTTTTTGATTGCTCATACCTCTGTCACCACATGTTGGATTCTCTTCATATTTGGAACAGGATATCTCTATAGCATTACCTTTCATATGGAATATCTAAGCCCCTGGGTGGGCTGTCCGTCCCTTTTTTTAACTTTTACGTCAAAGTTTTGTGTTAAACCATTTTGATTGCTCATATCTCTGTCACCACATGTTTGATTCTCTTCATATTTGGTACAGGATATCTCTAAAGCATTACCTTTCTTTTGAATTATCTAAGCCTGCGGGTCAAGACCTGGGTGGGTTGTCCACCCGTCAGTCCGTTCATCAACATTTACGTCAATTTTTTATGTTAAACCTTTTTGATTGCTCATATCTCTGTAACTACATGTTATATTCTCTTCATATTTTGTAAAGGATATCTCTATAACATAACCTTTCATATGGAATATCTAAGCCCCTGGGTCAAGCCCCTGGGTGGGCTGTCCGTCAGTTTGTCAACTTTTACATCAAAGTTTTGTGTTAAACCTTTTTCAATGCTTATATCTCTTTAACCTCATGTTAGATTCTCTTCATATTTGATACAGAATATAGCTATAGTATTAAATTTCATATGGAATATCTAAGCTCCTCGGTCAAGCCCCAGGGTGGGGCTAGGGGGTCAGTAATTAGGATTTACACATTTTGATTACGTCCAAGTTTTGTGTTAACTGTTTTGGTTTAAACAATATTTATTATGTCCCCCCCCCACCCGAAAGGGAGGGGGACATATTGGTTTTGGTGCGGATCCTGTCGGCGTCGGCGTTGGCGTTAGCGTTGGCGTTGGCGTTGCCTCTTGTCTGCACTCTATCTCCTGAATGGATGGATGGATGGATTTTGATTAAACTTACACAGATACACCATTGGGAGAGGGAAAAGTACTGATTAGATTTTGGTGACCTTGGTCTAATTTTCAAGGTCACAGTGCTCAAAACATTGTCGAATTTTAGGCCAAAAAAGCTTGTCTGCACTCTATCTCCTGAACCAATGGATGGATTTTGTTCAAACTTGGTACATAGTATAATTGGGATGGTCTCAAGAACTGATTAGATTTTAGTGACCTTGACCTAATTTTCAAGGTAACTACGGGACTAAGACTGTTAAAAGTAAGCTTGTCTGCACTCTATCTCCTGAACCAATGGATGGATTTGGTTCAAACTTGGTACATAAAGTAAGTGGGATAGTCTAAAGAACTGATTAGATATTGGTGACCTTGACCTAATTTTCAAGGTCACCACGGGACTTAGACTGTTAAAAATAAACTTGTCTGCGCTCTATCTCCTGACCCGATGGATGGATTTGGTTCAAACTTGGTACATAAGGTAAGTGGGACAGTCTCTAGAATTGATGAGATTTTGGTGACCTTGACCTAATTTTCAAGGTCTCCACGGGACTTAGATTGTTAAAAATAAGCTTGTCTGCACTCTATCTCCTGAACCAATGGATGGATTTGGTTCAGACTTGGTACATAAGATAAATGGGATGGTCTCAAGGACTGATTAGATTTTGGTGACCTTGATCCAATTTTCAAGGTCAAACTGGTGGGGGACATATGTTTTCCTCTGAAAACACTGTTCTAGTTAGAATAAATTCACATGTATACATCGCATGATAGTATATGTTACATGATTTGATAACTGTTTTCATTATACTCCTTGCATACAAAGTATATCAAAGGTTATAGTTTTTGTCTTTCCATTTATTCATTATTAGTTAGTTTGTTCTTTCTTTATGCTGTGACCCTTGTCAGATTTGTCAGCTTATATATTGGTCCTTGTGATCTTAGAAACTACAGCGACTAGAACTGTTAAATTTTGCTTAATATTTTCTCTTGAAATGCAGACAATAATAAATGCAAGTAATAGTAAAAAAAATGCATTGCTTTATTATGTCATTATACAGCTACTTTAATTCAGCAAATGTTCTATGACAGCCTATTCTATGTTTGTTGTTTCTAGGTAAAATTGTTCCAAATTGCAACAAACTTTGAATTTTTTATTATTCAGCAAAGACAAGCAGTATCATCATTGCATATGATAAATTATACTATATTTGTTGAAATGCAATAGTTATTCTCATTGGACTAAATGGAAAGTTTATATGGAAAGGTTCAATGCTACAAACAAATTTTCATTTCCACTAAATGGGGATGGCACTGGTCGGGGGTATACGTGCCCCACTGGGCACTTTCTCTAGTTTATTAATGCCACTGTGTGTCTTTGCATATAATGTATGTACAGCAAATATTTTTCAATATTGGATAGCCCTTGGCAATTTTGTGAGAAAGAAATTGTTCTTTTGGCTATCCGCTTGCGATGTTATAATTATGGTGAAGTTCCTTTTGGTTTGTGCTTCTTTCCGATTTGTGCCTTGGATGGGATGTGTTAGCTTATTGTATCGATTAAGGACCGTTGCCTTCACTCCTATTTGTATGGTGTCGTAAGCTTGATGTAATTGTGATTGTTGATTGAGCCAGGGCCCGAGGTTAGAAATCTTTTTTTTTCCTGGTCTATTCCATTGAGCATAAAGTCTGTCCTTTCTAATAAATTATAAAATGCAAATATGTATTGGCGTTCTAATATTTATGAGCAGGAAAAATAACATTCTGTGTCGATCTGAGCAGGAAAAATGCATCCTTCACTTATTTTTTAAGTTTTATGTGTCTAACTTTCATGCTCAGCTGAGTTAGGCATGGAAAATGTGTTATAGCCCAGAGGCCAAGACACGCAAAAAATGTAGTGACTACCACTAAGAATTAAGCTAAGGCTGCATGGTTTCATATTTTTTGTGTACTCTAACCACGGCCCGGGGTTAAAATTCTTTTTCATGTTCGACAAGTTTGAACATGAATTTTTTCCTGCTCATAAATTTTAACATTCCCAGAAATATTCTCATTTTGAAATATATGTGCAGGGCAAATAATATTCCATTACGATAACACACCCGTGCGACACAGTGCATTTTTTCACAACTCCAAAATGGCTACTTTTCGGATGAAAATCCGTGATATTTTTCGTATTTGTACTGCAAACATAGGTTGTGGGTGCTCGTTAGAACCGCCTCATTGAGGCGGTTCTAACAAGAACCTACAACCTTTGTCTAGGCGTAAAAATAAGAAAAATAATGTTTACCCCCGTAAACCCCAGTTTTCTCTATACAAAGTGGGGTGTAAGGGGGTGTTCATTTCACGGACTTGATCACGTGATGCTCTGCGATATGAGCAGAACAACTGCCTCTCATTTGTAGTTAAATATTTATGAGGATTATAAACCTCAAGGCCAGGAGGAACCATAACTAATGATTAAGTCAGGCGGTGTGTTTCCATAGTATGCATGGATTAGTCTTATTTTGCGTACAGTAGACAGTTAAGGATGCAAAATGGTTTCATGCTGGCTCCGCAAACTGTCTGCTGACATATTGCATATGAGCCAAAAGTATAAGTACTTTGACATTTGGTGAAATTACATTCATTCTTCTATTTTAATCATTGGATTTGTAAACCGACGGAGGTAAAAACATTAAAGAAATGAATACAAAGCACGATTTTCGTTATCGGATTATTTTTTGTGGTGCAGTGGAAAAGCATCGGGCTTGAGATAGAGAGGTAGCGGGTCGATCCCCGCGATCGCCAGTGTTGTTTCCTTTTGCAAGAGACTTTATCCACATGGCTCAGTACTGGTTTCTACCCAGGAAGAGGAAGAAACAGAGGACTGCATGGAAGATTAGTACTAGTTTACTAAATGTGTTAATCGCCCTCGCCCATCGGGGCTTGAAGAAATAGATGGGCTGCATGATGCTTTTACGCAGAGCTGAAACAGATCGCACACGAGTACTGATAAACTGCTTAGAGAATCAAAGCCTGTCGGACCGTCGATGTTTATCGCTCCTATTAGTTTCATTGGGCGGCAGGGCTTGTGATGTCATTTCATCTCAGTGTCAAGTAAAAATCCCACAAAATTGGAAGCAACGTCTCCAACATTACGAATACGGTGTTGACGGGGACGTTAACAGACAGACAAACAAACAAACAAACAAACTTTATATGTTACCCTCTAAAAAGTCAATTATTATTATTATTATTATTATTATTATTATTATTATTATTTTCATTATTTACCACCCGAGGTGTATAAATCCTATATTTGAAATAAGAGAAACGAATAAATTGTACTCAGAGTATTCAACTTGCATTTTAATAGACTTGCAGGATCATTACGCTACTTATAGGATCATTTCGCTCCTGCATTTGGGTACAGTTGACTCTCTACAGCCCATGTAAACGGATCATATAGCGTAGTGATAAATAAAACCTGAATGATCGCCATTTTAATAGCGCTATCTACAGTACTAAATAGAAATAGAACACATACACAGCAAAAAGTTCTTCTTATTCAATGGCTTTGTACAAGTAGTCGTTGTTTCAACTTGCACTCGAGTCAGCGTCATGCAATCTGAACATGTTTTTTTTTTTGCTTTCGATATCTTCTCAGACGCAATTGCGTGAAGGTCAAGAATAATATATCAACGTGACTGAAACACTTCCGCGTTGAAAAAAAAGAGAAGGTCCGTCTAAATTATTTAAGAACTAATATTTCTTCATAGAAAAAAGGAGCGTGCATGAGCCAAGTTTATGTTTGGTAGCAATCAAGGTATTTCGTTTTGAAATTGTGTAATAAAATGACTCTTTTTTGACTTTCAAGCCCTGCATAAATTTCATACGTCAACTGACACATTTAGCTGGCGTTGGGGTTTTGGAAAATTATAAAACTTTAATGTTGTGGAATCGGTTGTAGTGTTATGCCAAAAAAGAAAAGTATCGCACTTTCCTGAATTCCTTCGAATTTTGATTGCGATAAATAGTTTAATTCAACAGGGCTATGCGGCGTTTTATTAAAGAAAAATCTATTGGTAACGCGACGTCATCTTTAAAGAAAGGAGATACAAAGTTGACAGCATCTATAATGCTCTTATTTGACCAGTATTCACCTGAATATACCTTTTAGCTTTCTAATGCTGCTAAAGTGTCTCATACACGCTGAATTTAATGCGTGCACGTGATCTGTAGCGACGTGACCGTCGTCTGTAGCCAGTCTCCGTCACGTAGCGCTACTGATCAGTTAGATTCATAATTTCATCACAGTCTAATGAATCTATTCTGTTAACAATTCTACTTTTTAACGTAACAATGAAAAGATAGCAAGATATGTTTTCATTGGGTGCTTTATTACTAACAGTGTCCTTGATGTATTCTGACTTATACGTTTTCTTCTGTTGTTATTAAAACGGGCCTAAGTTTAGTGACTTATGTCAAGTCTCTTTCAGTAAGTTTAGAAAGATTACATATGTTAAGTAGCTTTGTTTTGTTTTAACTTTTGCACCTGACATATGCCATTTTTAATTTTAGAAGTATCTGACAAACACACATAGCTGAAAAAAGCGACAAGCTATACAGCTCTCACCTTAACGGTTTGCATCACATGGATACAATTAACGCGAATATATTGAATGACAATAATTGGGGCCATTCCGGTGTTCCTTGGCATAACAACCTTTTCTGCTGTCAGCCTCGATAGCTCAGTACTTTTGATCTAAAGGTTGTGCATTCGAATCCGGTCACCGGAGGCGAGGTGTGTCTTTGGGCAAGACACTTTTATGGCAATGCCCCACTCGACCCATGTTTAAATAGGTAGCAGTGGTGTAAAAGTCACTGCATCTCTCTCGCCGCACGTGATAACACCCGGAATGAGTCTTCGGGAGCGATTTAATAAGCTTGGAGCTTTCATCGCAATCGAACTAAAATAAATTAGTATAAACTAAGTACTGTTGTAGCAGAATTTGGTTTGTCACGTGGACCAGGAAAGTTTGAAGACTATTTTAAACTGAAAAGCATAACCTGATTTAAAATGTTAGTGTTCTATGAACACATCTTTACCACAATGTCACAAGAGGATTTTTTTTTATTTTAAAATATTATTAACATAGATTGCGTTAGATTTCTACGTTATTTTTTCAATCTATCTTAGCTGTTGTAATATGAAAATTCGAACGGTTCATTACAGTGATAAATGAAAATTTTGATTTTTTCCTTCTATACTATTTTATACAGACACTCCACCGGGTTTGAAAAGCCCCCGGGGCCTGGATAACCTCAGCCGGTCTTTATCCCCAAACCGACTCACCAAGTCTGAACCAGCAGGGTCTCCAAGAAAATATAACAAGGGAGAAGTTCCGCACGGCCATCCAGAGAGAGCGTAAGTACTAGTATTTATTAAAGTAGTAGGATATCTCCATCAGTGGAGCCACGGCAAATAAAAAATGCTATAATTCAAATTTGCCTAGAAGTCTACTCACAGATAAAATCCGGTGTTTGCAGCCCGCCACCAGGGGACACCATATAGTTTTCAGCATAGACTTTGATCAGGCCTCGTGCACGAGCAGGATCATTTGCATCTTCTCCTGGTGCACATGTAGACCAATTTAGCTTGGTGCGACCCGCGTTATGTCAACAAGCTCCACTATACACTGAAAAAACGCAACTTAATCAATGGCCGTATTGTTTATGCTTGTATCAAGCTATATATCCTCGCAGTCTGAATTCAGTCTTCGTTGTGTCTTCGCTGTGCACTTTATACATGCCAGTTGACTCGAAGCTGCTTGATGCAGACATGGAAGGTAGAAGTAAAACAAAGATCAGGAATCGATACAATTAACTTACTCCACCCATCAAAGACACCAAAGGGAAAGAAACACAAACATTAAGCGACCAGACAATAATGGAAATAATGGACGTCCGTATATTGACTGAGTGCATACGTATGCCATAGGCGTTATCAGCGCATGTTATCTGTCCACGTGGATATCCAAGGTTGGTCGGTAAATGCCGGTGGCGGGAATTCCCACTGGTATTTACCGGAGTTTACCGTCCTGGGAAATACTCCAAATTTCAGCAAAAGTGGGAAATACTAGCAAATAGTGGGAAATATGATTTTTATTTAGTTATTTCAAAGAAAAACACTATTAATATTTGTGTAATTTAATTGAAATAATGAACAGTTAGCTATTTTGCAATATACCTGCCCATACATATGTCATAAGTCGGCTTTTACTCAACCAAATACAAGCATAAATATAAAGTGATCTGTTGTCAGTAGGGTGCAGAGAGTTATTTAAAATCACTCATATGCTTAAGAAGATAAAATACAATAATGATACCAATATTTTGGACAGACATGCCTTGGCAAACATTGCAGACCCAGATCAGAATCACTTCGCTTCTTTAAGAGAGTTTGCCATCGGAACTACATGTGTTGTATGCTTTAGTGTAACATGAAACAGCACGGTTCCATTTCTTTTAGATTTACAAAAACTATTTGGATATTTGAATTTTAACAAGTTTGTCAAGTAATCATACTCCTTATGCTAAAAGGTGTGATAATTTAATTGTTTGTTTGAGACAGTTATCAAAAGAACACAGATAATTTAAGCATAAATTAAAAGGTTTCTTACATTATCTACAGATGCTCACCTAAGTATTAAAATTACATGTATTTATAAGTCAAGGGAAATAGCTGAAAGTTAAAAACTAAAATTTTAGAATCACGTTTGAAAAGTAATTACAATTATTCTATATGAAGGCAACGGACTGTAGATCTTTCAAGTTATGCAATAAACAAAGGGCTGGAAAATTCTTCAAAATTTCACTTGTTCTGCATGACTAAGTGCATGTGATCTTTGGTAAATGTTGTAAGGACTAGACAAACGTTTTACTTGTCCTTTATTTTTTTGTCATAGCAAGCAGACAAGTGGATTTTTCAAGCCCTGCATGACTTTGAAATAATTTTGCTTTCAAATAGCTAGGTAGTCGGGGTATATTAAGCAGTCTCAATTGGTACCACCTATGTAAATCTATATTTCCCAGTATTTCCCGGGAATTCCCTGTATTTCCCGGGATTTCCTTGTATTTCCCGCCGTCCAGGGAAATATGAGTATTTTCTGCTTTTTTGCCAACCTTGTTGATATCTGAACATGTTCGCGTCATCTCGTCAATACAATTACCTCACACCTCCCATCCAATTAAGACACCACCAAAGGGAAAGCAACACAAACATAAAAGATCTTCAACAAAATGGAAACATCACACGCGGAAAGCCAAAAGGACAGTCACTTTCCCACAAAATTACAAAATGGCTATCCAAAATAAAAATATATTAGCAGCTCATACATGCAAAGACACACTAAAACAATAAACCACAACAGAAGAACTGCCTTTGTACGGTCAGTAAATTATTTAACGTAGGAGCTTAAATCGATTTTGCGTTGCCACAATCCTCATCCTTGGTTTCGTCGTGGTTTAGACAAATAATTTGTTCAGCCCACATGGAGGATTTCTAACTCATCAAGTGCAACATCTCCGAGAACGTAAACAAATTAGACGAATACAGATATCAAACAACGATGACGTCTCGATAGCATGAAATAAATGAATTAAAAACTGGCTGGAGCAAAAGATAACCAACAGTTGGACTGCGGTGGGTCCGACCTGATTGTTATTTTCAAACATGAAAGGGGATGATTAGCCTGCGCAACCACACCTTAGCATTGGCAGGTTGAACAGTATAATACTCTTTGTTCGTTGTCTAAGATCTAAAAGTTCTTGCTAGATTATAGAGCTGAACAGGTTGGTTTGTGTCTGGTTATAAAGCATTAGGGAAAGCTTTCTGTGTTGGGTTCCTAACATTACACTTAAATGAATACCACTGGGTCGCCCCTTGTGTACGGAATACCACTGGGTCGCCTCTTGTGTAGATGTACACGTTTTTGCATGACATGACTCTTAGTTGACCGCATGTTTCCAAAGCTTAAGGCTGCATACATATTTATTTATGCTTTAAATATCTTTGCTGAATTTTGCACTTTTTATGTTTTGTTGTGCACGACCCCTTTCATTTGCTGGAGTAAAATATCAGCAGATCAATTTCGGAAATAGCTACCATTGATTACGGGAAATAGAGTTTGAAATTCATTTTTTTCTCGGAGTCATTCTAAATTTTTCCTGGAAACATGGTTTGGCATTTTGAATTTCACCGAAGTTTGACTGAAATGTTAGGTCCTGTTTCCAGTATTAAGTAAGAGAACCATCTAGTATTGTAACCTGCTGATACTGCAACAAAAAGTTAACCCTTACCAACTTGTTTGTCTGAAGTGGTCGCTTCCATCTTTGAACTTGCCATGTCCGTTGTTGTCAGTATTGGTTTTAGTCAGGACAATTAACAGTTTTACACTGTAACAAATAGTGTAATTCTGTTGATTTGTTGGCTCGTTATGAGTCGTCCCATATGGAACTACTTTGTTTGCATATGTTTATGCATCGGCCTACGCGGTTGAATGGGTTGCTGATTGTTCATTTAGGTATGAAATGTAATATTTAACCGAAAAAAAACTTACGGATATTTTTGAGGATGTTATTTTATTATGTTCTGAATATCACTAAAATGTGGTTTTTGAATACCTGTGAATGGTATTTGAGCTAGGGCACATCAAACATCCGAATAACATGTGTTACCATCCAAGACTCAGACAATTTTATAAGAATTAAATGGTAAAATGTACTTTAGGAACTGATCGAGTCAGGACCTAAAGCCTATTCCAAACATAAAAGGAAAAAGAAAAACGGCAAACACATCTTAACAAACAACAAAATCACAGGCGACAAGCCGAGTTAGTAGCGCATTCCTAAACAGGTGGCAACTCGTTACCTTTACTGAAACAAATTATTTGAACACACAAAAAATGTTTCTTGATGTTGCATGCTCATTGAATGCCTTCGAATGTATCGGTTAGGGAACGTTGCATCTCGTGACGTCTGATGGGAATGATGGCTCGCAAAAAAGAAAATGCTACTCATCCATGCTAAACTTCTGGCTACAATGAAACTCTTAGAACTCTGTATCACCATGACAAAATGCTTATTTTACTATGTTGGCGAATATTGTCCCTCGGATATCAGACACCCTCAAGTCTGTAGTCACGAATATCAGTGCAGTACCCCTATAATGTATTCTTACCAACTGCATGTAGAAACTAGCTAACGCTGGAGTGAAAGGCAAAGCCACTGTTTATAATACATTCATTTGACAGAGTATGACTTGAGTCTTGGCTGGTAGCGCAAATTTTCTGTTTTTTTTTTTTTTTTTTTTTTTTTTATCTTAAATCATTTTAATTGCAGAGCCCTAGAATATTACCCGTAAGTTACATTTCATTGCCACACGTATATTGAGTATTCTGTCCATCTTCTTGCTAGATCTTTTCATTGTAAAATATTAAATTTTGGAGCTTTGTAGATGTCTTTTAGTTAATTGTCAAAACAATTATATTCTGTATTAGATGTTTATTAGCTCACCTGAGTACAAAAGCTCATGGTGAGCTATTGTGACCAGTCAATGTACATCATCCGTCATGCGTCGTCCGTCGACCGTCGTCAACAATTTGCTTTAAAAGACTACTCCTCCTGAACCCTTTAAACTTCATAGGAATATTGCCCAGGTGACTCTTAACCATAATAGCTAATATCGTTCTGCTCCAATTAACAAGATGGCCGTCAGAGCTAAAAAAATAGAAAATCATTAAACGACCAATTGTCCCATACCAGTTGATCAATTTCATTCAAACTTCATTGGAAACGGCATATGTGACCCTCTACCAAAATAGCTAAAATTGCTAAAATTGTTCGGTTCCGACCAACAAAAGGGCAAACAGAGCTAAAAATAGAAAACAAAATCTTTAAACGACTATTCTTCCTATACCCATTGGCCAGTTTCATCAAACTTCAGAGGAATGTTCCTTAGGGAACAATTTACGAAAATGCCTAAAATCGTTCCATGTTTAAAGTCTCTCGGAGGGAAGGAAAATGTGATTAATTTGACATATCCACTCAAATTTAATATAGGCCAATGGCCTTTTTCAGAAAAAGCGAAATACACAAAAACTACATCGCTATCAATTTCAAAGGAAATAAACTTTTTTTTCCTTTGAATTTGATAACGGCTTCATCAATTCATTTTCTGAAGTAGGCCACTGGCCAAAATATCAAATTTGAGTGGATCTGTAAAAAAAAATCGTTCCGCTTCAACGAACAATGTAGCCACAAGAGCTAAAAATAGAAAACTACAATTTGCTTTGAAAGACTGATCTTCCTTAACCCTCGGGCCAATTTGATTCAACCTCCTCAGCAATGTTGCCTGATGGCTCCCTACCAAAATAGCTCAAATGGTTCTGTTTCGATGAACAAGTTAGCTGCTAGAGCAAAAAAAAAAAAAATAAAAAAAATAGAAGTTTCTTTAAATGGCTACTTTTCCCGTACCCCTGGGCCAATTTATTCTTGTAACAGTAGGACACACCGTATGTTCATAATTTGTTTATTGCCCCTTGTTATATACTGTCAATACGAGATTAAAGGCGGGCCATAATAGGATGATTTGTACACCTTGTTAAATCCCCTGACTGAGCACTTACGAGATAAATCAATAATGTACACACCAGACAAAAGTTAGTAAACTATTGATTTCCCCAAGGAGGCTCCTTACATGTTGAAGATAGAGGGCTTCTCTTCAGTCAAAATTGAGGGCTACATAATATTCTGTAATTAAATGATAGTCCTCAATAATAAAGAATAAATGCCTTTAATTTAATGACTTTAGTACCCGATTTCGTAAAATCGTTCGTCGATATATAAAGATTGGGTTCAACATAAATGTTATAAAACAGACTGCATGCATGGTGGTTAACCCAATCACGGTTGGCAACTTTGCTTTCCTCTTTGATTGCACACCGGTGGGTCGGGCTTAAGGTTATATGACGGTTCCAGCGTAAAAGCATAAATGGAATTTTATTTTATTTCAGTATTCTTTATGTTGGTTGGCGCCTGATGCTCCGTCTTTGGTCGGGCCCCTCGGAGTCTAACTGTTGGTTTTCTTTTGCTCCAGCAATTCTGTTGTTGTATGCTGTCGAGTCCTCAACCTTGTTTCATCTCTGTAGTTTTTTTATTTGTATGTTCTCGGAGATGTTCACTGATGAGTTAGGAAGCCTTCATGCGGACTGAACTAAATTAGTGTATACCGCGACAGAGGTAATGGCGAGGATTATGGCCATGTAAAATCGATTTAAGCCCCACAGTGGAAAGAACCCCCAGTGGAATACTTTCCACTGACCGTTCCAAGGCGGTTCTTCTGTGGCGGTTTATTTATGTTGTTGTTTGTTACTTACTGTGTGTATCACTTGTGTCTTTTTATTTTGGATGGCCATTTGGCCAGTTTGTGGGAAAGTAACTGTCCTTATGGCCTTCCTTTGTTTAGGTTTCCATTTTTGGTCTGGTCGCTTCATGTTTGTGTTTCTTTCCCTTTGGTGTCTTTGATGGGTGGAGTAAGTTACTTGTGTCGATTTCTGATCTTTGTTTTACTTCTACTTTTCATAGGAATGTTGCTTAGGTGACCCTCTACCCAAAAAAAAGAAAGAAAAAAAGCTAAAATCTTTCCGCTGTGTACTATGAACAAGATGACCACCAGAACTAAAAGTTAAAAAATCCTTAAACTTATACTTCTCCTATATCCATGGAGAAATAGCATTCAAACATCATAGCAAGGTTCCTTAGGTGACCCCTTTACAAAAATAACTAAAACCGTTCCACTCAAATAAGCAAAATGGCCACCAGAGCTAAAAATAGAAAACCGTCAACAATTTGCTATAAAATACTACTCCTTCTCGACCCTTTGGTCGATTTGATTCAAACTTCACAGCCATATTGCCTAGGTGGTGCCCTACCAAAATAGCTAAAATGGTTCCACTCCAATGACCAAGATGGCCAATAAACCTAAAAATAGAAATATCCTTAAATGACTACTCATCCCGCACCCCTGGGCCATTTCATTCAAACTTATACTAATGTTGCTTAGGTTATCCTCAACCGAAATAGCTAAAATTGTTTTGCTCCGATAAGCAAGACGGTCAACAGAGCTTAAAATAGGAACGTCTTTAAACGCGTTTTTTATTCAAACTTCATCGGAATGTTTCTAATGTGACAAAAATAGCTAAAATCGTTTTGTTTCGATGAACACGATGACTGCCAGAGCTTAAAAATGAAAACGATGGATGATGATATAGCACACAACATTGGGCTTTTTTGACATGTTGGTTTAATCGTCGACTAGTTTCAGTCATACAATAACCTTTTTCAAGTGCAATAGACATGGTTTTAAGGAAACAATTGGTTGTCAATATCCATATGACTTTCAGAAGCTATGTCGCATTTCGAAATCAGGTGAGCGATTTAGGGCCTCCGTGGCCCTCTTGTATAAAGATTAAGAGGTGCCTTTAGAAAATGAACACATACACAGTACTGACAAAAATAGCTGCATCCAAATATCTGTTCCTGGTTAACTAGTCTTGGCCAGTTATTTACCTGCATGAACTGCAGACTGATCACTTAGAACACGGGCACGGGCGTCTAGCTTATATTTTCTACATAGATACATGGATACCAAATTCATAAAAAGTTATGTTTGAGGACAGATAAGATTTGTTTTTATGCGTTCTATGCCTGCAGCGCATCTCTTCTCTCAGAACTAAATCTCATGATGTTTTTACTGATAGAAGCATATGTACTCTCAGACTTTCGATGCTGGAATTACTCGTCCTAACAAAAAATGAAATTCCAACAATCGTTGAGCAAATGTCAAGTGAGAATGAAAACATATCAAGTGAGAACCTGCCATTTTATTTTATTGTTTGTGTAACCTGTTCTGATTCCTCCGTCATTTTAGACTAACGCAGTTTAGTTATTCAGTTTTTATGTCTCCCTTCGAACGGTATAGGAGACTTTGTTTTTCCCTTAGTCTGTCTGTCTTTCTGTCTGTCCGTCTGTCACGTTTTCGTGTTTTCTTTGTAACTTGAAAACCGTGTGGGATATTTTCATGAAACCTCACACACTTGTCAAGCACCATGAGACGACGCGCAGAACTGAAGAACCGTAACTCCGGTTTGCCTACTTTTAGAGTTATTTCCCTGAAGATTTTAAATAGGCATTTCTACCTGACTTCATTTGGCGCGCAATACTCTTACAATTTATGGCCGATTCTTTGAAACTTTATATACATTTTAATATAGGTCGGAAAATGTGCATGTGGTTTTTCCATAATTCTGAAATTATTTTTGTCACATATTTTCGCACTTTAAGTTATGTTTTTTACCTCCAACACTGTCAAAGTGCATATTGAATAGGTACCTTGTGAGCGCAACTCCTTCTGCAGTTTCAGGCTGATCCATTTGACACTTTACACGGTTTAATACAGGTCTGAAGATGTGCCTGTGTTTGTTTCTTCATGATTCTGAAATTCTTCTTTTTTTCATTTATTTTTGCGTTTTTAACTTAGGAATATTACTTCTAACAGTGTTAAAGTGCATATGGATTAGATACATTGTGAGCGCAACTCCTCTCACAGTTTTATGCTGATCCGTTTGAAACTTTACACATGTTTTATTGTAGGACTGAAGATGTGCATGTTTTTGTTCAAAGAAACAGGGGCTAGGGGAAGACATCTCTGTTGGTGATGCCTTAGCTCTGGCTTTGCGCTGTGTGCTTTTCTGCTCAGCTTCACTGATTCTTTTTGCCTCATGTTCACTGGCACCCCTTCTGATGAGACCTCGCCCTTTTGCTCTGTCCTGTGCAATTTGTTGCCACGACTCTGTTTGTATGT
Source organism: Lucinisca nassula (assembly GCA_963580285.1). Lineage (NCBI taxonomy): Eukaryota > Metazoa > Mollusca > Bivalvia > Lucinida > Lucinidae > Lucinisca > Lucinisca nassula. The sequence continues at coordinate 4,853,388 of OY757010.1, forward strand.
TGAAGTTCTTTAGGGAGGCTTTGTGTGTAGATTATAGTTTCTTGTCCTTTGGGATCATTGATTCCATTGTGGAATTTTGAAAATATCTGAGGGTCACTGATGAGGCCTAATTGACCAAAACTAGCTAGTCTGGCCCAGAAAACATGTACACTCCATATATTTCAGTTCTGTGGTGTATTCCTTGCTTCCAAAGGATAACCCTTTTATAGAACGTATTTAGCTTCACTACAGCTGGTATGTGGGTATGTGTGGCGTCGGTAAAACGTCTCCCTGCCCTACATCATAGTGTAGATTATATTTTCTTGTCCTTTGGGATCATTGGTTCCATTGTGGAATTTTGAAAATATCTGAGGGTCACTGATGAGGCCTAATTGGCCGAACCTAGCTAGTCTGGCCCAGAAAACATGTACACTCCATATATTTCAGTTCTGTGGTGTAGTCCTTGCTTCCAAAGGATAATCCTTTTATAGAACGTATTTGAGGGTGTCCTTGTAGCGCTTCTTCCGACCGCCATGGGAGCGTTGCCCATTTCTAGTTCTCCATAGAGATTTGTTTTTGGCAAACGTTCCTCAGGTATTCTGGTAACATGACCTGTCTATCTTACCTGTGCTAATTTCAGAAGAGTATGCACTCTTTGCATCCCTGTCCTGGTCTGGAGTCCTGTCTCTTACATAGTTTATCGCTCATCCCTCCGCCGCCCCCGGCGAAACTCCTATTTCAGTTATTATCCCCTTAAAGCATTTCGAGAAAAGGGAGACACATTTGTTTTCATCTGGACAAAAAATAATCTAGTAAACAAATTCTAGTATTTATCTGATCTCATATAACAATGATTTACAAGATGTAATGAAACATTTTCTCATTAAATGTTAGTCCCAAATATTTAGCAAAAAAAGAACGTCTAATAAAGCTGTGCTTTTGCTGAAAAGATGCTGAAGTATACATGAGTGCAAAAGCTACTTGCATTTATTTTAGCAAGAATATGTGATTTTTTCCCCAACTGTACCATTGACATTTTGACATAATGGTTCCTAGCGATATCGTAAGTTTTGAATATCCCGACCCATATGTTTGCTTATCATGTTTTTCGGTAATCTCACATAAGCAGGTGTGTTCAGACGAGCCTGCCCATCCTTGCATTTTAAGTTTTGTACCCCATTTGGCAATGGTAATAATGCTCTGTAAGATTTTTTTTTTGATGCTCAACTTTGTTTATTGGCCATTGTTTTGTCGTTTATTCCATATTGAATTTAAATATACCTTGAATAAGAAACACTGTCATAAGCAAGGACGTTCGAGAAATGTAAATTCACGATCCGTATTACAGATTCTCATCTAAACTGGAAGACAAGTAAGTCTTTCTTGTGTTATCCAAGCATATCCCGATTGGGAAATGGTCATATCGCATATGCTTCCAACAGCAAATGCTCTTGTGAGGTTGGGCAAACTCTGAATTAGCTCAGTCTTGCCAGATCTTTTGCTGTTTGTCTACACGAACAATATTGTAGGACCAGAAATCTGACCCAGACAGCTGACCTACCCATGAAAATAGACCAGTGTTCGCTTATGCGGTAAAGACCAGTGTCTCATGATCTGTTTAGTGTTACCCTGCCATAACACAGCAAAGGCGTAGCGCTGATGACGTACATTGTTATCTGTTATGTGTAATATTTGCAATAAAGGTACATCACCTAAATATGAAACATTTTCTTCGAAATCATTGGGCTGCTCTTAAAGTAAAGAATTTTGCTTTTTCGAAAATAAATCCTTTCCTCAAAGAGTATCTCATATTTTTGACAAAGATCATTTCTTTCTAAATTTTTACAGTTTTGAGGAAGAGCATGTTTCTTCTGGCTACGCCACTGCATATCATGTTTAATCCTTTTTGTACCAAATGGAATCTTCCTCCCTATACTAAGCATGATTCCATTTCAAAATTTAGGGGTGTCAGTTTGTGTTTTCATCAAAATATATTTGTATAATGGCTGAACTTTTAGCAAACAGTGAAGGTGCTGATCAGATGCCGCGTTCTGGTCTGGGCCTGCACTGTTTGCCAAGGCACCCGTTTTAGGGTTTCTGGTACTAAATGGGTTAAAGTTCACCCACCTTAAAACTCACTAATGAATTACGAAACATTAACTTTCGTTTGAAAAGAGAACCTATGAAACCAGTGTTTGCTTCCAGTCCTTTTTTTTGTGTCTGACATCCTTTGCAAGCACGATTGATCACATTTTAGTATTTCTAACTTCACCATACAGATGATTGTTTATTGTTAAGTACATTTTAAAGAAAAGAAAAAATAATGATAATAACTCTGATAGATTAATTCATTTTTGTTGTAAGATTTTCGGTGTTCAGTAGAGGTGTTTTTGAAGTACTCTTCAATCCTATCAAGAGGTGAGATGAAAAGCTGTGTATAGCTCCAGAACTGTGTGGACTGGTATAATATCTGAAATTTAACAATGATTTTGATGTGCTGTCGTTTTTAATATAATTGTGTGCATTTTGTAAATGTTGTGTTTTAGCTTAATAAGGATTTACAGCGAGGCATTTCATCATATAATATTGGATATTTGTTGGAGGTAGTTTGTGTACAACGATTATGTTGCATTCGATTATGTCCTCTCTCTCTCCGCCTGTCTGCCTGCCTTTGTCTGTATGTCCCCGTTTGTATTCGCCTGGCTGCCCCTTCTTTTTGAATTTGAAGAAATTTACAGTCTGCCTATTTAATCTAAAATCGTTTTTTTATAGAAACGATGGGTTTCTGTTAGTTTCATAAACGAAAGTATAGTGTCTACATCAAACAGATATGTATTCTATTTCATTTGAGTATCATTTCACAACCACATAATATTAGCCCATGGCCTTGTGAAAACTAGTACCATTGCGCATCTCTAAGTTCATGGGACTTTTACTATTTATTTAAACAAAAAAAAAAAAAAAAACATTAATCATAACATTGACAAACTGTGAACACAGAAATTATCAGACTTTTATTTGTATTGTATATTTTCCTTTATATTTTTGAAATTTTAACGTTTTTCCGAATCGCTATATAAACGAGATCCACTGTAAGCCAATGGGATCATTGACTTATATTTCTGTACTGTTTAAGTCCTTCAGCTCAACTGATGTTTTATTTCGGAGTCCGGACCTCCATAATCTAACTGGTTGTTATCCTCTCGCCTGGTGTCAGATTGCCGTCGAGCACTCAACGTTGATTTATGAATGCCTGAATTTACTCTGTATGTTGTTGTTATGATTCACTGTTTAACAATGATTGCTCCATGCGAATCAGTTTGTTGTTAGCTGCATTGGAATAGAGAACAAGGTTACGGTCAGTAAAATGTTTTTCAATAAGTCCGCTTGAAGGGTATCTAACTCATCAGTGCAACACCCCCGAGAACATAAAAATCAACTGACTACAGAGATAAAACAACGATGAGGACCCGACAGCATGGAATAACTGAAATACTGGAGAGACAGAAAATCAACAGTTGGTCTCCGGTGGGTCCGACTAGAGACAGAGCATCAAGCACCAGCCGACATTACTTGAGCCCCGCCAAGCGAATTTGTGTCTTCGAGCATTCCGTCATGACAAATTTTAACTGCGCATCCCCAGCCATTCAGAGGGGCCAGAGATATGGCTTTCTGTCTGAAGGTTCCTCTTGATTCACTGCTTGTATGAGCGAGCAGCGAAGGTTCTGGCGAGACTGCGCGGATGCGCAGGCTCGCCTGAACCTTCGCTGCTCGCATATGCGATAAGTACCAAAATCGCTTGACGGGGCCCACTTAAAAAGTTTAGGCAAGTCTTTAGGCTGGTAAATAGAAGTGAAGGCAATGATCAGGAATCGATACAATTAACCCAAAACTCCCATAAGAAAGGGAAAGAAGCACAGACATGAAACAACTAGATCCCAATGGAAACATAAATAACGGAAAGCCAAAAGGACAGTTACTTTCGCACAAAATGACCAAGTGGCTATCCAAAACAAAATAATATAACCGATATACACGGGCATCCGTGGCCTAGTGGGTGAGAGCGCCGACTCTTAATCATTAGGTTTCTCACCGTTGTGGTTCGAGCCTGGCCCTGGTCACATGAGACGCCAAGTTCTGCAACGGAAGGTCAGGTGGTTTTTCTCCGTGTACTGCCGTTTTCGCTCACCTATGATTCACGATTGGCTCAAAATGACTGAAATAATATTGAAAGTGCCGTGAAACCAAAACCAAAAAAAAAAAACTATAACCGATATACACACTCAGACAAACCATAACAAAACCGCGACAGTGGAAGGCCATAAAGGACCTCCATAAAGTTATTATTTCATTATTTATTCTATCACCCCGTTTGGTAGTTCATTAATCTCAAGCAACAGGCATACGTTGTATCCGGGTAAAGAGGATACAGTGGCCAAACTTACGAATTGCTACGTTAAAGAAAGCATATACATGTATTACAATTGGCTTTGAAGAAAACTAATAAGAAAAGGACACTCAGGTAAGGCCACAATCGAGGAACGCAGCCATCTCAAGTCACCTAAAGAAAGTAAGTGACATGGAGGCACACACAAAAACAGATGAAACATGAACCAACGGCACAAAGCCAATTAACAGATAAGACTCTGCTTAAGAGTGACCACTTTGGGATGGTCAGTAAAACTACTGACGGTTGGGGTTTAATAAAAATCAAAAATGAGTTCCTTTAAGAGCAATGAAAACATTCATAAGAAAGAATATGGGTCATACTTCGTAGTTTCGGCTAATAAAGCCTCATCAGTGACCCTGTATTAATCCGGCAACGAAAGCCAGAGGAAACATACTGCAATTTTGCGAATTTCGAATAGGCAGTCGATTCAAAGACTGATATACATCAAAATTGGGTCCAAATAATTAAAAAACCTGTCTAGAATATGAGTCTAAACCAATAGTTTATTTCTGATTTCTCAGAATATTAGCGCTGATCTCAAAGGACCAAAAGTAAAATATAAACTGCACTATGGTTGATGTACGGGGAGACGTTTTACGGCCGCCACACGGCACAACACCAGCTGCAGTGAAGGAGTTTATGAAATTTCAACCCTCGCCAGTTCCAGTGCAGTATCAAACATTATAACATCAACAAATTAATCCTCATTGGGGCTTTCTACCTGAACAATGAGTCAAAACAAAATACACAGTAAAGTGACCGTGTATAGATTAAAACTATCATGAATCATGGTCGATGACTCATCAGAGCAGAAGAAAACCACTAGTTAGTTCATGGAGGGTCGAATCCAAGAAAGATCAGGCTCCATCCCTCTCGAATTCAAAAGATTTATGATTGGACCGTCATAGAGTCCAGTCCAGTCCACAACCCTTGCAACCGAAGAGCGAAGCAGCAAAGTAGAAGTAAAACAAAGATCAGGAATTGATACAATTAACTTACTCCACCCATAAAAGACACCAAAGGGAAAGACATACAAACATTAAGCGACCAGACCATAATGGAAACCTAAACAAAGGAAGGCCATAAGGACAGTTACTTTCCCACAAAATGACCATATGGCCATCCAAAACCAAAAGACACAAGTGATACACACAGTAAGTAACAAACAACAACATAAATAAATCGCCACAGAAGAGCCGCCTTGGAACGGTCAGTGGAAGATTTCGACTGGGGGGGGGGGCTTAAATCGATTTTACGTGGCCACAATCCTCGCCCTTACCTCCGTCGCGATTTAGACAAATAATTTGTTCAGTCCGCATGAAGGCCTCCTAACTCATCAGTGCAACATCTCCGTGAACACAAAAATCAAAGAACCACAGAGGTGAGACAACGGTGAGGACTCGACAGCAAGAAACCACTGAAATGCTGGAGCAAAAGAAAACCAACAGTTAGACTCCGATGAGCCCGACCAGAGACAGAGCATCAGGCACCAACCAACATTATATCTCTTATTTTCAATAAGCCTTTACGTTGGAGCCGTCATAGAATCTGAGGCCTGACCCACCGGCGTGCAATTAAAGAGGGAAGCAAAGTTGCCAACCGTGATTGGGTTAACTACCATGCATGCAGTCTGTCGTATAATATCCATGTTGTACCCAATCTTTTTATATCGAAGAATGATTTTACGAAATTGGGTGCTGAAGTCATTGCGGTTATATATTTTTCTGAATTTATATACTAAGTCACCATAAAATTCGGGTTCCGATAGACCTTGTTGCAGAAGAAATTGTCCACTGCAAAAGGGTCGACAACCACATGCTATAACCATTTTTTAAAAAAGAAAAACACGGCGAGACCGTACAGGCAGAATTCAACAAGTCTGGCCTAAAACCCTGTTAACTACGTTTTGGCAGAGTATTTACTTGGCGCAGTACTGAAAGATAGTAATTGCTATGTCCCAAGACTCATGTTCGCTTGTCAGAGATCACACTGTGAAGTGATGTGTATTTTAAGGCATGAAAAATTAATACACATTACGAAAACGCGCCTATACAAATGCATTATAAACTTTACCACCAAAAAATTGAAAATTTCCAGATAAAAAATTCCGATATTTTTCTTATTTCTGCTCAAAGCATAGATTGTGGATACTTGTTAGAACCGCCTCGACGAGGCGGTTCTAACGAGTACCCAAAATCTATGATTTTGACGAGGCGGTTCTAACGAGTACCCACAATCTATGTTTTTGAGTAGAAATAAGAAAAATAATATATACCCCTGCATATCTCAGTTTTACTATAAAAAAGTTGGGTTTAAGGGGGTCAAATTTATATAGGGCGTGTTTTCGTGATGTTTGAAACGGGGCTTAAGAAAATCTACAAGAAATAATGATTAGCCATACTGACTAGTTTCGACCATCGAAACCTCATTAGTAAATGTAAATATTAATCTAAGGAAGAAGGTTAGCGATATGGAGAGAGATGTAGCTGCTATCTGAACTGCGTCCTTAAATCGCATGAATACGACCAAAGAAACTTCAAAAGAAAATAAAACAGTGATTTGCAGTGTCTAATTAGCTCACCTGACCGAAGGTCATGGTGAGCCTTTGTGACCATGAGATGTCCGGCGTCGTCGTTTTTCGTGCGTCGTGCGTCGTTCGTCGTCCGTGCGTAAACCTTTCTTGGGAACACTCGAGAGGCCACAGTTTTAAGCCAATCATCATCAAACTTGGTCAGAATGATCATCATGACAATATCTCGATCAAGTTCGAATATGGGTCAGGTTTGGTCAAAAAGAAGGTCAGTAGGTCAAATCATAGGAAAAACCTTGTGGACACATTAGAGGCCCCATGTTTGGTCCGATCATCATGAAACTTTCTCAGAATGATCATCCGGACAATATCTCGGTCAATTATGAATATAGGTCATGTCGGATCAAAAGGTAGGTCAGTAGGTCAAATCATAGAAAAACCTTGTGAACACACTAGGCAACACAGTTTTGGGCTAATCATCATCAAACCTGGTCAGAATGATCATCATGACAATAGTTCGGTCAATTTCGAATATGGGTCATGTCGGGCCAAAAAGTAGGTCAAATCATAGGAAAACCCTGTTAACACTCTGGAGGCCACTGTTAACTATTGACTCTGTATTATCTCCCTTACGTCCCTATGTTAAATTGTTATATTAAAACAATGATCATTTTATTTGTATCCTCTGTAGTGTAATGGACAGAGCTTTAGACTTCGATTCAAAGGGTTATTTTTTCAAATCCTAGTCGAGGAACATTTTTTTGTTACTAATTTTTTTTCTTTCTATTTATTTTTCTTTTTAAAACGCATAAACAATTCATATCCCCTGCACAAAAAATTGTTAGGGGGTGGGGATATTCATTTATTCTATTTGTTCTGTACATACATACATACATACATACATACATACATACATACATACATACATACATACATACATGCATTCCAACACTCATGCATGCATGCATGTGCACATACATGCATTCACACAGACATGCATGTATACACACACATAATACATGTATGCATGCAAGTCTGAATGTGCATGCATGCACACACACACTGGCATGCACAAATACTCAATTGCATGCATGCACGCACGCACGAATGTGCTCATTCATGCATGCACACGCACACATGCATGTATGCACGCACACATTCAGGCATGCATGTATGCACTCACACATAACTTGTTCAACCTAGGCCCCTATAGACGAGCTATGTTTCCTTCTGGCAACTCTTGATGAAGAGTTTCACTCTACTTAACCTACCGATAAGCAGGGTTAACGAAGACTTAACCGGTTCCTAGTTCATCGTTGGGTTGCAGTAAATATGGCACCAGTAATTGCTGTTTTAAGAATAAAATCAAATGCCCCCCCACTTTCACTTTTCACAACCCCTTGTCACCCTGATTCATTGATAGACTGAGCATGTTCACCCACAACTTCTTGCCCCCCTTCACACCCCCTTGGCACCCTGATTCATTGATAGACTGAGCCTGTTCACACACAACCTCTTGCACCCCCCTCCCCCCAGCAAAACCCCTTGTCACAGCCACATCCCCTCGCACAACCCCTTTGTCATCATGATTCATTGATAATTAGACTGAGCTTGTTCACACACAACCTGTTGTCCCCGCTCTCTCACAACCCCTTGTCAGCATGAGTCATTGATAGTTAGCCTCATTCTGTTAGCACGTTCACACACAACCTCTTCTCACCCCCTCAACCACCCCCCCCCCCACACACACAACTCCTTGTCTCCATGGGGCATTGATAGTTAAACTGAGTTTGCTCATCTTCTGGTGAACTAGGGCCTGACCCACGAAGTCAACGGGATCAAACATCCCCCCCACACACAACCACCATTTCATTTGAGCAATAAGGATCAGGTGAGCGATCCAGGGTCATCATGACCCTTTTGTTTGTTAAGTGGCTCTGTGTCGTTGGTTCATGTTACGTTTGTTTTTGTATATGCCTCCATGTCACTTACTTTCCTTAGGTGACTTGAGATGGTTGCGTTCTTTGATTGTGGCCTTTCCTGAGTGACCGTTTCCTAGTTTGCTGCTTGAGTTATATTTATCTAAGAATACTTGCATTACTAATGACAAAATTTGTTCATATTTTTCTGGTTAATTTCTAACAGGCTTGATATTTTGCCAATAGACCTGCTTTATCCATATTCAGAACGGTAACTACCTAAGCCACCGATAGGTTATCCTCGAGATCCTTTAACTTTGGCTTGCTGAGAACACTACATGTTTGTTTTATTTCCATTTCATTCATATTGCCTGCATTTGTCAAAAGCAATACAAAATAAAATATCAGCGAGACTTATTACTTTGAAAAGAGCCGTTTGAATGTAATGCAAACCCAGTTTGCAAGAAATAAATAAATAAAAATGCAACGTATCTAAAAGCATTCCGAAAGTTAATATTAGTACAAGACGGAATACGATTCCGTACTAATGCAAAGGATAGCTAAACCCATCGTGGCTTACTGGTGTGTTTGTTTTTATTTATTTGTGGTGGAGGATCTTTTCTTATTCACTGGGATTTGTTCGAAGAAGGCGGGTTTTAATACGTTTATTGTGGTTTGCAATGAGGTCAATGGTAAAGGCTATTAATTTTGTGCATTTCAAATCTTTTGTTGTATGTTTAATCTGCACGGTGCAAGTGTGTCAAATTTTGGATATTGAGATCTTTCCTTTAGCACGGAATTATCTTGAAAAGTGGCGCCATGTCCAGGAAAAAAAAGGAAGACGAAGAGGTTTGTTTTAAGGTTATTTATGATTTCATGAACGATTTTTATGTGTAACGCTACTGGCCTAAAACAATGGCCTTCCTGAAACCTTGTTGAAACCTAGGTTGTATGTAATGTACACCTGCGAGTAATGGACAAATGTGACCGATCGCAGTATGGGTAGAAAGAAAGAAATTGAAACAAACTGTATCAAATATTTAATATGATAATAAGGGTAGCATTTGTTTAATTAAGATATATGTTTTCCATACCATAATGATTCTGAAATTACGGATGCTTTTAATTTCTAGGAAAATAATTTCTAGGAAAATAAGAGTAATGTGATATAGCGCCATTTTCGAAAAAAGAAGAAAAGAATACATCAGTTTGGTTGCGAAGGTCGATTAAATGAAATATTAACCTGAAATCATCAAACCGCAGTTTCGCTCATTCTACATAAGCATTGTGCTTTGTTTGATATTTTCAGTATCAAGTTACCTGTTGGAATATCGCATTTTCTACATAGAAAATGTTAACGTCGTGTTAGAATCATACTTTATGCACGTTTGAATGTTGCGTGGTGTTTATTGTTTAACAAAGCAACAGCCAACTCGGCGAAATTATATTGCAAGTTTGTTTTCACAAAGGGTCGCTTTTCATGGACGAATATTTGGTTTCATGATCAGTCTGCTGACAGCGTGTTTAATTTCATAAACAGTATGTGCATTCAAACAGGTTTAACTGTATGGAAACAGTTGGGTTAGACGTTCTGTTAACCCATTGAGTACCAGAAACCCCTAAAGGGGTACCTTGGCAAACAGTTCAGGCCCAGATCAGACGCCGCAGAACGCGGTGTCTGATCAGGGCCTCTACTGTTTGCTAAAAGTTCAGCAATTTTCCTAATTAATTTTAAAGAAAACACAACCTGACACCCCTAAGTTTTGAAATGAATCCCTGCTATATATAAGGAGGAAGATTCCATTTGGTACAAAAAGGGTTAAAGAAAAAAAAACACTACAATGTTAAGGATTTTTATTTGTTGTATTCCTTGCTTCCGAAGTATTACCTTTTTAAGAACAGGTCAAATGTCTGACTTTGAACCAATCAGATTACTTGATGTGAATATTCCTACAAATTCATAAACTGAATGTCAAACAGCGTAGATCCTGATCTGATGGTTTCTTCAGAAACCTTCTGATCTGGATCTACACTGTTTGCAAAGATAGGGGTTGTCGTGAACAGCAAGATAAGTTTTAAGAACAGGTTAAATAAAAATTTGCGCCCGTAAACTGTCGATATGCCTATGTTTAGACATTATCCCACTATCGGAAAAATCCACCATTGCAAAGCAGGCTGTTATTTCTTATGGCAACGAAAGGCTTACAGATTTGTTCTTGGTTAAATGCTTTGTATTGCTAAGACTTCGAAAATCATGCACACGGGCATTTGAAATTTCTAAGCATTGCATGTGTTTTTTTTTTTTTGTTTTGTTTTTGTTTTTTTTTTTTTTTTAAATGGTCGTTGAAACTAATACGCATCCGCTAAATTCCTGTGGCAAACCTTGATATAACAGAGTCTTGATAAGGATTAAGCAGCGAAATATGTTGGATATTTTGAAAAATAGTCGTCGTATTTGAAATCCAACGGCCCCCGCCGATCGGGGCTTTGAGAAATAGACCGCCCAAGCATATAAACTATACAATTTGGTTTCATTGGGCGGCAGGGCTTTTGATATCATTTCATTTCAGTGTCAGATAAAAGTCCCACGAAATTGGAAGCCACGTCTCCAAAATGACATAGTGTTGACGGGGACATAAACCTCAATTCAAACAAACAAATCTGAAACCCAAACGAAGAAATAAATACTTTGCGTGTTTGTTGACTTATTGTAAGAGCATGATTTCTGAAAAAAAAATACGGAACCCCTCTCCTAGGTCTTACACACTAAGTCATACGTAGCATTGCCTTTTTCTAGTAACAGAACACAAACGGTAGATGTAAACGATTTCAATATACGAGGACTGTTCAAATATGAATGCAACTAAGCACATAAAATGATTCCGTGATAGATTTCGATGAAAAATTTATTTTGTCCCCTCAAAGTATTCCCCTTGTACAGATATACAAACTTTCAGTCTTCTGATCTAATCATTGAATGCATTTTGGTAGTGTTTTCGAGGTATACTATGAAGGCACTGGAATATTGCAGATCCGAGGTATTTGCGCTGTACAAATTTTCGACCAGAAAGGTATTTTTCAGCCGCGGGAACAAAAAAAAAGTCAAACGGGGCAAGGTCAAGGGTATTCGGGGAGTGAGGGAGTTCAACAACCTTTTCCTGCTTCAGATAGTCTTGCACAATGAACGCCTTGTGCGATGACGCATTGTCATGTAGCAATCTGACATTGGCCAAACCAGTTGCGGGTCTTCGTTCTTTGAAATATTTCTTCAATTTTCGAAGTACTTTATTCTTGTAAAACTTCGCATTTACAGATTTGCCTTTAGGCACAGCAGCCTGAATAGCAGGGCCCTGATTTGAAAAGAATATGGCATACATTATCTTCTTGACGTTCATGGTCCGCTTTGCAATGCATGGTATTTTGCAATACTTTGTTGCCCATATTTTGTTCTGAATCTTTCGTTTTGGCTCAAAAAAGTGAACCCATGTCTCGTCACCTGTGACGACATTAGCGAACGACCGTGCATTGTAATTTGGAAACTTTTTAAGCAACTTCTTGGCGCACTGAACGCGTGTCTTTTTCTGCTCATCTGTCAACAGATGGGGAATCCATCTAGCACAGATCTTTCTCATTTTCAAATCCCGTTTCAGAATTGTATGAGCTGCTCCTAATGAGATGCCAACCATACAAGCTATTTGCCTAGTGGTGTATCGTGCATCGGTAGCAACTATTTCTTGCACTCTAGCAACCATCTTGGCAGATGTTGCTCTTTTCGGCCGACGATCATGTGGTTCATCTTCTGTTGAGCCTAGCCCACATCTGAATTTCTTACACCAACGAAAAACTGTCGGAAAAGACATTTCATTATGCCCATAAACCGAACATATTTCATCAAAAATGTCTTTGCACCGTATACCAGGAATACAACGATTCTTAATATTTTAACGGCGTACTCTGACCTTCCAACCATGTTTTGTATTAGTATACAAGAGTAGACAGTGTTTATCGAACGATATACATGGCTAAAGTGCACGGATTTTAACAGGTTTGGTATCAATGTATAGGTAAAATGTTTTTCTACGCTGTGATATTTACTTCCAGGTGATTTTCGCATTAATGCATGAGAAAACGTTCTTCTTGCATTCATATTTGAACAGTCCTCGTACAATGAGGTTTCTTGGGACGCGTCCAGAAGAAATACCTTTTCCGTCATTTATTCTGTTATGGGTAAAAAGTCGCTGCTCCGACAAGACTGTGGATGTGCAGTTTTCTCCGAATCTTCGCTACAAGTATTCTTTTAAATATGGCGCCCATAAAAATGACACATTTGGTAAAATCACTAGTTTTTGAAGGCGGTGGTGGATTTCACATGCATAATGCTTACAGACCAAGGTTGTTTCATGTTCTGTCAATGATAATAATTTTGGCTTATGGTACTTGACTTGGATGACATCTGAGAAAAAAATATCAAAATATTATCGGCATGTTGGATTCCCAGGTTTGTTCAAAAGTATTTTATTTGTTTTCAGAAGGTCTTTTTTTCTTATTGTTTCTGGTAGTTTCTGTATTGGTGCTTAACCCATATATGACAATGGAATCTTCCATCTTATAAATTTGGAGTTGTCCATTTTCAATTATAGGGGTGTCAGATTTGTTTTGTTTAATGTAAGTTGTACAAAAATGTATGTTCTTTGAGCAAACAGTGTAGACCCAGATCAGACGCCGCGTTATGCGGCGTCTGATCTGGGTCTACACTGTTTGCCAACGTCCCAAAAAAGGGCCACTAGGCATATATGGGTTAAACATTGTCGTTCGCACTATGCTGTAGAAACTAACACACATCTCTGTGTGTATCTAACATATCATATTGTGAACATAGAGGATCTTACATGAGTGTTCATGTATTATTGAATTTATTAAACGAGTTGAGGAAAATTGATAAAATGCGAGGCTTTGTCGAGCATTTTATCACTTTTCCTCAACGAGTTTAATAAATTCAATAATACATGAGCACGAATGCAAGATTCTATTTATCATATGACATTTAAACCGCATTTTATTCACGTTAATTATAGAAAAATGCCAATATTCCCCCATTAGTAAAAGCGACGTCGTTAAGGATGTTGTGCGTGTAACGTTACGGGACGTTTTCTAACTAATTTGCATATTTAATCCACTAGTGGATTATTGAATTTATTACATGGCGTTATTACACTTTCAGACGCGACGTCATATGATAAATGGGCGTTCAAACTCTTTCAATGGTGGTTTGTTTCTTGCATAGGAGTAGATCAGTTAAGCATACATTTGGTAACCACAAGTGCAATCTGTTTGACTTGAAAGTATTAGCTCATGTAATCTCGCAAAAAGTTACGTTATTCAATTTGTTTTCACGTAGACTTGGTAAGACCTAAGTAACACTGCCTATCAGCAGCTAAATGAGCTGTTTCGTTGATAAACTTTGTAAAGCAGGATAAGCACGAGCTATCCAATTGTTTCTCGCCTGCTAGTAGCTTGTAAAACGAAAATATATGCCAGACTAGCTATTTTCGCCCAATTAGGCCTCATCAGTGACCCTCAAATATTTATACCCCCGGCATACGAAGTATGCAATGGGGGTATATAGTTTTTGTCTTTTCCGTCTGTCTGTCTGTCTGTGTGTCCATAAACAATTATTTTGTGTCAAAGATATCTCAGGAACTGCTTCACATAGAAACTTGAAATTTTGCACACATGATCAGTATGACTACTTGTATTGTGGGAAAGAAAATAAGGGCCAAGGGGTCAGGCCTTTTAGAGTTATTTCCCTTTGTAGTTCTTGCTGTTTAATAGTGTATATTTTTATTTTGTGTCAAAGATTTCTCACTAACTACTGTACATAGAAACTTGAAATTTTGCAAACATGATCAGTATGACTAGTTGTATTGTGGGAAAGAAAATAAGGGCCAAGGGGTCAGGCCTTTTAGAGTTATTTCCCTTTGTAGTTCTTGTTTCAGCTGAGGTGGTGGCACTGGCCGGGGGTATACGTGCCCCACTGGGCACTTTTGTCTAGTTTCAAAATTCCACAATGGAATCAATGATCCCAAAGGACAAGAAAATATAAACTACACTATGATGCAGGGCAGGGAGACTTTTTACGGCCGCCACACATTCCCAAACACCAGCTGTAGTGACGTTAAATATGTTCTAGAAAGGGTTATCCTTTGGAAGCAAAGAATACACCACAGAAATGGACAATATGGAGTTTACATGTTTTCTGGGCCAGACTAGCTAGTTTCGGCCAAGTAGGCCTCATCAGTGACCCTTGAATATTTTCAAAATTCCACAATGGAATCAATGATCCCAAAGGACAAGAAAATATAAACTACACTATGATGCAGGGCAGGGAGACTTTTTACGGCCGCCACACATTCCCAGACACCAGCTGTAGTGACGTTCAATATGTTCTAGAAAGGGTTATCCTTTGGAAGCAAAGAATACACTACAGAACTGGACAATATGGAGTGTACATGTTTTCTGGGCCAGACTAGCTAGTTTCGGCCAATTAACTCAATACTGCATGGGAAATTTTCGAAATTGTACATCTACAATAATCGCTAGGGTGGACACGAGCTTTGTGTCTGCTTTATGTCCGCTATTTGCAGTCCATACTAAAACACACACAACATGACATAGAAGAACACGAAAGATTAACAGAAAATCCTGCAAATCCAGACAAACCGATCAGCCATCATTGCTCAAAATGTAGACTGACCACACATTTTGCTCGCCTTACGTAAGTACGGAGAACTATTGCCGTTCGCCCGGCGTCCGAATTTGGTTGAGGTTTACCTTCTATTGTTTGTTATATTTTAAAAGTTTATTTAAAAATCAATTAAACACCAGGAAAAGCAGTATTCAACATATTCTTACTTACTCCATTTTCCAAGTTTTTCGGCTTAAATTTTAATTTTTAGATGTTAATAATTTCAGCTCTATTGTACCGCCGCTGGTCGAAGTGTACCTGTAAACTCCGGGGCGCAGTGGCTAGAGTGTTAGGCTCTCAACCAGATGATCTTGAGTTCATATCACGGCTGATTATTATTTTCTTGATGTTTACATTTTTTGTGGCTTGAAACTTTTTAGAATGTTGTTTTGGCAAATACTGGGAAATTTTAAACGTCATCTTTTTAAATGCATATACTAATAGGATTTCTTGTTCATGCGTTATGGGTACGTTTTGGTTCTCCTTCAAATGCTGCAGTCTGTTTAGCTCTTTTACATAAAAAAATGGCTATTTTGGACAATAATTGCAGAATTGATATTTCAAAGAGACTTGAAACAAGATGCTATGTTGAGTGGCTCTTATGGATACTTTATAAAAAATTTCAGCTGTTTTTTTTTGTTTTTTTTTTTTTTGCTATTGTCGTTACTCCGGTGTCTGCGTTGTCGTTGTTGTCGTAGTTTAAATACAATCAAAACATAACATTGGTTATAACTTGAAAAAATATTTGACTTAGCCTCAAAAAACTTCATACACACACACTCACCATCACAAGACCTACATTCTAGCCATAACTGTATTGTTGATTTATGCTGAATAATCTCCCTTTTTTTGAAACATATGATTTTCCTCTCATTTGAATACTATTTATAACAGAACCTTCAAACTTCGAATGGATGTTCCTCAGGACAAGACCTTTCAATTGATTTCAAACTGTTTGACCGGGGTTCTTGATTTTTGAAGTTTGACCTATTTTTCGAACATTTAACCGAAAACTTTATCTTCGACCATATTTCCCAATGTATTTGGCTTACCTTAATGAAACGTCACATGAAACTTCACATACATACTCACCGTCACAAGAGCTACATTATATCTAAGGTCCATAACTCTGATAATGCAATTTAACTCCTTTTGATACAAAAAGCCTTTGTCTTCCATTTTAGTAACGCTAAACATACAGCCTTCAAACTTCACACGGATCTTCCTTTGGACAAGCCCTTTCCATTGATACAACCTTTACGACCGTTTAAACTTGAACTTTTAGCTTTTTTAGCTCACCTGGGCCGAAGGCTCCAGGGGAGCTTATAGTATAGTGGGGCCTCCGTCGTCCGTCGTCCGTCCGTCCGTCGTCTGTCCACACTTTTGAGCAGCTATATCTCTGTATCCTGCAGGCTGGTCTCAATCATTTCTCACCTGTAGCATGCCTCTGGTGGGGCATTGATGACATAAACTTTTTTTTGAAATCGCTCTAAAACTTTGGTTCCTATGGCAACCACAAGGTCCCATAGACTTACTATGGGAAAATGCTTGTCATCACCGTGGCGCCTTCAGTTTTGATCGGATCTTTCTGAAACTTATATGTAAGGTGACTGGGGATAAAAACTGGGATGAGTTCGAAAACCGGCCAAGTCGGCCCATTTATCATAGAGTTAAGTCCCTTTGATTGCTGAAAATGCCCCTTTTCGACCTTGTCATCACCGTAGCCCCTTCAGTTTTGATCGGATCTTTCTGAAACTTATATGTAATGTGGCTGGGGATAAAACCTCGGATGAGTTCGAAAACGGGCCAAGTCCACCGATTTATCATAGAGTTACGTCCCTTTGATTGCTGAAAATGCCGATTTTTGACCTTGTCATCACCGTAGCCCCTTCAGTTTTGATCGGATCTTTCTGAAACTTATATGTAAGGTGGCTGTGGATAAAATCTCGGATGAGTTCGAAAACCGACCGAGTCGGCCCTTTTATCATAGAGTAACGTCCCTTTGATTGCTGAAAATGCTGATTTTTGACCTTGTCATCACTGTAGCCCTTTCAGTTTTGATCGAATCTTTCTGAAACTTATATGTAAAGTGGCGGGGGATAAAATATCGGATGAGTTCGAAAACCAGCCAAGTTGGTCCATTTATCACAGAGTAACGTCCCTTTGATTGCTGAAAATGCCGATTTTTTGACCTTGTCATCACCGTAGCCCTTTCAGTTTTGATCAGATCTTTATGAAACTTATATGCAAGGTGGCTGGGGATAAAGCCTCGGATGAGTTCACATACCGGCAAAGGCGGCCTATTTATCATAGAGTTAGGTCCCTTTGATTGCTGAAAATGTTGATTTTTGACCTTGTCAACACTGTAGCCCCTTCAGTTTTGATCGGATCTTTCTGAAACTTATATGTAAGGTGGCTGGGGATAAAACCTCGGATGAGTTCGAAAACCGGCCAAGTTGCCCCATTAACTATATAGTAATGTCCCTTTGATGGCTGAAAATGTCGATTTTTTACCTTGTCATCACCGTAGCCCCTTCAGTTTTGATCGAATCTTTCTGAAACCTATATGTAAGGTGACTGGAGATAAAACCTAGGATGTGTTTAAATACCGGCCAAGTTGGCCCATTTATCATTGATTTACATCCCTTTGATTGCTGAAAATGCCGATTTTTGACCTTGTCATCACCATAGCCCCTTCAGTTTTGATCGGATCTTTCTGAAACTTATATGTAAGGTGGCTGGGGATAAAATCTTGGATGAGTTCGAAAACAGGCCAAGTCAGCCCATTTATCGTAGAGTTCTGTCCCTTTGATGGCTGAAAATGTTGATTTTTGACCTTGTCATTACCGTAGCCCCTTCAGTTTTGATCAGATTTTTCTGAAACTTATATGTAAGGTGGCTGGGGATGAAACCTCGGATGAGTTCGAAAACTGGCCAAGCGGCTCATTTATTTTAGAGTAACATCCCTTTGATTGCTAAAAATGCCAAATTTTGACCTTGTCATCACCGTAGCCCCTTCAGTTTTAATCGGATCTTTCTGAAACTTATATGTGAGGTGGCTGGGAATAAAATCTTAGATGAGTTTGAATACTGGCCAAGTCTGATCGGATCTTTCTGAAACTTACATGTAAGGTGGCTGGGAATAAAACCTCAGGTGAGTTCGAATACCGGCCAAGTTGGCACATTTATCATAGAGTGACGTGCCTTTAATTGCTGAAAATGCCTATTTTCGACATTGTTATCACTGCTGCCCCTTTAGTTTTGAACGGATCTTCATGAAACTTACAAACAAGGAAGTCAGGCAGAAAGCTTGGAGGAGTTTGAAAACTCTTGTTTTTGAACTTGTCATCACCATAGCCACTTCAGTTTAGATTGCATCTTCTTAGCAAGTCAGGAATAAAAGCTTGAATGAGTTTGAAAACCGGTGAGGTCAGCCTGTTTATCATAGAGTTAAATTCTACTTGATTTTCAGAAAATGCTTACCCTGTCATCACCATGTCCTCCCATAAAGCCTTCAGTAAAGGTTGGCACTTCCTTAAACTTTGAATCTGTTAGCTCAGGTGAGCGATACAGGACCAAGCTTGGTCCTCTTGTTTCGAACATGTAACCAAAAACTTTAACCTCGGCCATATTTCCAAAAGTATTTGCCATTGCCTCATGAAACTTGACACATGGCTGTATGATCACAAGAGCTACATTTTTAGCGTTCCATAACTCTATCGTGCAATTTGACTGAGCACTTATTTGAGATATACAAAACGCTGTTTCAAGAAACGTTTTGGTATCTCATTTTAATACCACAAATAATACAGCTTTCAAAATTCACATGTGTGTTCCTTGGGGCAAGACGTTTCCAATGATATCTATTTGTTTTACCTGTTACCTTAACCTTTGAACTTTGACGATATTTAACGAAAAACTTGACCATATTTTCAAAAAAGCGTTTGGCCTGGCCTCATGAGACTTGACACACATCTGTATCATCACGAGCTACACTCTGACCAAGGTCCATAATACTATCATGCATTTTGACTGATGTGTCTCCCTTTGTGACATAAGAAGCAATCAGACGATCATGGCATCCGCTTGTGGTACACTTGTTAATTGTTGCAGTCTGTTTAGCTCTTTTACAAAAGAAAATACCATTTTGGGGCTAAAAGTTAAATGACTTCTCATCCATCTCGCGCACATAAAGGCGTTCTATTTTGTCTTATCTAAACAGAAACGCTTGGCTCTTCAATTTCTAAACCGCTTGTTTTTGTCCTGAGTTGTTCTGAGGTGCCTGACAAGCTTGATGGGCGGTCGAGCAAGTAATTCATCCTGTATGGCTATGACCAGGTTTATGCCCTACACAGTCTACGTGAAAACGAAACAGCAAAAAATAAGAATGAAATAATAGTATTAATAAAAAAAATAAATAAAAAGCAAACAATCGAACTATAACCTTTTCATCATGGGCTTTTCCAAATTACTCACTCGTGTTTTGTCCTCTTTTAATAGGTCATATTTTGCTGACAAACCTCTTCCGTTGCTGCCAAAACCGTTTGTACCACCTCTATCAGAACACATACCAAGGGTCATGTATGATGAGAAGGAGATGGAGTGTCAGGCAAAGGAAGAAACGATTCAGGTACAATCAGTTTAAACATGTTTTACTAAAAATTCACAAATGTTCAAATAATTGAAGTTGTTATAATGAAATAAGGAGAGGTTCGACAATGCTACATTTGATAGCTGCCATGTACCATATCTCGAACCATTTTGGATACATATTTCCGTTTATAAATGAAAAGAAAGCAGTTTTGGTCTTATTTAAAGTTACATTTAAAGTGTGCACTTCGACAATGTCTGACAAAAGATTTGTTATTGATGAAGTCATTCGTTTGCGTGTGAGGAGCCCTCGTTTTCAGCCGGTAATAATGTTAATTTTTACTGACCGTTCCAAGTCGGTGCTTTTCGCTGTGGTTCCTTCATGTTTTGGGCTGGTGGTTCCGATTCTTTCCCTTATTCGTATATATTGTGACGTTGATTATTCTGATTCTTCCCCCTTTTGCTTTGTTCATTTGCAGTTACGTTTGTTCTTCCAGTTTAATGTTTGTCATGTTGGTGATTCTGATTCTTTCGCCCCTTTTGTATATTGCTCCTTTTTAGCCCCCGACCGAATAGGTTCGGGGGATATAGCGATCAGCCTGGCGTCCGTCCGTCTGTCCGTCTGTCCATCCGTAGAAGCAACCTTGCGATGGCCATAACTCCTATACCCTTTGAGATTCATTGAAAGTTCTTGGCACAATTGTTCACAAGGCTGAGACGGCGTGTCATGCGCAAGAACCAGAACTCAGGATGCCATACTTTTTAGTTATCTCCCCTTTTAATAAAATAGAATGACTACTTTGTGATGACCATAACTCCAATACCCTTTGAGATATATTGATGGTACCTGACACAGTTGTTCACAAGGCTGGGACAGCATGTCATGCACAATAACCACAACTCTGGCTGTCGTGGTTTTTGAGTTATCTCCCCTTCCAATAAAATAGAGTGACTACCTTGTGATGGCCATAACTCCAATACCCTTTAAGATGTATTGATGATACCTGGCACAGTTGTTCACAAGGCCGAGTCGGTGTGTCATGCACAAGAACCACAACACTAGTTGCCATGGTGTTTGAGTTATCTCCCCTTCCAATAAAATAGAGTGACTACCTTGTGATGGCCATAACTACAATATCCTTTAAGATATATTGATGATACCTGGCACGGTTGTTCACAAGACCTAGACAGTGTGTCATGTACAAGAACCACAACTCTGGGTGCCATGATTTTTTAGTTAACTCCCCTTCAAATAATATAGAATCACTACCTTGTGATGGCCACATCTCCAATTCTCTTTGAGATATATTGATTGCACTTGGTACAGTTGTACATGAGGTTAAGCAGGTGTGTCACGTGCAAGAACCACAACTCTGGGTGCCCTGGTTTTTCAATTATCTCCCCTGACAATATAACATTTTGATGGCCATAACTCCAATACCCTTTGAGATATATTGATGGTGCTTGGCACAATTGTATACAAGGTTCAGATGGCGCTTCATGCCTAAGAAGCACAATTCTGGGTGCTGTGATAAATATTTGAGTTATCTAATATCTACCCTTCCAATATAACAGTATGAGCAGCTTGTGATCTCCAACACCCTTTGAGACATATTGATGGTACTTTGTACAGAAATGCATGAGCTTAAGCAGGCAGGTCATGCGCAAGAACCACAGTTCTGAGTACCCTGGTGTTTTAGTTATCTCTCCTGAGGTATAATCTTGTGATGACCATAACTGCAATACGTTTGTGATATGTTGCTGGTTTAATTCTGGTGCACTTTCTATTGGTGAACACTCTTCTGAAGGCCATATTGGCTTTTGGTCGGGGGATTTGCCATCTCTTCCGATGGCTATTTTTAGTTAGGTTTGGATATTCTGTGTCAGCACCTGTTTGGGAAAGAGTTGTTGACCTGTTGTCGGTTTTGTTTACTGTCGTCACTCCATGTTTAGTGATACTGTGGGAAGAATTTGGAATCTGATTGTATCAGTTATTGATCGTTTCTCTTTTCAATTTCCACATTTCAGTACTGGTCATGAACAGACTCAACAAAACCCGAGTCTGCTATTTTCGTTTTTTTTTTTGTGTCTTCTTTGATTCCAAAGGATCTAACTTTTCAGAACTTATTTCTCCCAGAAAATGCAGAAATTTATATATAAAAGTTATGACCATATGTCATTGATTGGCGAATCATTCGCTACGAATATTTTGAAAAAAAAGACATAAACAAATTAATTTAAAGAGAGATGAACTTTATTATTCTGGTGGTATAGTTTTATTTATGATGGCATGGCTTTATAAGGTAGACGTAAAACAAAGATCAGGAATCGATACAATTAACTTACTCCACCCATCAAAGACACCAAAGGGAAAGAAACACAAACATAAAGCGACCAGATCATAATGGAAACCTAAACAATGGAAGGCCATAAGGACAGTTACTTTCCCACAAAATGGCCAAATGGCCATCCAAAATGAAAAGATACAAGTGATACACACAGTAAGTAACAAACAACAACATAAATAACCGCCACAGAAGAACCGCCTTGGAACGGTCAGTGAAAAGAATTCCACTGGGGGGGGGGCTTAAATTGATTTTACATGACCATAATCCTCGCCCTTACCTCTGTCGCGGTAAACACTAATTTTGTTTAGTCCGCATGAAGGCTTCCTAACTCATCAGTGTAACATCTCTGTCCAGACTGGCCAGAAAGATTATCACTAACGTTAGATTTAAAGACTGACATTCATTTGGTCTGGACGTTAGAAGTAAATTTATTTCTTCTTTCAGATACTCACCGCCAAGATTCGTCGTTTAGAACATTTATTGCATCTCAAAGATGTCAGAATCGAAGATTTACATGGTACGTTGCAACATACTATGGGAATTGGTTACTCTTTAAAGAAACGATAGATGATCATCAAACCAAAATAATCTTTCTGTGATAGACTCATCATTTACCATCAGTCCTATATGGCGTCTTGTTGGTGAAGGGCTTTGAAGTCATATTATGTCTTCTGATGGTAGATTGGTCAGTTTCCCATGGATTATATTGCAATCATGATGAACGTGTTAGAACTGCAGCTTTCAAAATGTCAGTAGTGTACGCAGACTTCCAAATGAACAGCGTACAAATCGTTTGGTCAGAGAGCAACCATTATTTCATCACAAGTCAGAAGAATGTTCACCCATCATTTGACTTCAGGGCGAAAGAATCCATGAAGATGATTCGTCTTCATTGTTCTATGAAGTAGTTGCTGATGAAATGGACGCGCGGGTGTTCTAGAATGTTAAAGAAAGACACCCATGCTAATTCTGTGATGCAGGTTATGTGGAGACAGCTATCTTTAATTCCACAGTATAGGAGTTTGTTCTAAAGAAGACGTATGTCAGGTTAACCCATGAAACCTAGAGATCTAATCGGCATGTAGATGAGATAGGTAGCGGCTGTAACTGTCTTTTAGCGTACATACTCATTACGAAAAAATGCCTATATAATTTTGACCCCCTTAAACTCCACTTTTATTCAGCAAAACTTGGGTTTAAGGGGGTGTACATTATTTTTTTCTTATTCCTGCTCGAAACATGGATTGAAGGTACTCTTGAGTTTTGTAAAAGGAGCAGTCTCTATAAGGCTGTTTTCATGGCCACAACCGATTTCCTTTAAACTTTGTAGCTTCAAATTGATACATATTGACTGTCTAATGG
This sequence comes from Lucinisca nassula, assembly GCA_963580285.1. Classification (NCBI taxonomy): domain Eukaryota; kingdom Metazoa; phylum Mollusca; class Bivalvia; order Lucinida; family Lucinidae; genus Lucinisca; species Lucinisca nassula. The sequence goes on from OY757010.1 coordinate 4,877,311, forward strand.
TGAATTTTTAGAATCTTTGGTTCACTGGTTTTTGCCGTATACACTTTTAAAGTGGGTGGGGTAATGTCACCCCATCAAGGGTATACCAACAAAAATGCTATTATTTTTGTTCAAAGTGCATGACTGGAAGCGATGTTTGCCGTATGCTTACTACCCTTTTAGGCATAACAGCCGGTGATGACAGTCTTATAAATATCAAACAAGAGAAGAGTTTATACGCGCTTGTAAGTTGTACCCAAATATCAGTAATTTTTATTCCCCAACTTTACAAAAAACCACAACACCTTGACAGTTTTCAACTTATTTCAAAGATCTTTCATAAATATAATGTTGATGTAATAGTCATTCTAGGTATATGTCAGAATTATTGTTAGTTCATAAAACTTAAGAGTTACCTGCCCCTGAAATTGGATTTTACCCATTTTTTTAAATCGGAGTGCATTTATCCGTTTGTAGTACTCACAACTTCATTTGAAAGTGAATAAACCGATTCCATGCAAATATTATTAAATAGATGTGGACAAGGAAGTCATTTGATTTAATAGTGCATGCTAGTATTTCCTTTTTTTTTTTTGGTTATATATGAACTCTTAATTTCCAGGTGCAAATGGAACATTTGTCAACTGTCAAACATTTTTGACCACCAAAGAAGGCTTTGCTCATGTTGTGGAACCTCATTTTAGACTGATGCTGTGCTTAAATATAAAAAGTAGAAGTAAAACAAAGATCAGGAATTGATACAATTAACTTACTCCATCCATAAAAGACACCAAAGGGAAAGAAATACAAACATTAAGCGACCAGACCATAATGGAAACCCAAACAAAGGAAGGCCATATGGACAGTTACTTTCCCACAAAATGGCCATATGGCCATCCAAAATTAAAAGACACAAGTGATACACACAGTAAGTAACAAACAACAACACAAATAAATCGCCACAGAAGAGCCGCCTTGGAACGGTCAGTGGAAGATTTCCACTGGGGGGCTTGAATCGATTTTACGTGGCCACAATCCTCGCCCTTACTTCCGTCGCGATTTAGACAAATAATTTGTTCAGTCCGCATGAAGGCCTCCTAACTCATCAGTGCAACATCTCCGTGAACACGAGATCAAAGAACCACAGAGGTGAGACAACGGTGAGGACTCGACAGCAAGAAACCACTGAAATGCTGGAGCAAAAGAAAAACAACAGTTAGACTCCGATGAGCCTGTATGGTCTCACGACATGTTTAAGAATTTGTTAATTTACTGATCTTCCTCTGAATCGCTAGATGTACTCCATGTGTCAACAGCAGCATCATAAACAAAATCAATATGTTCCCGGCTGGGTTTTGCTTCACTATTTCTGTTATGTTCCGGTAATATCCCAAATACCAGAGAACAGAAGCCACATGTGCACAACATCCCACGGTACGAGCTCCACTTCTGCACCCACAATACCACCCAGTGATTGGGTTCAGTCCTTGTGTATATTCAACCCACATGTTATATGTTTTATTAGACGTGTGGCAAGAACGTATCTGTGCTTTGAGAACACCATCTTCTTCTTTGTGTGCCATTATCTCATATGATCCATTGTCGTCAAAATGTTCATCTGTGTAGGATTTGGCTTGTTTCAGCTGGTAAATACCCAGTTTCATATCCCTGAGTTCATCCGCAGTCATCTCTGGGAAATTCTCAAGTTTCTCATCATCGATCTTTATCCAAATAACCCGTTTTTTATCCCAGTCATTTTTTGTCGCGCCTGCTATTAGCATGGCGCGATATAGGCGCCCGGTTTTCCGTCCGTTCGTTCGTTCGTTCGTCCGTTCGTCAAGGCTTCAACATTTGCGACGACCCTAGCGTTCACCATAATGGTCAAGTTTATTTCTCAAGAACTATAAGAGCTTCATTAATGATACTTGGTACAAACTTGTATCTGGGGATGACAACTTACATGCAAGCATCCATATTTGACCTTGACCTACATTTCATGGTTCACTGACTTTGTAAAATATTGCGAACACCCTAGCGTTCACCCTAATGGTCAAGTTTATTTCTCAAGAACTATAAGAGCTTTATTAATGATATCTGGTACAAACTTGTATCTGTGGCTGGCTACTTGAATGCAAGCATCCATATTTGGCCTTGACCTAAATTTCATGGTTCACTGACTTTGTAAAATATTGCGACCACCCTAGCGTTCACCCTAATGGTCAAGTTTATTTCTCAAGAACTATAAGAGCTTTACTTATGATACTTGGTACAAACTTGTATCTGGGGATGGTAACTTAAATGCAAGCATCCATATTTAACCTTGACCTATATCTCATGGTTCACTGACTTTGTAAAATATTGCGACCACCCTAGCGTTCACCCTAATGGTCAAGTTTATTTCTGAAGATTTATAAGAGCTCCATTAATGATATTTGGTGCAAACTTGAATCTGGGGATGACAACTTAAATGCAAGCATCCATATTTGACCTTGACCTAAATTTCACTGACTTTGTAAATTATTGTGACCACCCTAGCGTTAACCCTAATGGTTAAGTTAATTTCTCAAGAATTATTAGAGCTTCATTAATGATACTTAGTACAAGCTTGCATTTGAGAATGGGATCTTTTGAACAAGCATCTATGTTTGACCTTGACCTACATATCATGGTTCGATGACTTTGCGCGCCACATGCGCGACATAGCCTTCGGCGGAATTCTTGTTACGACCTTATCCGGCAGCTTATTTGGAGCTATTGCTAGGGCCATCATTCTTCTAGCAATTACTTTGCCTGAATCTTTGCTTGTTACCAAAGACAGTCTAAATGCATTGCACAATGAGCAAAAAATCCTTACATAGTCGCCAACATATGGTATTTGATTATTGGGCATTGTGTTGCTAAGGGCTTTCCACTTTTTAATTCTCCCATTAGCTGATTCGACAACCCATCTCACCTTTGTAACTAGCCTTGACTCATTCGCCTCTTTAGTCGTATGTTGCTTTTGAGATTTGTTTAGGAAGTAAGGCATATGAGAATTGATTCCAAAATCCTTTAGTATATCTATAGCATCCCTGAAGCCGCGGTCTACAACGAGAACATCATCTTTTTCAAACCAGTCAGTAATATTTTCTGCATTAGTCTTTAACATGTGTTCGGTAATCTTAGCATCTGTGTTTTTCCCATCTGCAAGATACGGTCCCATCACAGTCAAAATGTAACCATCAGTGGCCACAAGCATCATAGGTTTCAGCAAAGGCTGTCCTTTACGTACGGAATAAGATCTTATCTGAAATGAGTAGTTTCCACTCTTCTCAATATATATGTATGTTCCATCAGCCACTGCGATTGCAACATCAGAATTTGAATCCCCAAATAGGACATTTGCAAAAGTTGATGCATGATTCAGGGATGTTAGAGAAATACTAAAGGGTTATGAAATCAATTCTCATATGCTTCACTTCCTAATCAAATCTCAGAAGCAATATAAGACTGAAGAGGCGAATGATTCAAGGTTAGGTACAAAGTGAGATAGGTTGTCAAATCAGCTAACGGGAGAATTACAAAGTGGAAGGCTTAGCAACAAAATATCCAATAGTAAAATACCATATGTTGGCGGCTATGTAAGAATTGTTTGCTCGTTTTGCAATGTGTTTAGACCACAAGGACTGAACTCAATCACTGGATGGTACTGTTGGTGAAGAAGTGGCGCTCGTACCGTGGGATGTTGTGCTCATGTGCTTGCTAGCATGCACTATTAAATCAAATGACTTCTTTGTCCACATCTATTTAATTATATTTGCATGGAATCGGTTTATTGACTCCCAAATGAAGTTGTGAGTACTACAAACGGATAAATGCACTCTGATTTAAAAAATGGGTAATATTCAGTTTCAGGGGCAGGTAACTCTTAAGTTTTATGAACTAACAATAATTCTGACATATACCTAGAATGACTATTACATCAACATTATATTTATGAAAGATCTTTGAAATAAGTTGAAAACTGTAAAGGTGTTGTGGTTTTTCGTAAAGTTGGGGAATAAAAATTACTAATATTTAGGTACAACTTACAAGCGCGTATAAACTCTTCTCTTGTTTGATATTTATAAGACTGTTATCACCGGCTGTTATGCCTAAAAGGGTAGTAAGCATACGGCAAACATCGCCTCCAGTCATGCACTTTGAACAAAAATAATAGCATTTTTGTTGGTATACCCTTGATGGGGTGACATTACCCCACCCACTTTAATAGTGTATACAGCAAAAACCAGTGGACAAAAGTGTCTAAAAATTCACCATTAGACAGCCAACATGTACCAATTTGAAGCTACAAAGTTTAAAGGAAATCGGTTGTGGCCATGAAAATAGCCTTATAGAGACTGCTCCTTTGCAACATATATGAATAGGCATGTTTGCATAATGTTTTAGTGAGCAAGCTCATGAGAAGGCAGCCATCGTAAAGGCGACCAGCAAAGACTTTGGCAAGCTGACGTGCTGGCTCACCAGATCGTTTGCTATTTGCAAACCTGAAAAAGAAACTTCTATTTTGAGGTAGCTAAATGCAAAACATCATTCGTGTAGCCCTGTATGTTGGCTTCGAACGCGTCTTTAAAGAATATATTTGGAGACGGCGTGAGGCCCTTTTCTCATGCGTTTGTTTTCTCGGTTATGCTTGATTAAGCCTTAATAAATCCATGTAGTCCTGTGTTGGTCCTGTGCCCTACATCATAGTGTAGCTTATATTTTCTTGTCTTTTGGGATCATTGATTCCATTGTGGAATTTTGGAAAAAAATGAGGGTCACTGATGAGGCCTAATTGGCCGAAACTAGCTTGTCTGGCCCATAAAACATGTACACTCCATATTGTCCAGTTCTATGGTGTATTCCTTGCTTCCAAAGGATAACCCTTTCTAGAACATATTCTAAAGCAGCAACGATTGCAAAATTTATTAAATTATTATTGAAATTCAAAGATGCAAACACCCGGGCTTTAAATGAAGTAAGGGTGAGGATTGTGGCCACCTAAAATCGATCTAATTCGAATTCGTTTCCGCGGTTTCCAAGGCGGTTCTTCTGCCGTGGTTTATTTTTGTTATGGTTTGTCTTTGGGTGTTTGTGTCGTTTATTTTATTTTACTTTGGATAGCCTATTGGCCATTTTGTGGGAAAGTAACTGTCATTTTTGGCTTTCCGCTATTGATGTTTCCAATTTGGGGTATGTTATTTCATGTTTGTGTTTCTTTCCCTTTGGTGTCTCTGATGGGAGCTTTGGGTTAATTGTATCGATTCCTGACCATTGCCTCCACTTCTATTTTTAAAAGCTTACTGAGATTTCGAGTTATATATATTCATTCCAAATAATACATTTGGGCCAAACGGTATATTTATTTTTGTTCAATCAAAGCTACTTTAAAACATGTTCTAACACTAGTCGCCTATATAGCCAATAGTTAAATGCAGTGATATATTTAGTGACAAATCACTAGCCGAAATGGCATGACGCGAAGAGCCGCCATTGTATGAGGTTTTGCGATGTTATCAGTCATTTCCTTGGTGTTAGACGGAGTAACATCTTTTTCACGCATCAAGTACATTACCAAAACAGGTAACTACATGTGGTTGGCGGGATTTCTTCAAATAATGGCGGAATGCTGAGAGAATATGAAGGAAACAACAGCATTTAGTCGACTTTCACCGTGTACGAATCGAAATAGAACAGCACTACTGCATGATTTGTTGAGTAATTTTCGCAGTTTGTAGGTCAATTGTAAGTTGTTAAATAACTCGCACTACGCGCTCGTGAATTGATCTGCCTTTCAACTGATCTCCAAACAGTGATATATTACTCAACAATTCACTGCTAGAGATGATCTATTTCTTAAGTCTCGGATACATTTTAGATAATTTGAAAGCTACGTTTGAACAATATAAATTCAATCAAATCAAAGTTTCTGTGATACAATGCGGTTTAATAGCCGTTTTCGATTTGTACATACTTCATTTTCATTCATGATAATATAATATAAACGTTTTCATTTTATGCTCATCTAACACCTTCTTTTACTCATCTACAGTGTATTTTGCAAACAATCCGGTTTGTTTATCTTTCGTAAAGAAATGTCTTCTGGGATTAAGATGGTGGCGTTGTCAGCCAAAACAAATTTTGAATAAACCTATATACATAATTAAAAATCTTTACTGTGTAAGGAATTTGGGAAAAGTCATGATTTAATAATACAGTTTAAGCTTGGAATGAAGCCTTGCTCTTAAAGTAAGTAATCCATACCACATGAAAATGTAATGAATGCGGTTACAATATGCCCAGCAATGGCCCAGAAATAATATGCGTTTTCATAATAAGCTTCAACGAGTTTCATATTACAGTACAGGCTAAATAAGTTGTTTTCAGATCCCTAGTGATTCTGTTGAACATGAGTCCATTTATCTTTTTTTTTAACTCTTGAGGGCAAGGATACTGCATAATGATGAGCACTGAGGTTTCTTATAGTTAAGAAGCTCATAACAGTCATGATTATTTCTCGGCATATAGGTTGCCACATGTTATGATAAAGAACACGGCCCGACTGGGACTCGAACAAAGGGTCTCTGTCAAACTCTGCGAGCACTTACTGGCTGGGCTATCTAGTCCTAAGGTCGACATGTTACTCGTCTAGAATTTCTAAAATATATCTAATCCGATTTACTTTTCTTCCATGCTCTCAGACGTGGTGCTCGACTGCCACCAAATGTCACATGACTGACCTGTTACATACTTCATATCAAAAAGAACAAATAACGTATCAATGTTTTCAATGTATCACTGATATTCCTGAGCTCTGTCTGAAACTGTCCTTGGTTGCAGAAGTAACCTGTATAGCCTTACTTGGCCATTTTGTGGCATAACGGTTATTAAAACAACCATCTAATATATTGATTGTACATCTCAAAAACATGCCTTTATAATTTTACCCCCTTTAATACCTCTTTTATATGGTGTAACTGGGGTTTATAGGGGTATACACTATTTTTCTTATTTCTGCCAAAATCATAGACTGTGGGTACTCGTTAGAAACGCCTCGCCGAGGCGGTCCTTACGAGTAACCACAATCTATGTTTTTAACAAATATAGGAAATATATATCAGAAATTGTCTGAAGAATTCGATCTTTTTAAAAGTAAAATTTTCCCTATATGTGAATAGGTCTGTTTTGTCTAATGAACATGGGTATTGAGGCGATATTCATACGATGTAATTTGACATATTGCTGATCTAAAGAGTTCTCCGCCGCTTGCTTACATACGGCAATTGTTGATACTAATGATTTAGGTAACCTGTGTTAATAAATAAAGCTTCAGTGCTAATAACTCCATTTTGTCTAGCACGGAAAGTATATCAACACATCAAATGCACGTTACATTTCGTTAGGTTTATTTATGGTAGATAGATTTTGTTTTATTTACAGTTATTTTATTTTTTACCGATTACATTGCGTTGTGTCAAAGGTGTTACGTTTTGAGATTAATGTTGTATACAGCATATTTCATATCTTTGGGTACCGTCCCATTGATGATTGGAAAATGTTTATAATGTTTAGATTGTCAGATATGTCACATGTTTATTTTGCATAGGTCTATGTGTGATAATATGTTTTGACGCATATAATATGACTATATCTTTAAAATGTTAAAATCAATTATTTTACTCCCCATTTACCAAACGACTTTAATATGCAAAAGAATGGCTGGCATTTCCTTTTTGATTTTGTCGTTTTTCTAATTCTAACATAAGCTTAACCTTTAGCACTCTCTAGCAGACAAATATTGTTGATATTTTTCTTATTTTCATCAGAAAACAGGACTTGACATCTCATGCAAATTGTTTCCATCGGGGCAATTCGCATGAGATGTCAAATCCTATTTGCTGGGAAAACTAGGAAAATGTTTCAAAATGCCATCTGCTACGAAAAAAAAAACCTGCACGCAGAGCGTTAATAAGATTGATACAGACTTAGGAATGTGTAATACTCTTGTAAACCTTAATGAACAGAAAATCCGGTTGCCACAGTATATAGTACTTTCTTAAGAAAAAGACAAAAAACATGTAGGTTGAGATTGTTTTCGGTTCTAAGGTGCACCGGCAATTTGTATGGGTAAGAAAAATAGCCAAAACTTTGCCTAATAAAACCATTTTTAGAGAATTGAAATTCAGGCCAGCCACATCTGGGTGTGTTATCGTAATGCATGTTATTTTCACTGATTTGAGCCCCCCGGTGGAATTCGTTTCAGTGACCATCCCAAGGCGATATTCTGTCACAGTTTATTTTTGTTATGGTTTGTTTTTGGGTTGGTGTATCGCTTTGGATAGCCACAATTGACCATTTTGTGGGAAAGTAATTGTCCTTCTGGCTTTCAACTATTGATGTTTCCATTTGGGTCTAGTTATTAGATGTGAGTGTTTCATCCTTTGGTGTCTCTGACGGGAGCTGTGTGTTAATTTATCAATTCCTGATTACTACCTTCACTTCGATTTTACCATGTTGGCAACCGAGTTACAAGAAGCGGAATGAAAATATTCATTTATAAAATTTGGTTAACATTTAATATCTTTTTATGCACTTGAAAATAATAGCAACAATATACGAAAATGAAACATGGATGGATTTTGGTCAAACGTGATAGTATATAACTACACTGTATGACAGATTATCTACCTTGTTTGATTATGCACAGCTTGTAAGCTGTAAACAATCTACAACTGCGTCAGGGAGTCGACTCCTTATTATTACATTATTATTTTATTATTGCTTATATTTGTTTTGGATAGCCATTTGGCCATTTTGTGGGAAAGTAATTGTCCTTTTGGCTTTCTGCTATTGATGTTTGTGTTTCTTTCCCTTTGATGTTTCTGATGGGAGCTGTGGGTTAATTGTATCGATTCCTGGCCATTGCCTTCACTTCAATTTTGTTGGCTTAGTTGTTCGAGCTTTTTACTTGCAGCCGGGCGGCTGGGTTCGAATCCCACGATAGGCGGGATAATTTCCAGCTATGCTTCTTTCCTTTGTTATGTCTGCCCTGTCGGAAGGTTGTATTTTTTCCCTTTGGACCAACCGTTTCTGAGTCACTGAAGTTTGGATATGACAAACTGATAGTTATTTTAGGAAAGGGTTTGCAAGTCTGAAGCATTATCCAGCAGCCGATACAGATCAAATGATTTCGTATGTTGGATTTTTAAATGTGAGTGGTTGCGCTTGCAAGAAAGCATACATATGCCAGTTTAATTGTTGTATGAAGCAAATACTACAACTCGCAGAAACAAGTACTGCAACACTGAACTGAATCCCATTGCCACGGAGAGAATCTGTGCCAGACCAGCTAGTTTTGCCCATTTAGCCCTCATCAGAAGTCATCGAATGTTTCCAAAATTCTGCAGTGGCATCAATGATCCCGAAGGACTAGAAAATACTACACACATTATTATGAAAAGGTCATCTCATAAATCCAGATAATTGTAACAATTCACATGCATAACCTACACATTATTTTGGTGCATTTCATAACAGTCATAAGAAGAGGATGTTATAATGACTACAGAAATTTTGTTTCTTAGCAGAAACGAGTAAATTATGTTTGTCTACACATTACTTTTAATCTACATACTTTGTTTGGTTATAATATATAAAAAGTTTAGCCACGATGCAAAACAGTAATATAGTGTATTTCGTGAATTTGTCACCATTACTTGTGTATGCAGTAAGAAAAATACCTTTTATCAATTCGATCACTCTCAGTAGATAGTAATACTTCCTATTTTACTTAAAATACTTATTGCGTTGCATCCATTTGCATTAACAGTTTACTCTATTTTTGTTTTTCGTTTACTTCGTAACTTGGTTCATTCATTCCTTCCAAGTGTTCCTTAACTTCCTCATGTTAGTTATTTTATCAAACATCCAAACCTTTCATGTACCACTGTTTTGTTGTTTTAGTTATCAACTGTGATGCCAGTTCTTCGTATTCTTGCTGATTCGTTGATACTTAAGATTTCATTTACATACCTGGTATACGTGTAATGTAAAATGTTGAGAATTACATGTTAACGTTCTGTATTTCAAGTTCACATAGTGAAAGAAGAAATGGAGACAATGATCATGAATTGATACAATTAACCCACAGCTCCCATCAGAGATACCAAAGGGAAAGAAAGACAAACATGAAACAACAGACACTAATGGAAACATCAATAGCGGAAAGCCAAAAGGACAGTTACTTTCCCACAAAATGGCCAATAGGCTATCCAAAATAAAATAATATAAGCCACACAATCACTCAAAGACAAACCATAACAAAAATAAACCGTGACTGAAGAACCACCTTGAAACGGTCAGTGGAAACGAATTCCACTGGGGGGGGGCTTAAATTGATTTTACGTGGCCACAATCCTCGCCCTTACTTCCGTCGCGATTAAGACAAATAATTTGTTCAGTCCGCATGAAGGCTTCCTAACTCATCAAGTCTGGTTTAACACTCTTTTTATCCAGGAAATCAACTAAATATTTATTACCTTTACCACTTTCTGGGCTAATTCAGCCGACGACAAATTGTTGATATTTTTCTTATTTTTCCAAGAAAACGGGACATGATTCCTGATCATTGCCTTCACTTCTATTTGGCACCTCATGCAAATTGTCTCCGTAGTTTGCAGGAAATGTCAAATCCTGTGTTTTGGGGAAATAAGAATCATATTTCAAAATGTCATCTGCTTAAAAAATACTCAGCATGCAGAGTGTTAAGGTTAAAGGCATTTATTCTGCAACAGTAGAACACACCGTGTGTTCATAATTGTTTTATTGCCCCATGTGATATACTGACCGTAGCAGATCAAAGGCGGCCCTTAATAGGGTGATAAGTAGCTCTTGTTGTATCCCCTGACTGAGGCACTTAAGAGGATAATCAATAATGTACACCAGTCAACAGTAAGTAATTTATTGATTTTCCCCAAGGAGGCTCCATACCTGTTGAAGACAGAGGATTTCTTTCCAGTCAGCTCTGAGGGCTACATGATATTATGTAATGAAATGAAAGTTCTCAATAATCAAGCATAAATGCCTTTAAGATCACAAAAATGATGCCTAGAGCAGAAACGGGGACTATTTGTTGAACATTATTCACAAACATGTGATGCAATAACATATTAACATTGGTACCTATTTTCTTCATTGTTAGTTAATCTTCCTCTTGGTATCATTGGTAGGCTGTAATCTTTGACCGTGGCTTTTCCTGGAAATCTATTTCTGTAATTGTATACTATGTTCAATCCGTTTAACGGCTTCCCCTTTCGCATTTCCATAAAAGAGCATTTGCGGCGGTCACCCCACTTAAAACAGAATTTGCAAGAGGATTCAGGTTTTCATGTAAATCGGATAATATTATGACATAAATTTGTGCTAGTCTACAACTATTTCCCTCTTTCTTCAGATTGATATTCAGATTGCTATCGAGTTTGCGTTTATAATAACCCATTATGATCAGTTATAAGCTTGTCGCACTACCAATTTCGTAATATTCTCCACGAAGTTTTCCGTGGAAAATTAACAAATTGGCGGGAGGACATGTGAGATTTTCCTGTCAGCTAGACTCCTGACCAAAGTCCTTGCATTTTGCAGACCTCACTTACAGTGTACATTGCGAGCAAAGGTGAGTGCGCAGTTTGTGTGGAATCACATGGTATGCGTCTTATATGTTTTATATTTCGAGGTGCGCCTTTTCGCGCGGATTTCTTTTAGCAGACGAATTATAGACATCGTGCTCTACGGGAATTTATTAATTGCACGTCTTATGTTGACTCTGATAGGCAATGTCATTCTAGCTCTAATTAATGTTCTTGAAAAAAGTCGGAGTGCAATGTAATTTCGACAGTTTACCTGTCCAAATGACAGTTTTGCAAACTATTCAAATCAGATTATATTTCGCAATTTAAAAAAGCAAGGACCGTTTCACTGGCCAGCTCTACAATAAAACTCTGCTATCAAGCATAAATAAGACAAATAATATATACCCTTGTAAACTCCAGCGTAAGTATATAAAAGTGGGGTTTAAGGGGTCAGATTATATAGATGTATTTTCGTGACTTAAGACTTAAATTTTGAAACTAGTTAAGACATACAAATAGCGCGTATCTTTTATTTTTCTTTAAAAGGTCATCTTTTTATTTGACCTTTTCCTCAATACGTTTAGTAGAAAAATACATGTAGAAATCCCCCTGTACACCTGGCCATTAGCATTTACCATAATGGTCATAAATTTTTTGTATTGACAGACTTTATCAGAGAAGGCAAAGTTCAGACTAAACAGTTTGATCAGACACTTTTCTGTTTTCAATACCATCTGTATCTTTTGAACACATATCCATGTTTTCAAATTTCAGGATATTACTTTTGTCCAAAATTCCTGAAGTTTTAGAATAATTAGCAAGACCACATTGTTTTAATGACATAATTTTGTTGCATATCACCGTAATGACCGGTTTGAGATAGCACGCTTGGGGTATTATGGCTGTCATACAGCCAAGAGAGGGCAGTCGGTGCCCTAGGGATGTGGTTTCATTATTATTATTGGGGAAAAGCTCAGTAAAAGAAGTTCCCTTTATTGTGTCTCCTCTTAACCTTCTAACAGCTGAGGTAAGATAAGCCTTTGAATTGCGCTATGGTCCGAAAGACTGTTCATTGGAGGCTATTATGATTGGCAACTCTCACAAAAATGAGAAAACTCTAACGACGCATCTCAAGAAAATATTTATTCAAGAGGGCACATGATAGCCAGTGGCAAGGATGGACACTAAGATGTCATCATGACTTTTTAAATAGATGGATAACCCTGATCAGACTGCTCATCATTACTTCATGTTTTAAATAACATCAGACAAATAGTCTAGGTAAAAGTAAACAGAGGTGTCTTAGGTATGGCTTGAGTCAAAGCTGTTATACCCTAGAAGTCAGAAAAAATCGGGTTAAAATCACTGCTATAACTAAACTGTTTAAACTATGATCAGTATAATTTATATATAATGTCAACTAACCCCTAATATTGAAATGACCCCTATATAAATGTTAAGTGCAGGATTTCAATTTTACATTTCAGGGTGGTAAATTCAATTTTCCAATATTTGCTGGCATTTCCGGTATTCGCCGGTATCTCCGGTAAATGCTACCGTCATGGAAAATGCTTATATTGCCAGCCTTGTTTACGCCAAGTGCCCTCCTTTGGAACTGTTCAAAAATGGTCTCAAAAACCAATTTTGAAAGGTCCCAAAGGCGGCCTTGCATAAGAAATACTGTACTATGAAACTATATGAGCCGCTACGCGATAAAAAAAGTCTTTGGCTCTTTAACTCAGTGATAATAATGGTTACCTTCTGGCCTTTGGCCTGTTGAAAGACTTATTTTGTTTATATTGGGGTCTAGCGTCCCCGTCAACACTATTTAGGTCACTTGCAGCCCAATCTATTTCTTAGTGCCCTGATGGGCGGGAGCCAGTTGAAAGACTGTAGTAGATTGAATCTTCATGCGGACAAAAAGGCTCTGACCAGGCTTTTTGTTGATACGCGGGCTAATTTTAGGCCTTCCTTGCCGCCGAAGTTATAAATGTCAGTTTCGTATGGCGTGCATTGGATAATATTTTGTTGACAAACAAGACAAGATATATACAAACTCCAATGGCTCGAACACCCATTGGAACGTTTCCATGAAATTTGTACGAGACAAAGTAGTTCGAACCACTGAAGGTTAATTATAGCGTTAAGCCTGGATACTGTTTCAATTGTCTTTGAAAAAAACGGTAAGTTGTGCGTACTCTTATTTTGTGTGTACTCATTAGAATCGCCTCATCGAGGCGATTCTAATGAGAACACACAACATACATTTTTGGGATAAACTAGGAAAGTTATCCCAGATATAGGATACAATTATGGGATTTTTTCCAAGAAACTAAAGAATGAGTTCGAAACAGGCGTAGTAAACGAACCCTCGGTGTTCGATTCATCGAGGTTTCACTGTACATGTATTTTACGTTGAAAATATGAAATAAAATGATCATTTGTCCAAAATAAATCATTCTATTACTAATTGTGTTTATACATTGGACCCAGTATTCATGTACGGGGATCACGAGGTGTACGTGGAGGTCGCATTTTATGCACCATTGATCACGGCATGAATGAGGAGAATCTGTGAAGTTTTGAACGTCCCAAAAAATCTGAAACCCTAATCCTCAATTCTGAAACGTTAGAATGGATAAGCCACCTACCCTCTCATGCTGCTGAAACGTAAGAATGAGTTACCTACCTACCCTCACCCTTATTGCTTAAACGTAAGGATGGGTCAGCTACCTAACCTCACCGTCATTACTGAAACGTAAGAACGGGTTCGCTATCTACCCTCACTCTTATTTCTTTAAAGTAAGAATGAGTTAGCTACCTACCCTCACTCTTATTGCTGAAACGTAAGAATTGTAAGCTACCTATCCTCACCCTTATTGTTGAAACGTAATAATAGGTTAGCTACCTATCCTCGTCATTATTGCTGAAACGTAAGACCGGCTTAACTACCTATCCTTACCATTTTTGCTGAAATGAAAGAGTGGGCCAGCTGCCTACCCTCAGCATTATTAATTGAACGTGACCTAGTCTCACCCTTATTGCTGAAATGTGAGAGCAGTGTAGCTTCCCACCCTCACCATTTTTATAGGCCCTTTTGAAAAAAGGTGTTATTTAAGGCCTCTCGGCGTCCGTCTGTCCGCCCGTCCGTGAGTTTTTAGCTCACCAGAGCCGAAGGCTCCGGGGGAGCTTATAGGATAGGCAGTTGTCTGTCGTCGCCATCGTCTGTCGTCGTCGTCTCACGTCAACACTTTCAAACGACATCTCCTCTGAAGCCACTGGGCCGATTCAGCCCAATTTTCATCTGTAGCATCCTTGAGCTAGGGGGTTGAAACTTTGTGTTTTTAATGAAAATCGGCTCATTAGTTTGGTTGCTATGGCAACTTAGAGTTTCCATAGACTTATAATGGGGAACATTGAAAAATGGCATTTACTGCTAAGCCTCTGCAGATATTTTGACAAAACTTTCATAGAAATGTTCCTTAGGCAATCTACTATCTGCCATATGATTTTAGCCCTACTGCTCGTTTCTGTTGGTTGCCATGGAAACCAAAATGAAAAAAAAAATAGAAAGAAATACTTCAAAAATCATCTCCTCAGAAACTGTATGCTCTATGAGGCTAAGAGTTTTTGGAAATATTCACCATATTTGCCTATACAGGTTTTGTGTTTTTTTTATGAAATTCGGCTATTTAGTTTGGTTGCTATGGCAACTTAATTTTCCATAGACTTTTAATGGGGAAAATTAAAAATGGCATTTGCTGCAAAGTCATTGCAGATATTTTTACAAAACTTTTATAGAAATGTTCCTTGAGTAAACGTTTCTCAGCCATATGCTTTTATGCCAACGTGGAGGTCCCCCAATTTGTGCCGGGGCCATGACCCATCCCCTCCACTTCATAAAAGGCCATATAACTCAGAAACCATTCAGATCCCCACCCCAACACCATATATATTCTTGTTCCTTATGATAAGACGCATTCAGTGACACCAACCTGGGGGTCCCCAAGGATGTGCCGAGGTCAAGCCCACCCGCTCCATTCCATAAAAGGCCCAACATCTTGGAAACCTTACAGATCCCCACCCCTAAACCATATATATTCTTGTTCCTTATGAATAGACGCATTCATTGACACCAATAAGGGGATCTTCCTGGATGCGACGGGGCCTTGTCTCACCCCTCTTCTTCATAAAGGCCATATATCTCAGAAACAATTCAGATCCCTGCCCCATAACCATATCTTGAAAAGATACATTCACTGACACCAACTTGCGGCCTCCCGGGGGGGGGGGGCCTTACCCCACCCCTCCACATCACAATAGGCCATATATCTCAGAAATCATTCAGAGCCCAACCGCAAAACCACACATATTCTTGTTCCTTATGATAAGACACATTCAGTGACACCAACCTGGGGGTCCCCTGGGATGCGCCGGGGTCATGCCCCACCCCCTCCATTTCATAAAAGGCCCAATATCTTGGAAACCTTACAGATCCCAACCCCAAAACCATATATATTCTTGTTCCTTAATATGAATAGACGCATCCATTGACACCAATTTGGGGGTGTTCCTGGATGCGGCGGAGCCTTGTCCCACCCTCTTCACAAAAGACCATATATCTCAGAAACCATTCAGATCCCAGCCCCATAACCATATATATTCTTGTTTCTTATGATAAGATGCATTCAGTGAGATTAACCCGGAGGTCCCCCAGGATGTGCCGGGGTCGTGTCCCACCACTTCATTTCATGAAAGACTCAATATCTCGGAAACCTTACAGATCCCCACCTCTAAACCATATATATTGTTGTTCCTTATGATAAGACACATTCACTGACATCAACCTGAAGGTCTCCCGGGTCATGCCAGGGTCTTGCCCCATCCATCAACTTCACAAAAGACCATATATCTCAGAAACTGTTCAGAGCCCCGCCCCAAAACAATATATATATTCATCTTTCTTATGATAAGGCGCATTCAAATAACACTAGCTTGCAAGTCATTCGGGGTGCCCTGGCTATGCCCCACTGCTTTACTTCATTAAAATCCATATATCTCAGAAATCATTCAGATCCCAACCCATAAACTATAATAGCCCCTGCCCATCGGGGTTTGAAGAAATAGATGGGCTGCGTAATGCTTCAACGCAGAGCTGAAACCGACCCGCACTCGAGTACTGGTAAATCGCTTAGAGGATCTAAACCTGCCCAGGCAATGTGGTGCGAGTCGGACCGTCCATGCTTAAAAACCTTATTGGTTTCATTGGGTGGCGGGGCTTGAGACGTTATTTCATCTCAATGTCGGGTAAAAGTCCCGCAAAAATGGAAGCAACGTCTCCAAAATGACCTTTACAGTGTTGACGGGGACGTTAAACCTCAAATCAAACAAAACAAGTCCTTATGATAAGACTCGTTCAATCACACCACCCTGGGGGTCGCTTTGTGCTGGGCAATGTGCCCCGCCCCTCCAGTTTAAAAGGCCATATATTTCAGAAACCATTCAAATCACAACCCCATAATCATATACATGTATGTTCTTGTTCCTTATCAATAGCACGCCAACTTCGGGGTCAGCAGGGGCCATTCCTCTCCCCTCCACTTCATAGAAGGGCCTCATATATGAGAAACTGTTCAGATTCCCACCCGTAAACCATATATATTCTTGGTCCTTTTGATAAGACACATTTAGGGACAACACTCTTGGGCTTTCCTGGGATCAACAGGGCATGCCCCAACCCCTCCACCGCTTAAGATGCCTTATATCTCTGGCATACAGATCCCCACTGCTACACCATATATGTATATATTCTTGTTCCTTATGATAAGACGCATTTAGTGATACCAACCAGGGCTCCAAATACATAAGACTAAGCTGGGACTTTATAAATAGTGACACCATGATGTAGATCATTGCATATTATTTCTAGGTACAGTCCATTGAATATTAGCATTATGCATTCGAAAATTGACGTAATCTTTTCGTTTCAGGCTAACATGTACACTTCATATTTTCCATTTCTGTGGTGTATTTCTTCCTTTCAAAGGATATCCCTTTTATAGAACATATTTAGCGTCACTACAGCTGATGTGTGGGAATGTGTGGCGGCCGTAAACAGTCTCCCTGCCCTACATCATAGTCTAGTTTATATTTTCTTGTCCTTTGGGATCATTGATTCAATTGTGGAATTTTGAAAATATTTTAGGGTCACTGATGAGGCCTAATTGGCCGAAACTAGCTAGTCTGGCCTAGAAAACATGTACACTTCATATTTTCCATTTTTGTGGTGTATATCTTGCTTCCAAAGGATAACCCTTTTATGGAACATATTTAACGTCACTACAGCTGATGTGTGGGAATGTGTGGCGGCCGTAAAAAGTCTCCCTGTCCTACATCATAGTGTAGTTTATATTTTCTTGTCCTTTGGGATCATTGATTCCATTGTGGAATTTTGAAAATATTTGAGGGTCACTGATGAGGGCTAATTGGCCGAAACTAGCTAGTGTGGCCCAGAAAACATGTACACTTCATATTTTCCATTTCTGTGGTGTATTTCTTGCTTCCAAAGGATAACCCTTTTTTTTATTTTGGTTTGGGTTTTACGGCCCTTTCAATATTATTTCACTCATATCGAGCCGATCGTTAATCAGAGGTGGGCGAAAACCGGAGTACCCGGAGAAAAACCACCTAACCTTCCGTTGCAGAACTTGGCGTCTCACGTGTGGCCCGAGCGAGGCTCGAACCTACGGCGGTGAGAGACCTAATGACTAAGAGTCAGCGCTCTTATCCACTAGGCCACGGAGGCCCGTGGATAACCCTTTTATAGAACATATTTACCCTTCTTACAGTTTACATCCCATCCAGCTGAAACTTGATTAAATGTTAGACCATGATGTGAGGCAGTGCATGTTGTTCCAATTACGCAGTTCACCAAATATTACCGGGGTTATGTTCCTTATGCTCCTGCAAACTTTTCGTTTTCAGCGAACTCCTACAATTTACATCTGATCAAGCTAAAACTTCTTGATTTATAATTACACGTATTGTTTTGAGGTTGCGGTCCACCAAATATCAGCATGTTACACATATTGTTTTGCGGTTGCAGTCCACCAAATATAAGCAGTAATTGGCCTTTGAAAATTTCATACGCTAACTCTTCCTATAGTTTACATTAGATCAAGCTGAAATATTGTAAAAAGTTACCTCGAGCAGCACATACCATTTTGAGGTTACAGTCCGCCAAACATAAGCAGAGTTATTCTTGCACACCAGACAAGGAAATCCGTGATTTTACCCTGGGATAGAAATTTATGTTCTGACCCTGGTGTTCCGACCAAGGCAACTAACATAAATGCGCTTCAATTCTATTCAACTGCCGGAACTACTTCCGCACTACTTTTATTCTGTAAACAGCATACATGTGTGACCTGTAAAACTAACCGGAGGTGTTGTGCAAGAAAAAGAATCCAATATGGGGTTCTGTTGCAGATGGGCGTTTCCAACCCTCGGGATGACCGTGCTGAGCGGAACCTCGGCTTAGCCTCGGTTCCCCTCAGCACGGTCATCCCTCGGGTTGGAAACGCTCATCTACAACAGAACCCCATATCAGATTCTTATATTCCCGTATCACTTTTCATTTCCAGCTAATTCCTCCTACAGTTTACATCCCACCAAGCTGAAAAGATGCTTTATAATAAGACCATGATGTGAAGCAGCGCATTTTGTTTAAGAGGTTATAGTCCATCAATTATTGGTAGAATTTATGTTCATCTGTCCTTCCAAGAACTTTTCTTTTCTACTATTTGTCAGCATACATGTATGTGTTAGAGCCTAATACTTGCTAATGGCGAATAATGCCCCGCTTGTGGAGCTCTTGTTATTGAAATGCAAAACCTTTAGCTTCCTACCCGCAGCATTTAGCTACAACGTCCTTATTACTAAACACGCCTATACAAATACATTGTAAACTTTACAGCCGAAGAAACGAAAATGTTTAGATGAAAAAGTGTGATTTTTTTCTTATTTCTGTTCAAAATATATATTTAGAGCAGAAATAAGAAAAATAAGGTATACCCCTGTAAACCCCATTTTTTTCTATATAAAAGTGGGGTTTATGTGGGTCAAAATTATATAGGCGTGTTTTCGTGATGGTGAGAGCGTATTAGCTGCCTACCGTCAGCATTTGGTTTGTACAGTATATAAAATTTAAAGACATGTAGCTGAATAGACCCGCTTGTGTCAGTACCTGGTCGTAAACCCTGGATATACGTTTTCTCTTGACGGGGCTCAAAAAGGTGTATAACGAAAAAAGCCGTTACAAATGCAATGTAAATTTTACCGCCGAAAACATGAAATAATAAGATGAAAAAATGGGATAAATTTCTTATTGTTGCTCAAAATATATATTATGGATACACGAGGTGGTTCTAACGAGTACCCACAATCTATATTTTAGAGCAAAATAAAAAAAATAAGGTTTACCCCTGCCAACCCTAGTTTTGCTATATAAAACAGGGGTTCAAGGGGATCAAAATTATTGTGTTTTCGTGATGTATCGGTTGTGTTCAGCATTTTCATAAGCAGTGCAAAACTTTCTACATGTTCTAGCGCGCGCATGAGCAGCTCAATTTTCGAAAAACATTTGCAGATATACTCTTGTAAATACCAGTTCTTGCAGTGTGGGTCTGAAATGTTAATGAGTGTTGCTTATTGCACTGCCTAGTTGGTGGAATATGATCATCGTCTGGAATGCTGGCAGCACCCCTTAAAATAGAAGTGAAGGCAATGACCAGGAATCGATACAATTTACCCACAGCTCCCATCAGAGACACCAAAGGGAAAGAAACACAAACATAAAACAACAGACCCTAATGGAAACCCAACAGCGGAAAGCCAAAATGACCGTTACTTTCCGACACAATGGCCAACTGGCTATCCAAATCCAAATAATATAAGCGATACGGCACTCAAAGACAAACTATAACAAAAAAAAAAAAAAAAAAAAACGCGACAGAAGATCCGCCTTGGAACGGTCAATGAAACGAATTCCACTGGGGGGTTAAATCGATTTTACGTGGTCATAATCCTCGCCTTTACTTCCGTCGCGATTTAGACAAATAATTTGTTCAGTCCGCGTGAAGGCCTCCTAACTCATCAGTGCAACATCCCCGTGAACACAAAAAAATCAAACAACCACAGAGATGAAACAACGGTGGAACTCGACAGCAAGAAACCACTGAAATGCTGGAGCAAAAGAAAAACAACAATTAAACTCCGATGGGCTCGACCAGAGACAGAGCATCAGGCACCAACCAACATTACATAGAATTAGATTCTAACTCTCGGTAAGCCTTTACCCTGGAACCGTCACAGAATCTGAGGCCTGACCCACCGGAGGGAAGCAAAGTTGCCAATCGTGACCATGCATGCAGTCTGTCGTATAACATTTATATTGTACCCAATCTTTTAATATCGAAGAATGATTACGAAATTGGGTGCTGATTTCATTGCGGTTATATATTTTTCTGAATTTATATACTAAATCACCATAAAATTCGGGTTCCGATAGACCTTGTTGCAGAAGAGATTTGTCCAATATTGAATTTTAAAATTAAATCAGAATGGCGTCTATCAAATTTTGAAAAGGCTTTGCGTAGTTTATGGTACCTATAACCCTGATTAGGAAGTTTAGCAGTTAACAATTTATTACTAGTGTTGAAGTCAGTTACATAACTACACACTCTGGCAAATCGAATTAATTGCGAAATATAAACGCCGTAGGATGGCGCACGAGGAACATCACCATCCAAAAAAGGAAAATCATCGCGTTTATCATAAATTGTGCAAGAAGCAAAAACCTTTAAACCTTTCTACAATAGAATAATATGATCTATGAAAAATGTTATCCTTTTGAAGCAAGGAATACACCACGGAACTGAAAATTGTGAAGTGCTCTGGTTTTTCTGGGCCAAACTATCGGTCAGTAAGGTCTCATCATTGACCCTTAAATATTAATAAATAGTTCCACAATGCAAATCTAGAAAAATATAATCTCTCCTCCCCGTCCTATTTTGTTCCCAATATGACAGTCATACTCTCGGTTTTAAGCAGTAACTTCATAACACAAATCTGGATGTCCTATTCTGAACCTTTTCAATTTCTTCTTGGAGAACCTCACCTTGGGTTTCACACGCACAACTACCATAATACAAAATGGGGCGACTACTGCCTCTTTTAAAATCTTGGTTTTGTTTGTATTGGAGTTTAACGGCCTAGTCAACACTATTTAGGTCATTTTTGAGCCAATCAATTTACCTATCCCCACTTTTCTTGGGTAGGTTTTACCTTAGCATTTAACCAGTACAGTGCACATTCTTTAGCCAGACACTGACAATTGCCCTTCTTGAATCAGCGGAAGAGGGGTATGACCGTAGAAAAGATTTCATGATCAATCTCCACGAAAGAAAGTTGCCGACTCCGGCAGGTATCGAACCCGCGTCCTCCTAGGTGTCTCAAGAACATTCCAAAACAGCCATGGTAAACTAGGCATCGGTGTTCGAGTCATAGTCGTTTTAGTGGGAAGGACTTACCGCCATCATAGGACACTTAAAACCAACTACAGTGAGGTAAGCTAAAACTGCTAACCCTTTCCGAAACGCCAACTTTTCGTTTCATCTTGTAGATAACAAAATTGAAAATGGTTCAAATGAGCACAGGGAAGAAATGTTTCCAAGGAATTCCTTCTCAGGGTCGTCAAATGTAGGAATTGTATGGTAAACTGTTAAGGAATGCCTTGGGAAACAAAGGCACATTACAGGAAGAAAATGGGACCATTGGTTTTATTGCGACTATTCAAAGGATGTCACATGACTAGCGGGAAATCTCTAGAAATGACCTTTGTCCATTGTCTACCAAGTTTGACGGAGACTTGGCAAGTAGTTAAGGTCTAGTCATTTTTTTTGTATTTGCATTTAAATAAGCACAAAGTGCGTTCAAACATTTCGGATCATCACTCTTTCTGAATGTTCCTGCAATAAGATTTCCTTCGCTTTCCAGTTGTCCATCTGGGCTACTTAAGACGAAGTTTGCACATTTTAGGGCTGGACCTCGTTTCAACGTTGTACATTTCTCTGAAATAATTGTAGTAGCTCTTAAAATCCGTTGAATAAATATTTATGGTAGCTATCCAAGGTTTCTCATCATCGATACAGCCTATTGATTCCATAAATATTCGCTAGTTCCCACCGAGTCATCATCCACCCCAGGTCAGCATCAATACTATCATAATTGTCATCATAAATCTCTTCCCGCACTGCTGGTAGTTATCATTTACAGCAAACTTGAAAAGTGGTTCATCCTGTCACAACTCCTGCTTTTTTGTCCAATGGCAGGGCATTTTGTACTATGTCCGGGTCTTCGGTTGCACCTAGAGCACTGTGGAATTTGCGGATTTGAATTTCGCGATTTGAACTTAATTTTGACTGTTTTTATTGCTGTTGTTGTTGTTATGTTGGTAAAACATTCGCCCTGCACCCTGAATTTCATCAAGGTGTTTATCTGATTGGTGCAGAACTTGGTCTCTGTCTACTCACTGACATAGCTGTTTCCAAATGCAAATCCGATTTTAACTGCAGTTTTTCTGATAGGTCTTTATCTAGAATTCTAATAACAATTCTGACCCTCGGGGTAGTTAGGTGAGTGAATGTGTCGTGTATCGTAAGTCACTAGGGCGTCCAGCTGATAGTTAGTTAGTGTTTCAGTTTTACGTCCCATCAACAGCTAAGGTCATACGGAGACGGGACCTCGGTTTAAAGACTCATCCGAAAGTCTGGAGAAGCCCGGGATCGAACCTGCGACCCCTGGTTTACAAGGCGAGTAGCGTAACCACTCGACCACGGAGGCTTCTACGTCCAGCTGATATTGACTTAAAGTTTGGCAAGGCTTGATGTCCTTGAAGTAGGTAGAGAAAGAAGACAACCGTTATTTCTTCTTCTTGTGCTTCATTTTCATTCATTTTTTTTTTCTTTCTGCCTTGTCCCTTCTCTTTCATCTCCTCTTCTGTCTCTTCTATCTCTTTTCTCTCTTTCTCTGGGAGACGTCGCAAAATGACAGATATAATAAGCAACAAATGTTTGGAGCTCAAATCTAAATAAAATTTTGGGACTGGGATGGGGAAGAACTGGACCGGCCCAGTCCTTCCCCACCCCGGATATTTCAGTTTAATAAAAAGTCTTGTGATAAATTTTCATCGCTATTTAAAGCATAAATTGGTATTAACTAGACAGATAAAATAAGCAACAAATGTTTGGCCCTCAGATCTAAATAGGAATTTGGAGTTTTGGGGTGGGGAAGAACTGGGCCAGTCCAGTTTTTCTTCCCCACCCCAGATATTTCTGTTTACTAATTATTATTGTGTTTTATTCTTTTAATATGAAAGCAACAATTTGGTCAGAATAACAGAATTAAATGAATCACCCAATGAATTAACAACCTGGGGTAGGGTACGTAGACTGGGCCTACCAAGTACTCTCCCATCTAAAAGACTTTTAAAATTCAGAAATTTTCATTTTGTTGTCAATATCTGCATTATTATTATTTACAGTTTATATTTGAAGTTTTTATTCTATTGAGGTGAAAGTACTAATTTAGGCAGAAAGAAACCCTGTGCATCTTACCCACCCGGACATCTTCAGCGATACAACTGACATAATTGTACAACACTACTCAAGGGTAGGGGAGAAACGGGCTGGCCCAGTTCTTTCCCACCCCAGACACCTTCAGCGCCATAATTGACTTAACAGTACAACACTACCCAAGTGTGGGGAAGAAACGGGCCGGCCCAGTTCTTCCCCACCCAAGACATCTTTAGCCATATAATTGACATTTACTGTATAACACTAACCAAGGGTGGGGAAGAACTGGGCCGGCCCATTTCTTCCCCGCCCCAGACACCTTCAACGTCATAATTGACTTAACAGTACAATACTGCCCAGGGTGGGGACGAAACGGGCCGGACCAGCTCTCCCCCCTCTAGACACCTTCAGCGTCATAACTGATTTAATTGTACATCATTACCCAAGGGTGGGGGAAAAACGGGCCGGCCCAGTTCTTCCCCACACCAGACATCTTCAGCGATATAACTGATATAACTGTACAAAACTACCCAAGGGTGTGGAAGAAACGGGCCGGTCCAGTTCTTCCCCAGCCCTAGTCTCCAAATTCTATTTAGATTCGAGCATCAAACATTTGTTGCTTATTACATCTGTTTAGTTTTAAAATACCAGTTTCGTATGTCTTAAAAAGCGAAGAAATTTTTTTATCACAAGAATTTTGAGTAAACAGAAAAATCTGGGGTGTGGAACACACCCCCATTCTCCAAATTCTATTAAGATTTGAGCTCCAAACATTTGTTGCTTATTATATCTGTTTAGTTTATACCAATTAATGTCTTAAAGCAAAGGAAATCTATCACAAGAATCATGAGTAAACAAACATTTGGGATGGGGAAGAATTGGGCCGGCCCAGTTCTTCCCCGCCCCCAGTATCCAAATTCTATTTATATTTGAGCTCCAAACATTTGTTGCTTATTATATCTGATTAGTTTATACCAATGTTTGTCCTAAAAAGCAAAGGAAATTTGTCACAAGAATTATTAGTAAACAGAACAATCTGGGGTAGGGAAGAACTGGGCCGGCCCAGTTCTTCCCAACCCCCCAGTCTCCAAACTCTTGAAATTTCAGCACAAAACATTTGTTGCCTATTATATCTGTTTAGTTAATGCCAATTTATGTCTTAAAAAGCGAAGAAAATGTATCTCAAGAATTTTTAGTAAGCAGAAAAATCTGGGGTGGGGAAGAAATAGGCCGGCCCAGTTCTTCCCCACCCCACTTTCCAAAATATATTTAGATTTTAAGCACTAAAGATTTGTTTCTTATTCTATCTGTTTAGTTAATAGATTATGTCATAAAAAGCTAAGAAAATTAATCATAGATACTGGAATTGAGATGAAAATTTCCTTGGACCTCCATATATTGTATGGCATAGAAAAAAATTTGCCATTCAAGCTGTTATGCTCGACTTCACCAGTTTTTCAGAGTACCTTTCTCTTTCTGCCACGTGTATTAAGCGGTAAAGGGCTGCCGACTTTCTGGATCAGCCAGGCACAGTCTGAATGTTCCATTCTCTGCATATTGATTGATGTCAGCTCTAGTACCTTGCAATTCAGTATAAGTGCAGGTCAAAACAAAAGCTTACATTTAAGTTGTTTTCGTCTATTATCGATCGGCACGGTAGCCAAGAGAATAGAAGTGAAGGCAATGATGAGGAATCGATTGAATTAACTCACATCTCCCATCAGAGACACCAAGGGAAAGAAACACAAACATGAAACAACTAGACCCTAATGGAAACATCAATAGCGGAAAGCCAAAAGGACAGTTACTTTCCCACAAAATGGCCAATTGGCTATCCAAAGCAAAATAATATAAGCGATACACACACTAAAAGACAAGCCATAACAAAAATTAACCACGACAGAAGAACCGCCCTGGAACGGTCAGTGAAACGAATTCCACTGTGTGTGTGTGTGGTGGTGGTGGTGGTGGTGGTGTATGTGTGTGTGTGTGTGTGTGGGGGGGGTACTTAAATCGATTTTACGTGGCCACAATCCTCGCCCTTACTTCCGTCGCGATTTAGACAAATAATTTGTTCAGTCCGCCTGAAGGCCTCCTAACTCATGAGTGCAACATCTCCGTAAACACGAAATCAATCAACCACAGAGATGAAACAACGGTGAGGACTCGACAGCAAGAAACCTCTGAAATGCCGGAGCAAAAGAAAACCAACAGTTAGACTCCGATGGGCCCAAACAGAGACAGAGCATCAGGAACCAACCAACATTACATAAAATTAGATTCTCTCTAATTCTCGGTAAGCCTTTACGCTGGAACCGTCATAGAATCTGAGGCCTGACCCACCGGTGTGCAATTAAAGAGGGACGCAAAGTTGTCAACCGTGATTGTGTTAACTACCATGCATGCAGTCTGTCGTATAACATTTATGTTGTATCCAATCTTTTTATATCGAAGAATGACCCCACGAAACCGGGCACCGAAGCCACTGCAACCACACACCCTTCCGAACCCACATACCAAGCCACCACAGAACTCGGGTTCCGATAGACCTTGTTGCAGAAGAGATTTAAGTCCAACATTGAACCCCGAAATTAAATCGGAACGTCGTCTATAGAATTTTGAAAAGGCTTAGCATAGTGGTGCCTCACTGGTGTAGTGGTAATGCTACTCGCCTTGTAAACCAGGGATCGCTGGATCTATCCCGGGCTTTTCCAGACTTTCGGATGAGTCTTTAAACCGAGGTCCCGTCTCCGCTGTCACCTTAGCTGTTGGTGAGACGTAAACCTCAAACACTCACTCTCACGGATGCCCAGACCGAATGCACACTACCAACCTTTAATGTGTCAGAGTCGGTATATCTAAGTGAGGATTTTTACCTATTTCAGGCCGCCAAGTGGCCTCAATGTGGTTATTGATAGCAGGGGAATCCAATGTTTTCCATTCTTCTATAGAGATTTGCTTATCAAACAGATAAAACATTGATGGCAGGTTATAAATACCCAGAATTTCCTTTATCAGGGTGAACCAACTCTTATCTATCTATTCATAGCCAGTTGCCTTTCAGCAATTTCATATTCTAGAAAATGTTTGTTTCGAGAGATACTCAAAAAAAGTTTCAGGGTATTCCTGTGTATGATAGTTTCAATTGGTAACCAGGGTAATACCCTTCTTGGTTTTGTTTGATAGTACCTGAATCAGTCTAAGGGGTTTTCACTGAAATAGTTCTAGGGTTTCAACATCTTTTTTTCTTAAGGGATAGGACTTCTGACTTATATACCACCCGCGGGACCACAAAAGTAGACCACATTTTCCACTGTAGAACCCCGCCCCGATAAGAGTCTCGCGGCCTACGCTTATCTTCTCTTTTCTTTCCCTTTCCTTTTGACATTCCTACTAATTCCAAGATGTACTGTACATTTCTTTCTTTCTTTCTTCCGGTTTCGTCTTAACCCCAGGAGGGAACACAGACGGTGTACATTACATTCACTCCAGTTTTGCAGGATGAAAGCCTACACAGTAATCATGTATTTACTGTAGGATTCTTTAACCTGCACAGAGGATGGTTCTCCCTGCACAAGGGGCCTCCAGTTAACGTCCCGATCCGAAGGGCGGTGCACTTTATGACATTCATTCCTGCAAATGATGCCAATGGAGCGTGTTCGGACACCGAAATTTTCACACCGCTGCCGGGGATCGAACCCGGGAACCTCTAGCACCAGAGGCAAGTGCACTAACCACTGAGCTATCACTCTCCGTTCATCAAAATTAATCTTATCACCAGACATTATCAACTCGATGTCCCTGTCATTTGTCCTTAGGGGTTACAGCACTGGCAGCAACTTTTGGTTGGGTTCACCTTTCCAACTCTGTATTGTTTTCTACACCCCAGATCATATCCTGCATATCACTATCACCTCTGGGCAGAACAGCAAGCTCGTCTGCGACGGGGGATACAGATCGAACCTATCCGCACACCAGGGGCCAGTTGTTCAAAACTAACGACGTCGTTAGTTAACGTATCGTTAAAACTTTGATCATTAAATATGGCAAATATGCTGAAATTTTTGCTGAAAAAATGTGAGCAGCTTTTGCGGATGCAAAAGCTGCTCACATTTTTTTCTGCAAAATAACAAAATTTTAGGTATTAAACTACTTGGAACAGTTAACAATATGACCACTAACGAGCTCGTTAAGCTAACGATGCTTTGAACAACTGGCCCCAGAACAACAATCTTCCAGTTATAGCAATAATCACAGTATGGGAGCGGAAGTGAACGGCCATTTGCGATTGAACAGCACTTGCGATTTGTACAGTGGACGTTCAGTCACGTGCGGTATGATATTTTCGCCGACACGGTAAGGAATTTCATTTTTATTCCGCGAACAAAACGCTAATGTGCAATTTATATGTCTTGATGGTAAGATGGATGTTTTTATCATATTCCAACCGCAGAAACATGCTATTTTTTGGATGGCACGAGAAGAGCTAGACTGTTGATCACTTTGTTTATCGTTATGCTATAACCGGTTGACACAACTGTAAATACGCATAAAACGTGTGCCAGTAAGCATTTCCTTTGTTATTTAGCATTTAAGTCTTCCAATAGTATCACTGATTGAATAGAAATCAAAGACATCTTCAAAAATGCAAATCAGATTGAATGACTGTTAAAAGTTTGACACAGGAGAAAAAACAAACCGTTCAGATCACTTGCTTTTGTAAGTATTCGGATTGTACAGGGCTTGAGATGTTTTTTCATCTCAATGTCGGGTAAAAGTCCCACAAAATTGGAATCAACGTCTCCAAAATGACCTTTACAGTGTTGACGGGGACGTTAAACCTCAAATCAAACAAACAAACAAACAGGTCAGTTGGGATTAGATTGAACGGTCACTTGTTAGTATGCTGAATTCATTCGCTTAAGCTGCATGATGCTTCCACGCAGAGCTGAATACGGCCCGCACAAGATCACTGGTAAACCGCTTGGAGGATCTAAGCCTGCACAGGCAATGCGGTGAGAGTCGGACCATGCAAGCTTGTAAACCATATTGGTTTTATTCGGTGATAGGGCTTGAGATGTCATTTCATCTCAGTGTCGGGTAAAAGTCCCACAAAGTTGGAAGCAACGTCTCCAAATTGACCTACATAGTGTTGATGGGGACGTTAAACATCAAATCAAACAAAAACAAACATTCACTTAAACGCACTTATATTCCCCATCTCCACGCTACTCACTCATACTGTACTGACGTGTCACAGTATCTCCTCTTTTCTGGCAAAGTGGTAAAATACAGATGAGCATCTGACTGGTGATCAGGAGGACGCGGGTTCGATAACATTCTTTCCAGGAGGTTGATCATGATGTCTTTTCTACGGACAATCTCTCCCTTCCGCTAGCCCCCGCCCATAGGGGCTTGAAGAAATATATGGGCTGTACGATGCTTCCAAGCAGAGCAGAATCCGGCCCGCACAATAGTACTGGTAAACCGCTTAGAGGATCTAAGCCTGTCCAGGAACAGCGGTGCGAGGCGTAATAAACCCTATTGGTTTCATTGGGCGAGAGGGCTTAAGATGTCATTTCATCTCAGTGTTGGGTAAAAGTCCCACAAAATTGGAAGCAACGTCTCCAAAATGACCTTTACAGTGTTGACGGGGACGTTAAACCTCAAATCAACCAACCAATCTCCCTTCCGCTGGTTCAAGAAGGGCAGTTGTCAGTTTCTCGCGAAAGAATGTGCACTGAACTGGTTAACCGCTTACGTATATGCCTCCCCAGGAAAAGTGTGGATATGAAAACTGACCAGGTCATAAATGACCTGAAACAGTGTCGACGTGAATATTAAACTCCAATACAAACAAAGAGCACACACGCGCACGTGCGCACACACACACTGCTGTTTATTTTTATTTATTTATTTGTGTTGCTCTTTAACGGCCCTGGCAAGAAAACCAGAGTACCCGAAGAAAAGTCACATGACCTTCCGTTGCAAAAGTGAAATTTCACATATAACCCGAGCGAGCTTCGAACTATAGATTTGATAGACCTAATAGTTAAGAGTCAGTGCTCTTATCGACAAGCCCACGGAGACCAGACAGCATAGATTACTTAATTGCTGGTATACGCAAGAAAACGCCTTCTAGGCGACGTTCCTGTGACTGATGGACTCAAGTACTCGTCATTAGGCGCCCATGGGAGTAGACATTATAGACGTAGGAATTAACACGGAAGTACAGCCATTAGTCACCCACGTTGACAGGTTTTAAGGTAACCGGGCGCTATAAGCATATAGAAGCTACCCCTAGAATATGTCCAACATTAGTTGTTCCACCTTTCTAAAAGGCTTTTGCACAGAGTGATACATTGGGACCAATGCACCACTCTCGTCTCAAGCACGGTACAATAAAAGTAAAGTGGTCTGTAAGTTACAGAAATTTCGATAACCGGTCAGAAAAATAGCAGGCTGCACATCGCGGCCATGGAAGCGGGTCAGTTTCGACCTGTTAACCGTATCCCATAGCCAGTGCCGGTTAGAATATCTGACCAGGTGGTCTTTACAAAGGCCAGAGTACCGGCAAAATGCAGGCTAACCTTGGCATCTCCGGCGGTAGCTCATCATTCTGTTGCTGGCGTCACTGGTAGGCTGTTCCAATGACCAAACGGTCTTTTTTATTATACCCAGACCGAATAGGTTCGGGGTATATAGCGATCAGCCTGGCATCCGTCCAGTCGTCCGTCCTTCCGTAGACGAAACCTTGTGATGGCCATTTCTCAAAATTTCTTTGAGATTCATTGATTGTTCACAAGGCTGAGACGGTGTACCATGCGTAAGTGCCACATCTCTGTTTGCCATAGTTTTTAGTTAGTTCCCCTTCCAATAAAATAGAATGACAATTTTTTGATGGCCATAATTCCTCATTTGAGACATATTGATGGTACCTGGCACAATTGTCCACTAGGCTGAGACGGCGTGTTATGCGCAAGAACAACACCTCTGGGTGCCATGACTTTTTGAGTTACCTCCCCTTCCAATACAATAGAGTGACTACATTGTGATGGCCATAACTCCAATATCCTTTGAGATATATTAATGGTACCTGGCACAATTGTTCACAAGGCTGGCCCGGCGTGTCATTCATAAGAATCACAACTCTGGTTGCCATGATTTCTTTAGTTATGTCCCCTTCCAATAAAGTAGAAGCTCTACCTTGTGATCACCATACCTCCAATACCTAGGTGACATATTGATGTCACTGGGTTTTTGTTTGTTTGATTTGAGGTTTAACGTCCCCATCAACACTGTATATGTCATTTTGGAGACATTGCTTCCAATTTTGTGGGACTTTTACCCGACATAGAGCTGAAATGACATCTCAAGCCCTGTCGCCCAATGAGCCAATAGGGTTTATAAGCATAGACGGTCCGAGTCATGCGCACCGCTTTGCCTGGGCAGGCGTAGATCCTCTAAACGGTTTACCAGTAATCGAGTGCGGGTCAGATTCAGCTCTGCGTGGAAGCATCATGCAGCCCATATATTTCTTCAAGCCCCGATGGGCGGGGCCGCGATGTCACTTGATACAATATACATGAGGTTAAGCGGGCGTGTCATGCGCATGAATTACAACTCAGGGTGCACTGGTTTTGGAGTTAACTCCCCTGACAATATAACATTATAGCGGCCGTAACTCCAATAATCTTTGAGATATACTAATGGAACTTGGCACAATCGAATACAAGTTAGAGAAGGCATGTCATGAGAAAGAAACATAACTCTTGGTATAGTTGTATTTGAGTTATCTCCCCTTCAAAGATAACAGTATGGCCGCCTTGTGTCACCATATATCCAATACCCTTTGAGATATACTCGGATTCAATGAAAACGCAACCCCTCAAATTTTAATCGATTCACAATATTTGCAGCATTTGATCACGTTAAATGAATATCACTAACTTATCCACAGACTCATTACATAGTGGATTTCATTGGAGACTCGAATAAGTCCACACACCCAAAAATCAAAACCACATATCGTAATACCGGGTATGTCCACCGTACCATCAAGTGTTGCTTGGCATCGACGCCTCATGCTTAGAATTAAACGCTGTATCTGGTCTTGTGTGATGTTGTCCCATTCTTCATGTACCGCCATGGCAAGCTGCTGACGGTTGATTTGCGGATGATGTCGGCTGTACACACGTTTTCCGAGCTGGTCACAAAGGTGCTCGATTGGGTATAAATCAGGCGAAAACGCAGGCCAAGGAATAACTTGCACACCATTTTGATTGAAAAAAAAATCCGAGTCCGATAATAGAATATTTGTAAGCTTTTTTTTAATTCAGTAATGATTGGAGTAAATTTTAATGCTTTGTGAGTTATGTTAAAAGTAAAAACGTTACTGAAATATGTCAAAGAAAAGATGTAATCTGGTCTTTAGCCTATGTCCATCGGAGACCGGGATGCACTGTACTTCCAGGCAGAGCTGACATGATACTGGTAAACCGCTCAGAAGGTCGTCGTCTGCCCTGGTAAAGTGGTGCGAGTCGGTCCGTCCCTGCATATAAACCCTATTGGTTTGTTTGGGTGATATGGGCTGAGATGTCATTTAATCTGTGTCGGTTAAACGCCACAACATTGGAAGCAACGTCAGCAAGATGACCTGAATAGTGCTGACTGGGCCGTAGCACCTCAAATCAAATAAAGCGTGTGTTATCACTTGAAAATGCAGAAGTGAAAAGAGTTCCGCACCATGCTGATGAAACAGTAGCAATGTCCTGAACACTTTTCTGCAATGTTAATAGAAGGAAGTGTTTTGGTTATTTGATGTCAGTATCTGATCAGACTTCTTAGAATGACCCTAAATCACAAAAATGTTATTTGTGAAATCACCATCGCAAGTGACTGTTCAATTTCAGTGATCAATTTGGCAAGTGACTGTTCAACTCAAATTATTACAGATCGCAATGGATCGTTCAATCCAATGTCAAGTGACCGTTCAGATGATTAAAAGTGATGGGAATACAAGTTAAGATTTAGCTGCCATATTTTACATCAGTGTAAACATCCTTTTTGTTAGTAGGCTTTATGGTTTATTAAAGATGTCAGAGAAACTAAAAGAAGTGGCCTCTAAATATTCATCCGTCATTTAAACCACTTTTAGTAACGTATGTCAGCAACAGAGAAACACATGTCAACTGATCACCATCGTTAAGTCCACCGATATGATCAATGATACCAACGAAATTGTTATCAGTAAAGTGACAAATATATTGACAACTTACACAAATAAAAGTATTGACCAAAACCTCACGCTAATGGCTTCTGTGTTTACTTATTTGAGATACCACGTGATAATGTTATATCGCAAGTGACTGATCGTCCACTGTACAAATCGCAAGTGCTGTTCAATCGCAAATGGCCGTTCACTTCCGCTCCCATACTGTGATAATGGGTTGTTGTATCTTTTTAACGCGAAGTTGAGAGCACGCCGCCCTGTCACACGCCCTGTTTGATATTTATAGGATCTGGCCCCAGCCCAGCCCATCTTACCGTTGATGAGCAGTCTGAGCAGATGTCGCCGACACTATCAATTAATTTCTAAATTTAAAGTTCGATTAAATAGACTTTTGCTACAGGGGATGTCACAGCCTGAGTTTTGGAGACATTATATGTAAGTTAAGAAAAAATAAAGGCAAACCTAATTTTTGGAACTCTTCCAGAATATTATTAAACATTACAAAGGCATTGGATATAATATAAATTCTATTCAACAGTCTGCACGCATTGTGTTTGACCCATTCACGGTCAGACATTATATTTTCCTCTTTTATTGCATCAGGGTTCAGACTCCATGATGGCTTTGGCTTACAGCTATTTGTTGTAGTTGGTCGGAGCCGGAACGTTTAGGTCTGTTTCTTGGTCCAACGGTGTTAACTGTTGGTTTTCGTTTGCTCCAGTGTCCCTGTGGCGTTGCAGCGGATGACTCAGCGCGTTTTACTGTCGAGTCCTCATCCTTGTGTCAAATCGGCTTTAATTGTGATTTCGTTGTTTACAGAACTGATTCACTGATGAGTTGGAAAACCTTCACGCGGACCAAACAAATATTTGGTTGAACTACAGTAAAAGTGAGGGTGATGGATGGGATCCCGTAAAGGTAACTTAAACCCACCAGTAATTTTACTGACCGTTCCAAGTCGGTGCTCTTGCTGTGGTTCCTTCATGTTTGGTGTTGGTGGTTCTGATTCTTTCCCTAATCATATATGTTGTTGCGTTGATGGTTCTAATTCTTCCCCCTTTTTGTTATGTTTGTCCTTCCAGTTTAACGTTTGTCTTGTTGGTGATTCTGATTCTTTCCCCTATTTTGTATATTGCTCTTTTTTTTAGCTAGGTTTGGATATTCTGAGACCCCACCTGTTTAGGAAAGAGCTGTTGACTAGGTTTACCCCTTGTCCGTTTTATTTACTGTCGTCACTCCATGTTTCAACTTATTTCCCTATTGATAGTGTGGGAATAATTTGGGATCTGATTGCATCAGTTCCTGGTCGTTTCTTATTTTAATCTCTTTTTTTTCGGCGATAAAACTTAGAAAAAGCTTTCCGAAGTTTATAATATCGATATCCCTGATGTAGCAGTTTAGCAGTTAAACTTTTATTACGAGTGTTAAAATCAGTAACATGACTTGACACCCTTTCGAAGCGAATAAGCTGCGAAATATAAACACCGTAAGATGGTGAGCGAGGAATATCATCATCTAAAAATGGGAAGTTAACTATATTAAAATCAAAATAATCGCGCTTTTCATAAATTTTAGATGCAACAAAACATTTAAAATGTTAAAATGCAAATCCAAAAACGGGGCCTCGATATCAGAAATATTGGTTTTGTTTAAAGGCATTTATTCTTGATTATTGAGGACTATTATTTCATTACAATCATAATATTATGTAGCCCTCAGTGCTGACTGAAGAGATATCCTCTGTCTTCAACAGGTAAGGGGCCACCTTAGGGAGAATCAATTTTAGTAAAGGTTGACTAGAGTGTACATTATTGTTTTTCGCCTGAAGTGCCTCATGCAGGGGATTCAACAAGAACTACTAATCGCCCTATTAAGGGCTGCCTTTGATGTGCTTCAGACAGAATATCACAGGGGCAATAAAACAATTATGAACACACGGTGTGTCCTACTGTTCCAGAATAAATGCCTTTAACTGCAGCTCGGATAAATTTGATTGACCATTCCTTCAAAGTAAAGATTGTCAATATTTAAAAATCGTCTAAATGTCTTAAGGTAGAGTTAAAGGATTCAATAAAACTTGAGACGGCTGCGTTCTTGGATTGTGGCCTTTCCTGAGTGACCCTTACTTACTAGTTTCAATAATGTCAGCTTGACTTTGACTAGAAAGTGACATCATAAAATCTCTTCCATATAACAAAACAAAAATAAATTAGCTACAAGGGGAGCACAGTTTGTACCAATTGGAATACCTACAATTTGTCCATGTAACTTTGTTCCAAAATGGAAGTGAACACAATGATCAGGAATCGATACAATTAACCCACAGCTCCCATCAGAGACACCAAAGGGAAAGAAGCACAAACATGAAACAACTAGACCCAAATGGAAACATCAATAGCGGAAGGCCAAAAGGACAGTTACTTTCCCACAAAATGGCCAATTGGCTATCCAAAACAAAATAATATAAGCGATATACACACTCAAAGACAAACTATAACAAAAATTAACCACGACAAAAGAACCGCCTTAGAATGGTCAGTGGAACAAATTCCCATTACGAAAACACGCCTATACCAATATATTGTACATTTAGCGCCGAAAATATGAAGTTTTTTAGATGAAAAAATTGTGATATTTTTCTTATTTCAGTCCAAAATGTAGATTGTGGGTACTCGTTAGAACCGCCGGTTCTAACGAACACCCACATTCTTTATTATAGAGCAGAAATAAGAAAAATAAGGTTTACCCATGTAAACCCCAGTTTTTCTATCTAAAAGTGGGGTTCAAGGGGTCAAACTAATAAAGGCGGGTTTTCGTGATGACTGGGTTGGGGTGGGGGGAGCTTAAATCGATTTTACGTGGCCACAATCCTCGCCCTTATTTCCGTCGCGATTTAGACAAATAATTTGTTCAGTTCGCATGAAGGCTTCCTAACTGATCGGTGCAACATCTCCGTGAACACAAAAATCAAACAGCCACAGAGATGACACAACGGCGGCCTCGCCAGCAAGAAACCATAGGAATGCTGGAGGAAAAGAAGACCAACAGTTCAAGTCTAATGTAACTAGAATCGCGCAGTCGATGGCAAGCCATCGCATATCCCCACGCTTCCCCGCGGGCCCCACTCCCTGGGCCATCCCCTATGGGTGTTTGACCCGAGGGGTAAAAGTTTGATTGTGATGTATTCTACTCATCATGTCGTTCGATTTAATATGCTACACGACCATGTTCTGAAAACTTTGATTTTTTTTATCCCCAAGGTGACCCACCCCTGGCCCCACTCCCAGGGGTAGGATCAAAATTCCGAAAGTGTTATGCACTCCCCAGACCAAAGTTATATCAGTTCCCAAAGTGTAAAGTTTCTATCTATAACGGTCTAGGAGGAGTTATCCGGTAACAGTAATGTATGGGGGTAAAGGGGTCAAAATCAGTTTTTGACCTCTGATGACCTCAAAATTGACCCCAGTGGTCAAATTTTGATTGTAATGTTTTCTACTCATCATGCCGTTCGCTTTGATATATAACACGACCATGTTCTGGAAATTTTGATTTTTGACCCCCGCGGGCCCCACCCACTGGGCCCACTCGTAGGGGTGTGATCAAAATTCTTAAAGTGTCATGCACTCCCCAGACCAAAGATCTATCAGTTCCCAAAGTTTCAAGTTTCTATCTATAACCGTCTAGGAGTTATCCGGTAAAGGGGTCAAAATCAGTTTTTGACCTCTGTGGTGACCTCAAAATTGACCCCAGGGGTCAAATTTTGGTTGTAATGTTTTCTACTCATCATGCCGTTCGCTTTGATATATTACATGAGCATGTTCTGGAAATTTTGATTTTTGACCCCCGCGGGCCCCACCCCCTCGGCCCACTCGTAGGGGTGTGATCAAAATTCCGAAAGTGTCATGCACTCCCCAGACCAAAGATCTGTCAGTTCCCAAAGTGTCAAGTTTCTATCTATAACCGTCTAGGAGGAGTTATCCGGTAAAGGGGTCAAAATCAGTTTTTGACCTCTGGTGACTTCAAAGTTGACCCCAGGGGCCAAATTTTGGTTGTAATGTTTTTTACTCATCATGCCGTTCGCTTTGATATATTACACGACCATGTTCTGGAAATTTTGATTTTTGATCCCCGCGGGCCCCACCCACTGGGCCCACCCGTAGGGGTGTGATCAAAATTCCGAAAGTGTCATGCACTCCCCAGACCAAAGATCTATCAGTTCCCAAAGTTTCAAGTTTCTATCTATAACCGTCTAGGAGGAGTTATCCGGTAAGACGGACGGACGGACGTACGTACGGACGACGAAGACCATTACAATATCCCCATTTTTTCTTCGAAAAGCGTGGGGATAAATATTATCCAAAAGATAAGATAAAGCACCACACATAGTTTGACAGGACCAAAATGTATACTTGTTAGTGTTGTATGTAATGTAAGGAAGGCACGTCAGTCATTGCATGCAAGGAAAATAGCGCCCTGTTTTCAATCAAATGAGTAAGTTTTGCCTTTATCAAGTTATGATGCAAAGTTGTGTATAGAGTGGAAAAATCATCGGTAGACAGACTAGACGCTCGAAAACCTCTTAACTTTAATTTATTAATTTATGTAGTCTTGAATTTATGTTTCTTCGAGTATCATACTATGGCTCCTGTTAAGCACGTGCTCTAACACTTTTAACAAGACAGTCGTCGCAGTTATCCCCCTTTAGTTTCCGGGGTCAGTGAGATCACCCTTCTTATACACTGGCGTAATAATACCTTCCTTTCTTCAATACCACTGAAAATCAGACAGTTCCACATTCCAGTGACGAATTCCAGAAGCTTTAGGTGTTCATCTCACAGACCAATACAGCCAGCAGCTTTGTTGCTCTTCAGCCTGTTCAATCCTTTATATACTTTCTCAGTTACTGGCGAGATAGACCTGCTCTCAGCTTTACAGATAACTGCTATGCTGGCAATATCCATTCAACATCTTTATAGTCACTGTCAAACCGTTCGTTCTCCAAGGGAAAAGCCAGATTTTGGAAATGCTGTGACCAACCTTGACAGATTTTTTCATCTGAGGTGCAGCGCTCCCCCATTTACAACCAGACTGTCGGTTTGTACACATGCTGTTTTCTATTTTTTAACAGTCTGAAGAAGGTTTTTGGGTCATTTTCTGCTGATTTGATTGATGTCTTTTATCTTCTGGTTACGCCTTCGTGCTGCCTCCTGCCTTTCTCCCCTCCTTAAACAACCTTTTGCTTCCCTCATCTGCCTGTAACCTGTATCATTAAAGACCTTCGTCGCTCCAGATGTTTTCCATTCCCACGGTCGCGGGACGTTTCGGTCCTGAGTCGTTTCGGTCCCTGGGTCGTTTCGGTCCCGAGTCTCGGACGGGTCGTTTCGGCCTGGGTCATTTCGGCCCAATTTCGAGGGTGGGTCGTTTCGGCCAAATTGGTGGGTCGTTTCGGCCTGATTTTTCTGTCACTTTATTTACATGTATATATCGAAGATCAGCATGTGCTTTTGCTATCTTCGCTCGTTTTAAGCCTTTAATAGGTCAGAAAACAGAGTGTTTTTTCGAACTGCGTAGACTCGAAGATCAGCCTTTGTGTTTGCTATCTTCGCTCGTTCGGTTTTTAATAGCTCAGAAAACAGGGGGCTTTTCAAACTGTGTAGACTCTGATCACTATGAACATATTTATAGGCTATTAAGTCTTTGAAGGTGTCACAACGACAGATGCAGGCTGATCATATAAAATAATAACATCGTTCAGTTTTTAATAGCTCAGAAAACAGGGGGCTTTTTCAAACTGTGTAGACTCTGACCACAATGAACAGATTTATAGGTTATAAAGTCTTTGAAGGTATCACAACGACAAATGCAGGCTGATCATATAAAATAATTAGCCTAGGCTACATTTAGCAAATACTTCGCATGCTGTTCTCAAAATGTGCGTGTCATTGATACCAGTACAGTAGAATTCCGCTTAAAGACCACTCTTATATTAGTACCACTCCGCTAGTAAGACCGGTTTTCGCCAGACCCAAATTATTTCTTATATAATTAATTAAGACCACCCCGTTATTCAGAATTAAGACCGCTTTCAAAAGACCGAATCTACCATTACTGTTCTTCATTGAGACCACTTTTTGGCCAAGTCAAGTTAATTTGTATCTCTTAGACCATTGGTCTATATAAATTTTTGCTGGATTCCTCGTCATTACAACAGATCTTGGTGATGTTCACACATTTCCCTTAAGGTGTGAAAAACACCAGTTTACCTGTACTAATCAGTGTGTTGTTTTGACAAGATTTTTTTATGCTAGGTGAATAAATATTTTTAATATTTTTGGTAATGTGCAGCTCTGTGTTCTTCAGAAAGAAGATTATTGTGGAACAATTGTTATCATTAATGTGATTATTGGTGAAGTATTACCTATAATTACATATAATGAGGAAAGGAACAGTAAAGTTAAAGACAGCAATATTTACTAAAATGCAATAAAATAGGCACAGTGCACATAAAAAAAATATTTAAATCAGTCTTGCCAGCAATTTTTTTTTTTTCACCAATTCTATTAAAAGGGACCATCCCGCTAATAAGACCATTTTTTAGAAGTCTAGAAAGTGATCTTAATAGCAGATTACTGTAAATACTCATCATTATACGACAATAATGAAGTCCAAGTCACATCTCCTCGCTGGTGCTAACTGGAAACATGGCTATGGATAGAACTTTTAAAACACTTTATTGGGGCTATCATAACCATGGCTAACGTGACAGGTCGTTGAAATAATATTCCAAATTTAAATAATAATTACTATTCAATAAGTTTTATACAGAAAAAAATACTATCTATTAAAATCGGACCGAACGACCCAGGCCGAATCGACCCAGGGCCGAAACGACCCACCAAAATAGGCCGAAACGACCCAGGTCCAAATTTGGGCCGAAACGACCCAGGCCGAAACGACCCGGCCGAAACGACTCAGGACCGAAACGTCCCGGATTCCTTCCCACCACTTATCTGTCATCGTACCACATACACGACCAAGTTCTTACCGTTGTTAAAGCCCCTCTTACATTGTCACGACTTTGACCACGATTGTCCATGACTGTCCACGACCAATGGGGACCATGAAAATCGTGGCAAATCGGGGCATACACGGTTCCGATTTCACTACCCTACGAATACTCACGACATTGCTACGACACTTCTACGAACAATCACGATTGTTGTACGATAATGGAGCCGATTTACAACGATCCTCTACGATCGACCACGATGTCTTACGATCCTCTAGGATTCTTCTACGACTGCACCGCGATTGCTTCAAGATATCGGACGATCATACACGATTTCTCACAAAACCTGCAAGACTGCTCTACGACCAAGGCCGAATTGGTACGATGATCAAAGATTCAGTACGATCATGGAGGATTCGATACGATTTACTCACGATTAACCAAGACTTCTCCCGATTCGTCAGGATTTATAACGATCTGGGTATATAAAAGTGTTCGTCGGGATAAATCGTGCTAGCGTCGTCATAAATCGTAGTGCATTCCTGGTGAATTTGTCGTGAGCAGTCGTCGTGATATCGTAGTAGATCGTACGGCAGTCGCAACGGAATCGTAGAGGCGTCGTAGATGATCTTGTCTCGTCGTAGCTCAATCGTGGTAGAATTCAGTCACGATTGGCCACGATTACCACCACGACGGCTCGCGACTGAGCTACGATTTCTCTACGACCGCTCTACGATTTGATAAATGATGCCGACACGTCACGAATGTTTTGAACATGTCCAAAACAGTCGTGGTCACTCCCGAACTATCACGATCAACCACGATTCCTCAAGATCTCTGCCGACTTCTCTACGACGTTGTTCACGATTTACCACGATTTAAAAAATCGTGGTGAGTCGTGGCCAAAATCGTGACAGTGTAAGAGGCCCTTTACACTGTCACGATTTTGGCCACGACTCACCACGATTTTTTAAATCGTGGTAAATCGTGAACAACGTCGTAGAGAAGTCGGCAGAGATCTTGAGGAATCGCGGTTGATCGTGATAGTTCGGGAGTGACAACGACTGTTTTGGACATGTTCAAAACATTCGTGACGTGTCGGCATCATTTTTCAAATCGTAGAGCGGTCGTACAGAAATCGTAGCTCAGTCGTGAGCCGTCGTCGTGGTAATCGTGGCCAATCGTGAATAATCGTGACTGAATATTACCACGATTGTGCTACGACAAGACAAGATCATCTACGACGCCTCTACGATTCCGTTGCGACTGCCGTACGATCTACTACGATATCTTGACGACTGCTCACGACAATGCAAGATTCACCAGGAATGCACTACGATTGATGACGACACTAGCACGATTTATCCCGACGCTACGTCGAACGTACTACTTTCTCCACGTAACTTTGTACATATAATTACCCAAGCAACTATGGTCAACTGTCAACTAACTCCCTCCTGTTCCTCTGCACCTCCAGTTGTTCGGCCATTGCAATGTCATTTTCGATCATGTCTTGTTCGAGCTGAACTAAATTTTGAAGATACAGAAGCCTTTGACCTGGCTGCAAAAACATTTTCGTCAGATGCTCTCCACAGAAATGGTTGAAACTGAATGACACTGTGCATTTGATGAACACTTTTATATACGCAGATCGTTATAAATCCTGACGAATCGGGAGAAGTCTTGGTTAATCGTGAGTAAATCGTATCGAATCCTCCATGATCGTACTGAGTCTTTGATCACCGTGCCTTGGTCGTAGAGCCGTCTTGCAGGGATCGTGAGAAATCGTGTATGATCATCTGATATCTTGAAGCAATCGTGGTGCAGTCGTAGAAGAATCCAGAGGATCGTAAGACATCGTGGTCGATCGTAGAGGATCGTTGTAAATCGGCTCCATTATCGTACAGCAGTCGTGATTGTTCGTAGAAGTGTCGTAGCAATGTCGTGAGTATTCGTAGGGTAGTGAAATCGGAACCGTGTATGCCCCGATTTGCCACGATTTTCATGGTCCCAATTGGTCGTGGACAGTCGTGGACAATCGTGGTCAAAGTCGTGACAGTGTATGAGCCCCTTAAGACAGGCAAGTCTTGGAGTGACAATTTCTGACAACCTGTCGTGTAATTCCCATGTAGATGCTACAATAAAGAAGGCGAACAACGGCTTGGCTTTCCTGAGAAGAAACCTTGCTTGCTGCCCAAAAGAAAACAAGGCCCAGAGCTATCTCACCTTGGTCAGACCAATTCTGGACTATTCATCTACATCATGCGATCCATATACAGTATAATTCCTATATTAAGACCACCTTTGGGACTGTTCAAAAGTGGTCTTTGGGACTGTCCAAAAGTGGTCTTAAAGAACACTTTTGAACAGTCCCAAAGGTGGTCTCCCGCTAAAGCACACTGGGTGTAGAAAACACAAAAGAAAATATATCTGAATCTACTAAATATGCTTTTAAAAGCATAATTTGTCTTAATTTTATGCGGTCTTGATAGCGGAATTTCACTGTACTAAGCGCACTTCCAGAAACTGGAAGCAGTTCAGAGGCGTGCAGCAAGATTTGCCATGCTAGCAGCCCCAGCCAGATGATTGCAGACCTTGGATGGGAGTCCCCAACAATGTAGAGCCAATGTCAAACTAGTCTTGATATACAGTGGAAATGAGTATATGGACTCATTGACATTCCAGTGCTACCCTATCTGCATCCAGCAACATTGATCACCACCCGCTACCCTACATGATCCCCTACTGTGGGACGGACGTCTACCGATACTCCTTCTTCCCTTCAGCCATTAGATTGTAGAACCAACTGCCGACTGCCCCAACCTTTGAAGCCTTCAAGTTGGGGCTGGCCAGCCAGGAGTAACTTTGTACAGCCTGACTTTATCCTTCTTTTGACCTGCACCTTGTTCACCACTTACATAGTTCACCAAAGTGCGACAATGCTTCAGAGAAGGCCATGCACTTTAATGGAAAAAGGTCTCGGAAATTTAGAAGTTTAGGAGCGTGGTAGCTCAGTGGTTAGTGCACTTAAGTATTTCCTGCATGGCATTGAGTTGGAAAGTGTTTCTGTCGCCAGAGAAGGCCATGCACTTTAATGGTAAAAAGGTCTCAGAAATTTAGAAGTTTAGGAGCGTGGTAGCTCAGTGGTAAGTGCACTTAAGTATTTCCTGCATGGCATTGAGTTGGAAAGTGTATCCGCCGCCAAGTACCTCGGGGTCACCATTTCGGATGTCCTCAGCTGGGGTACCCACACAGATAACATCGCAAAGAAAGGCAACCAAACACTGGGGTTTCTAAAACGGAACATCAGAGTGCATAACCAGACAGTAAAATCAACAGCTTACAAAACACTCCTTAGACCACAGTTGGAATATGCCTCCACTGTTTGGTCACCACACATAGCCACTGACATTTACAAATTAGAATCTGTGCAGCGCAGAGCTGCCATATGGGTCTCTCGTGACTACGGGTATACATCTAGTGTTACCGATATGCTCAACAACCTTCAGTGGCGTACACTAGATCAGAGACGCATAGACAGCCGACTCACTATGCTGTACAGGGTCACATATGACCATGTTGCCATTCCTGCAACTGCATATCTCACTCCACATATCAGAAGGGACTCTAGGCAAAACCACCCTTTGGCATACAGGCTCATCACTACCCCTACAAACTACTACCAATTTTCATTCTTTCCCAGAACCATTTTCCATTGGAATTGGAATAATCATGCTCTCCACCCTGGCACAGTTTAGTGATGTTGTGTGTCGGGTGGTGCATGTGTCCCCCTAGTCACTGGCCTCTGATTTTTACTTTTTAC
This sequence comes from Lucinisca nassula, assembly GCA_963580285.1. Classification (NCBI taxonomy): domain Eukaryota; kingdom Metazoa; phylum Mollusca; class Bivalvia; order Lucinida; family Lucinidae; genus Lucinisca; species Lucinisca nassula. Next base: position 4,921,634 of record OY757010.1, read on the forward strand.
TATACTAACACTCTCCTCGCACTGTACAAACTCATTTCACCTGCTTTACTTATCTTTAATTTCAATTAACCCTTTTCAGTACTTGGTATACTGGAACCCCTTCTGAAAGTCTTCCTCGGAGGTTAAGACGTATCAGAATTGTAACTGGTGACACCGTCAATTCATTTGAGCGTGATAGCTCAGTGGTTAGTGCACTTGCCTCTGATGTTAGAGGTCCCGGGTTCGATCCCCGGCAGCGCCGATAAAAGTTCGGTGTCCGAACACGCTCCATTGGCATCATTTGCAGGGATGAATGTCATAAAGTGCACCGTCCTTCGGGATCGGGACGTTAATTGGAGCCCCCCCCCCCCCACCCCCTGTGCAGGGAGAGTCATGCCCCAGCTAGGCACTGCAGAAAGCACCATTCAAGACGTTTCAGACCCTTACTGCAAAAACTGACATTTATAAAGAATCATTCTTCCCCAGAACCATCAGAGAATGGAATGCCCTTCCCGTTTCAGTTATGTCGACGGCTGAAGGTGCTAAGGATTGTGTAGCTAGGTTTACTTCATTGGTTAGAGCTAGGGACTAACTTCCCATATCACAGGTCCTGGTGTATGAATGTCATTTGACGTGTCACCAGTAACAATTCTGATTCTGATGCCCTGTGCAGGTTAAAGACCCCTACCGTAATTACATGATTAATGTGCAGGCTTTCATCCTGCAAACTTGGGATGTACATATGTAATGTGCACCTGCGAGTAATGGCCAGATGTGACCGATCGCAGTGTAAGTAGAAAAAAAAAGAAAGAAAGAAAAGAAAGTAAAAGATTTGTCATAGGGTACATATATAAACAGGACCGGCGACAGATTTAACAGGACCGGCGAACAGTACTGGCTTTTAAGCGAATGTAAATTTCTTGATGTTAGTACATTTTTCGTTAGGAATTGTGGGTAGCTTCGTTACCGATGTAAACAAATAACCTTGACACGCTTAATCATGAAAATTAAATTCAAAATTAAATGATAAATAGTCAAACCAGTTTCTGGCTACTCAGCTGCGAAAAAGAACGAAGTGTTATCCTTTAAAATATTATATCAAAATGGCCTCAAAGAAATCCACCAAAGGAAATGATCGTGCTGAAGCGGACAATGACGCTGAAGTAGATGCACTAAACGAGGCACAACTTGAAGAATTATACCTCTGGGTGGATCAAATTCCACTTTCAAGACCTAAAAAGAACATTGCTAGAGATTTTTCAGATGGAGGTAATGAAAAAAGGGCGATTGAGCATTATCTTTATAGTTCCTGATTAAAACTAAAATCTTTGACTTCCAGGAGCCGCCAAGCAAAAAAAAAAAAAACAATCCAAAGATTTTAGGGTGCGTAAATTTACCGGAAAATACCAGAAAGGACCTGATTACCGGAAAGGACCTGTTTCTACCCAGTTTCCTCCCTATTTCATGATATTTTTATTGTATGCACCCTAACTACACTGCTTTCATCGTTAACCACATACTACATGTTTCTTTTTTGTTTTGTTTTTTGCATAAAAAGAAGATTTTTGAAATCAGAGTGCCCAGTGCCTGCCTCAGTCTAATGTGGAACAGATTTGATTGCAGAAGGTCTGTACATATTCTGTATCTATACCTATTTGCTAGTTTGACCATGAAATATTATTTTACTGTTTTAATTTAGGCCAAGAAGTGCAGTTGTCAGCTTCTGGCGACAGACTTTATGCTACATAACCACATACGCATACACAGGCCCTGGAAAGGTGTGGAGCTCTGTGTAGGAACTTCATGCAGTCCCAATATTTAATCAAGCCCTGGGGCGGGGGCGCATTTGTATCATCATTTGTAACATGTTTTCAGTTTCCAATGACCTTAATAATGTTGACTGGGCTTACCAGTTTTCATGTCCTTGTAACTCTACTCTGCGTTAGAACATCATGCAGTCCTTATATTTCTTCAATTCCCGGTGGGTGGGGGCGCTCTTAGTGTGTCAAACTTAAGTAATTTGGATCGCGTATTCAATTTTTTAAAATGACCTTTAAAGTGTTGACTTGGCTGACCAGTACTCATTTGTGGTTTTGCAGCTCTGCGTCTGCATAATATGCAGTAAATCTATATCTTCAATCTTCGGAGGGCGACGGCGCACATTTCATAAGACAATAAGTAAATAGGAACACATATTCATTTTTCATTTTAAATGAACAACAGAAATTATTATATACAAGCCAGTGCATGAAAAAAATCCACGAAAAGGATTGAGCGGCCAACAAAGACTCAGATCAGCCTGCGCATTCGCGCAGTCTGATCAGAGTATTCACTGATCGCATGTACCTATTATAGAATACGATCAACGAGTCTTTACTCGTCGCACTGGTGTTATTGTAGGTTTATTTTCATCTCATTGTAGATTTTTTCATGTGCCGGCTCATATGTATTTACATGTATATAACAGTATGCACAATGTAACTTCCTTATTCTTCTTTTCAGGTCTGACCCTGCGCGGGCCTCTCAACATTGAAATACGGCGTTCACGCCGTTTTTTTTTCCTCCATTCACGACGTCTAAGAAACGTCCCATCAACGTCAATGTAACGCCAGGGCTTTACACAGACATTGATACGACGTATTCTTATTGGAAATACATTGGCCGGTGAAGATACAAAATCCGTAAATTTTTTTACGAAAAAAAAATGAAGAAAAAGAAAAGAAAACTGACCGCTTCTACCCTATTCGTCGAGGAACGGCGTGCGCGCCAGCTTTCTTTTCTACTTTCCTTTTCTTTAATTTAACGACGTCGTAGCTACTTCGGTGTAACGTCAGTAGATCACGACGCAGCATTGACGTTGATACGACATTGCTAAGATTCTATTCCATTGAAAAGAAAAACAGAAACATTAAACATTTTTAGGTTATAACAGTAAGAAAAATTAAGGAATAGGAAAAAAGAAAAGAAAATTGACCGCTCCTACCCTAAGCAGGGCTCCTCAACGTCGAGGAACGGCGTGCGCGCCAGCTTTCTTTTCTACTTTCCTTTTCTTTAATTTAACGAAGTCGAAGCAACGTCGATGTAATGTCAGATGACACCATGGTAATGTAGTTCATGTTAATTTTGGGACTGCATGAAGTTCTTACACAGAGCTCAGGCTAAAACATACATTAGTACCGGTAAACCCAGTCAACACTGTAAAGGTCATGTCGCGGCCGGTCAGTCTTGCGATCCACTTTTCTGGTGCTGGGTTATATATAGTAAATTCTTTCGACAGAAACTGAAAGCTGCCCTTTCATGACTGGGTGGAACGAAGGGAATGGCTGGTTATTGAAATAATTACTCAGAGTTTAACAGCCCATTCAACAATATTACGGTCATGTCAACCAGTTCAGTTGACCTATCCACACCTTTCCAGGGCCTGTGTATGCGTATGTGGTTATGTAGCGTAAAGTCTGTCGCCAGAAGCTGACAACTGCACTTCTTGGCCTAAATTAAAACAGTAAATAATATTTCATGGTCAAACTAGCAAATAGGTATAGATACAGAATATGTACAGACCTTCTGCAATCAAATCCGTTCCACATTAGACTGAGGCAGGCACTGGGCACTCTAATTTCAAAAATCTACTTTTTTATGCAAAAAAAAACCATGTAGTATGTGGTTAACGATGAAAGCAGTGTAGTTAGGGTGCATACAATAAAAAAATATCATGAAATAGGGAGGAAACTGGGTAGAAACAGGTCCTTTCTGGTCCTTTCCGGTAATCAGGTCCTTTCCGGTAAATTTACGCACCGAAGATTTTATATTTAGTCTCTTGTCACAATGAAGATAAATATTGTAATTAGTTTGGTATAGACGGATCCAATGTTTTGACACGTGACCTTGTTTACTTGTCGCTGCGCATGCGCAAAACTACTTTTCCTTTTGATAATGATCTTTCGTGGTTGGCAAAAAGCCGCTGGTTCCATATAAACACATTGTAAATAGGTTTAATATTGGGTCCATAGAAATACCAAAACGCACCAAAACACCAAAACGCACCTGTATTTACCAAAACACACTGCCAATATTGGATTTTTCTATGTAGGGTAGGGTGAATTCAGCATTTGTTAAGAGGATTAGACACCTAGAAACAAATATATATATATCTATATATAATACATAAATATATATAAACATATAGATAGATAAATCAATATAATATTAACATTTGAGCCAGGGCACAGCAGTTCCTACAATTTAGACGTGCGCCCTGCGCATCTATATAGTATACGTCTGACCAGAGACTTCTGCATGAAGGAGCATTTTGGCTCTTAGCTACCCAAGCTTAGGCTGCACAAACGAATACTGATCAGACTGCGCACACACGCAGGCTTTTCTTAGTTTTCGCTGGGCGCACATGTAAATGGTAAGAAATGCTGTGCCCCGGCTCATTTTTTATTCGTAATTGGCCATTATATATTAGAGGGTTATTGGTTTCTTTTAATAACTCGAACCTTTTATTTTGAACTTTGATACTCAGATGTTCATTTTAAGTTGTAGATAATGTATCTATAATGCACATAAACTGATATTTCCAGTGCGTTTTGGTAATTATTTTTTGTCAGAGTGGCATTCTTAGAAAAATCCAATATTGACAGTGCGTTTTGGTAGGTACTGCTGAGCCCAAGCTCAAATGTATAATATGTATAAACGCCTATATTTATTTATATCCTAAATATATATTATATATAGATATATATATATTTGTTTCTAAGTGTCTGATCCTCTGATTCACCCTACCCTACATAGAAAAATCCAATATTGGCAGTGCGTTTTGGTAAATACAGGTGCGTTTTGGTATTTCTATGGACCGTTTAATATTACAACATTTTTTAGTTGACTGGTACAGAAAATCGATCAAAATACACTTTAGATGAATAGATAAATATATTCTAGACTTCATTCCTGCATCTTCCGCATTTTTAGTCATTCGTTTTGCGTATTTTTATCACAAAAAATAGGGTTCGTAGAAATACCGGAACACACCAAAACACCGGAACACATTGGTAATTACCGGAACACACTCATTTGTTTTTATTTTATATTATTTAAAGCCGTATTTATGACTTAATTACAGTTTTTAGTGTGTAGGATGTTGTTACTAACAATTCGGATCTTAAAATCATACAATAAATTAATCTCATTCCATGTTTTTATATAAAAATGTGTTTCGGTGCGGTGGGTCTGAATATTGCAGAGATGCCTATACTCTAAGGCCAAAAAAAAAAATAGGTGTGTTTCAGGTTTCAGCTTGAAAAAAATTAGGTGGGGAAGGTCGATTTAATTTTTTTTTTATCTTAATTTTTTATTTTGTTTATACACTGTATAGAGCATTTCTGCGGAAATAGTAGTAGTAAACACCGAAACGCTCGGAAACTGACCGAATTAGAACAAATAAACCGCTCGCGCAGTTCCGAGTCGTTTCGCCCCGCGATTTTTTTTTTTTTTTGGCAATAAAAAATTTAGGGTCGGGCCTAAAACTTAGGTAGGGTCGGGAAACCGGAAACACACCTATTTTTTTTTTGGCCTAAGTGGTTTTTACACTGGATACATTGATGCATGGCCTGATAAATCCATTGCCCAGCTGCCCGCGACAAGTAAAAATTTTGGCTGGGCAAGTGATTTTTTATTTCACTTGCCCAGAAAAATGTACAGAATATATAAGGAATATTTTCATTCCGAGCCAATTTCAAGAAGCTGTGGACTTCCGGGCAAGTATTTGAATCTTGAATTTGTCAGGCCCTGCACTGATGGTTATTATTCTTGATGTAATTGAAATGTCATCATCTTGAATGGGCTGTAAACCATAACCAAAACGTGATCATGTAAATTATGTAGCTATATACAAGTCTGTATAATGAATATCCTTGCAAGTTCTCAGAAAAAAATTGAGTGTGTTCCGGTGTTTTGGTGTGTTCCGGTATTTCTACGAACCGTAAAAAATAAGACCATTCCACCTTGATACCTGCCAAGTTTAACAGGTAATTATCATAAAAAACATCCTCAAATATTGTAGAAACCAATAATTACTGGCTAAGACATGTCTGTTTTAAAAGTTTACAGGTCAATTTTGTCGTTTCGATTCCAAACAAAATACAAATTTACAGAAAATAACATCGCACTTACAATGGCGACAAACAGCGAAAGACGTTTTTTGCCCACCACTGGTAAGTCCCGGCAAATAGTATTATTGAGTGATGATGTAGTGTTTGGATGTTTCTATAAAATTATCATGAATAACATATTGTTTTATTATTTTGCCTAAATCTAGGGTATAAAAGCCAAGGCCGGGAAACATGGTAATATTTCTTACACTTTTAACAGTTAAAGTACTATTTTTTGTCCTGATAATATTTAAATTTGATTATTTTTATCATGCTTACATAGAAAATATAATAAACATATCAAAATCACGTTAAATGATCAATTTTCTTATTTTCAACTGGTTTCTATTTTTAGATTAACTTTACTAAAGGAAACGACCAAAATGTACCAAAAAGGAAACAACCAAAATGTACCAAAAAGGAAACAAAGTATTGTTTACTGCTAACTGGAATTAAAGAAATAGAAAAATTGATTGTTATATTTGTTAACATGTATGATAAAGAAAAAAAAAATCTTTTTATTGTTTGGTTTGGTTCATAGCCATTCGGCCACGGTAGCTCTCAGGTATTGTCTTTGTGTTCGTAAGCGTCATCTAGATATATAATCTCTGGGTACATTGGTAGACGCATTTGTGAAGTTCAGAAGTTTGTTTTATTTACTTAACTTTACTTTTGTTTTTAGCATTATCATTTAAAATCTTTTTGTTGAGTCAATGTAGTTATCAAGTATGTTTAGGATTTCTTCTTGTAAGTATTTGGTTTCTTCTTCATCCTCTTACTCTTCCAAGAACTGCTCAACTGTCAAGTACCTAAGGCCATATTTCTGGAGCAGTTCTTGTTTCATTATCTCCCTTGGTCCTTCATATTTTGGGCAGTGAAGTAAATAATGGGGAACATCTTCAGTATCACCACACTGGCAGAATGGATTGTCCAAGGGATCAATTTTCTTTAATTCCAGCTTGCAGTATACAAAGCTTTCATCCCTTTCAGTCCTTTTTGGTCGTTTTCGTTTTAAGTCAATCTAAATAAAGAAAGAATTAGAAAATAAGAAAATTGATAATTTAAGGTAGTCTTATATGTTTGTTATATTTTTCTATTGAGGATTGATGACACTAATCAAATTCAAATATTTTCATGACAAAAGGAAGTACTTTAACAGATAAATTTGCAAGAAATTAAGAAATATTATAATTTTTGCCAGCCTTGGCTTTTATACATGTACCTTTCGATTTCGGAAAAATGGTTATTACAAGAAAATAAAACAGTGTAGAGAGATACACCTTTGTGCAGTTATCAAATATGTAATTTATAATAATTTGATACCCAACTGACTACAATATATATATGTGTTAATTATAACAAGAGGCGAAATATAAAATCCTCAGATCGGAATTTTTGCGCTCGGCCCGACCTTAGCTTTAATTAATACCCAACCCAGGATTCCTCGTCGGAATGTGTTGTTGTCCACCGAGAGGGAATGGGACAGCCACACTCTGGAAAGATTAAAAACCAGTCTATTTACAATTGAAACATGTACACATCTTGATCCGGACCAGTAGGCTGGAGAGAATTGGAAGACTGCAGGTATCAGGGCAGCCTTGAACTCCTCCAGTGTTTGGCAGTCTGTCACCATTGTTGGTAGCATGTTCTATTCCCTGATTGTTCAGGGGAAGAGGGAATATTTGTAAATGCTGAGTATATATACCTGGTGGTTGGTAGAGTCTCTGGTGTGTTGGTCTCCTGACTATAGGTTGTTACATTCACCAATGTCAACTAGGCAGTGTTTCAGTTTAAACAGCATGATAAGTCGCTGGTTGTACCATCTTGTTGACAGGGGGATCCAATTCAGACTGTCCAGCAGGGTAGTGACGCACCCAGTGGTTCTGTCTGTGTAGTTGTTGCAGACGATCCTGGCCCTCTGTGTTGGACCTTCTCCAGCATGTTACTGTCATCCTTGATGTGTGAGTCCCAGGAAGTGGAGGCATAGTCCAGCGTTGGTTAGACCATGGTGTAATAGGCTGCGGACCTAACCTCCTTCCGACAATCTCTTAGGTTGTGGCATAGAAAACCCAGTGTTCGGGAGGCTTTGGCTGCAGTATGGCTATCATTTTAATGTTTATCTGTCTATCTTCTTATACTGAGTCGGTCATATTTGGCCATTACCTTTGATGCTCTCAGATGGGGTGCTGCACCAACAGCCTGGTAAATGCTTTGGGGCCCCTTCATCAGGGCTTGGTGAAATAGATTGGGCTTCATGGTGCTTTAAGGCAGAGCTGTAACCAACCACGCATGAATACTGGGAAACTGCTTCTAAGCCAGGCAAAGTGATGGGAGGTGTACTATCTATGCATATGTCATATTATGTAAAGTAACAACAACAAATAGGGTATAAGTATATAGCACGTATACTGCCATGTGATACAGGCTGGCTTTTATAGCGACGCAGTAGAGTGTTGGCCTGGTATTCTGGCAGACCGGGTTCCATCCCTGGCCTGGTAAAAGTGATTCGCAGTTTTTCATCAGTTACATTTGACACCCATGACTCGACCAGGACTCGAACTCAGCGCCTCTCACATACCATGGGAACACTCCACCAACTGAGCCACCGCGCCACACGGTCAACATGTTAGATTTTTTCCTGCCAAATGAGATTTGTCCCGAATCTCTAAGTCCTATCCAGTCCGACTTATTTTTCATACTCTTTCATGCTATCAGACGCGGTGCTGTCCCCCAACACTGGCCACCAAATGTCACAGGGGTGGAAAAAGAACATGGCTCAACCGGAAAACGAACCCAGGGCTTCTCATATACCATGTAAACACTCCACTGACTGGGTGCCAAACCACACAGTCAACCTGTTACACATGTGAACCCTTTTGGTTTCATTGGCATGGTTGGGTGGCAGGGCTTGAGCGCAAAGTGATGGGTCGGACTGTCCATGCATATGGTTTCAGTGTTTGGTAAAGTCCAACTAAACTGGAATCAGGTCTCCAAAATGACTTAAATAGTGTTGAAGGGGTGTTGAACCTCAATTCAAATATACAGGTCAGTGTTCTGACAAAAGTTAAATATGTGCAGGGATAAAATGCTTTATGGATAACATGAACAACAACAACTATATATGTAGAAATTCATTTTATTTCAGATTTTATGTCAATAAGTTGCCACACAACTTCATTTATAATCATCATTGTGTTTTGCTCCAGTAACAATTCTGTTCCTGATTGAATTTTTTTGTTTCATACTGTCCTATCTTATGATTCTTCATCACGAAAGCATGCCTATATAATTTTGAACCCCACTTTTATATAGTATAACTGGGGTTTACATGGGTAAAACTTATTTTTCTTGTTTCTGCTCTAAAATATAGCTTGTGGGTACTCCTTAGAACTGCCTCGATGAGGCGGTTCAATGAGTACCAGAAAAAAGGAAAAATGTTGAAAATTTTCGTCTTAAAATTTTCAATTTTTTGGCCGTAAAGTTTACAATGCATTTATATAGGTGTGTTTTCGTAATGTCACTGGAATCTTAAAGGAAGTGGATATTGACAGCTGACTGTCATTAGTTAAAGTTCACTTGTGACAGCCAACTGACAATAGCAGTCACCAATCTTAACTTTGCATATGGAGTGCTTTACAGCATTTGTAACTGTCAGCTGATGGGATTGGACCCATTGAAGTTCTGTGCTGCAGTGTTAAAGCATTGATGGTACTCAAAACATTTACCCCATGCAAAACAGTGTTGTTTAGTTAAGAATCTGGTTTAATCCATTTGTCACATGCGGCATCTGATCAGGATCTACACTGTTTGCAAAAAGTTCAGCCATTTTCCAAATAGATTTTGCAGAAAACATTACCTGACACCCATAGATTTTTTAAATGGACTCCAGCTATATATATAAGATGAAAGCTTACATTTGGTACAAAATGGGTTACCCTACAATTATACCTATGCAACTAGCAAACTGTTACTAAATAGCTTTAACCCATTTAGTACCAGGCACCCCAAAACGGGTACCCTAGCAAACAGCAGAGGCCCAGATCATACGCCACACAATGCGGCGTCTGATCAGGGCCTCCACTGTTTGCCACCCCCGCCTATAGGGGCTTGAAGAAATATATGGGCTGCATGATGCCTCCACGCAGAGCTGAATCCGGCCCGCACACTAGTACTGGTAAACCGCTTAGAGGATCTAAGTAGAAGTAAAACAAAGATCAGGAATTGATACAATTAACTTACTCCACCCATAAAAGACACCAAAGGGAAAGAAATACAAACATTAAGCGACCAGACAAAAATGGAAACCTAAACAAAGGAAGGCCATAAGGACAGTTACTTTCCCACAAAATGGCCATATGGCCATCCAAAATTAAAAGACACAAGTGATACACACAGTAAGTAACAAACAACAACATAAATAAATCGCCACAGAAGAGCCACCTTGGAACGGTCAGTGGAAGATTTCCACTGGGGGGCTTAAATCGATTTTACGTGGCCACAATCCTCGCCCTTACTTCCGTCGCGATTTAGACAAATAATTTGTTCAGTCCGCATGAAGGCCTCCTAACTCATCAGTGCAACATCTCCGTGAACACAAAAATCAAAGAACCACAGAGGTGAGACAACGGTGAGGACTCGACAGCAAGAAACCACTGAAATGCTGGAGCAAAAGAAAACCAACAGTTAGACCCCGAAGCCTGTCCAGGAACCGCGGTGCGAGGCAGACCGCCCATGCTAATAAATCCTATTGGTTTCATTGGGCGACAGGGCTTGAGATGTCATTTCATCTCACTGTTGGGTAAAAGTCCCACAAAATTGGAAGCAACATCTCCAAAATGACCTTTACAGTGTTGACGGGGACGTTAAACCTCAAATCAAACAAACAAACAAAAAAAAGCCTCCACTGTTTGCTAGAAGTTCAGACATTTTCAAAATAAATTTTGATGAAAACACAACCTGACACCCCTAAATTTTGAAATGAACTCCTGCTATATATAAGGAGGAAGATTCCATTTGATACAAAAAAGGGTTAAAGGCTGTAATCAAAGTGCTGAGAAGAGTACTGGTGGGTTGATTGTTTCTGAGTATAGGCTATGGAGGGGATAGTTCTAAACGGAGACTTAAACTGCTTGGTTTAATAAACCTTGAAATTCCTGTTTTTAAGCAAAAGGTGCAGACCCTGGTCAGATGCGGGTCAAATCTGCACACTTTGCCAAGCCCAGCCCATGATTTCAGTCCAGATCATATAGATAACTCTCTTGCGCATTGCTAACAATAGGGCAGCTATTTTCTATCAACTGGTATCTAGCTGTTCCATGGTTTTCGGACAAGTCAGTGATAGTCACGCAGACTTCAGCATTGAAAAGCTTACTGCGCTTTAGAACCTGAAGTTGGTTGATGGACAATTGACCCCAAAATCTCGTGTGAACCGCATTGACTCATCAGACTGTCTGATTCTGTGTTGGTTACACAAGTCTTACTGAAAGTTTTGTCTAGGCCAGCTCAATTCACTTGACCAATGTGTATTTACATTTTTACATTACCCTTATTCTGCTGAATAAATCAATTTAGCCACCCCCATTCCTGACTATCCACCAATCAAATTGCTTGATATAGTGTAATTTTTCAATTCACAAACTGCATGACAGACAGTGTAGGTCCTGATCAGATGGCTTTTTCATCTGATCTGGATCTACACTGTTTGCAAGTAGGGTTTGTTACTAGAGTTCAGCAGGATAAGAGTTCACACTTTCACCCCCAAGTTTCTGAAGTGGACTCTTCTATCTTTGAATTTGGACATGTCCATTGTTGTAAACATTCCTTTTTTTTTCAAAAGCAGGAAGTTAAAGGTAGATTATAAGAATCTTATATTGGTGTGAGGGGTGGATAGAAAAATCCGTTCCAAGGGTCACTGTCAGCCATCACGAGGCTTGCCGAGTGATGCAGGACAGTGATCCCAAGGGACGGATTTTTCTATCCACCCCTCACATCCATATTGGGTTCTTTTTCTTGCATACCATCCATTTCTTAGAGCAGAATTTCAATGCTGCATTCACTTCGGTTACCAACGTCCGCCATATTGTGTTGACACTGCAGTAATGTAAAGTGACGTCACTGATCCTGCATGACACCAACCTTAACAACGGCGCACACAAGGTCGTAATCAACCAGTGCATTTATCAAACACGCGATTATATTCGATTTGGGGTCGGAACACCAGGGTCAGAACATAAATTTCTATCCCAGGGTAAAATAGCGGATTTCCTTGTCTGGTGTGAAAGAAAATGTCATTTGGATCTACACTGTATAGGTATCTGTACCAGTCTTCGTGGTTGATAGGGTGAAGGTGAAATTGTTACAACAATGTGATTTGCTTCCTCTGGGAATCTGTAGTCTTTAAGGATAAACAAATAAACTACATGAAAACAAAAGTGCTTTAATTTCTGCCAAGACTTTACTTCTTAATCCTTATCCTGCAGTTCATGACAGCCTCTACCTTTGCAAACAGTGTAGATCGAGATGAGAAGAAGCCATCTGATCAGGATCTACACTGCTTGTCATGTAGTTTGAGAATCAAACAAATATATTATATCAAGTAATTTGATTGGTCGATAATCAGCAATGGGGTTGCATAATTTATGCAGCAGGATAAGGGTTAAATTCACTTGATTGTAAGGGGAGCTAAAGGCTTATGAGACACTTCGAGCAATTAAGTTTTGGTTAACCCGTTTTGTACTGGAAACCCCAAAACCGGTACCCTGGCAAACAGTGCAGGCCTAGATCAGCCGCCACAGAAAGTGGCGTCTGATCATTGGGCCTACACTATTTGCAAGAAGTTCAGCCATTTTCCAAATAAGCTTTGAAGAAAACACAACCTGACAGCCCTAAATTTGGAGTGGACTCCTGCTATACAAGGGGGAAGATTCCATTTGGTACAAAAAGGGTTAATTATGAAATGAATGATTATATACTGGTAATATCTTCAGGAATGCATGTGAAATTGCCTAGAATTGTCTATTTTATCTAGTGATGATCTGTGAGGTTATAAAGCGATTTTTACCGCGCCTGGTTATGGTGTGTCCGATTTCTTCGGCCAGTTCTTTTAAGCAGAAGAAAGATAACTGGGTTCAGTTAAACAGGTATTGCTGGCTTAATTGGCCTTAGCTCTTTGCAGTGTGTCTTAAACTGAGTTAAACAAAGGCAGAAAAATTAACACCTTATTTTTGAGTCTGTTAACAGTTTGATGATCTTTGAAGCTCTATGCAATGATTAGCAAAGCTGTTTTTCCATGGAAAAAGACCAAACGTTTTTGTCTAGAGACCCACAGTTTTTAGAGAATTTTTAGGAACAGCTGAAAGGCATTTTCTCTCCAACATACATGTATGAATCCACCCCCCAAAATTCATACATGTGGATAATTTGGTCCCTGGTGGTCTTTTTCCATACTTTTCACTAAGCATCTAGCATATTCATGTGTAACACACTAGAGTTTTAATTCTGATGCTAAATCTCAGTCAGGGTATTATCAGACATATTTTGCTTGAGTTTAACCCATCTTGTATGTACTGAATGGAATCTTCCACCTTAAATATAGCACAAGTTCATTTAAAAATTTAGGGGTGTTAGGTTGTGTTTTCTTCAAAATTTGTTTGATAAATTGCTGACATTTTTACAAACAGTGTAGGTCCTGATCAGAGACGGTGATGATACTGATCTGTGGCATCTGATCTGGGCTTGCACTGATTGCCAGTTATCAGTTTTGGGGTTACAGTGCAAAATGGGTCAAACAGAAGAAAACCATATCTGGCAGTCATCTTAAATCTATAAAATGAATAAAATATGGTGTCTGACATTGGCTAATATGAGGGCCATTTGGGAAGCCATTTTGCATAATAGTTTCAAATGCAGGTTTTGTGCATTTTTCAAACATGCCAGGGGTACCATCTAAGCATTTAAATTAGCTTTAGGTGCCCAGGCTGCCATAAGTCCAAATTTTACATTAAGTTAATAGGCATTTTTATTCAAAACTTAGGTGCCCAGACAAAAATTTAGGCACCTTGGGAGACTGGGCGCCTGTTAGTCTGTATCCCTGCATGCATGAAAAATCTAAACTTTAATCATTTGAAGGAATTAAAATTTGCACGATTTTTATGCATGCAGTATGATAACACCCCTACACACAGATCAGTTGTGGTGATGAATATTTGGAGAAGTTGAATATTATACTTTACCACATCCTTCATACTGTCCAGACCTTTCTCCATGTGATTTCTGGCTCAACCCATATATTAAAACATGTCTGCAAGGATGTCTTTGTGAAAGCCGTCATATGTCTTGGGTAGGGCATTGTTCCAGTATTTTAACAGTATATACCCCAAAAAGACTTCAAAAAATGCATTTTCTGAATAGATAAATTACCTGAAAAAGTGCTTACAGGTCTGACAAGAGAGAATACTTAGTTAGTTTTGACCAAGTAAGCCTTATATTTACAAGCCCCACCCAATATTAATACTTTCCAAATGCCCCTCATATCTGGTTGATGCAGTATTATACATGGTGTACAGTAAAATTCAGCTATTTAAAAGGTGTGTGGGTTAGGCAAAGGTGACATGTATCTTGCGTCATTAGGGCATCCAGCTGATATTGGCTTACAGTTGGACAAGACCTGTCCTTGTAGCAGGTATTAAAGGGTAGAAGGGGAGTGTTGTTATTTCTTCTGTTTCTATGCTTCCATTTATTTTTCTCTTTCTACTCTGTCCCTCACTTTCATCTCTTCTATTACATGTATCTCTTCTATCTCTTTTCTCCCTTTCTCTGGGAGATCACACAAGGGTTGACATGTTGTTAAACCCAAATCAACCATTCTGCTATTAAGAGAGAAGCCTACGTGGTGCAGCGTTTACGCTACTCGCCATGTAAACCAGGGGTCGCAGGATCGATCCTGGGCTTCTCCAGACTTTCGGATGAGTCTTTAAACCGAGGTCCCATCTCCGTATGACCTTAGCTGTTGGTGGGACGTAAAACTCAAACACTCACTCACTCACTCTGCTATTATAAGACCACTAAAAGAATCCTGTATAAAGAATTTCAGATATGCTGATGAACAAGCATTCAATGTCCACCACTAGATCTTCACAATGGCCCCCACCCATGAGGGCTTGAAGAAATAAATGGGTGCATGATGCTTCCACGCAGGGCTGAATCCGGCCACACACGAGTAATGGTAAACCGCTTAGAGGATCTAAGCCTGCCCAGGGAAAGCGGTGTGAGTCGGACCGTCCATGTTTATAAACCCTATTGGTTTCATTGAACGACAGGGCTTGAGATGCCATTTCATCTCAATGTCGGGTAAAAGTCCCACAAAATTGGAAGCAACGTCTCCAAAACGACATATATTGTGTTGATGGGATGTTAAACCTCAAATCAAACAAACAAACAAAGATCTTCACAATATTTTGACTGTCAGGTTCTGCCACTGGCACTTGAACAGTTGTATGGTGTATATATATCTGTTATAGATATATATATATACACCATACAACTGTTCAAGTGCCAGTGATGTGCATGTATTACAAAACCATATGTATAGCAAAGTGACTATGTATAAAAAAGTGACATTTTACTCATTTGTGTTTTAGCCAAGTATGTCTGATAATCCTCTGAAACAAAGTAAACTTGATATATAAACAGTTACTAAACTTTGGAAGATTATGTTGGATCTGATTTCAGAATCAGATTTTGAAACATAACCACAGAATATAGGTGTATATTTTTCTGCCCTTTTATTATTCTTGTAAGGCAAGACAAAATGGTTATAGCAACAATTGTAAGGCCACTTTGTTGCTGCAGAATTCATGTCTTGCCTGGTCTTGCCTGTACAGCTCAGTTGGAAACATACATGTAGCTTGGTCTAGATTGTATTGTCGTTTTTGTCCTAAATGTCCGGACACTGAAAAGCCATAAAATAATCCCAAACAAACAGTGTAGACCCAGATCAGACTGCTCCTTCAGGAGCGGTCTGATCTTGGTCTATGCTGTAAACAAACAGTGTAGACCCAGATCAGACTGCTCCTTCAGGAACAGTCTGATCTTGGTCTACACTGTTTGCCACTAAGCAGAGGTCTTTGCCCTCACAATGTATAATGAATAATGATTGCTGTGAGGCGAATTAAAGATTGTCCTGATTTTTAGGATAAATACAGTATTTTACCTTGGTTGTGTTGGCTAAAATCTGCTAAGTTCAGTGCACTAAGTCATGACAGAGTAATATTCAGTAGAGCTCTTAGATATTTTACATTAACCCTTATCTTGCTGAATATTCATTTAAGCCACATCCATTTCTGTCTATCAACCAATCAAATTACTTGATGTAATTTATTGCTAAAAATTCATAAACTGAATGCCAAGCAGTGTAGATCCTGATCAGATGGCCATCTGATCTGGATCTACACTTTTTGCAAATATAGGTGTTGTCGTGAACAGCAAGATAAGGGTTAAAAAGGTTCTGGTAAGTATTTATAATGCACCAGACCTGTGTAACCTTTTGATTTGACCTCCTCAACCAGAATTGTCACTTCTTTTCTTTTTAAGAGACACTAATTTGCTTGGAATTATTCAATTCAATCCTTAAGCTGCCGAGAAAAAAATGCATCTTAAAATGTCGTTTGCTAATGTTGTCTGCTGAATTTTTTTGCAAACTTTTTGAAAATATTTTTGCATACAGGCAAACTGTTTTGGCCCAGATTAGACTGCTTCTGCAGGAGCAGTTTGATCTAGGTCCAAACTGTTTGCAAAAAATACTTTTAAGTATAGTAGTCACAAATAAGAGCTATGATTTGCACCTGCCTTTGGAATGTTCCATTAACAAAAAGGTAAACAAAGTCACCAGATTGTGTGAATTCAACTGTAACAAAGCTATGGCGTAAATGCCATTTGGTCCACTTGCAGAAAGCATGCAGAAGGCACTCCACCGAATCTTCTGGTGGACTCTGCAATTTTGACATATATTGACAACACCTGAATAGCTCCACCTAGTCAATCTTATCTGTGACCACTATAACTGGCAGACGGCAAAGCAGACGACAATAGCCGTGATTGGCATTTTATGGGTTAAGGGACAATAGCAGTGATGAAGATGATCATGTGTTGGAACAAGCAGGAGCTGAACAGAATGTTCTTTGTATTGTAAATTGTTTTTGTTTTTTTTTGTTTGCCTTACAGGCCTTTCAAGATTATTTCACATTTCAAACTTATCATTGATCAGAGGTGGGCAGAAAACGAGTACCCAGAGCATATGGCGCAAGTGAGGCTTGAACTTAGTGGTGAGAGGCCTAATGATTAAGAGACAGCACCCTTTTTGTAACCCACTAGGCTATGGAAGCCCATTATTTTAACATGTGTCTATTACAGACATAAATGTTAATGACATAAGTAGCAAGACTTTCTAAAATCGCAACAATTGTCGTCTGCTTTGACGTCTTCTGGTTACTTTAAAAGTCATTTTTGCAAACATTGTGGACCCAAATCAGACTGATCCTCCACTTGGGTCTACAGTGTTTGCCTGTATGCAAAAATATTTTGAAAAAGTTTGCAAAGAAAATTTAGCAGAGGACATAAGCACACACCATTTTCAGATGCAGTTTTTTTCGGCGTCTTTACTCTTAAGAGTTAACGTCTTTGTATGATTGGAATATGACACCCCAAATATTACCACTGGGCTACTTCAGTTAATTTTTTCCTTCCTCCATCCATTTACTCACTCTGTATATGATACTGCATAGCACAAAGGTGCTGATCCAAACAGTATGCACATACATTTTCACTAGATTGTGTTTACATCAACCCTTGTCTATAGTTGAACATGATAACCTCTACCTTTCCAAACAGTGCCTGCACTGTTTGCCAAATACCTGTTTTGGGGTTTCTGGTACAAAATGGGATAAATCAGTTTTCCCATTTGGCCTTATTATCAATTCTCGGAATAACTAAATTAGCAAGATTTTACTTGTTCATTCTCAATGTTGTGATTTCAACTCCTCTTTCATTTCAGCATTTTTAGATTTCTAAATTTTATTTTTATTTGGTGCAGGATGTGCATTTGTTTTATGCAGCTTAATTATTATTTATTTTCATTTGTTCTATTTCTTGTGCTTCAGTTTCCATTGACAGTCTTCCAGAGGCAGCAACATTTACCTGATTGTGGATTGATGTACCTGTTTTACAAGTTAACACTTATCTTGCTGAATATTCATTTAAGCCACACCCTTTTCTGTCTATCAACCAATCAAATTACTTGATGTATTTTATTGCTACAAATTCATAAATTGAATGCCAAACAGTGTAGGTCCTGATCAGATGGCTTCTGAAGAAGCCATCTGATCTGGATCTACACTGTTTGCAAAGCTAGGGGTTGTCATGAACAGCAAGATAAGGGTTAAAAAAGCTATAGGCAGTAAAATCTATAATTTTATTCATAATTATGTAATTTTGGTTTCAGACTTTCAAGACATGTCCCTTGCATGACACACTGTACTTACAGATATCCCATAACACGGCCCATGTGACATAGTGCAATAAAAGTGCATTCTTTATTATCTCCAAAATGGCTACTTTTGCGATGAAAATTTGTGATATTTTTCTTTTCTATTCTTCAACCTTAAGTTTTTGGTGCTCGTTAGAATCTCCTCACTGAGGGGGTTCTAACGAGTTCCCACAACATATGTCTTGTAGCAGAAATAAGCAAAATATGTATACCTTGTAAACCGAAGTTTTCTCTATATATATAAAGTGGGGTTGGAGGGGTATTCATTTCATGGACTTGTCATCACGTTAACAAGTCTGTGAAATGAACACCCCCTTAAACCCCACTTTATATAGGGAAAACTGGGGTTTACGGGGGTATTTAATAGTTTTCTTATTTTTGCTCCAAGACATAGGTTGTGGGTACTCGTTAGAACCGCCTCAATGAGGCGGTTCTAACGAGCACCCGCAACCAATGTTTGAAGTAAAAATAACAAAAATATCACAGATTTTCACCCGAAAAGTAGCCATTTTGGAGATGTGAAAAAATGCACTATGTCGCACGGGTGTGTTGTCGTAATGTGATCATGATGTGCTAGTAACTGTAGCTAAGTGGACATACAGAATTTTCACTCCAATAACATGCAGTTAACCCTTTTGTTACCCCAAACCCCAAAACGGGTACCCTGGCAAACAGTGCAGGCCCAGATCAGACGCCGCAGAACGCGGCGTCTGATCAGGGCCTCCATATAGTCATTTTCCAAATAAACTTTGATGAAAACACAACCTGACACCCCGAAATTTTGAAATGAACTCCTGCTATGTACAAGGAGGAAGATTCCATTTGGTACAAAAAGGGTTAAAGGAGAATTGATACAGCTCACATTTTCTCAGCCATTTGATACACGGGAGACAAGTTCTATGACAGTACATGTTCCTGTCAGCTGAGCCCCTCTGAAAAAGGGGTCTACTCTTACAAGGAAGAATTTGCTCCTCATGATCAGTTTCAGTAATTTTTGTATGTCCACATACCGTATTTACCATTATGTATTCAGACAGTCAGGCCTGAGCATACAGTGTAAACCCAGATGAGATGCTGAAGAAAGTGATGTATTATAAGGGTTTACACGGTTTGTCAGTCATCCTGCAATTTGAACACACAATATCTAGTAGTAAATTGTACTTGTCCAAATTTAAGATTGTGACCTAGGTAGTGGATTAAGAGCGCTGACTCTTAACCATTAGGTCTCTCACTGCCGTGGTTGGACCGTTGGAGCCTTGCTCGGGTCACATGTGAGATGCCAAGTTGCAGTGGAAGGTCAGGTGGTTTTTATACGCCCGTTTTGAAAAAACGGGACGTATTATGTTATGGGGTCCGCGTCTGTCCGTCCGTCCGTCCGTCCGTAAACTTTTCGTTTCCGGATAACTCCTCCTACAGTTTTCATCCGATCAAGTTGAAACTTGGTAGGTAGTAAGACCATGATGTGTAGATGTGCGTAAAGTTTCGAGAATTAACGTTCGCCAAATATTAACAGAGTTACGCCCCTTTGAAAATTTTGTAAACATTTTCGTTTCCGGATAACTCCTCCTACAGTTTTCATCCGATCAAGCTGAAACTTGGTAGGTAGTAAGACCATGATGTGTAGATGTGCGTAAAGTTTCGAGAATTAACGTTCGCCAAATATTAACAGAGTTATGTCCCTTTGAAATTTTTGTAAACATTTTCGTTTCCGGATAACTCCTCCTACAGTTTTCATCCGATCAAGTTGAAACTTGGTAGGTAGTAAGACCATGATGTGTAGATGTGCGTAAAGTTTCGAGTATTAACGTTCGCCAAATATTAACAGAGTTATGCCCCTTTGAAAATTTTGTAAACATTTTCGTTTCCGGATAACTCCTCCTACAGTTTTCATCCGATCAAGCTGAAACTTGGTGTTTCATTATGTGAGTTTTAACATAGATCCAGATTAGGAGTAACAAGGAAATGTGCATAAAGAATAATTTTACATTTCTTTAAAAAAAAAACAGTTGTGTGTACTTGTTAGAATAACCTTCATGAGGTGATTTAAAGAAGTACAAAAAATATTCATTTTTGAAGAGTATTAAGGAAATGTTGTTGCTTAATTGCCCTTGTTACTTCCCTTATGTGTTATAATATTGATAGTATGTTTACTACTGCAATGACCAGTCTTAACCTTTATCCTGCTGTAGGCGACAAGCCCTATCTTTGCAAACATTGTAGATCCAGATCAGATGGCTTCTGAAGAAGTCATCTGATCAGGATCTACACTGACATTCAGTAAATGAACATTTAGAAATAAACTGCATCGAGTAATCTGATTGGTTCAAAGTCAGATTTGGGTGTGGCTTAATTGAATATTCAGCAGGTTAAAGGCTAAGCAAATGCTATAAATGCTCTTTTTTATGTGTTCTAAATTGCTAATCAGATTAATTCTAGTTCTAAGCTGTTTGCTGTGGATGCAGCAATACAGGGAAAAGGAAGAAAGCTCTGTTTGTGATGCCCTAGCTCTGGATTCGCACTGTGCATGCTCTTCTTGCATTTTGCTGTCACCCATTGAAACTTGAAAAATAGTTCCACCATGAATAAGCAATGAATACTGTTTTCAGATTTCAGTCTACCAAATAAGAATTAGCCACGGGCGTATAATGTCCCGCTTGCGGAGCTCTTGTTCTCCAGGTACTGCGGTTTTCATTCACCTCAGATTAAGGGACAGCTCAAATCAAGTGAAATAATCTTAAGCTTGAAAGGGCTGTAAAACCAAAAACAAATAAATAAATAAAAAAAAGATTATACGGTAAGGAGTTGAGGTATCCGAATATCTAGTGTAAATATGGTAACATAGCCTAGAAAATTGTGCACAACATGTAGTTATACCTTATTTTTTGAGTCTCAATCATTCTTGGTACTTGATGGTAATCACAGACCACTCGCAACAAACCAGTATCTAGAAAAGAAAAAAAAAAACAGAATCACTGTTGAATTTGTTTGTTGTGGGTATTACCAAATTCCAAACCAAAGCTCAACTGTTTTTTGGTTGTAGATACTTTTTGAATCGCCTCTGTTAGAATCACCTCATTGGTGTTATAAAGAGGTTGTTGTGTACCGTAATTGCTTTACTGGCTTTATCTTGCTGTATGGAATAGCCTTCATTGTGATGTGGTCTGTTGATTTAGTAGCTGCAATCACATATTTTACATCTTTCTTTTTCTTTCTAACTCTCATGATCTTTGTTTTCAGTTTTGGTAGCAGAACTGTTACATCACTTTTTTCCAAAGCTGGTTGACCTGCATAATTATGCAGCTGCAAGTAATACAAAATATAAACTTGCTAATTGGGATGTGTTAAACAGGTACTGTATTAAGGCACGGTATCATGCGGTCCAGTGACAAGTAACTTGAGCTTTGTTGCTTCTTACTTATTTTGCACCTTCCTGTTATGTTCTGTTCACTTCAATTTTTACCTCAAAGTGTGTAGTATTTTATCACATTTATTTTGATTAGTAGTAGGAAAGCATTCCCTAGTCAGAATCAACTGTATTTTTAACCCTTGTTCTGCTGAGCCCGGATATGCCTTTTCGTTGAAACAATGTAGATCCAGATCAGATGGCTTCTGAAGAAGCCATCTGATCAGGATCTACATTGTTTGTCATTCAGATTGTGAATTTGTTGTAATAATTTGCTACAGGTACTCTGATTGGTTGATAATCTGTAGTGGGTGTGGCATATATGAATATTCAGCAGGACAAGGGTTAACATGCATACCATGGCTTCTGAGAAAAAATGATATGCAGTGGGGCTAGTTACCCTTGGCTTATTCAGACAGATAAACATGTATACATACAATGTGAGATACAAAAACAGATAGGGACTGCTTGAAAACAAAATAGATAAGTTTTAGCCCTTGTCCTGCTGAATGAATTAAGTTTGCCACACCCATTTCTGACAATTAACCAATCAAATTACTTTATGAAATATATCCATACAAATTCAAAAATCAAATGACAAACTGTGTAGATCCTGATCAGATGATCTGGATTTACACTGTTTGCAAATGTAGGTCATTATCTTGTTCAGCAGGACAATGGCTGACTGACTTTGATAAAAGAGTCTGCATGGGAATGCTTTTATTAGACTGGAGATGTGCCATGAGAATTTTAATGTTCTTTATAGATAGATCAGATGAGCCTGTGCATACACACAGTCTGATTAGAGCCATAACGATTCATGTGGAGCTTCAGGGTTACCCAGGCTATCCTTAGGACAAAGGGCAGTATGGCTAAATAATGTCTGGTTATACCGATGCACAGGCTGAACTGTATCACAAGGTCATGGGACCTTGAAGAATGTTTTTTTTGTGGCTCAACTCTTAACCCTTGTTCTGCTGAATATTTATATATGCCACACCCACTACTGATTATCAACCAATCAGATTACTTGATGCAAATTGTTGCAACAAATTCACAATCTGAATGGCAAACAATGTAGATCCTGATCAGATGGCTTCGTCAGAAGCCATCTGATCTGGATCTACATTGTTTCAAAGCTAAGGCATATCCGGGATTAGCAGGACAAGGGTTAATACAGTGGACAACTCAGCAGTATAAATACATAGGAGTGCTTAAGATCTTCTTCCTAGAAACAAAACACACACTATTTGGTACAGCGTAGTTGATGGAAGGATCTGTTATTTGTCATATACAAGTCATATACAAACAAATATTATTATTCCGAAAAAGACCATTTTTTATGATTATTTTTTTTAGAAAAACAACAACAACAACAAAATAATGCCTAGTCATTAGCTGACACAATTAACCCTTGTCCTGCTGATCCCGGATATGTCTTATCTTTCAAACAACGAAGATCCAGATCAGATGGCTTCTGAAGAAGCCATCTGATCAGGATCTACATTGTTTGTAATTCAGATTGTGAATTTGTTGTAATAATTTGCATCAAGTAATCTGATTGGTTGATAATCGGTAGTGGGTGTGGCATATATGAATATTCAGCAGGACAAGGGTTAACACCAGATGAGGAGTAAGAAGGATATAATCAAGGGATAAATTTCTTTATTCTTGTCAGAACCGTATGTTGTGTATTCTTGTAAGAATTGCCTCAGTGGGGCAAGTCTTACAAATTATTAGGAGAAATAAGAAAATTATCCCAAAAATTACACTCGTTTCTCCTCCTTATTTGAAGCTATGAGGGACTCATTTGATATAAAGCACTATTTCGTGGCTCTCAACGGGCAGTTTTTAAAATGAAAATTTGTTATACATCACAACCTCTTTATAACCCTATTTTTACGGGGATCAAAAGCAGAAACAGTGTTAACCCTTTTTGTACCAAATGGAATCTTCCTCCTTACATATAGCAGGAGTTCATTTCAAAATTTAGGGGTGTCGGGTTGTGTTTTCATCAAAATTTATTTGGAAAATGGCTGAACTTTTAGCTAACAGTGGAGGCCCTGATCAGACTCTGCGCTCTGCGGTGTCTGATCTGGGCCTGCACTGTTTGCCAGGGTACCCGTTTTGGGGTTTCTGGTACTAAATGGGTTAAATAAACAACCATGTTATATCCAAACAAAAATATATAGATTTCATAGAAAATGGTCATTTTCCTATGTAATCTATACATTTTTGGATCCATCTATAGATACGAGGGTAGGCTGAAAAGTTCTGAGCCTGACCAAGATTCAATAGTTTGTCCATGCTGAAAGTGCCTTATTTTTCAACATAGTCTCCCTTCCTGTCCACACACTTCCTCCAGCGATGCTGGAGTCCTTGGATCCCAGTGGTATAGAAGGTCTCATCTTGGTACCTGAAAAACTCCTCCACAGCAGCTATCACCTCCTTGTCTGACCGATAATGCTGCCCAGCCAAGTACTTTTTCATGTTTGGAAACAGGAAATAATCTGATGAAGCTAGATCAGGTGAATACGGAGGGTGATCGACAAGTGTGAAGCCACAGTCATGCACAGCAGCCATTGCGACAACCGATTTATGAGCAGGCGCATTGTCCTGATGGAACAAGACCCCTTTTGTCAGTTTTCCGGGTCGTTTAGCCTTAATTGCTTTTCGCAATTGTTTTAGCAGATCTGCATATTACTCCACATTAATTGTTCTGCCCTTTTGGAGGTAATCTATGAATATTATACCCTTGGCATCCCAGAACACTGATGCCATCACCTTCCCTGCAGAAGAGACAACCTTTGCCTTCTTTGGAGGGGGTGAGCCAGGGTGCTTCCATTGCATGGATTGTCTTTTGGTCTCTGGCTCAAAGTGATGAACCCAACACTCATCCTGAGTGACAAAACGGTCAAGAAAACCATCTTGGTCTGCTTCCAAAAAAGCCAAGTTGGCTTTTGACAGGTTCAGTCTGGTCAAGCGTCAAAAGCCGTGGCACCCATCTGGCGGAAACCTTTGACATTCCTAATTCACTGTGTAGAATGTTCTCTACTCATTCACAGGAGATGCCAACAGTGTTAGCTAACTGATTCACAGTTAAACGCCTGTCATCCATCACGGCCCTGTGCACTTGCCTGATGGTTTCCTCATTTGTTGCCGTTGTGGGTCGTCCACACCGGCCATCATCTTCAAGGCTGTCCTTGCCCATCTTAAAATTTGCTGCCCACCTTTTCACGGTTGCATACGAAGGAGCATCATCCCCTAATGTAGCAACCATATCGGCATGAATGTCCTTAGGAGCTAACCCCTTTTTATGGAGGTACTTGATGACACCACGATGCCAGATTTTGTCCATTTTCTCAAAAACGTGCTAGTATCAATTTTCAAAGTATAGAATTTCTATGTTATTGCAGGTAAACTTGAACTCATTTGAGTCAAATCAAGTAATAAAGGTTTGGATTTAAAAAGGTTTGGATTTAATGAATACAAAATTTCATGGCTGTTCGATGCCTGCTTCTTGGTCAGGCTCAGAACTTTTCAGCCTACCCTCGTAAACTAGTTGTATATACCCAAATGTATTACAAAGAGGCTGTGATGTATTTTCCACTTTTCTGGCAAGCTTTTGCAGCTATGCATAGCCATAATAAACAAATAAAAAAAAAACAACAACAGATTTTCTTAAGAACATAGAATTATCCAATAACTAGATATTTCTGGAAAACATAAAACGTCAGCTTGATTAGAGAGCACTGACCAAAATTGGTGAAATTGACGAAAATTGACAGGATGTACAATTGCAAATGTGGTTTTATTGAGTATTCAGGGTCTACATTTTTTGAGCAGCAGTATGAAAATAATGTTACTTGAAACCCTGTCAGTATATAAATTGGGCTGCAAGAGAATTCATTAAACAGATTGAGGTGCAAATTTTGTTTTGGATCCAAGAATGCAGTGTTATATTATAAAGCTGGGTAATTTCCTTATCTTAATAACAGTAATCCTAGTTTCTTGCTGAGTTGTTCACACAAAATGTTTTCCTTCCTCTTGTAGTTGGACAACAACAGTCCAGATAATGAACATTTTTAGGTTGTTAACATTTTTCTACACCAATAATAGTATAAACTGCTGTGAGCACACCCCAGCTGGGACACTGGTAACATTACGGTATAGTGCCTTGTTTCTTATGTTAAAAATGCCACAAGTGATTCAGACAATTTTGTACACATTTACCAAATTTCCATTTGATAGAAAAGCAGTTAAAAGATTTGAGAACAGCATAACATTCCCCTATTTTAGAAAATTTGCCTCACAAAAACAAACTTGCATGACGTATGATAAACCTACCTTAATTATTTGTCATTTCAAGCTTATATATTCAGAGCCGCACATGCCCCGGAAGATGCACATAACATTTGCATATCAGAGCCAAGGTTACTACCCATGTAAATGCTTCAGATGTTGATGTTGAATGCTCTAGAATATATATGATGTCATTGATGACATCATGGGTCAGCTAGATTTGAATTTCAAATTTTGTTAAGTCCTGATAACATGTCCAGGGTGATTTAAATTCATCTTAGATACCGGTGATTACACTAAACCCCCTTTTTGCAAAATGGGTTCAGAAGTTCTGAATAATTGTCCTTCTTGTTTTTGTCATAGCTTGCTTGAAGCTTAGATAATTTTCTTGCACCGTGTATATTCCATTTGTGTTCATATACTGTACCGTACATGTACATGCAAGGGACTTGGTCGGCACCAGTGTATGTTTTAATATAGGACAACAAGCTCTAGCCAAATATATTACCTGCATCAGCAGCATTTCTTTTATCATTTTATAAAAAATCTGGTATTTTTATAAAATATCTGGTATTTTATAAAATACCTGGTATGTTCAGTAATTTAGTAATCATGTGAGTCATAAAATGGCAGAAATGGTCCTGTTGTAAATTGCAGTAAATGTTTTTTGTTTTTTGTTTTTTTTCTGAAAACTGAAAAATTGTACCTCAAAAAATTATAAATACTGCAATATTATACAATACGACTTTTGGCCTCACCGGGAAAGAATTAAAGCTCATTGCTGAGAGCTCCTCTAGTTGTGTTATGTATGCTGAACAGGAATGTGATATGGCATTGCTCAAATAATCAAAATGACTTTGCTTTGCAGTAGCTACTTTTCTTAGGTTACAATGAATCATCAAACATTAAGGCATTATTGTAACAGTGAAACTTCATTCACTAGATCACAGAATGGCCAAGTTTATCCTTAAGATGCCATAAAAAATGCATTTGAAAATGTTGTGTGTTTGTGTTGTCTGTTGCATCCGTTCCTGCAAACTTTCAGTCTGATCTTGGTCCACACTGTTTGCAAAAATGACTTATAAAGCTATACCAGCAGACAACAAAGGAGATGACAATTATTGTACTTGGCATCTTATTGGTTAAAGCCTAGAGATATTTTATACCATGTTAGTTATAACTTTTTAGGGACCATTTAGGGTGTCTTTTTTATTGTTTGCTCTTAAAATTTTATGTTGTGTGTATACACATTAGAATCAATGGGATGAAGTGGTTCTAATGAATACACACCACATACCTTTATTTAACAGAAGTTTGAAAAGATAGCCCAAAATTATCCCTCCAAACTACCCTTATCTCCAACAACAAAATGTCATGGTCCCGAAGGTGTTCGAGCCACTGAAGTTGGACTGTAGTAAGAAAACGTCTTTTTAACTTTCAGTTTTGATTGCTGAAGTTATTGATCATTTTTTCCCCAAAACGGGCCTCATAGAGTTACACAACTACACAGCAGCAAATAGTGTTAACAAAAAGAAGCAAAACTGGTACTATCTAAACAGGTAAATTAACCCTTGTCCTGCTGAATATTCAAATATGCCACACCCACTACTGATTATCAACCAATCAGATTACTTGATGCAAATTATTGCAACACATCACGTGAACAAGTCCGTGAAATGAAGACCCCCCTATACCCCACTTTATATAGCGAGAACTGGGGTTTAGGGGGGTATACGTTATTTTCCTTATTCTTGCTTCAAGACATAGGTTGTGGGTACTCGTTAGAACCGCCTCAATGAGGCGGTTCTAACGAGCATCCACAACCTATGTTTGCAGTATTTATTAGAAAAATATCACGTTTTTCATCAGAAAAATGGCCATTTTGGAGATGTGAAAAAAATGCACCAATTCGCATGGATGTGTTATCGTAATGAAATTCACAATCTGAATGACAAACAATGTAGATTCTGATCAGATGGCTTCTTCAGAAGCCATCTGATCTGGATATACATTGTTTGAAAGATATGGCATATCCGGGCTCAGCAGGACAAGGGTTAAATGATGACTTAGTTGAAGAGTAAGCAAATATTTGCATAATGAAGCCACACCCATGTGAGATAATCCTGTCCTTCATGCCTCTGAAGAAATGGCAATTTTTCTGATGAATATTTATGATGTGTTGCTTATCTATGGTCTAAACATAGATTATGGGTGCTTGTTAGAACTGCCTCACCTCGTTGAGGCATTTCTAACAAGTACCCATACAGAACTCGGTAATATAGAACATACCTTGGAAACGCCAATTTTCTCTGTATGAAAAGGGTTTACATTCAGGATGTTCATGAATTAAGCTTGTTAAAATGATGAACAATTTAACATTTCCATTGAGCTATTAGTAATAATTCTGCATTGTTTTAATCCTTTAACCTGCTAGGACATTTATAATAATGATTGGTCCAGTTTTATTTCTGTTGCTACCATAAAATATGCATAAATATTTTGTAGATGTATTGTTACCTCCTTTTGCTTTAATTTGCATTTTTCTTTAATTTCACAATTTGGTATTGTAAAGATTAACTTACAGCATTTAGAGATAACAAAGATACTTAAGACAGATTTTTTCCTTATTGGTTTTCAGAAGTACATGTTGTGGGTACTTGTTGGAATCACCTCAGTTATGTTGTGGGTTCTTGTTAGAATCACCTCAGTTATGTTGTGGGTACTTGTTAGAATCACCTCTTTGAGGTGATTATAACAGGTACCCACAACATACATTTTCAGGTAGAAATAAGAGAAATTATCCCTTAACCCATTTTGTACCAGAAACCCCAAAAATGGGTACCCTGGCAAACAGTGCATCCCCAGATCAGACGCCGCAGAACGCAGCATCTGATCAGGGCCTCCACTGTTTGCTAAAAATTCAGTCAGTTTTCAAATAAAATTTGATGAAAACACAGCCTAACACCCCTAAATTTTGAAATGACCTCCTGCTATATATAAGGAGGAAGATTCCATTTGGTACAAAAAGGGTTAATTATCATTGTTATGCCTTCTTATCTGGAGTTATAGAACTTTGCACCTTTCAGCCAATCTGATTAAAATCCGATCTCGCTGTGCGGCTATAGCGTACATAGTTTAGCGTAGATCAGGTTTCAATCAGATTGACCTTTCAGCTTTCCTTTCTGCAAACTTGCAAGTAACAGTCAGAGTGTTATAATCTATTAACTATAACAAAACTGTGGTGATGGTTCTAAAATAAATTTTCACTGAACTTTTAAATCTGAATTTGCTTAAAGCTGAATTCTTTAAGTATGACATTAATAGTTTACTCAGTCTGAGATTTTGAAATTAACTCAAATACATGTATAAAATATTTCACAAATATTATTGACATTAAAATATGAATTCTTAATTGCACCTATTAACCTCTTTATAAAACTGTTCATTGTTTCAAAGTTTTGAATGTAACACAATTTATCATATGAGGTCGCGTCTGAGAATGTAATAATGCCATGTATTAAATTTGGTAATCCACTAGTGGATTAAATATGCAGATTAGTTGGATGCCTCCAATAATCTATGATGGCTTAATGACATTGCTTTTACTAATGAATTTTGACATTTTTGTTAAAAAATCATGAATAAAATGAGTTTTAAATGTCATATGATAAATACACCTGTGGACACAAAAGCGTTCAAACTCCAATGAAATAGCTTTCAACTAATCTCTTTGCGTCAAGTTAGTTTGACAAGCCAATGTCATTCATCATATAATTCTAAAACTAGATCAAGCAATTGATTGGTCTCATTTTGGCAAACACTTTCTGATTGACATTTGAGATGTATTTTGATTGGACAGTGCAGGAGTCAGCAATGAAATGTACACCACCTTGTGTTTTGAATCTATTTCTGTCCATAGGATGTTAGGATATATTGATTGATGTTTCAAGTCAAAATGAAATGAAGCTCATCAAAGTTTGAACGCTTTTGTGTCCACAGGTGTAGAAGCTTGCATTCATGTTCATGTACATTGTATTATTAAATTTATTTAACTTGTTGAGGAAAAGGGATGAAATGCTTGATGAAGCCTGGCATTTTATCCCTCTTCCTCAACTCCTTGGATAAATTCAATAATACATGAACACTCGTAAGATCCTCTATTTAACGAAGTAAAGAAGGGTCCCAAAAGAGGCAAAAATGTGTTGATTTTATAGACACATATATAACCATAAAAAGGTTTCATATCATTGCTCTTAAAATCAAAGCATCATTAATTTAATTATTATGGGCCTCTCTACCATATTTACCCTTAGCATTTGGGCACCTCAACTCCTTGCCATTCTTGTTCTTAAGGGTAATGGGAACACCTTCAGGGGTGCCAACTCCTGCAAAAGTATTGTTGTCTCCCATGTAAATAGGGGTCAACTCTTAAAGGAAAGAATTTGCTCCTGTGGAGCAAATTCTTTCGTTTAAGAGTAGACCCCTTTTTCAGTGGACATGGCTTATAGAAGAGTGAACAGGAAGTCTCCAAAGTTCTCTCCCTTTGAAAAATGGTGGCAAAATTTGCCAGGTGTTCCCATTCCCCTTAAAATTGAACAAGTACAATTTACTACCCAATATGCTATGTCTAAATTAGCTGGCTCACAGTTGAAATAGTGTAGAACCTGATGAGATGCGGCATTCTGCGGCATCTCATCAGGGTCTACACTTTGCTCAGGCCTGTCTGACCAAATACATACTGTAAATACGGTTCTTCTGTTTTTACCCACCTTTGTTGAAAGTATAATATTCTGGAACATAATTGATATATTTTTGAAAAAGCTGTGCAATCTTGTTTTCAAACCTATTTTTCAAAAAGATGATCATGAAAGAATTACTCTTATTTTAGTTATTATTTAGGGGAATGTATACACCTCCAGGGAGGTAACTTTTCCAAACAAAATTGTCTTCCTTGCCCATAGGGCCCCATTGGGGCTTGAAGAAATAGACTGGGCTGCATGATGCTTCCACGCAGAATTCAAACCAACTGAGTCTGAGTACTGATAAATGGCTTGGAACCAGCACCACGCAAGTCCATGCGTATAAACCCTATTGATTTCATTGGGTGGCAGTGCTTGAGATGTCATTTCATTTCAATATTGGGTAAAAGTCCTACAAACTAGGAAGCAACATCTCCAAAATGACCTGAATAGTGTTGACGGGGACAAAATACCTCAATTCAAACACAAACAAATTGTTCACGGGGTCAACTTTGAAATTGTCCACAGGGCTTGAAGAAGTAGATGGGCTGCATGATGCTTCCATGCAGAACTGAAGCCGACCGCACACGAGTACTGCTAAACCGCTTAGAGGATCTAAGCCTGCCCAGGCAAAGGGGTGTGAGTCGAACCATAATGCTTATAAACTCTATTGGTTTCTTAGGGTGACAGGGCTCGAGATGTCATTTCATCTCAATGTTGGGTCAAGTCCCACAAAATTGGACGTGACCTGTACAGTGTTGATGGGCACGATAAACCTCAAATAAAACAAAAGCTCAGGAGCAAATTCTTTCAGAATGGACCCCGTTTTTAGGGCAGTCATGGGGATGGGGCTTATCTTATTTGACAGGAAGGTGTACAGGGAATCACAAAAGTTGTTTGCCTTGTAAAGAAAGCAGAAAATATGACAGGCGTATCCATTCCCCTTAAAATGTTTTGTCTTTCAGTACTTTGCAATAATACCATATTTATTTCTTATCCTGATGTTCATAACAACCCCTAGCTTTACAAACAGTGTAGATCCAGATCAGATGGCTTCTGAAGAAGCCATCTGATCAGGATCTACACTGTTTGTCATGGACTTTTTGAATTTGTACGAAAATGATAAATCATGTATTCTGACCAGCTGATGGTCAGAAATGGGTGTGGCTAATTGAAACATTCAGCAGGATAAGGGTTAAAATGTTTGATTTGTTTGTTTTAGAAAAGTGTTTTCCAAGCTTAACTTTGAGTTAGATGATGATGTGATAGGTGATGTGGCAGCAGCTAAAGCTGGCTTGATAGAAAAAGTTTTATGTATGCTGAGAATCAAAATAGAAAGAGCCAAATATGCAGTACAACAGAATGAGAAACCAGAGGCTGACCAACATCAAGGTAAAGTTCTATAAAATTTTCACTTCATTTAGTCTTCAAGAATTTGCAAGGTTCTTAATTCTGTCATGCTTTAGGCCCCCGCCCATTGGGCTTGAAGAAATAGATGGACTGCATGATGCTTCCACGCAGAGCTGAAACTGATCACACACGAGCACTGGTAAACTGCTTAGAGGTACCAAGCCTGCCCAGGCAAAGCGGTGCGAGTTGGACCGTCCATGCATATAAACCCTATTGGTTTCATTGGGGGACAGGGTTTGAGATCTCAGTGTTGGGTAAAAGTCCCACAAAAATGGAAGCAACATCTCCAAAATGACCAATACAGTGTTGACAGGGAAGTTAAACCTCCAATCAAACAAACAAAATCTGTCATGCTTTACACATGTAATTTGTTCTGCTGCATGAAGGGTTTACTAACAAATGCTAGACATCAAATGAGCCCCGCCAAGCGAATTTGTGTCTTCAAGCATTCCGTCCTGGCAAATTTTAACTGCGCATGCTCAGCCACTCAGAGGGGCCATGGATATGGCTTTCTGTCTGAAGGTTCCTCTTGATTCACTGCTTGTATCAGCGAGCAGCGAAGGTTCTGGCGGGACTGCGCGGATGCGCAGGCTCGCCTGAACCTTCGCTGCTCGCACAGGCGATAAGTACCAAAATCGCTTGATGGGGCCCAAAGATCATTGATGTTTACATAAACTTATTGGAGATAATTTGTAGCTATATCTCCAGTTTCAATGGGTATCCATTTTTAACCCTAATATCGTGCTGAACACAAAAAATCCCTGCCTTTGCAAACAGTGTAGATCCAGTATCATTCAGTTTGCAGAGTTGAATGAATACATTATATCAAGTAATTTGATTGGTTGGTAGTCAGAAATGGGTGTGGCTAAATTTATTTATTCAGCAGGATAAGGGTTAAGACAAGAATAACATAACATTTGTAAAGATTTTTTGTAACTGTAAAGCTATCTTGCCGCAAGGTTTTGATACCAGAGTCAATATTCTAATGCATACTGGTGACCAATGAAATGTTACAGATTGATATTGATATCAAGTTTTATCAAATTGAGTCTTATTCATTGAAATGGTCAAATTCACTATTTTTCATTATGAAAAAAAAAAAGCTTGTTTAATACTGATCTGGGCGTAGCGTTCGTTTTTCTCCCAAGTGTACCATACTGATCCTAAGTATTGGGACAGATAGACATAAGCAAACAGTGCAGACCCAGATCAGTCTGATCAGGGCCTACACTGTTTGCCATTCAGTCTGCACCTTTTGGACTCCTTGCAGGAGCATGAAACATTAGGAGAATTACAGCAAGTCTTCAAGGTGTCTGAATTTTTAGGAGTTTTACAGTATGTTGAATTGTTAACCCTTGTCCTGCTGAATATTCATATATGCCACACCCACTACCGATTATCAACCAATCAGATTACTTAATGCAAATTATTACAGCAAATTCACAACCTGAATGACAAACAATGTAGATCCTGATCAGATGGCTTCTTCAGAAGCCATCTGATCTGGATCTACATTGTTTCAAAGAAAAGGCATATCCGGGTTCAGCAGGACAAGGGTTAAAATAACCCACAACATAAGTTTTAAAAATGAAAAACAGAAAATTATAATTTTATTATCCTTTATGCCCCTTCTTATCTGGACCAGTGATATGGGTTATGTAATACAATAGTATGTTTTCACTGATGAAATTTCAGCATCTCCTGGGAGAACACAAAAGACATTTAGAGTTGGAACAGAATCCAAAGGTGTAAAGGGAAAAATGGTGAAACCGTAAGTACCTTTTGAACATCAAAAATTCAGCATTAAAAGCATTGTTAGCTTAACAAGCCGGGGCCAGTTGTTCAAAACTAACAATGTTGTTTGTCAACATAACTGTTAAAACTATGATAATTAAATATGGCAAATATACAAAGAATTATTATTTTTGAAGAAAAAATGTGAGCAGCTTTTGCAAAGCTCCTCACATTTTTCAGCAAAAATAATACAGTTTTAGATATTGTACTTACTGGAACAGTTAACAGTTTCACCACTAACAAGCTAGTTTAGCTAACGATGCTTTGAACAGCTGGGCCTAATTTAACTGTCAAAATTTCAACTCTTCTATTAAGTACTGTATCTAATAGTGGTATTATTGCTGAAAAAATTGAGCAGCAAAAGCTGCTCACATTTTTCTGCAAAAATACAAATATATTTACCATATTAAATGAAGAAAGTTTAATGATACGTTAACTAACACCATTAGTTTTGAACAATTAAACCAAGACAAGTGCATCTGAGATTATGCTGTCATCATTTAAAGCTCTGCAAAATGGAACTTTTCAGGTGAAACTTTGTTAACCCTTGTTCTGCTGAATATTCATATATGCCACACCCACTACCGATTATCAACCAATCAGATTGCTTGATGCAAATTATTGCAACAAATTCACAATCTGAATGGCAAACAATGTAGATCCTGATCAGATGGCTTCGTCAGAAGCCATCTGATCTGGATCTACATTGTTTCAAAGATAAGGCATATCCGGGATTAGCAGGACAAGGGTTAAGTTGTTTATAATTTTTTATTCCAAGCACTGTTTGTTGGGCTCATTAGAACTGCCTCAGAACTTCATAGAAGTACCTACCCACAATGCTTGTATGTCTTGAAAGAAAAATGTTTTTTTTTTCTGTCTGAGGTGCTCCTGGTGGCATAATATATTTGTGTGTAAACAGGGATTCTTGCATAAATAACTATACGCATGGCTGTTTGAAGCCATTGTCAAATGGACCGAAAGCCGTGCTCAAACAGCAAAAACCGTGTTCAAATCATGAAATTCGCGTGGTGCTGTTTGAACATCGATTCTGAGCTTTTGATATCACAAGACGGGCCTTGCTTTGTTTACGTTACGTTGAGCGACGTAACGTAATCGCCCCGAACGTAGCGTTTTAGGGTTCTATGATGACGTCAGATGGTTACTGCGTAACAACGTCATTGTAAACAACATTCTGAACTGTCCGCCATGTTGGTTCGGCGGTCGCATTTGAAGAATTTATATCGAGTTTATATGGAGCTTTTGGACATTTTCGTCAAAATTGCTGTCGGAATCGTAAGTTATGCAAGAACAGCGATCATCCATGGTTATTTCATTGCATAAACATTTGCAGGATCCCTCGGAAGATATTTGAACATTCGGCCTGGCGGCCTCATGTTCAAACAGCTTCCTCGGGACCCGGCGAATGTTAATGCATGAAAAACCATGGTTGATCCCTATAATAACTGTGATGCAGAATCTGCAGTGATGAGTTACATATCTAACATGTCCTTATGCAAGCTGCAACAAATTTTATCCATTTTATGCAGGAATTCCAAAAATGGGGCACAAACTAACAGTGCATGGCCAGATCAGATTTGAATGCCACAGAATACAGCACTGGAAAAAGGCCTTCACTGTTTGCAACAACTATAGTCATTTATATATATATATAATTTAAAAGCATAACATCTTCACCTGTCTTAATTTCAAAATAGACTCATGCTATATATAAGGTGGAAGATTCCATTCAACACAAAACGGGTTAATTATGTCTCCCCTGAAAAAAAAATTTTGGGAGAAACATATTGTTTTTCCCGCGGGCGTCTGTCTGTCCGTCTATCTGTCTGTCTGTCAGTCTGTCACAAAATCGTGTCCGCTCTATAACTTGAAAACCGTTAAAGCTATCTTCACGAAACCTCAAATAATTATTAATCAATATTAGACGACATGCAGAACGCAAGAACTATAACTCTCGCATTTATACTTTTTGAGTTATCTCCCTTGGAAGTTTGTCAGTATGTATTTATGGGCAAATCGTGTCCGGTCAATATCTTTCTTATTTTAATTACTTGGCAGAAATATTAACCACCTTGAGACGATGTGTGGCACGCATGACGCAGGTGGGGACCTCAAAGGTCAAGGTCATGCTTAGAGATCAAAGGTCAAAAAAGGGGCCTTTTTGTGTTTGATCAATAACTTTCTTATTTTTAGATAGGTCAAAGGTCAAAAAAAGGGGTCTTTTTTCATGTTTTGTCAATAACTTTCTTATCTTTAGATAGAATTAGAATTTACTTGGCAGAAATGTTAAATACCATGGGACGATGTGTTGCACACATGAATCCGGTTGGTACCTCAAAGGTCAAGGTCATACATAGAGGTCAAAGGTAAAAAAAGGGGCCCTTTTTCGTGTTTTGTCAATAACTTTCTTATTTTTAGATGGATTTTGAAATTGCTCAGCAGAAATGTTAACCACAATGAGACGATGTGTTGCGCGCATGACCCAGTTTAGTACCTCAAAGGTCAAGGTCATGCATAGAGGTCAAAGGTAAAAAAAAGGCCTTTTTTGTGTTCGGTCAATAACTTTCTTATCTTTAGATGGATTTTGAAATTACTTTGGAGAAATGTTAACCACCATGTTTGTTTGTTTGATTTGAGGTTTAACGTCCCCGTCAATACTGTATAGGTCATTTTGGAGACGTTGCTTCCAATTTTGTGGGACTTTTACCCAACATTGAGATGAAATGACATCTCAAGCCCTGTCATCCATGAAACCACCATGAGGGAATGTGTTGCATGCATGATCCAGGTTGGTACCTCAAAGGTCAAGGTCATACTTAGATACTTAGAGGTGAAAGGTAAAAAAAGTTTTTTTTGTGTTTGGTCAATAACTTTCTTATTTGTAGATTGATTTTGAAAGAACATGGCAGAAATGTTAACCACAATGAGATGATGTGTCTCTTGCATGACCCATGTTGGTACCTCAAAGATCAAGGTCATACTAAGAGGTCAAAGGTCAAAAAGGGGGCCTTTTTTGTGTTCAGTCAATAACTTTCTTATTCCTGGATGGATTGTGAAATTACGTGGCAGAAATGTTAACCATCATGAGACGATGTGTTGCCCACTAGACCCAGGTCGGTACCTCCAAGGTCAAGGTCATACTAAGAGGTCAAAGGTAAACAAAAAAGTCTTTTTTTTGTGTCCAGTCAATAACATTTTTTTTTTTCTGGATGGACTTCTTAAAGTAACCTTTACGGGCCTCCGTGGCCTAGTGGATAAGAGCGCTGACTCTTAGTCATTAGGTCTCTCACCGCCGTAGGTTCGAGCCTCGCTCGGGCCACGTGTGAGACGCCAAGTTCTGCAACGGAAGGTCAGGTGGTTTTTCTCCGGGTACTCCGGTTTTCGCCCACCTCTGATTAACGATCGGCTCGATATGAGTGAAATAATCTTGAAAGGGCCGTAAAACCCAAACCAAAAAACAAAAAAATTAATAAAGTAACCTTGCAGAAATGTTCACCTTCATTAGATGATGAGTCGTGTACAAGACCAAGGTCCATACCTCCAATGTCAAGGTCACACCTGGAGTTCAAAGGTAAAAAAGGGGCTTTTTTGTGTACAGTCAATAACTTTCTTATTCTTTGATGGATTATGAAATTAATTGGCAGAAATGTTAACCATCATGAGACGATGTGTTGTACCTCAAAGGTCAAGGCCATACTTAGAGGTCAAAGGCAAAAAAAGTTTTTTTTTGTGTACAGTCAATAATTATCTTATTTCTCCCTGAACTTTTTAAAGTTATTTTGTAGAAAGGTGTTGCAAACAAGACCCAGGTCAATACCTCCAATGTCAAGGTCATACTTAGAGGTCAAAAAGGGGGAGACATCTGTGTTTTTGTAGAAAAACAAATTCTACTTATGACTTGAAATATTGCTGGAAGAAAAATTACTAGAAGTAATTTCTAAGTCTGGACAATAATGTAATGTAAAATTTTATTAGGTTTTTAAAGGAACAACAAATAATTGTAATGCACTTATGATTGGATACAATCAAACTTTGCCACAGTATGTTCTGTGATACACTGTCGGAATCACAATGGCATCGTGTAACATCACTTTTCATTGGCTGGCATTTGCTTTTATGCAGCTGGCTGTGCTTGCCTTTTGTGCATTAGAATGGGGATAACTGTGGTGAAAATTGTCAATTGGGCAGGTAAATCATTGGTCTTAAGTTTGTAAATTCCATTTTACAGGTCTTTTGACGTGTCTTCCTGAGATGAAATTTTCAAACATAAAACCAACAATTTAATTACCTCCTCAAATGACAATTTTGAAGTCGGTTCTACCTCAATATCTCCATGTTTTATAAAGATAATATTTTTGATATGGTTATAGAGAGATGGATGCTGTGTAGTAAGTCTTTTCCCTGTTTGAGTCTATTATCATTTGTATTGCCTTCAGTGTTAAAACTCCCTGTTGGTTTCATATCAAGTGTGTGTCCAGTCAGTCCCTATAGTTTAACCCTTATGCTGCTGTTCATGACAACCCCTATCTTTGCAAACTGTGTAGATCCAGATCAGATAGCTTCAGAAGCTATCTGATCAGGCTCTGCACTGTCATTCAGTTTTCGAATTCAAATGAATAGAATATATCAAAGGGTTAATGTCTGAGCTTATACTAAGATGGTGTGGTGGAGGAGTTTACTAAATGAGAAAAAAGTGTTTGTATGTGAATCTTGCTTTTGTTAATTTAGGTAGAATTGTGTGAACCCAGATTTATAATACATCTTGACCTTGTTATTACATGATTCATTATAACATAACTTTAGAATGGGTCCCCAAAATATATAGCTACATAGGAAAATGATCATAAATTCTCATCTGACTGAGCTATCGAGGCTGGCTGATGGACAGTGTTGTTAAAAGGTTCATATAATGTTACTGCTGTGTGACTGTAGTAGACATCATTAGTTGTCCTGTATTTTCAGACATATACCAAAGTTTAAAGTAGACCATGTTAATAACATGTATTATTTGTAAGTGCTGAAATACCAAGATTTTGTGAATAGAAGTTACAATATATATTCTTAGAGTGTTTTGTTTAGCAAAAATCATTATATTCATTGTTGTACATAGCAGATGGTGCTAGCTGTTGTATAGAGAATCTAAGTTGTAAGTGTATATTCCTGTATGCCAGACTCTTAAAAATGTAATTGTGAATTTATAACTGTCATCAAACAGAAATGGCATTAAAGGTGTCAACATACATGAAAATACTGTAGTCCCAGGATAAGTAGAAAGTGATATCAAAGAGTATACAGTCAAACCTGTCTTAGTGGCCACCTCTATTAAGCAAGCAACCTGTCTTAAGCAAGCAGGCATTTAGTTCCCGAAAAAGGCAAATGCATTAAAATTCACCTGTATTAAGCAAGCACCTGTGTTAAGCAAGCACATTTTCATTATCCCTGAGGTGCTTGTTTAACACAGGCTGGACTGTACAGTCGAACTTCAATGGCACGAACACCTTTGGGACCATGAAAATCTGTTCGAGACAGGGGTAGTGCGAGCCTGGTTACTGCCAGGAGGCATAACGAGATACTTTTGGACATGTTTTCGGTGCTCTATAATGAAAATGTATGCAGTGTGTACTCATTAGAATCGCCTCAATGAGGCGATTCTAATGAGTACATACAGCATACATTTGCAAGATAAAGGATGTTAATCTCCTAAATAATCTTCCACTATTTCTTATGTAGAGGAATTTCCTAGGGACTCAAAAACCGGTTCGACTCAACCATGGTAAACGGGCCATCGGTGTTCGAGCCATCGAAGTTCTACTGTATTACCTGAGGTAGGTAAAACGGGTTGTGCAGTTATTGTTAGTATAACCATTATAGGTTTTATTTTTACCGAAGTGTTGTTACCTTTTGACAACAGTGGACAATGTTCAATAATAAAAACATTTACTGATGTCACTTTCTTCTTATCCTTGATCTGCTGTACATAGCTCCTCTATTTCAGTATTGGTACTGTAAATACAGCAATAATTTTGATTAAACAGTCATTGACATTAAAGCTCACATACATAAATTGTGTCCAGATGTATGTTTGACCATCACAGAAATTGTCAGTGCTGTCTGGAGGTACACCCCAACACTGCTGTACATGTATGGTAAAAAGCAGGTTTGCTTGATGTACATTTGCAGGGAGACATTTCATTAATTAATTTCTCTGACAGCCCTTAATTTCCAAATGGACTATGCTATATATATTTTGGAAGATTCTGTTCAGTTTCACTGACTTTGTTCCATCTTATATACTGCAGGAGTCTATTTCAAAATTTAGGGGTGTCAGGTTATCTTTAAATTTATTTGGAAATTGCTTGAACTGTTTGCAAACAATGTAGGTCCTAATCAGATGCTGATTTCTGCAGTGTCTGATCTGGCCTGCATTGTTTGCCAATATCTCGTTTTTGGGTTACAAAATGGTTTAAAATGGATTTACTGGATCAATTTCAGGTTTGAAGAGTTTGGACATGTGATAACACATAAATATCTTGATTTGAAAGGCTGGAATTCTGGGTAGCTACTAGCACTTGTTGAAGGTTGTGGAGCAGTTTTGTCATGCACAACCTGTACCATAAATATTCAAAACTCTTGTCTTGTTACTGTGAAATTCATGTCACTATCTGGTGATATATGTGAAGCATAATTTTAGTGCAAGTGCAGACCCTGAACAGACTGTTATTATAGAATCAGTTCAGTCTGGGCCTATACATATTTGTTGTCTCGCTGGATGTTTATGGTGGTGGTAATGTTGAACAAACAATCTACAGGATATATTTTTCTGACTACCATATTATTTTCTTGTTCCATCCATCCATCCATCCATCCATCCTTGCCTTTATTTCATTATCTTGCACTATTGTAATGCAAGAAATGAAAATAGACCGGAAAAACAATCATTGTTCACTGGTGCTCATTGACAATGGGGAATCCTACCAATTTACTCTGTTATCCCAGAGGAAACTCAGCATTACCTTGTCACCCAGAACATGGCTGCTACTCACCATTCAGATTTCCCGGTCTTATTTATGTCTCAGCAATGGATCCTAAATAGGGTAAACTTTCTGTGCTCCAGGACTGATAATTTCTGGTTGAAATTATGCCACTGATTTTTCTGCAGTGCTGCTCCAGTTGCAAGATCTGTTGTGTCCTTGAGAATCACTTCAGTCAGTGCCCAAATTCTTTCCAACTGTAAGTCTATAAGAATCTTATATGGGTGTGAGGGGTGGAATGAAAAATCCGTCCCGAGGGACACTGTCCGGCATCACGAGGCTTGCCGAGTGATGCCGGACAGTGATCCCGAGGGACGGATTTTTCATTCCACCCCTCACACCCATATTGGATTCTTTTTCTTGCATACCTTCCATTTCTATTGCGAAATTTTAATGCTGCTGTCACTTCGGTTACCGACGTCCGCCATTTTGTGATGACACAACAGGAATGTTTAGTGACGTCACGCATGACGACGCCACACATGAGGTTGTAATCAACCAGTGCATTTATCAAACACGCGATTATATTCGATTTTGAGTCGGAACACCAGGGT
Organism: Lucinisca nassula; assembly: GCA_963580285.1. Classification (NCBI taxonomy): domain Eukaryota; kingdom Metazoa; phylum Mollusca; class Bivalvia; order Lucinida; family Lucinidae; genus Lucinisca; species Lucinisca nassula. The sequence continues at coordinate 4,963,554 of OY757010.1, forward strand.
CAGAACATAAATTTCTATCCCAGGGTAAAATCACGGATTTCCTAGTCTGGTGTGCAAGAAACACTTTTCCATACTATACAATGAGGTTTTCTGGGATTGCATTTAGACCTGTTTATATAGTCTTAGCCCCATATAATAGCTAATGAGGTGATAATAACAACAAGAGGGCCATGATGGCCCTGGATGGCTCCCCTGATCCATAGGGTAACAAATGGGCCCCGAGGAATGTCATTATTGGCCCCAGGGCTATAATTTGAATAATCCTGGTAGTTGTCTAAAAGGTGAAGCTTCATACCAAATATCAAAGACCGGAGTCTTCTGGTTTCAAACAAAAAGATTTTTAAAGGTTTTCCTTATATAAGTCTATATAATACCTGCGGGTCCCGGGGTGGGGCCATTTTTGGCCCCAGAGCTATAATTTGAACAATCTTGGTAGAAATCCACAAGATTTTCCCTATATAAGTCTATGTAAAACCAAGGGCTCGGGGGCGGGGGTACTTTTGGCCCCAGGGCTTTAATTTGAACAATCTTGGTGGAGGTCCACTAAATGAAGCTTCATACCAAATATCAAAGACCTGGGCCATGGGGTGTCAGAGAAGAAAATTTTTAAATATTTTCCCTATATAAGTCTGTAAAACCAAAGGGCGGGCATTTTTGGCCCCAAGGCTATAATTTGAACAATCTTGGCAGAGGTCAACTAGATGAAGCTTCATACCAAATATCAAAGACCTGGGCCTTGTGGTTTCAGAGAAGAAGATTTTTAAAGATTTTCCCTATATAAGTCTATGTAAAACCAAAGGGCCCCAGGGCAGGGGCATTTTTGGCCCCAGGGCTATAATTTGAATAATCTTGGCATAGATCCACTAGATGAAGCTAAAAGAATCATACCAAATATTAAGACCTGGGCCTTGTGGTTACAGAGAAGAAGAATTTTAAAGATTTTCCCTATATAAGCCTATGTAAAACCAAAGGGCCCCGGGCGGGGGCATTTTTTGCCCCAGGGCTATAATTTGAACAATCTTGGCAGAGGTCGACTAGATGAAGCTTCATACCAAATATCAAAGACCTGGGCCGTGCGGTTTCGGAGAAGAAGATTTTTTAAAGATTTTCCCTATATGAGTCTATGTAAAACAAAAGGGCCCCAGGGCGGGGCCATTTTAGGCCCCAGGGCTAAAAATTATAATTTGAACAATCTTGGTAGAGGTCCACTGGATGAAGCGGCATACCAAATATCAAAGACCTGGGCCTTGCGGTTACAGAGAAGAAGATTTTTAAAGATTTTCCCTATATAAGTCTATGTAAAACCAAAGGGCCCCGGGGCAGGGGCACTTTTGGTCCCAGGGCTATAATTTGAACAATCTTGGTAGAAGTCCACTAGATAAAGCTTCATACCAAATATCAAAGACCTGGGCCATGCGGTTTCAGAGAAGAAGATTTTTTAAGTTTTCAGTAAAAAAAAATCTATTTTTAGCTCCTGTGACCTAGATGTGCAACAGACTGGAACCATTTGAACAACTTTGAAAGGGGGCCACCTAGGGATCATTCCTGTGAAGTTTGGTCAAAATTCGTTCAGTGGTTTAGGAGATGTTGTTTAAAGAGAAAGTTTACACACTCATGCACACACGACGGATGACGGACAAAAGTGATCCCAAAAGCTCACCTCGTCACTACATGACAGGTGAGCTTAAAATAGGAAAAAAAATATATCCCCAAACTATCAACAGTATGTAGCTGTGAGACAGTCTTTTGGCAGTATACTGTATAGATGTTTCTGGTTTGTTTGCTATATGTTATGTTTGTGGTTTGCTGTGTATTAGGCTAGGTGGGATATAGCAGCAGACTGAAAAAACTCTCCCTCTTCTCTCTCATTTACCAAATGACCAAATGTGTGTGACACAAAAATATGTCAAAAGAGGCTCGTACAACCTGCCCTTCTGAAGTCTGATAAGTTCACTGGACACAATAGACACAAAGCTTTCTAGGATACATGTGAGTTTAAGGCCATAGCCGTGCATTACAGACAGAAAGAGTATGCTGATTAATGATAGTGATGCTTTGTTTTTATTGCAGTGTATATTTCAGATAGGAGGACAAATCAATAAGTAACCAGCCTATCCCATTTCCAATTTCTATTGAGATTTTGCTGAAAATTGGTCATATTTTGCCTGATTCTTTCTCAGTGTTATTTGACTGAAATAATAGTGAAATTTCACTGAAAATCTCAGTGTTATTTCAGTGTTATTTTTCCTGATTCTTTCACTCAAGTTTCACCGTTATTTCGATGAAATAACGCTAGAATCTCAGTGAAATTTCATTGTCATTTTCACCAGGGACCCTCAGTGAGTGGTAGCAAGGTGATAGCAGCTGTATTTTGGGATGCACAAGGTTTCATTATGTTAAACTTAAGAAAAGTACAATAACAGGTGCATATTATGCAGATTTGCTCGACCAACTGAGTACTGCGATCCATTGAAAATGCCGAGGTAAACTCCCCAAAGGGATTCAGGACAATGCAAGAGTCCACACTTGCAAAATTGCAATGGATGCTGTTGAGTGGAATAGGTATGAGCTAGAGGGCAATAACATCAAAAAAGAAGAGACTGATCTCACCCAGAAATAAGTTAGGCTGGTCTTTTATTAACTTGCCCTCGTACAAACAAAAATGTTCATATTATCTGCACTGTCAGTGTATGTGGTGACAAACCAAACATATAAATGCATTATAACTTACAGGTATTACATGAAGGCCTCCTGAGACATTTCCAAACTGGCTTGTTTCCACTCGCCAACCGTCTCTTACCTGGCCAACAATTTTAAATTTCATGCCTGTCAAACATTTGATTCATATGAAAAAAGGCAAAATAATTAACTGTGTTAGAATAAAGAAAGTTTTTTTTTTCAGATAAGTTGCTTTTTTTTCTAAATGATAGCTAGATATTTGAGGCATCTACATCAAACAAAATGAAACCATTCACCTTATTTGCATTATCTGCTGGTTCCTAGTCTTAAGGTTATCAGTGTTGGAAAAACAGGTAACCAGACCCCCCTGACCTTAAAAGGTCAGGGGGGTCTGGTTACCTGGTTTTCAAATATTGATAAAGTGCAAGCTGGGAGCCAGCAAATAATGCAAATATGGTGAATGGCATGTTCTTCTGAAACAAGAGAAGAATAAGATGACAAAATAAACAAAGCATTTCTGATCTAGCAAGCTTTCATTTTATTGTCCTTTTAGAGTGCCACTCCTACTCATTGTACGTACTGACAAAGATTTAATAGTTTATCCATTTTGTACCAAAAACACAAAAATTGGTAATGTGCTGACAGCGCAGGCCCAGATCAGACACTGCAGAATGTGGTATCTGATCAGGGCCTACACAGTTTGCAAAATGTTCACCTATTTTCCAAATAATTTTTGAAGACAACACAGTGTGACACCCCTAAACTTTGAAATGGACTCCTGCTGTATATAAGGAGGAAGATTCCATTTGGTAAAAAAAAATAGGTTAAGCTGTAATGTAACCCATTTCCACTGCTGAGATGAAAGTGTCCATTTTCAGTTTCATGGGTGTTATACGAATTTCGGAAAAAGAAATGCCAACACTGATTTAGTTCATGAACAAATGTTGCAGGCATCTGGGTCCAGTTGTTCAAAGCTTGTATAGTGTCCAAAATCTTCAATTTCTAGCAAGTACAATATCTTATACATGAGACATTTTTGCTGTTAAAATGTTAGTAAGTGTTCTATTTGCAAAAACTACTTACATTGATTCCAGCAAAATTAAAAACATATAGAGGATCTTACATGAGTGCTCATGTATTATTGAATTTATTAAACGAGTTGAGGAAAAGGGATAAAATGCGAGGCTTTGCCGAGCATTTTATCCCTTTTTCTCAACAAGTTTAATAAATTTAATAATACATGAGCACGAATGCAAGATTCTATTTATCATATGACATTAAAAGCATATTTTATTCACGATTGTTTACAAAAATGTTAACATTCTGCCGTTAGTAAACGCAACGTCATTAAGAACGTCGTACACGTATCTAGCTAATTTGCATATTCAATCCACTAGTGGATTATCGAAAATAATACATGACGTTATTACACTCTCAGACGCGACGTCATATGATAAATTAGATTACAAAGTTTTAATAACATATTTAATAAAGTCATCATTAGTTTTGGACAACTAGCCCCTGAATTTTGAATGGGCTGTTTTCACCCCTTTTTTGGTTTCTAAAATGAGTTACGGAAAAAGGGTACACCTGGCTCAATTTTTGTGCTCAACTCACTTGAGCATGAAATCTATCCAATTCATTAATTTTAAAATACGAACAAATGTTGGCATTTTAAAATTTTTGAGCAGGATAAATTAAATTCTTGCAAAAGGGGTTCCTTTGAAACAACTTCTTTTCTGCAGGGGTTGACCCCATTTTTGGAGGGTCTTTCTTGTTGAGGGTTGACCCCATTATCAGAGGAGCTTACCTTAAAAATCCTAAAAAAATTCAGACACCTTGAAAACTTGCTGTAATTCTCCAAAACTTTTAACAAATTTTGTCACAATTCAGCAAGGAGTCGAAAAGATGCAGACGTAATGGCAAACAGTGTGGACCCTGATCAGACTGCTCCTTCAGGAGCAGTCTGATCTGGGTCTGCACTGTTTGCTTAGGCCTGTCTGTACCAATAATTAGGACCATGACGGTTGTTAAAAAGAAAGTGGACAGGAAGTCACAACATTTGTAGAAATGGGAGATAAAAATATTTTTGAAAGAGTTGCTTTCCCTGGCTATGTACCCATTCCCTTCTAACGCATTGCATGCGGGAAATCCCTAAATGGTACCTTGGCAAACAGTGCAGGCCCAGATCTGACACCGCATTCTGCGGCATCTGATCAGGGCCTGCACCATTGGCTAATAGAGTTTTCCGTCAAATGAGTAGAATATAAACAAAAAAATAGGCCTGACACCCCTTATATGACAAATGAACTTGTCTAACATACAACAATGGAACAATCCACTAGCATACAATGGGTCGATATAAATGATTGAAATGTCTGTTTGTTATTTCCAGTGTGGAGCATGTTCCCCTTTCCAAACAGAAGTTTGTACAATCTCTGGCAGAACCAGAAAGCGTCTCAAGAATACTGTATGAGGAGACAGAACAAAAATTACTTGCAAAAGATGAAATGATTCAGGTATTTATAATCTCGAAAATGTTTTGATTTTCATGCAGTCTTATTTTTATCACAGAGTAGATCTGTTCCCTTTATGACTCCAGCTTTGGAAGTAGAAAAGTGGAGGGGATCTACTTCTTTGATTTTGTCCATTAATTCATTCAGGACTTTGTTTATGATTGTTAGGTAAGTTGGAAAGATATCAACAAAGGGAAATTACTCCATAAATACAGAGTGGTATCCAAGGGTTCTACAGGCAGTTAATCCTTTTAACCCTTCTCTTGCTGAATATTCATTTTAGCCACACCCATTTCGTTATATCAACCAATCAAATTACTTGATGTAATTTATTGCTATAAATTCGTAAACAGAATGCCAAACAGTGTAGATCCTCATCAGATGGCTTCTTCAGAAGCCATCTGATCTGGATCTACACTGTTTGCAAAGATAGGGGTTGTCGTGAACAGCAAGATAAGGGTTAAACTTGTAAACTGCTACAGATACCTATGCAAACCCTGTAGATCTGGATGAGATGGCTCATAATGGGCAGTCTCAACAAGAGATGCTAAAGCAAAAGCTACTGCAGCCACTATATTAGGTATTCTAATGCACTTTCATATGTAACCCGATGTCAGATTGGAACACCCCCGCCCATAGGAGCTTGAAGAAATATATGGGCTGCATGATGCTTCCTCGCAGAGCTGAATCCGGCCCGCACACTAGTACTGGTAAACCGCTTAGAGGATCTAAGCCTGTCCAGGAACCGCGGTGCAAGGAGGACCGTCCATGCTAATAAACCCTATTGGTTTCATTGGGCGACAGGGCTTGAGATGTTATTTCATCTCTATGTCGGGTAAAAGTCCCACAAAATTGGAAGCAATGTCTCCAAAATGACCTTTACAGTGTTGACGTGGACGTTAAACCTCAAATCAAACAAACAATGTCTGATTGGATAATGTCCAAAATTTGTGAAAGTGTATTCTACGATATACTGTCGGAAACCAGACATCATCACGTAACCTCGCTTTTCATTGGTTGGCATTTGGTTTTACGCACTTCACAGCGCAAGCAGTTTTGTGCTGAATAGTAGTTTTAACAAAATAACCATATAAGTGCATTAGAATGGGGTTTTACAGTCGCAAATTACATTTTCCGGCTCCGCTGTTGCATCGCCATAAAACGAAATTTCAAACCGTAAAACCTGCAATTTACCTCCCCAAATCACAATTTTGAATACAGTTATCCCCAAATAATACTTGCTAAAACAGTTAACATTTTGTCTACCAGTACTAATCAGGTTGTTAAGTTAACAATGCTTTGAACAGCTGGTCCCAGAAGAGCTGGGGGAGTTGATACCATGATTATATCACAACTAAAATGATGTGGTGGGGTATGCATGAATAAATGAGCTGGCACATGAGAAAGGGCCCTTAACATAATGATAACAAACCTGTGTGACATAGTGGATTTTTTCACGTCTCCAAAATGATTACTTTTGTGATGAAAATATGTGATATTTTTCTTATTTATACTGCAAACATAGGTTGTGGGTGCTTGTTAGAAATGACTCGTTGAGGCGGTTATAACGAGTACCCACAACCTATGTCTTGTAGCAGAAATAAGAAAAATGATGTAAACCCCAATTTTTTCTTTTATAAAGTGGGATTTAGATGGGTGACCATTTTACGGACTTTTTCACGTGATGGTTGGCTATGGTTTTTGTTCTTCAAGAGAAGCACAAAGCTATCTCTAGGGCACCTCTGTGTGCCTGTGAGCACTAAAGGCTCTGGTGTGTTAATTATGCACATATTTTTTCTCTGTCTGTCTGTCTGTCTGACTCTCTCTCTCTCTCTCTGAGTTCACAGAACGATTTGGTTTTATATTGATTTCACTATTTAACCATTATTCGAATACACTGTATACAGTACTTGAACCTAGGAAATAACTTCTATATAAGCACTATGCTTACCGTCAGATCCTATGTCATTTTGCATGTATGTATCTATCTAAGTCTTTGTAATTTATTTGCAAATAAATATTGTTTAAACCAATTATGCACACTTGCCTGAGTGTTTGCTGGATGCCGAAATAATGTCTTGTGATGATCTGGCTAGTCTTGCTGAATAAATTAATTTTGCCACACCTATTTTTCATTGCGAAAGCACACCTATACAAATACATAATAAAAATTACCGCCAAAAAAAAAAACGAAAAAATTTTGAGATGAAAAATTGTGATATTTTTCTTATTTCTGCCCAAAATATACATCGTGAGTATTTGTTAGAACCGCCTCTTAGTAAATCCCAGTTTTACCATATCAAAGTCGGGCTCAAGGGGGTCAGAATTATATAGGCGTGTTTTCCTGATGTGACTCTCAACCAATCAAATTATTTGATAATGTAATGATGGCTTCTGATCAGGATCTTCACTATTTGCAAAGGTAGAGCATATCCTGGTTCAGCAAGGCAGGGCTTAACCCTTATCTTGCTGTTCATGACAACCCCTATCTTTGAAAACAGTGTAGATCCAGATCAGATGGCTTCTGAAGAAGCCTTCTGATCAGGATCTACACTGTTTGGCATTCAGTTTATGAATTTGTATCAATAAATTACATCAAGTAATTTGATTGGTTGATAGACAGAAATGGGTGTGGCTTAAATGAATATTCAGCAAGGTAAAGGTTAAGTTTATAACTTCAAAGCTTATTCTATTGAGTGCCTACTTTTCAGATTTTGTCAGCCAAAACAAAACGACTGGAACATTTACTTTACTTAAAAGATAAAAGAATTGAAGACCTTCAGGCCAGAGTGGAAGCACTAAGACCAACAGGAGTGAGAAAATAAAACCACCATACACTCAGAGACTGTCAACTTTGTATGTATAACAAGATGTGCATAACACTCAATACACACGTAATGCATATGCTTTAAGCAATTACAAAAGGCAGATCATCTGATACGAGGACTGTTTAAATATGAATGCAATTAAGCACATGAAAATGATTCCTTGATAGATTTGATGAAAGATTTATTTTGTCCCCTCAAAGTATTCCCCTTTAACAGATATACAAACTTTCAGTCTTCTGATCCGATCATTGAATGCATTTTGGTAGTCTTTTCGAGGTATACTATGAAGGCACCGGAATATTGCAGAACCGAGGTGTTTGCGCTGTACTAATTTCGACCAGAAAGGTATTTTTCAGCCGTGGGAACAAAAAAAAAGGCACACGGGGCAAGGTCAGGGGAATACGGGGGGTGAGGGAGTTCAACAACCTTTTCCTGCTTCAGATAGTCTTGCACAATGAACGCCTTGTGAGATGACGCATTGTCATGTAGCAATCTGGCATTGGCCAAACCAGTTGCGGGTCTTCGTTCTTTGAAATATTTCTTCAATTTTCGAAGAACTTTATTCTTGTAAAACTTCGCATTTACAGATTTGCCTTTAGGCACAGCAACCTGAATAGCAGGGCCCTGATTTGAAAAGAATATGGCATACTTTACCTTCTTGACGCTCATAGTCCGCTTTGCAATGCATGGTCTTTTGCAATACTTTGTTGCCCATATTTTGTTCTGAATCTTTCGTTTTGGCTCAAAAAAGTGAACCCATATCTCGTCACCTGTGACGACATTAGCGAAAGACTGTGCATTGTAATTTGGAAACTTTTTAAGCAACTTCTTGGCGCACTGAACGTGTGTCTTTTTCTGCTCATCTGTCAACAAATGGGGAATCCATCTAGCACAGATCTCTCTCATTTTCAAATCCCGTTTCAGAATTGTATGAGCTGCTCCTAATGAGATGCCAACCATACTAGCTATTTGCCTAGTGGTGTATCATTCATCGGTAGCAACTATTTCTTTCACTCTAGCAACCATCTTGGCAGATGTTGCTCTTTTCGGCCGACGATCATGTGGTGCATCTTCTGTTGAGCCTAGCCCACAGCTGAATTTCTTACTCCAACGAAAAACTGTCGGAAAAGACATTTCATTATCCCCATAAACCGAACATATTTCATCAAAAATGTCTTTGCACCATATACCAAGAATACAACGTTTCTTAATATAGGACCGTATTTCAACGGCGTACTTTGACCTTCTTCCAACCATGTTTTGTATTAGTATACAAGAGTAGACAGTGTTTATCGAACGATATACATGGCTAAAGTGCACGGATTTTAACAGGTTTGGTATCAATGTATAGGTAAAATGTTTTCCTACGCTGTGATATTTATTTCCAGGTAATTGTCGCATTAGTGCATGAGAAAACGTTCTACTTGCATTCATATTTGAACAGTCCTTGTATATTTTTTCTCCTTCATCACATAACTGCTCTTGAAGGAAAATAAAAGAACACTGCCAGAGTGTATATTCTTTCCTTTAATAATGTCAGACATTTCTTAACTTTATCCTCCTGAATACAACAACCCCTGCCTTTGCAAACAGTGTAGATCCAGATCAGATGGCTTTTGAAAAGCCATCTGATCAGGATCTACACTATCATGCAGTTTGTGAATTGAATGAATACATTATATTGAGTAATTTCATTGGTGGATAGTCAAAAATGGTTGTGGCTAAATCAGTTTATTCAGCAGGACAAGGGTTGTGATATTCTGTTTTTTTATTGTTTTTTTTTTTTTTTTTTTTTTTGGTTTTAGTTTTGCGGCCCTTTCAAGATTATTTAACTCTTATTGAGCCGATGGTTAATCAGAGGTGGGCAAAAACCGGAGTGCCCGGAGAAAAATCCACCTGACCTTCCATTGCAGAACTTGGAGTCTCACAAGTGACCCAAGCCAGGCTCGAACCCACAGTGGTGAGAGACGGAAAGATAAAGAGTCAGCGCTCTTATCCACTAGGCCACGGAGACCCATAAAGTGATATTCTGGAATGAAAAGGTTTTATTTATTATTTTTTTTAGCGATATTGGAGCATGGTTATTATAATTATGTCAGTTTGGCCATTAGCTCATCAAGCCATCAATATTTGTAACAACCCCAGCATTCACTCAAGTGTTTAAGTCCATATAGGTGCAACATAGCCTTCGATGGAATTATTGTCATAATTTCATATCTCAGCAACCACTCGCCAGATCCCTTCTGCTTGGAACATAAAATATTATTGGGGCTTAGGTTTCAAAAATTGCATCACTAGCACTGTAAACAGGCCTCATATTTTTCAGGCATTTGCAGGATTTCAGGCTTTTAGAGCTTGATTTTTTCTTGATTTCAGTCTTTTAGAGTTTGATTTTCCCGCCTTTATTCTGTTTAAATGACTATTTAACCCTTTATTTATTTAGCCACATCTATTTCTGACTGTCAGCCAATCAAATTACTTGATATAATGTATACATTCATTTCACTAACTGCATTACAAACAGTGTAGATCCTGATCAGATGGCTTCTTCAGAAGCCATCTGATCTGGATCTACACTGTTTGCAAAGGTAATGGTTGTCATGTTCAGCAGAATAAGGGTTGAGACTGTAAAATCGGGACTTACAGGCATGGAAAAGGTTGGTCAGTATCAGGCCTGTGTAAAGTGTTACAATTAATAATAGCTCATCCCAATGAATTACTGCACTTATTCTATAGTGTGTCACATTAAGACATTTTGGCTCGCATATGTCAGTTATCTTGATTACCAATTCATTAAGTTTCTAAAAAATTGTGTGAAGTCAAAATTAAAAAAAAGTATGCTTGAAACATTTCAGGCAGGCAATTCCAAAACCTTGATGAGGCTGTTTTGTTTCTGAGCAAAAATAAGGAAAATCCCAGCAGGAACATGACGTAATTGTGACGTCACATCGACGTCACATCGACGTCAGTGCAACGTCATTATCTATATGCAATGTCAAATCTATGTCCGTGCAACGTCATGACGTTGCAACGACGTTGATTTGACGTTGCCATAGCGACATGTGCCTGCTGGGCTGGGATGCATACCCTTGTAAATCTCACTTCTTCTTGTAGAAAGTTAGGCTTACATGGATATTCAATACATTAAGATGCCGTAAAAAAAATGCATCTGAAAATGTTGTTTGTTTATGTTGTCTGATTTGGGTCAATACTGTTTGCAAAAATGAGTTTTAAAGTAACCAGCAGATGACAAAGCAGACGACAATTGTTGTGATACGCATGCTATTGGTTAATATATGTTCGTATTAGGAAGCTATTCCTATACTTGTCAATCACTCACTGACTTTCAGTTTGCATCAACACTAAAGAAAATCTATGGTAGGCACTATGATCTTGTTGATCCATACAATGTGGCCATTTCCAGAATTATTTCTGAAATGTTTGCCAATGGAAAGCCATACATTACGTTAACACACCCGTAAGACAAAGTGGGATTTTTCACATCTCCAAAATGGCTACTTTTCGGATGAAAATCCATGATATCTTTCTTATTTACACTGCAAACATAGGTTGTCGGTGCTCGTTAGAACCGCCTCATTGAGGCGGTTCTAACCAGTACCCACAACCTATATCTTGGAGTAAAAATAAGAAAAATAATGTTTACCCCTGTGAACCCCAGTTTTCGCTATACAAAGTGGGGTGTAAGGGGGTGTTCATTACACGGACTTGTTCACGTGATGGGAAGACTTCCAAAATCTCGAACATACCCTTCTCGGCATTTACACCTTTTCTTCGTTCGGGTCGATGGGCATGGTGGGCGAAGCTTGCTTACCAAGTAATGCTTAATATTCGCGGACGCCTGATTACACTCTTCTGGAGTCCATGTCTGTTGATCTGAACATTGATATTTGCCATTTTGTCTATGGATTAAAGATTTTGGATTAATGCTTTGGTACTACAACCTAAACTAGTTTTGCTTTCATTTTTTCAGGTGTTTTTGAAGAAAGTACATTTCAACAGAAAAGAATTGTTCACAGAAGGCCAAAGGAGTTACAGAATCAAATCAAACAGACTTCAGTTATCTACACAATGATTTCCATTTTTCCATACATTCCAACTGTCATTCATTGCTATTTGAAATCCCAATCCCCCACTATATTACATATTGAGCCATGCCTTTAGAAAACCTGTTTTTGCCTTTTGCCATAGGGTTCTTCCTGTTAGTGCTTGCAAGTTTTAGGAAAATTTCTCATGTAGGCAAACAGCTGTGAAGCCATGTTCTGTTCTTGGTCTTCACTGTTTGTTAGTGTACCTAGGCATATATAGGTTAGAATATACATCGTGTCTGGATGGGGCAGAGATAGGGTACAAATGCTCCTTACGTTCCTCTGGCTTCCAACTTTATATTACTGAGCAACATCATAAATCTTTCTGTATAACGTGCTGAAGCTAGGGCTGACATCTTCTAGCATACCATAATGATCTTAAGTAAGGGGACAGATAGGCCTAAGCAAACAGTGCAGACCCCGATCAGGCTGCTCCTAAAGGGTCAGCCTGATCAGGATCTACACTGTTTGCCATTCCGTCTGCTCCTTTTGGATTCCGTGCTGGATCAAGATTTCTACGGTACATAAAGTCTGATAAGAGCCATCACTTTCCACTTAAGTTTAAATGGATCCTCTTCAATTGAGAATATACATTAACCATACTGAACAGATTCAAACCCCAAGGTTATAAAACCTTTTTGATGCTCAGCCCAGTTGAGTGTGAAATGCCATGGGCCTAGTTGTTCAAAGCTATTGATACCATTAGTTAATATAGTGTAAAAACTTTGATTTGATACAGTAAAATTCCGCTATTAAGACCACCTAACTTTGCGCTTTCTACACCCAGTGTGCTCCAGAGGGAGACCACCTTTGGAACTGTTCAAAAGTGGTCTTAAAGACCACTTTTGAAGTCCCAAAGGTGGTCTTAATATAGAAATTTTACTGTATTTAATATGGTAAATAAGCTAAAATGTCTTAGCTTAAATGTCTTTGTCCTTTTAAAATGTCACGGCTCAATGTTCAAAGTATCATTAGCTCAATGAGCTTGCTAAGGATCAAATTGTTAACTGTTCTAGCACGTTCAATATCTATTAATTCTGGCATCTTTGCAGAAAAACATGTAAAAAGCTTTGCACATGCAAAAGCTACTTACATTTTTTTCAGCAAAAATATATCTATTTGCCATATTACATGATCAAAGTTTTAAGGTTCATTAACTAACAACATCATTAATTTTGAACAACTGGCCCCTGGGGCCTGTTGTTTAAAGCATCATTAGCTTAAGCTCTTGAGTGGTCAAATTGTTGACAGTAGTATTAAGTACATCATGGAATACTGAGGGGTTTTTGCTGGAAAATGTGAGTACATTTACATCTTGCAGAAAAAAATATTAGTGTATATTCCATATTTAATATTCGAATATTAACAATACATAACTAACAATGTCTTTAGTTTTGAACAACTGAATCTTAATCATTACGATAACACATCCGTGTGATATAGAACATTTTTAAAACCTCAAGAAAGGCAATTTTTCTGATGAAAATCCTTGATATTTTTCCTATAAATACTGCAAACATATGTTGTGGGTGCTCGTTAGAACCGCCTCATTGAGGCGGTTCTAACGAGTACCCACAACCTATGTCTTGGAGCAGAAATAAGAAAAATAATGAATACCCCCGTAAACCCCAGTTTTCTCTATATAAAGTGGGGTTTAGGGGGGTCTTCATTTCGCGGACTTGTTCATGTGATGTATTTTGGACAGAGCCTACCCCCTGCCTGTCTGAACAGAAGCTTTGCATCATTGACTATCCATACAGAGCCAAAAAAGATTCGCTTGAGTAAATGCAACGACTGATCAGTTTTCATTCGGCACATGTTGGAATAGATTTAGCATTATCCTGACTCTTTGTATGAGCCTGTACATTTGAAAATGTACAGCTATGCATGTGCTACCAGCAAAGATTGAAACGAACTGTATGTGCCAGGAGCCATAGAGTATTCTTGCAACTTGTGTAGACTGGTCAAAATGTGCATATAGGGGACAATTGTATTCAAAATTGTCATTTGGGGAGAGAAATCCGCAGTTTTATGGTCAGAAATTTCATGTTACGGCAACGTGAGAGTGAAGTGAAGCCGTAAAACTGAATTTGCGACGGTAAAACCAACAATTTACCTCCCCAAATGACAATTTTGAATACATTTATTCCCATTCTAATGCACTTTTTCACTTGTTTTGTTTAAAAAAATGTTCTTATAGTTCTTAGCACAGTGAGCAGCGTTAAACCAAATAACAAGCCAATGAAAAACGACTTTACATTATGATGTGGATTACCAATGGTATATATTCTAGCAAATTTTCTCACAGATTTTTTATGTTATCCACTCAGATGTTGTGTTACATACGCAAGTGCATTAAGATGAAATTTGGCTACATTTAAGACTATTAGTTCTTCTTTTAAAAACATATTTAAAAGGTTTATTTTTCCGACACCCAGTGTCCTCTAGTAAGAGACCACCTTTGAGACTGCTCAAAAGTCATTTTAAAGACCACTTTTGAACAGTCCCAGAAGTGGTCTTACCACAGGAATTTACTGTACAGATCAGTCTTTGTTGGGCATACCTGTCCTGACTAAGGCTGCCACGATTAATCATATAATCGATTAATCGATCGATAAATTCCACAAAAATAATTATCATTTCTGATTTGCTTTTAATCGATTACTTGATAGGTACTATTTACTACCCAACGTTATGCCTAAAATAGCTGAATGAGTGGCAAACAGTGCAGACCCTGATGAGACGCCGCATTATGCGGCGTCTCATCTGGGTCTACACTGTTTGCTCAGGCCTGTCTGTTCAAATATACATACCGTAATTCCCTGTGTAAACCACGCACTTTTTTCACCCAGAAAACGGTGAAAAAAATCCCCTGCGTGTAATACAATGGCATAGAAAAATGACATTGTTTTTCTCGAAAAGTCGGCAGGTCACGAAAACCCATTACAAATACAATGTGACACTTTGAGACCCTCATAAAGTTCGTTTGACATATTAATTCATTGAATCATTCATACCATTAAAAATGCAATCAATATTCCTATCTCAGACATCAACCTTTCATCCATATTAACACATATGCCCGCGGCCCTTTTTTGGGACATCGGCAAACAGTGCAGTCCCAGATCAGACGCCTCAGAAAGACGCCGCAGACGTTTCTTTTTTGGGACATCGGCAAACAGTGCAGTCCCAGATCAGACACCTCAGAAAGACGCCGCAGATGTCTGATTTGGATTTTCACTGTTTATTGATTTATAACGGTTCAATTATGACACTATTGTTAATCCCTGTCATATAATTGCCACCCTGCGGTGCGTGTCGATAAGGTGTGAAAATATGGTCAAGTTATGCCTCTAATTTGCGTTTATTCCCCAATCATAAAATATAATCCGCAATCAGTGTGAAATTTATTTAATTGCTCCTAAGACGAGTTGCTACGACTATTCTGCTATCTCTTGAATGGTTATGTTTTGGCGCCAAATAGCAGACGCTTGGCGAGAAAAGTTGAACTCTTTGTGTTAACACATCTGTATTCTGTTGTTGGTTATTGACAGGGAGCTTACGGAAAGCGCTGTTTTGCTAGCGAGAATACTTTTACCGTTTCCAAACATTTTTTGTGAGACAGATACGCCCAATTAAGATAAAACAATAGACACGTGTGGGGTTGCTCGGGTACGATGACGTCATTTACCGATCGCGTGCAGAAAAAAACTAGCGGTGATTTGTGGGCGGCAGTTTGGATGCCGGAAAACTTTGATGTTCGCATTGAACTTGCTTGTTTATTTTGTTTAAAATCAGAGTTTTAGGAATAATTTGTTAACAGTAAATGGGCTTCTTTAATTGAGTGAGATGTTTGACTCACGCTGAGAAGGTGTTAATTATGGGATTAGCATAGAGAACTTGTGAATAACCAGAGGTGTCAAAATAGTCAATCTACCTGTAGAAATTTTGTCAATAACGCTATGGAGCACCTGCCTTGGAGGCATGTTGTCACAATTTTACCTTTGGAAAGAAACCTGTTTCTATCTTTCCTTGTGAAAGAAAACTGGGAAAACGCATTGTCATCTTTCATAACAAATGAATAACCGCACCCTTAAAATGTCACCTTGTCACACACCACCGTTATGGGTAAACGGAGAACTGCCTATGCTGCAAGAGAGAAACTAACCACTATTCTATTCTATAACTACTGGGAAATATACCTATAACCAGTCAGGCTATTTTGATAGTAGCCAATCAAATTCGTGTACTTTCATTTTCAATCAAAATGGCGTCTGAGAAAAGCATTCTGTGATACTGGGGAAAAGCATGTGCGTGTTTTAGACTGGAATATTTTTTTTCTTACATATCTTGGACTCAGAATTGAGGTGCGTGTTATAGATGAGTGCGTGGTATACACAGGGAATTACGGTATGGTAAAGTGCAACATATGGTAAGAGCCATGCTCAGACAGAAAGCCAGACAGGTAAAATAATGACAAAAATCTTAGCGTTGGAGACACCTGTCCTGACTTTCATTTTCCCTTGTCATGTCTCATTTAACATGAGCAAGTGCAGGACAAAACCTACAATAAGACTACAATGTATCAATGAACACTCAGATCAGCCTGCATATCCACTATGTATGGCAAGAGTTTTCGTTTAACCCATTTTGTACCGGAATCCCAAAACAGATATCCTGGCAAACAGTATAGGCCCTGATCAGACGCCTGCATATCCACACCATATGGCAAGAGTTTTTCGTTAAACCCATTTTGTACCGGAAACCCTAAACCAGGTACCCAGGCAAACAGTATAGGCCCAGATCAGACGCCGGCGGCATCTGATCAGGGCCTTCACTGTTTGCAAAAAGTTCAGCCATTCTAAGATAAATTTTAAAGATAAGGCAACCTGCCATCCCTATATTTTATAATAGGTCTCCTACTTTGTATAAGGAGGAAGATTCCATTTGGTACAAAATTTGGTACAAAATGGGTTCTCTCTGTGGATACCTTGGAGGCTGTGGGCAGATGCACAGTCTGATATGAGACTTTGCTGATCTGACATATGTTATTGTAGGTTTTGTAGTTTTCTTGCTTATATCATCATCTGTGTGTTTTTATCTTAAGCTGTATTGTATGCCAACTTATTTATTAATCAGAGGTAGAAACATAAATGTCTGTATATAAATTAGAAATGTGATTTCATTATCCGTTTTGTCTTGACCCTTTTGTCCTGTAAGAGAAATTAGTTTCCCTGGCACTTGGATCGTACATGCAGGATTTCTATTGTCGAAAACAACAATATCCTTAATAAGAGTTGTTTCTCTTGTAAAAATGACAGAAATGTCTCTGTTTAGTATAAGGTCTCCTGAAATTGTTTAAGTTGTAGTGGAAATGAATGGTGCATCTTCTAGCAAAATGGTATTTTATTGTAAGACATATTTCTTTGATAATATAGGGACCATTCATATTTTTTCATGCATTAACAGGAACATTGTTTGAAATGAACTCTGCAGCCGAGCTATCAAACAACTGCGGTAATGCATTGAAACAAACATGAATTGCAGAGGACCTTCGTTATAAAGACAGTATTTGTTACCTATAATTGTGCTGTTATAAAGAATTTGCCATTATAAAGAATCCCAGTTACAAGATTGATATGTAATAAATGGTTGTTTCCCTATTATTACTCCAAGAAACAAATATTGTAGACATTTGTCTAACAAATATCTAAAAACATTTGTTTCTTGGAGTCTTAGATTACAAGAATCTTTTATGATTGTGGACTCAATTTGGGCATTTCCAACCCGAGGGAAACCCGCGCCACTTGGAACCGAGGCTTAGCCTTTAACTAAGATGTCATTCCATTTAAATTGCTGCTGTAACGAGTTTTGCCATTATAACGCATGTCGGTATAAAGAGGGTTGACTGTATCACAGTTGTTGCATACCGCATGATTTCATAGGTAATTTTTGTGGAAACTATCTCTTAAATGAACATAAATTTGTCAAAAATTCTTTAGAAAAATCACCAAAATCAACTGTAAACAATAACAAATTCTGCAAATAAAAAACTGATGTTTATATCAGCAAAAGTTTGTAGAAAATGCTTATTTTATATTGGTGGTTGTGCTATGCAGCTTAATGTTACAGAAACAAATGGCTCATTTTGAGGATTTTTAACCCTTATCTTGCTGAATATTCATCTAAGCCACATCCATTTCTGTCTATCAACCAATCAAATTACTTGATGTTATTTATTCTACAAATTCATAAACTGAATGCCAAGCAGTGTAGATCCAGATCAGATGGCTTCTGAAGAAGCCATCTGATCTGGATCTACACTGTTTGCAAAGCTAGGGGTTGTTGTGAACAGCAAGATAAGGGTTAAGTAAAACCTTGATCAAATGGAACATGAACTTCATGATTTGAATATAGATCTCACTTGTTTTAACATGGCTTGTTTGATAATAATTTTCAACAGCTATACGCACTGGTATTTAAGCTAGAATTTAACAATATAGATAAAAAACTACACTTTTTGTAGTACATGAACAAGTACTTATGTATGTGACTACTATTATGTTTAACTGTAAAAGTGTCCTGCAAAATTCATGAGCAGATGACATTTTTTTATTTTGCAGAAAATCCGGCTTGAATTCAGCAAGGTTTTCTGTGTAGCAAACAAAATTTTTTACCTCTACACTACATAGGCTCTGCATACCCCACTGAACATTACAATTACACACCCGTGCGACACAGTACATTTTTCACATCTCCAAAATGGCTACTATTCTGATGAAAGTCTGTAATATTTTCCTTAGTTATACTGCAAACATAGGTTGAGGGTGCTCGTCTAGGAACCGCCTCATTGATGCAGTTCTATGAGTACCCACAACCTATGTCTTGGAGCAAAAGAAAAGAAAAATAATGTACACCCCTATAAACCCCAGTTTTCTCTGTATAACATTTGGTTTAGAGGGGTGCTCATTTCAGTGACTTCTAATGTGATGACATGGCTATCTAGGTCAAAGTCTAGAACTATTGTAAACTAGCATGTTCAGTGAAATTAAAATTTGTGGATGAGGTTCTGAGAGAGGGGATTCAAATTTGATGTTAAAGAACAGTCACACTATGGAACATTTTACATTTGTATGGTAAATTTGTACATGTATTTGTTTTGATATCTCAACTAGGATTTAAAAAAAGGTGAACGGTAGATGCCTGGCTGATCTAGGGGATGTAATGGATTCAGTGGTAAAGTTGAGGACATCCTTGTACTTTGGACTCATTTGTAGGTTATCTTTCATTAAATGTTTACTCCGTCCATTTTCCAGCTGTAAACTGAAATGTACTGTGATGTCAATAATAAATATATGTATCAAAACAAATGGCATTGTTTTTTTACTCAGTTGCCTGTTCATATTTTACATTTTCATTACATCTGACAGCCCCTGCCCCAATAGATGGGGCTGCATGGTGCTTCCATGTAGAGCTAAAACCAACTGCACATGAGAACTGGTAAACCGCTTAGAGGTTCTAAGCCTGCCCAGGAAAAGTGGTGTGAGTCGGACTGTCCAAGCATATAAACCCTATTGGTTTCATTGGGCAACAGGGCTTGAGATGTCATTTCATCTCAATGTCGGGTAAAAGTCCCATAAAATTGGAAGCAATGTCTCCAAAATGACCTATACCGTGTTGACAGGGATGTAAAACAAATCAAACAAACAATACATCTGATAAAGATCAGTCAAGTTAAATACCATACTGATCCTATGTAATGAGACAAATAGGCCTATTCAAACAGTCAAGACCCAGATCAAGTCTGATCAGGGTTTACACTGTTTGCCATTCCATCAGCACCTTTTGGATTCCTTGCTGACTCAGCCTGTGCACTCGGCCTGTGCATTTGTTGTTTGTTGCTATGTGCAAGATCCTAAGCTTCTTCAGGCTGGCAGAAAATGATGTGTTTGTTGACAGAAAAGGTGGTGTTCCAACTGCGATGGTATGCAGGCTGAATAAAGTTTTCACTGAGGAGTCTATCCAAAGACATATTTTTATACACCCTTTTGAAAAAAGGTTGTATTAAGTTTTGCCACTCGGCATCCGTCCATCCATCTGTAAAATTTTTGTATCCGGATAACTACTACATTTTACATTCAATCAAGCTGAAACTTGATATATAGTTAGACCCTGATGCGGAGCAGTGCATGTTGTTTGGAGGTTATGGTCCACCAAATATTAGCAGAATTATGTCCCTTTGAAAATTTATTATTGTTTTTTAGCTCACCTGTGACAGGGTGAGCTTTTGTGATCACATTTTGTCCGTCGTCCATTGTGTGTGCAACCGCACCAACGAAACGACATTTAGGGGGCAAAAAATTTGGACATTTTGACACTTAAGTATATATTCGTAGGTCCAAATGGGGTTTATTCCGTTATTTGGGTACTTAAGTGACAAAAATTCGCTCTTAGGTGGCTTGCCGCTTAAGAGAATTTGCCACTTAAGTAGTCAATATGCCGACGCCTAGCCACTTAAGTATCCGTTCGTGAGAATGTGCGTGCGTGCGTGCGTCTGTCCATCCGTTAACAATTTCAAATAAGTACATCTCTAATACCCCATGGCCAATCTTAATCAAATTTCATGAGAAGCATCATCAGGTAGGGGGAAAGGTTGCAAAAGGTTTTTGGGCTGAACGGATTGGAATTCTGGTAGCCATGGCAACATATAGCTCCCATAGACTTACAATGGGAAAATTTTTTTAAAGTCTTCTCTGAAACCACAGGGCCCAGAGGTTAGATATTTAGCTTGTAGCAAAGTCATGGTCACCAACATAAATCCTGCCAATCATGCCCCTGGGGTCCAAATTGGCCACTACCGGGTCCCCTTAGCTCCCATAGACTTTATAATTGAAAAAAAAAGCTCTAAAAATCTTCTTCTCTGAAATCACAGTGCTTAGATATTTTGTATGTAGCAATATAAAATAGTCACCTACATAAATCCTGCTTACCATACCACTGGGGCTAAAATCGGCCGTGCCCAGGGGCTCATCAGCTCCCATAGACTTACAAGGGGAAAAACTTCAAAAACCTTCTCTGAAAGCACAGGTCCCAGAGCTTAGATATTTAGCATGTAGCAACAGCAAGTGGTCACCTACATAAATCCTGCCAATCATACCCCTGGGGGCACAAATTGGCCTCGCCCCGGGGCTCGTTAGCTCCCATAGACTCATAATGGAAAAAGGCTGCAAAAATCTTTTCTTGGACACTATGGATATTTAGTATCTAGCAACATAAAATAGTGACCTTGGGGTCAAAATTGGCCACACCTGAGCTCATCAGCTCCCATTGACTTATAATGGAAGAAACTTCAAAAATCTTCTTCTCTGAAACCCTAAGGCCCAGAGCTTAGATATTTAGTATGTAGCAACATCAAATGGCCACCTACATAAATCCTGCCAATTATGCCCCTGGGATCCAAATTGGCCACACCCCAGGGCTCTTTAGCTCCCATGGACTTACTATTGGAAAAACTTCAAAAATCTTCTCTGTAACCACAGGGCCCAGAGCTTATATATATAGCTTGTAGCAACATTAAGTGGACACTTAAAAATCCTGCCTACCATACCCCTGGGGTCAAAATTGGTCATACCTATGGGTCCATAGACTTAAAATGGAAAAAAAAAACTTCAAAAATCTCCTCTGAAACCATAAGTCCCAGAGGTTAGATATTTAGTTTGTATCAATATGAAATGGCCACCTTAATAAATTTTGCCAATCATGCCCCTTGGGTCAAAATTGGCCAAGCCCATGGGCCCATTAGCTACCATAGACTTAAAATTGAAACAAGAGGGCCATGGTGGCCTTGGATCGCTCACCTGATCCATAGGGTAACAAGTGGCCCCCTGGGAATAATCTTGGTGGTGGTCTAAAAGGTGAAGCTTCATACAAAATATCAAAGACCAAAGCATTCTTGTTTCAGACCAGACGATTTTTAAAGGTTTTCCTTATATAAGTCTATATAAAACTTGGGGTTCTCAGGGTGGGGACATTTTTGGCCCCAGGGCTATAATTTGAACAATCTTGGCAGAAATTCACAAGACTTCATACCAAATATCAAAGACCTTGGCCTTCTGGTTTCACAAAAGAATATTTTCAATTGTTTTCCCTATATAAGTCTATGTAAAACCAGTGGGCACGGGGTGGGCCCATTTTTGGCCCCAGTGCTATAATTTGAACAATCTTGGTAGCGGTCTTTCAGACAAAGCTTCATACCAAATATCAAAGACCTGAGCCTTCTGATTTCAGACAAGAAGATTTTTAAAGGTTTTCCCTTTATAAGTTTATGTAAAACCAGTGGGACCCGGGGCAGAGCCAGTTTTTGACCCCAGGGCTATAATTTGATAAATCTCGGTTGTGGTCCATTAGAAAAAGCATCATACCAAATGTCAAAGAACTGAGCCTTCTGGTTCAGAAAAGAAGATTGATGAAGATTTTCCCAATCAATCCCAGTCAATGTAAAACCAAAGCGCCCCATGGCGGGGGCATTTTTTACCCTAGGGCTATAATTTGAAAGATCTTGATAGAGGTCCTTTACCTGAAGCTTCACACCAAATATCAACGACCTGGGCCTTGCATTCAGAGAAGATTTTCCCAATATAAGTGTATGTAAAAGCAAAGGGCCCCAGGGCAGGGGCATTTTTGGTCCTAGGGCTATAATCTCAACAATTTTGATAGAGGTCCACTAAATGAAGCTTCACACCAAATATCAAAGACCAGGACCTTGTGGTTTCAGAGAAGAAGATTTTTTTTAAAATTTTCCCTGTAAAACAAACAGGCCATGGGGCAGGGGCATTTTAGCCCAAGGGCTATAATTTGAACAATCTGGTAGAGATCCAATAGATAAAGCTACACACCAAATATCAAAAACCTAGGCCTTGCAGTTTCATAGAAGATTTTTTAAAATTTTTTCCAATATGAGTGAATGTAAAACCAAAGGGCCCGGGCGTGGGGGTATTTTTGGCCCAAGGGCTATAATTTGAACAATCTTGATAGAGTTCCACTAGATGAAGCTTCACACCAAATATCAAAGACCTGGGCCTTGCGGTTTCAGAGAAGATTTTTTTTAAATTTCCCTATATAAGTCAATGTAAAACCGAAGGGCTCCGGGTGGGGCTATTTTTGGCCCAAGGGCTATGATTTGAACAATCTTGGTAGAGGTCCACTAGATGAAGCTTAATACCAAATATCAAAGACCTAGCTGGGCTGTGCGGTTTCGGAGAGGAAGATTTTTAAGGGTTTTCCTTGTATAAGCCAATGTAAAACCAAATGACCCGCAGGTGGGGGCATTTTTTGCCCTAGGCCTATAATTTGAACAATCTTGATAGAGGTCCACTAGACAAAGATTCACACCAAATATCAAAGACCTGGGCCTTGCGGTTTCAGAGAGAAAGATTTTTAAAGATTTTCCCTGTATAAGCCAATGTAAAACCCAAGGGCCCGCAGGTGGGGGCATTTTTCGCCCTAGGCCTACAATTTGAACAATCTTGATAGAGCGGGGGCATATTTGGCCCCAGGGCTATAATTTGAACAATCTTGTTAGAGGTTCACTAGTTGAAGCTTCATACCAACTATCAAAGACCTAGACCATCTGGTTTCAGAAGATTTTTAAAGATTTTCGCTATATAAGCCTATGAAAAAACCAAAGGGCCCTGCAGCGGGGGCATTTTTGGCCCTAGGGCTATAATTTGAACAATCTTAATAGAAGTCCACTAGATGAAGCTTCACACCAAATATCAAAGACCTGGACCATGTGGTTTCAGAGAAGAAGATTTTTAAAGATTTTCCCTATATAGAGCCTATGTAAAACCAAAGGGCCCTGGGGCAGGGGCATTTTTTGCTCTAGGGCTATAATTTGAACAATCTTAATAGAGGTCCACTGGATGAAGCTTCACACCAAATATCAAAGACCTGGGCCTTGCAGTTTCAGAGAAGATTTTTAAAGATTTTCCCTATATAAGCCTATGTAAAACCAAAGGCCCCGTGGCGGGGGTATTTTTGGCCATAGGGCTATAATTGAACAATCTTGGTAGAGGTCCACTAGATGAAGTTTCATACCAAATATCTAAGACCTGGGCCATGCGGTTTCAGAGAAGATTTTTAAAGATTTTCTTTATATAAGCCTATGTAAAACCAAATGCCCCTGGGGTGGGGGCATTTTTGGCCCCAGGGCTATAATTCGAACAATCTTGGTAGCGGTCTTTCAGACAAAGCTTCATACCAAATATCAAAGACCATGCAGTTTCCGAGAAGAAGATTTTCCCTATATAAGTCTATGTAAAACCAAAGGGCCCTGGCCAGGGGCAATTTTGGCCCCAGGGCTATAATTTTAACAATCTTGGTAGAGGTTCACTAGATGGAGCTTCATACCAAATATCAAAGACCTGGGCCTTGTGGTTTCAGAGAAGATTTTTAAAGATTTTCCCTATATAAGCCTATGTAAAACCAAAGGCCCCTGGGGTGGGGGCATTTTTGGTCCCAGGGCTATAATTCGAACAATCTAGGTAGAGGTCCAATAGATGAAGTTCCATACCAAATATCAAAGACCTGGGTCATGCAGTTTCAGAGATGAAGATTTTCCCTATATAAGTCATTGTAAAACCAAAAGGCCCCAGCCAGGGGCATTTTTTGACCCCAGGGCTATATTTGAAAAATCTTGGTAGAGGTCCACTAGATGAAGCTTCATACCAAATATCAAAGACCTGGGCCATGCGGTTTCAGAGAAGAAGATTTTATAAGTTTTCAGTTAAAAAATCTATTTTTAGCTCCTGTGACCTAGATGTGCAACAGACCGGAACCAAAAGGGCATCACCTAAGAATCACTCCTGTGAAGTTTGGTCAAAATCCAATCAGTGGTTTAGGAGGAGATGTCATTTGAAGAAAAAGTTTACGCACCCACTCACGCACGGACACACACACGCACGAGCTTAGGTAGTTGGCATGTAGCAATGTCGAGTGGTCGCCTACTTGAATCATGCCAATCATGCCTCTGGGGTACAAATTGGCCATATCCTGTGGCCCCTTAACTCCAATAAACTTATAATGGAAAAAACAGCTTCAAAAATGTTCTCTGAAACCATGAAATACAGACCTTAGATATTTAGTGTATATCAACATAAAATGGTCGCCTACATAAATCCTGCCAACCATGCCCTTTGGGTCAAAATTGGTCATGCCCCAGGGCTCATTAGCTCCTATCGACTTATACTGGAAAAAACTTCAAAAATCTTCTTCTCCGTAGCCATAAGGTCCAGAGCTTAGATATTTAGTATGTAGCAATGTCAAGTGGTCTCCTACATTATGATTTTCTGGTACACAGGTGAGCACTACAGGGCCATTTGGCCCTCTTGGTTTTTTTTCGCTAACTCCTTTTGAATACATCAAACTAAGATACGACTTTATAGTGTCATCATGATGTACAGCAGTGCATATTAGTTCTTGGTTACAGTCCGCCAAATATAAACAGAGTAATGCCGATTTGAAAATTGATATAAACTTTTCCTTTCAGGCTAACCGCTCCTACATATTACATCCCATCCAGCTGAAACTTGATTTCTGGTTAACACATGATGTGAAGCAGTGCATTATGAAAACATGTCTATTCAAATACATTGTAAATATATCGCCAAAAAAGCGACAATTTTGAGACGAATAGTTGTGATATTTTTATTATTTCTGCTCAAAATATAGATTGTGAGTACACAATAGAACCGTCTCGTCGAGGCGGTTCTAATGAGTACCCACAATCTATATTTTAAAGCAGAAATTAGAAAAATAAGGTTTACCCCTTGTTACCTCCCTTCCATTATCTACCTTGGTAGATCATATGCATAGCTTCTAGGTTTATAACCACTCTCTGACAACTGCGTCAGGGAGTCGACTCTTTGGCTCAGCTGTTAGAGCACTCCCATCTTACGACGCAAAAGCCGTAACAAAGGAAAGATGCATAGCCTGAAAAAATCCCCGCCTATAGTGGGATTCGAACCCGGGTCGCTCGGGTGGTAGTCCAGTGCTCTAACCGCTGAGCCAAAGAGTCGACTCCCTGACGCAGTTGTCAGAGAGTGGTTATAAACCTAGAAGCTATGCATATGATCTACCGAGGTAGATAATGGAAAGGAGGTAACACACCCCCTCTTCAAGGAAGTCATCATTTATGATGGGGTGAAGGATGCCAACTTCGGCACAAGCCAATTCTGGCATGTAAAGTCCAATCTCTGACGAGCCTCCGAGACACGAAAGCCGTAACAAAGGAAAGATGCATAGCCTGAAAAAATCCCTGCCTATGGTGGCATTTGAACCCGGGCCGCTCGGGTGATAGTCCAGTGCTCTAACCGCTCAGCCAAAGAGTCGACTCCCTGACGCAGTTGTCAGAGAGTGGTTTATAACCTAGAAGCTATGCATATGATCTACCAAGGTAGATAATGGAAGGGAGGTAACACACCCCCTCTTCAAGGAAGTCATCATTTATAATGAGGTGAAGGATGCCAACTTCAGCACAAGCCAATTCTGGCATGTAAAGTCCAATCTCTGACGAGCCTCCGAGACACGAAAGCCGTAACAAAGGAAAGATGCATAGCCTGAAAAAATCCCTGCCTATGGTGGCATTTGAACCCGGGCCGCTCGGGTGATAGTCCAGTGCTCTAACCGCTGAGCCAAAGAGTAGACTCCCTGACGCAGTTGTCAGAGAGTGGTTTATAACCTAGAAGCTATGCATATGATCTACCAAGGTAGATAATGGAAGGGAGGTAACACACCCCCTCTTCAAGGAAGTCATCATTTATGATGACGTGGAGCCAACTTCAGCACGAAGCCAATTCTGGCATGTAAAGTCCGATCCCAGACAAGCCTCCGAGACACGAAAGCCGTAACAAAGGAAAGATGCATAGCCTGAAAAAATCCCCGCCTATGGTGGGATTCGAACCCGGGCCGCTCGGGTGATAGTCCAGTGCTCTAACCGCTGAGCCAAAGAGTAGACTCCATGACGCAGTTGTCAGAGTGGTTATAAACCTAGAAGCTATGCATATGATCTACCAAGGTAGATAATGGAAGGGAGGTAACACCCTGTAAACCCCAGTTTTACTGTATAAAAGTGGGGTTCAAGTGGGTGAGAATTTCGTAATGGCATATTGTTGCAAGTATGCAGGCCAACAAATATCAACAGAGTTATGCGCCTTTGAATAAGTTCTGAATAGTTATATCCTTTGGAAACGAAGAATACACCAAATAAACAAAAATAGCAGACTCGGTTTTATTGAGTCTGTTCATGACCAGTACTGAAATGTGCAACACCGACCACGAGCTCTAGCGCCAGCTTAAGCAGAACTATTTTCAAAATGATTCTAAATGAACTCAATGATCTCAAAGGAGCAGAAAATATAATCTGCACTGTGATGATGTATGGGGAGACCTTTTACAGAAACTTCTGTAAACTTTTTGTTTCCAGCTGACTGCTACAATTTAGATCTGTTTATAGTTACATGTACTGTTTTGAGGTTATAGTTCACCAAATATCAGCAGTAATGGCCCTATGAAAATTTTGTAAGCTAACTCTTCCTATAGTTTACATTAGATCAAGCTGAAACATTGTAAAATGTCCACCATGATGTGGAGCAGCACATACAATTTTGAGGTTACAATCGGCAAATATTAGCAGTAACTGTTATTCCCCTGTGACTTCATTTCCAGCTAATTCCTCCTATAACGTACATCCCATCTTTCTTTCTTTCTACTTATACTACAATCAGTCACATCTGACCTTTACTTGCAGGTGTACATTACATACACACCATCAAGCTGAAAGGTGATTTATAGGTATTTATTCACCTTATTTGCATTATCTGCTGGTTCCTAGTCTGAATGTTAGCAGTGTTGGAAGGTCAGGGGGGTCTGGTTACCTGTTTTTCCAATATTGACAATGGGCAAGCTGGGAGGCAGCAAATAATGCAAATATGGTGAATAGCTAGTCAGACCACGATATGAAGCAGTGCATTTTGTTTAGAGGTTACAGTCCACCAATTTTTAGCAGAATTATGTCAATCTGTCCTTACTTGAACTTTTCTTTTTGGGCTAACCCCTCCTACCATTTGTCAATATACATGTATGTGTTACAGCCAATTACTTGCTAAGGGCGTATAAATGTCCCACATGTTGAGCTCTTGTTGCTCACTGTGGCTTATTTCATTACACTAGACCAGGGTCGTGCTTGATTCGAGCTCAAGAATCTTCTGAAGTAGAGACTTTTAAATCAAGTGGCGCCGAAGACTGTTCGGAAGGCTCTTCCAAATCTACTTTTAAAAAGGTGGGGTGAATGGGAGGATCACGTGATTCAAGCAGAGAAGTCGCTGAATGCATTGCAGTTTGATAATGTTGAGCAGAATCTCAACGCATTTAATTCAGTCATCAAAAAGATATACATCTGCAATTTATTCGATTTTAAAATAAACCACCAGCTTTTATAATTGTGATATTCATTGTAAACTGTTTCGGCCCAAATTACAAAATTACTTCATGTACATTTAGGATCGACTTCGACTCGAACTCCAGTAGGTACTTGTGTAGCTACCAATGGCACGCGTACTAGCATTATCAGAGAAACGCCTATGGTTGCTGATTTAGCAGACTGCATGACAGCATAACTATAAATATGTCATAGGACCTTCGTTGAAACAAAAGCATCATATATGTATATGGTAAACCTCCGACGGCACTAGAAGCTCAGCTGTATTTTTGATAACTAAGGTACTACTTTAGTTCCAGCCGAAGTCGCTCCATATGTATTTTAGCTGCGTCATTTTAACATAGCTTTCTATTTAACATAATTATATTTTGCTTTAATTTAAAGAGAATTATTTATGAAATGCTTTCATTTTCACACACACACACAAAAAGATAAATAATGAAGACTATTTTGCTATATTTTTATCCCGAGAGCTTCTTTCTTCCCAAAGTCACTTGATTTATCGAGGGCCTTCCGGATATCCGAGAAGACCCAGAAGACAGTGAATCAAGTCCGACCCAGGCTACTAGAGAGAGGCTGACACTGCAAATGACAACTACACCACAACCTCTTTATAACACTGTTCATTATAACATGGTTTTGGATATAACACCATTTCAAGATGGATCCCAAAAATGTAAAGATTACATCGAAAATTTTCTGCTGGCCTTGGTAGCTCAGTCGGATGCACGTCTAATGGTGATCAGGAGGATGCGGGTTCGATACCTGCCGGTGTCGGCAACATTCTTTCTTGCTGTTATCATCATGAAATCTTTTCTATGGTCATTCTCCCCATTCCGCTGATTCAAGAAGGGCAGTTGTCAGTTTCTGGGGAAAGAATGTGCACTGTACTGGTTAACCGCTTACGTATAAGCATGCCCAGGAAAAGTGTGTATAGGTAAACTGACTGGCTCGAAAATGACCTAAATAATGTTGACTGGGTCGTTAAACTCCAATAAAAACAAACAAAATAGAAAATATTCTATATAATCTATACATTTTTGTTTGGATATAACACGGTTGATAACTAACACGGTTTCTGGTTTGGACACCATTAATAGTGTTATAGGTTGTGGTGTAAAATGTTGCTAAGAACTTATGAGAAATAGGCTTTTCCTGCTTTAAACCTTTCAATGGACTCTTCCATCTTTGAATCTGGATATGTCCATTGTGGACAATAGGATTTTAGTTAAAATCATATAGACAATAACAAATAGTATAGCGTAATGAGCCTAAGTATTGGGACAGACAGGCCTAAGCAAACATTGCAGACCCAGTTCAGACTGCTCCTGATTAGACTGCTCCAGTCGGATCTGGGTCTTCACTGTTTGCTTAGGACTGTCTGTCTCAATGTTTAGGATCATTACCGTATTACTTACTGTCCTCCAGTGCATCAGAGTATATATCCAACTGGATCTTACAAACAACAGAAATTCAAGTTTTAAAATTCAGTTTAATTCTTAAACATCCTTTTACGGTATTTCCTAACACAAACTAGTCAACAAGACAATGTAAAACAAACAGCATTCTCACCATTCTATATCTTTTTCAAAAATAAATAAACAAGAATTCCCAAACAATAGGACAACACCAGGGGCCAGTTGTTCAAAGCATCATTAGCTTAACGAGCTCGTTAGTGGTCATATTGTTAACTGTTCTAGCCAGTTCAATATCTAAAATTTTGGTATTTTTGCTGAAAAAATGTGAGCAGCTTTTGCAAAAGCTGCTCACATTTTTTCAGCAAAAATATTAGCATATTTGCCATAATAAATGATCAAAGTTTTAACGATACGTTAACTAAGGACGTCGTTAGTTTTTAACAACTGGCCCCAGGTCCTTGATGAAAATTAATAAACGTGGCATATTTTCTTTCCATTGTCTACAAAGGATTCTTTCCATTGTTTACAAAGAATACAACTTTCAAAACTTTCTGTTTACTTTCCCAAATACATGTAGTGTCAACCCTTTTTATACTGACATTCGTTATGATGGCAAAACTCGTTATAATGGCAATTTCAATGGAATGACCACTTAGCTAAAGGCTTAGCCCAGGTTCCGAGTGGCGTGGGCTTCCCTCGGGTTGGAAATGTACAAATTGAGTCCATAACCATGAAAGAGTCTTGTAACCTAATACTCCAAGAAACAAATATTATAGATATTTGTTGGAATCGCCTCACCAAGGCGGTTCTAACAATTGTCTATAACATTTGTTTCTTAGGGTAATGATGGGGAAGAAGCTTTTTATTATCTGTCATACTCCTAACTGGGATTCTTCTAAACGGCAAATTCTTTACAACGGCACAATAGTAGGGAACAAATACTGTGGTTATAACGAAGGTCCTCTGTATTATATGCCCCTTCTTGAAAGACGTTGACCCTTATCTTCTGTCCTGCTGAAGATAATTTAGCCACACCCATTTCCGAGTTTCAACCAATCAGATTATGATGCATTTTATTCCTACAGATTCATGAACTGAATGTCAGTGTATAAAATTATACTGATCAGATGGCCCCATCTAATCTGTATCTACACTGTTTGCAAAAGGGTTAAATTATAAGAGACAGTAACATATCTGAAAACCTATGTCAATATCTGGTTTTGGTGGTCATAGAATTCAGTAGCCCAGACAACATTATTAAGGTCCCATGGAGGCAGTCAGTGTACCTAACCACACTTTTCCTGAGCAGTCTTGTACTGTAAATTACACATTGTTTCACTCAGAAAAAGGCCTGGCATTTCATGTGATAACTGTAAAGTACATATTGTTTCACTGAGAGAAAAAGGCTTGATATTCCATGTGAAATATCTGCCCAGAAATTATGGGATCGTTGGAAAGGTCTTGTGACACAGAATGCATGTGTGAAATATGAAAGCCCTATCACTTACCAATCGAAAGTTATGGCCACTGTTAAAGTTTTTGAAAAGTAGGTCAAATGTCAAGGTCACAAGGTCAAAAGTTATGGAACCATTAGAAAGGTCTTGTTACACAGAATGCACATATGAAATATGAAAGCCCCATCAGTTACCATCCAAAAGATATGCCTAATGTTAATTTTTTTGCGGACAAACAGACGGACAGACATACCAAAAACTATATGCCTCCCCACCCCCTCACCGAAGATTCAAGCGTGGAGGGGGGGGGGGTGTACATTATGTCCCTCCAAAAAAGGGGTTTATATTTAAATGACAGACTTACTCCTCAAATTCTTTCCTTCAGGAGACAAAAAGTTTTGGAAAAGTTCTCTTCCCTTCAGATGTTTCCATTCCACCTCTTATACTAAACCACTGTATATTAGTGGACTCTTCCATTGCTATATGTAGGACAAGTCCATTTTTTATATAAGGGGTGTCAGGCCAATTTTTGTGTTTTTTTATTTCTATTCTTGATGGAAAATTCTGTCAGCAAATAGTGCAGGCCCTGATCAGACGTCACATTCTGCTCTGTTTGCCAAGGTAGCCCGTTAGGGGGGCAATGGGCTAACAGAGCACAAGTGATGTTTCCTCCCTTGCTGAAGATAGAAAGCAGAATAAGCTGTCATTACGCAAACACGCCTATACAAATATATTGCCACCTTTATCGGCAAAAAATGAAAATTTTATGATTTAAAATTGTGATATTTTTCTTATTACTGCTCCAAATATAGATTGTGGGCACTCGTTAGAACCGCCTCACCGAGGCGGTTCTAACGTGAGGCGGTTCTAACGAGTACCCACAATCTATATTTTAGAGCAGAAATAAGAAAAATAAGGTATACCCCCGGAAACCCCAGTTTTACTATATAACAGTGGAGTTCAAGGGGGTCAAAAATATATAGGCGTGTTTTCGTGATGAGAGAGAAATGTTTTAACCCTTTTACTACTGAAGTCGATTAAATCTCTACCTTTGCAAACAGTGTAGATCCTGATCAAGATCTACACTGTTTGTCATTCAGTTTGAGAATTTGAATAAATACAAAATGTTAGTTTGTATTGGAGTTTAAATGGGCCAGTCAACACTATTTTAGGTCATTTTTGAGCCGGTCAGTTTACCTATCCACACTTTTCCTGGGTAGTAAGCGGTTAACCAGTACAGTGCACATCCTTTCACCAGAAACTGACTACTGCCCTTCTTGAATCAGCGGAAGGGAGAGAATGACCGTAGTTCATGATCACTCTCCACGACAGAATGTTGGCACCCCGGCAGGTATTGAACCTGCGTCCACCTGATCACCAATCAGAAGCGCATCCGACTGAGCTACCGAGGCTGGTGAATGAATATATTATAACAAGTAATTTGTCTGGTTGATAGTCAGAAATGGGTGTGGCAAACTTAACTTATTAAGCAGGACAAGGGTCAAACTTGGCAGTATTTACTTACAGATTAAATGTATAAGTTAAGGTAAGATCATTTGTATGAAAAGTGGATTGAGCCTGACCACTCCCAAATCTCTAGCAGTTTCTTTGGGCAGTAGGGCTTGAGCTGTCATTTCATCTCTGTGTCAGGTAAATGTCACACAAAATCGGAAGCCATGTCTCCAAAATGACCTAAATAGTGTTGAGATGGATGTAAAACCTGAACACAAACAAAACAATGTACATCAGATTTGTACAATGTACCCCTAGAAAATATTTTTTGACATTCCAGTTTATGGTTAATTAGCCTTAATTGTTTTGGCAATGCTTTCATCTGTCCAGCTAACAGGGTCCCAACTTTTCAGTTGTTTAAAGACCACAATGACATTTAGTTAACCCATTCAGTACCAGAAACCCCTAAAGGGATTATTGGCAAACAGTGGAGGCCTAGATCAGATGCCTCAGAATGCCAGGTCTGATCAGGGCCTCCACTGTTTGCTAAAAGTTCAGTCATTTTCCAAATAAATTTTGATGAAAACACAACCTGACACCCTTAGATTTTGAAATGGACTCCTGTTATATATAAGGAGGAATATTCCATTTGGTACAAAATCGGTTAAAGCATCTGTAATGTTATAATTTCCACATATATTTTTGTTGAAAACAATATGAGTAGCTTTTACACTGAAAAAGATACTCAAATTTTTCAGCAAAAAACCCTGTGTATTACATATTGCACCACTACTAGATGTAACCCATTTTATAGCTATCCCAGATCAGATATATCACAAACTGATGCATGCGATCAGGGATTTCACTGTTTGCGAAAAGTTCAGCCATTTTCAAAATAAATTTCGGAAATTAACCCAACCAGACACCCTCGACTCCTGGGTCAAGTAATTCAAAGTACAGTAGAACTTCGATGGCTTGAACACCGATGCCTCGTTTACCATGGCTGAGTCGAACCCGTTCTTGAGTCTTTAGGGAATTCCCTAAGAAGTTGTGCGGGATAATAAAGGAGATTTTCGACTTTTATCTTGCAAATGTATGCTGTGTACTCATTAGAATCGCCTCGATAAGGCGATTCTAATGAGTACACACAGCATACATAAGGCGATTCTAATGAGTACACACAACATATATTTTTTATCACAGAACACCAAAACGATGTCCCAAAATTGACCCAATTATTTCTCCTGTCAGTAACCCTCAGTGGCTCGAACTACCCCTGTCTCGAACAGGTTTTTGTTGTCCCAAAGGTGTTCGAGCCATCGAAGTTTGACTGTATCATTAGCTTAACAAACCTGTTAGTAGTCAAACTGTTAACTGTTCTAGCAAGTACAATATCTAAAACTCTGGCATTTTTGCTGAAAAAATGTGAGAAGCTTTTGCGTATGCAAAAGCTACTCACATTTTCCAGCAAAAATGTTAGCATATTTGCCATAATAAATGACCATAAGGTTTTAACGATATGTTAAATAACAACATTATTAGTTCTGAACAACTATCCCCAGATCAATAGAAAAGGATAAGGTAGCCTATAAATTGTAAATCTGGGTCACATTTCAAGGCATCGTCAGCTTAACTAGCTTGTTCAAAAGTTAACAAAATAATGTAATACTCCAGTATTTTGATTGGAAAAATGTGACTAGCTTTTGCATTTGCAAAATCTACTCACACTTTTTTCAGCAAACAAAAATGAATATATTTGTTGTATTAAATAATCAAAAGCATTTGCAATTGTCAGAAAAAATATCAGTTTAAATTAACATATTTATTTGTCAAAATTTTAGCGATATATTAACTAATGATGTGGTTAGTTTTGAACAACTGGCCCTTGGTTTGGTTATAGACTTCTTGTTCTTTCCGAGGAACTATTAGGGCAGGCATGAACAGTAAAGACTGCCTAGACTACACTGCACTTAGGTGCAGTCTAGTCAGAACATTTGCTGTTCATATATGAAACAAAGTCCCTTTTCAAATGTCACTGATCAAATACCATATACAAAATGATATATTAAAAGGTACTACTTTGGAAGCAAGGAATACACCTTAGAACTGGAAACCGTGAAATAAGTTTGTCATGTCCAGATGAGCTACTTTTGGCCAATTACGACTTATCAGTGACCATTAAATATTTTCCAAATTCCACATTAGAATGAATGATTCTAAAGGACTAGAAAATATGATCTACACTATGATGAAGGGCAGGGAGACTTAATGGCTGCCACACTGCTTAACCCAAATATACCTGGTGTCCCAAAAAAGGGACACTGGCAGAGAAAACCCAGATCAGATGCTGCAGAATGCAGCATATGATAAGAATCTTCACTGTTTGCTTAAATGACAGACATTGTTGTAAAACCAGCAACAAAAGAAATAACTATAAGACCCCTTACATTGCAAATGAACCTGTCTGAAGATATTTTGTGGAAGATTCTATTGGCAATTAACTCTTATCATGCTGTTCACGACAACCCATATCTTTGGAAACAGTGTAGATCCAGATCAGATGGCTTCTGAAGAATCCATCTGATCAGGATCTACACTGTTTGACATGAAGTCTATGGATTTGTAAGAATAAATTACATGAAGTAATCTGATTGGTTCAAAGTCAGAAATGGGTGTGGCTAAACTGAATATTCAGCAGGAGAAGGGTTAACCCTTTCAGCCTTACAGTGATGGATGCAGATACCTGTGCAGAAAGTGTAGATCCAGATCAGACGGCTCATAACGATCTGTCTCATCTGGATCTACACTATTTGCCAAAATTGAAATCCCTATATTGAATAAACAAGAGGCCCAAGAGGGCCTGTCGCTCCACCGGCTAACTTCAGACAATTGTCATATTTATTACATTAACCAATGGTATACTAGTGGACTCTTCTATTGCTATATGTTGGACCAGTCCATTTGTCATATAAGGGGTGTCAGGCCTATTTTTTTTCTATTTTTGATGGAAAATTCTGTTAGCAAATAGTGCAGGCCCTGATCAGACATGGTGTTCTGTGGGGTCTGATCTGGGCCAGCACTGTTTGCCAAGGTACCCGTTTAGGGTTTTCCCGCATGCAATGGGTAAAAAAGAAACAAGTGATCCACCCAAGGAATGTCCATTCTATATTTTTTGGACCCCAGAGCCATGGTTGGCAGGATTTATGTGAGTGACCATTTGGCATTGCTCCGTTCTAAATATCTAAAGCTCTGGGCCTTATGGTTTCAGAGAAGAAGACTTTTTTAAGTTTTTCCTATTATAAGTCTATGGGAACTAATATGCCTCTGGGCGTGACCAATTTTTTACCCCAGGGGCATTGTTGGCAGGATTTATTTGAGTGACCACTTGACGTTGCTGCATACTTAATATCTAAGCTCTGGGCACTGATGGTTTCAGAGAAGATTTTTGTCAGTTTTTCCCAGTATAAGTCTATGGGAGCTTATGGGCCTCAGGGTGTGGCCAATTTGGACCCCAGGGGGAATAGTTGGCAGGATTTATGCAGATGAATACTTCAAGTTGCTACATACTAAGCTCTTGGCCTTATGGTTTCAGAGGAGAAAAGTTTCAAGATTTTGTCATTATTAGTCTATGGGAGCTACTAAGCACCGGGGCGTTGCCAATTTGGACTCAAGAGTCATAGTTCGCAGGACTTAGTAGGTGACCACATAACTTTTCTACATACTACAGTTCAACCTGTATTAAGCAAGTGCCTAAGGGATAGTCAAAATATGCTTGCTTAAGACAGGTTCTTGCTTAATACAGGTGAAATTTAACACATCTGCCTTTCTTGGGAACTGAATGCCTGCTTGCTTAAGACTGGTTGCTTGCTTAATAGAGGTGGCCACTAAGACAGGTTTTACTGTAAATGTCTTAGCTTTAGGCTTTACGGTTTCAGAGAAGAAGTTTTTCCGTTTATTGGTCTATGGAAGCTAATGAGCCAAAGGTGGTGGCCATGGCGGCCATGTTTTTTGTCTGATCAAAATTTCTTCAATGAATCTGACAATGGTAGACACAAGGAACATTCATGAAAATTAAGAACAAAATCCATTTAGCGGTTTTGGAGGAGAAGATTAAAAAAAAAAAAAAAGATCCCTTTATGAGTCTATGGAAGCTAATTAGCCAATGGGCGTGTCCATGGCGGCCATGTTTTTTGTCTGATCAAAATTGCTTCAAGGAATCTGACAGAGGTCCACCCAAGGAACATTCATGCAAAGTAAGAATGAAATCCATTACGTTGAGCGGTTTTGGAGGAGAAGGTTTTTAAAACTTTTCCCCATATACGGGTAAGTCTTTGAAAGCTAATGAGCCAAGGGGCATGGCCATGGCAGTCATGTGGGGCATGGCCATGGTGGCCATGTTTTTTGCCTGATCCGAATTTCTTCAAGGAATCTGACAGAGGTCCACCCAAGGAACATTCATGCAAAATAAGAATAAAATCCATTGAGCGGTTTTGGAGGAGAAGATTTTTAAATACTTTTTTTTGCTTTCGATGCCATTTTGTTCTGCATGTAACAAAATTCTTTGAAGGAATTCAGAAGAGGACTATGTGAGAAACATTCCTGTGAAGTTTGGTTACAATCGACCAAGTAGTTAAGGAGGAAATGTTTAAAGAAAAAAGTTAACGCACGGATGCACAACCGCACAGACGCACAACAGACACAAGGCCATAACATATAACATAAGACCCGCCGGTCTTTGGCCAGTGGAGCTAAAAAATGAACAGATTTATGTTTTTATTTCTTTATTTTTTCCGTTCCTCCGTCGGATTCGGTATGCCTCCCTTTTCAACTAAGCCATTTTAACCCTCAGGGATCTGGAGAACTGTTGACACTGTAGTATAATTAGGTCTAATAAATCAATCTCCCTCAGTATTTTGAATTTATTTTGAAACATCATGTCATATAAATAGAGTTTGTGTTGAAAACATCAGTTCTATCACCAGTGTGATGGGCATGTGAAATTTCTGATGTTTTGAATTTTAGAATAACAATTTGTAGGTGGACCTCTATAGATATGTGATAGTCAGCAAAATTGGAGGAGATTAATTCAGATACAGGAAGGTACTTTTAAATAAATAAATAAATAAATAAATAAATAAACAAGAACTTTTGAAGAAGAAAAGACTTTTTTAACATTACACTACATGTTATATAGTGAAAATAAACCCCGCCCACTGCAGCCATGTTTTATGTCAGATCAAAATTTCTTCAAGGAATCTGACAGAGGTCCACCCAAGGAACATGCATGTCAAATAACTATGAAATAAAACAAGAAATTTTGCAGAAAATATTTTCAGCATTACACTATATGTTATATAATGAAAATAAGCCTCGCCCATGGCGGCCATGTTTTTTTGTAAAATCAATTTTTTTTTCAAGGAATCTGACAACAGTCCACCCAAGGACAATTCATGCAAATTACAATGAAATCCCACAAGTATTTTTGCA
Source organism: Lucinisca nassula (assembly GCA_963580285.1). Lineage (NCBI taxonomy): Eukaryota > Metazoa > Mollusca > Bivalvia > Lucinida > Lucinidae > Lucinisca > Lucinisca nassula. Next base: position 5,001,989 of record OY757010.1, read on the forward strand.
GAAAATGATTTTTTAGCATTACGTTATATGTTAAATAGTGAAAATAAGCCCCGCCCATGGCGGCCATGTTTTTTGTCGGATCAAAATTTCTTCAAGGAATCTAAAAGAGGTCCACCCAAGGAACATTCATGCAAAATAAAAACAAGGCATCGCATGCGATACAAATCCCCTCGCACTAGACAACTTCGTGTGTGGAAAACACTGAAATGGCAAAAGTCCAACTTGCTTGAGATATTATCATATGCAACATTTGTGTAAAGTTTGTTTAAAAATCCTCCAATAAATGTACATTCTAGAGTGATGATGTTTCTCTAAAAATAGCCATAGTGACCTTGACTTGAGGCCATGACCACGAAAGTAGATCTTGCTCAAGATATTATCATAAGCATCTTTTGTGTGAAGTTATATTAAAATCTGTTAATAAATGTAGGCGATAGAGCGATGACAAAGTTTTTCTAAAGATAGCCACAGTGACCTTGACTTTGAGGTCATTACCTTGAAAGTCGAAGTAAGTGGAGATATTATCATAAGAAACATTTGTGTGAAGTTCTTTTACAATCCATCATTAAATGTAGGCGCTAGAGCGATGACAAAGTTTTTCTAAAAATAGCCACAGTGACCTTGACCTTGAAAGTCTAAATAGCTCGAGATATTGTCATAAGGAACATTTGTGTGAAGTTATATTGAAATTTGTGAAAAAATGTAGTCACTAGAGCAATGACAAAGTTTTTCTAAAAATAGCCACAGTGACCTTGACCTTGAAAGTCAAACTCGCTCGAGGTATTGTCATAAGGAACATTTGTGTGAAGTTATATTGAAATGGATGAAGAAATGTAAGCGCTAGAGCCATGACAAAGTTTTTCTAAAAATAGCCACAGTGACCTTGACCTTGAAAGTGGAACTCACTAGAGATATTGTTATAAGGAACATTTGTGTGAAGTAATATTGAAATTGGTGAAAAAAATGTAAGCGCTAGAGCAATGACAAAGTTTTTCTAAAAATAGCCACAGTGACCTTGACCTTGAAAGTCAAACTCGTTCGAGGTATTGTCATAAGCAACATTTGTGTGAAGTTATATTGAAATCAGTGAAGAAATGTAGGCGCTAGAGCGATAACAAAGTTTTCTAAAAATAGCCATAGTGACCTTGACCTTGAAAGTCGAAATGGTGAGATATTGTCATAAGGAACATTTGTGTGAAGTTATATTGAAATCGATGAAGAAATGTAAGCGCTAGAGGGATGACGAAGTTTTTCTAAAAATAGACACAGTGACCTTGACCTTGAAAGTGGAACTCGCTAGAGATATTGTCATAAGGAACATTTGTATGAAGTTATATTGAAATTGGTGAAGAAATGTAAACGCTAGAGCGATGACAAAGTTTTTCTAAAAAATAGCCACAGTGACCTTGACCTTGAGGCCTTGACATTGATAGTCGAACCCGCTTGAGATATTGTCATAAGGAACATTTGTGTGAAGTTATATTGAAATCAGTGAAGAAATATAGGCGATAGAGCGATGACAAAGTTTTTTCTAAAAATAGCCACAGTGACCCTGACCTTGAGGCCATGAGTTGGAAAGTCGAACTCGCTGGAGATATTTTTATAAGGAACATTTGTGTTATATTGAAATTGGTGAAGAAATGTAGGCGCTAGAGCGATGAAAATGTTTTTCTAAAAATAGCCACAGTGACCTTGACCTTGAGGTCATGACCTTGAAAGTCCACCTCGCTCAAGATATTGTCATAAGGAACATATGTGTGAAGTTATATTGAAATCAGTGAAGAAATGTAGGAGCTAGAGCGATGACAAAGTTTTTCTAAAAATAGCCACTGTGACCTTGACCTTGAAGCCATGACCTTGAAAGTGAAACTCGCTCAAGATATTTTTATAAGGATCATTTGTGTGAAGTTATATTGAAAGTGGTGAAGAAATGTAAGCGCAAGAGCGATGACAATGTTTTTCTAACAAGAGCACCGCAAGCGGGTGCCAACGCTCGTCTGCAGTTTCTTTTAGAAAACAAAAGTTCTAAGTCAAATCAAATTGCAAGATGGAGTTATAAAACTTGTAGGGAATGTAGCTCTTGTGATGGTGAGTATGTGTATGAAGTTTCATGAAGGTAGGCCAAATACTTTTGGAAATATGGTCAAGGTTAAGTTTTTTGGTTAATTTTTCGAAAAATAGGTCAAAGTTCAAAGGTCAAGGTCACAGGTCAAAAAGCGTGGTATGACTGAAAAGGTCTTGTCCCAAGGAACATTCATGTGAAGTTGGAAGGCTCTGTTGTGAATAGTATTGAAATAAGAGACAAAAACAATTAAAAAAAAATGGAGAGAAAAGGGGAGATAATTCAATCAAATTGCAAGATGGAGTTATAAAACTTGTAGGGAATGTAGCTCTTGTGATGGTGAGTATGTGTATGAAGTTTCATGAAGGTAGGCCAAATACTTTTGGAAATATGGTCAAGGTTAAGTTTTTTGGTTAATTTTTCGAAAAATAGGTCAAAGTTCAAAGGTCAAGGTCACAGGTCAAAAAGCGTGGAATGACTGAAAAGGTCTTGTCCCAAGGAACATTCATGTGAAGTTGGAAGGCTCTGTTGTGAATAGTATTGAAATAAGAGACAAAAACAATTTAAAAAAACGGAGAGAAAAGGGGAGATAATTCAATCAAATTGCAAGATGGAGTTATAAAACTTGTAGGGAATGTAGCTCTTGTGATGGTGAGTATGTGTATGAAGTTTCATGAAGGTAGGCCAAATACTTTTGGAAATATGGTCAAGGTTAAGGTTTTCGGTTAAATTTTCGAAAAATAGGTCAAAGTTCAAAGGTCAAGGTCACAGATCAAAAAGTGTGGTATCACTGGAAAGGTCTTGTCCCAAGGAACATTCATGTGAAGTTTGAAGGCTCTGTTGTGAATAGTATTAAAATGAGAGCAAAAAATGTGTTTCAGAAAAAAATTGGAAAAGGGGAGATAATTCAGCCAAAATCAACAATGTTGTTATGGTCCTTGGTCAAAATGTAGCTCTTGTGATGATGAGTGTGTGTATGAAGTTTCATGAGGCTAGGTCTAATACTTTTTAAGTTATAGCCAAGGTTAAGTTTTTTTGGAACGACGCAGGACGACACAGGACGACGCAGGACGACTACGCAGACGCCGGAGTGATGACAATAGCTCGAAAGTTTTTTTTAAAAAAACAGACGAGCTAAAAATAGCCACAGTGACCTTGACCTTGAGGTCATGACCTTGAAAGTCCAACTCGCTCGAGATATTTTTATAAGGATCATTTGTTTGAAGTTATATTGAAATTGGGGGAGAAATGTAGGCGCTAGAGCCATGACAAAGTTTTTCAAAAAATAGCCAGAGTGACCTTGACCTTGAGGTCATGACCTTGAAAGTCGATCTTGCTCCAGATATTGTCGTAAGGAACGTTTGTGTGAAGTTATATTAAAATCGGTCAAGAAATGTAGGCGCTAGAGCGATGACAAAAGTACGTACGTACGTGGCGCTAGAGCGATGACAAAAGTATGTACGTACGTTGCGCTAGAGCGATGACAAAAGTACGTACGTACGTACGGGACAAATGCTATATCCTCCCTCACAACTATGTTGTGCGAGGGGATAATGAAATCCAACAGGTGGGTTTGGAGGAGAAGATGTTTAAAGATTTTTAATTTTTTGTGTGGTTTTGTTGCCATGGCAACCAGAGTTCTGGGTGTAACAAAATTCTTTGAAGGAATTTAGAAGAGGACTAAGTAAGGAACATTCCTGGGAAGTTTGGTTACAATTGGCCCAGTAGTTTAGGAGGAGAAGATGTTTTAGCATTACACTATATGTTAAATAGGGAAAATAAGCCCCGCCCATGGCGGCCATGTTTTTTGTCGGATCAAAATTTCTTCAAGGAATCTGAAAGGGGTCCACCCAAGGAACATTCATGCAAAATAAAAATGAAATCCAACAGGTGGTTTTGGAGGAGAAGATTTTTTAAAGATTTTTAATATTTTGTGTTGTTTTGTTGCCATGGCAACCAGAGTTCTGGGTGTAACAAAATTCTATGAAGGAATTTAGAAGAGGACTAAGTAAGTAACATTCCTGTGAAGTTTGGTTACAATGGGCCCAATAGTTTAGGAGGAGAAGATGTTTTAGCATTACACTATATGTTAAATAGGGAAAATAAGCCCCGCCCATGGCGGCCATGTTTTTTGTCGGATCAAAATTTCTTCAAGGAATCTGAAAGAGGTCAACCCAAGGAACAGTCATGCAAAATAAAAATGAAATCCAACATGTGGTTTTGGAGGAGAAGATTTTTAAAGATTTTTAATTTTTTTTCGTTTTGTTGCCATGGCAACCAGAGTTCTGGGTGTAACAAAAATCTTTGAAGGAATTTAGAAGAGGACTATGTAAGGAACATTCCTGTGCAGTTTGGTTACAATTGGCCCAGTAGTTTAGGAGGAGAAGATGTTTAAAGAAAAAGTTAACGCACGGACGCACGATGGACACAGGGCCATGACAATAGCCCCGCTGGCCTGGAGTTAAAAAGTTGAAGTCTTATTTCAGAAACTTGAGGTGAAAAGGTTTAATCTCAGCATGCTAAACTTTGGATATATCCTTTTTTGAGGACATAAAGATCCAGATCAGCCAACAGGCTTCTCAATGCACCACGCTTGACCAAAATTCATAAATTTGTTCATTTGTTAGGGTGCAGACAAGCCATTTTGGCCCAAAATTGACAGCTTTGTGACCTTGAAAATAAGATCAAGGTCTTCATAACCAAATCAAACCTTCGGTAGGTTGCAATAAAATATTGTACCAATATTGACCAAAATTCATCAATTTTTTCATAAGACAGGGTTCAGACATGCCAGTTTTTGGCCCAAAATGGACAGTTTTCAAGAGCCAGTGACTTTGGAAACAAGATCAAGGTCACCAAAATCAAATCAAATCTGTGGTATGTTTAATGATATATAGTACGGTTTGACCAAAATTCATCAATTTGAACATGGGATAGAGTGCAATGTTGGCCTAAAATCGACTGTTTTGGGGGGCCTGTGCACTTGAAAATGAGTCAAGGCCACAAGCCTGGAGATCTGGTGTAAGATATGCCATGCGTGCAGCAAGCCAGCTACCTGGAAGGGGGCCAACTTATGTGGACTTTGCCCCTGTACCTGCACGTTAATCAAAAATCCGTTGATGATCATGATGATAGTCATGTGTCCATGCAAGTTTGGTCTCCAGCAACTGTTTCAGGAGACACAGAGCCTCAAACAATCAAAGCCAATGATAGTGTGGAGGGGATCAATACCATAAACAATATGTGCCCCTCCACTTGGTGGGGAGCCATAATAATCCTAGCTCCAGGGAAGTACCAATGATAATGAAGGGATAAATTTATTTACTATTTGTTAGAAACATATGTTGTTAGAATTGCCGCAATTAGGCAATTCAGAAAGCACCCACATATTTTTTACGGAGAAACAAGAGCTGTCATTATAAGTGAGCAATGCCCCCGTGGGAGCCAATTTGAGGGAAAAAAGAAGTGCGGACTAACCCAGAAACTCACACACAAACACACAAACAAACAGACAGTGCAAAAACTATATGCCCTCCTACAGGGACATAAAAATTTAACAAAGTTGTCGAAGAAATGTGGAAGTAGTTCGTGTCAAAAGGTTTAAGAACTCTTTTTCAGAAAAATAAAAGGCCGTACCTCCTTTGCAGATGAAAGGATCAACGTGAAAATTGTGTTAGGCACCCCTTTACCTCACAAGGAATGCATGTGCAAAGTTTCAGCTCAATCGGTGAAGATATGTGGAAGTAGTTCACGTCACAAGGTTTTCAAATGCGTTTTTCAGAAAATAAAGGGCTGTAACTTTGTCCCAGGTGATAGGATCAACTTGAAAATTGTGTTAGGCACCCCTTCACCTCACAAGGAATACATGTGCAAAGTTTCAGCTCAATCGGTGAAGAAGTGTGGAGGTAGTTTGCGTCACAAGATTTTTTAGCACATTTTTTGAGAAAATCATGGACAATAACTCCTTCACAATAACGCTTCATCCGAGCAGAATGAATTCGGTGTTAGGCACATCTACATATTGCAAATGCATATGCAAAAATTTAACAAAATTGTAGAAATAATGTGGAAGTAGTTCGCGTCACAAGGTTTAAGAACGCGTTTTTTAGAAAATAAAGGGCTGTAACTCCTTCGTAGTTGATAGGATCAACGTGAAAATTGTGTTAGGCACCCTTTTACCTCACAAGGAATGAATGTGCAAAGTTTCAGCTCAAACGGTGAAGAAATGTGGAAGTAGTTCGCATCACAAGGTTTTCAAGCGCATTTTTCTGAAAATCAAGGGCTGTAACTCCGTCACAGATGACAGGATCAACGTGAAAATTGTGTTAGGCACCCCTTCAACTCACAAAGAATGCATGTGCAAAGTTTCAGCTGAATCAGTGAAGAAATGTTGAAGTAGTTCGCATCACAAAGTTTTTAGCACATTTTTTAGAAAATCAAGGGTCGTACTCCGTCACAGATGATAGGATCAACGTGAAAATTGTGTTAGGCACCCCTTCACCTCACAAGGAATGTATGTGCAAAGTTTCAGCTGAAACAGTGAAGAAATGTTGAAGTAGTTTGCATCAAAAGGTTTTTAGCACATTTTTTAGAAAATAAAGGGCTGTAACTCCTTTGAAAATGATAGGACCAAAGTGAAAATTGTGTGGCATCCCTTCACCTCACAAGGAATGCATGTGCACAGTTTCAGCTCAATCATTGAAGAAATGTGTAAGTAGTTCACATCACAAAAAAAGTGCGGACTTACGCACAAACAGACAGTGCAACAACTATCAAAAAAACAAAACAAAAAAATATCCTCATTACTCTCCTTATTTGACCCATTTTGTACTAAAATGGAATCTTCCACATTTTATATAGCACAAGTCCATTTCAAAATTAAGGGGTGTCAGGTTGTGTTTTCCTCAAAATTTATTTGGAAAATAGCTGAACTGTTTCAGACAGTGCAAGACTTGATCAGGCACTGCATTCTGCAGTGTCTGAACTGTTCCTGCACTATTAGCCGATTACCCATTTTAGGGTTTCCGGTACAAAATGGGTCAAAGAATCATCCAGTTCCCTGCATGCCATGAGACAGGTCAGCATAACAATTAACTACTGCACACCACTCATGTCTGGTTGAACATGTACAGCTTGTACAGACACTGGTATTTCTGCTACTGGTGGACCCCTGTGTTCTATATGACCATTTCTCTGGTGTCCGTACTCAAACTTTATTCTCAGTTCTCCAATTCTAGACTTCGGCAGAATATCTGGAATCCATTCTATAATGAAAGGTGTAGGTTCCTTCTGGTCAGCTGTTGTGTTACCTGAAGTTAAATGTATATAGAGGATCTTACATGAGTGTTCATGTAATATTGCTCGTATTTTATCCCTTTCCTCAACTCGTTTAATTAATTCAATAATATATGAGCACGAATGCAAGATTCTATTAAAAACTAGAGAAAGTGACCAGTGGTTCACGTATACCCCGGCCAGCGTCACCCTCTGATATATCTTTCGAGCTTGTACGTAATATGAATGAAGTCAAGAAGCTATAAGAATCTATAAATGTGCTTGTAAAAGCTAAACCAAACATAAAATTTCTAAATGGACCAAGGGAGTGAGGGCATCAAATAGAACATACAGGCATCTATAAACTTTGACATAAAACTTTAACGAAATGTAAAATTTCTAAGTCCATGACCTTGAGGTCAAGGTCACTGTGGGTGGGGGAAGGGACATGCATCATGAAATCATTTATCAAACATGAAGAGAATCTAACGTGTGGTTACAGAGATATCAGCCATGAAAAAGGTTTAACACAAAAATTTGATGTAAAAGTAGATGAACAGACAGACAGACAGCCCACCCAGGGGCTTGACCCAGATGCTTAGATATTCCATATGAAAGGTAATGCTATAGAGATATACTTTACCAAACATGAAGAGAATCTAACGTGGTTACAGAGATATCAGCAATGAAAAAGGTTTAGCACAAATCTTTGACGTAAAATTAGATGAACAGACAGACATACAGCCCACCCAGGGGCTTGACCCATGGGGTTAGATATTCCATATGAAAGGTAATGCTATAGAGATATCCTTTACCAAACATGAAGAGAATCTAACATGTGGTTACAGAGATATCAGCAATGAAAAAGGTTTAACACAAAACTTTGACGTAAAAGTAGATGAACAGACAGACAGACAGACAGACAGACAGACAACCTACCCAGGGGCTTGACCCAGGGGTTTAGATATTCCATATGAAAGGTAATGCTATAGAGATATCCTTTACCAAACATGAAGAGAATCTAACATGTGGTTACAGAGATATCAGCAATGAAAAAGGTTTAACACAAAACTTTGACGTAAAAGTAGATGAACAGACAGAAGGACAGACAGACAACCCACCCAGGGGCTTGACCCAGGGGCTTAGATATTCCATATGAAAGGTAATGCTATAGAGATATCCTTTACCAAACATGAAGAGAATCCAACCTGTGGTTACAGAGATATGAGCAATCAAAAAGGTTTAACGCAAAACTTTGATATAAAGGTTGACAAACGAACGACCGAACGTACGAACGAACGAACAAACGAACCAATGAACGGACGGAAAGACGAAAACTATATACCCCCTGACATACTTCGTATGCCGGGGTTATAATTATCATATGACATTTAAACAAATTTTATTCACCATTGTTTTACAAAAACGTCAATATTCCGCCATTAGTAAACGAGACGTTGTTAAGGATGTCGTACATGTAATGTTACGGGACGTATCTAACTAATTTGCGTATTTAATGCCCTAGTGGATTATTGAATTTATTACATGGCGTAATATCATTCTCATTTGATAAATAATGTATAATAGACACTTAAAATTTGTTTGTTTGTTTTGGAATGTAAAGGCCACATCAACATTTCTAAGGTCATGTTGAGCCAGTGTCAAAGTACCTAGCCACACTTTTCCAGGGGCAGGCTTAGTCCTTCAAAGCAGTAAACCAGTACACACACTGTACACTCTTTCAACAGTAACCCTCCTGAATCAGCAGAAGGTAAAGAATGACCACAGAAAATATTGCATGATCGATCTGAAGAAAAAGAATGTAGCTCAGCCCTGCAGGGATGGAACCCACAACTACCTGATCACCAGTCAGTCATGCATACAACTGAGTCACCAGGCCTAGCTAAATACTTTAAAGTCAGGACATCTAGACTAAATATGCCAGCTGAGCCACAAAAAGAAAAAACTGCTTTCTAGCTTAATAAATAAATGCCCATTTGCAATGCTTAAGCACAATGTATCATACAAAATTCTATTTTGTGTTTAGAGAAAAATAAAGCTTGGTGATTTCATGTGAACTGTCTGCTTAGTAGAAAATTCACATGGCATATCAAGCAAAAATCTGAAAACAAACAACAACAAAACCGAGAATGCACAAATTTGTCATCCATGCTTTAAGCTGAAGTGGTTAAACCAATTCCTATCTTGTATACAGCTACTGCTCACAACGGAATCAATGTGAAGGTTCTTGCGTTACGTTAAAAGATGTAAAGTTCATTGAAAATTTTTAACTCCTGAATTTGATTTCAATGCTGAAATCCAAAAGCTCTGCATCACAAAAATGTTGTACATGTAGGAGCCGAAAAAGTGCCAACAGTACTACAGGTATTAAGGGGAATGTGAACACCTGGCACATTTTTCCACCATTTTTCAAAGGGAGACAACTTTCAGGACTTCCTGTTCGCTGTTCTATAAGCCCTGTCCTGTTGAAATGGGTGTCTACTCTTAAAGAAAAGAATTTGCTCCTTAGGCGCAAATTCTTTCGTTTAAGAGTTGACCCCTACTGACATGGAAGACAAAAATACTTTTTCAGGAGTTGCCTCCCCTTAAGGCAGCCAACAAAATACATATGAATTTGGAAAACACAAGGGTGAAAAAACAACCCTTCTCCCAAACCCCACTCCCTCCACTGAATTTCACTTACCCACTTTGAGATATGTTTTCAATTCGAATGGCCGTATTGGCATATTTTTAGGCCTCATTGCATCATCCATGTTTTCTAAATCTCGTGGAATTTCATACAGATCATAGGTGCTGTCTCGGTTCTCTACAAAGTTCCTTGTGATTTCTAGAGGCATCTGAAAAATATACATTTTTTAGCATTAAACCAAACTGATCAGCTTGTACTTGAAGTGTTCCTTAAAGAGTCATATATGGCTTGTCACTGATTCCTCACCTGAAATTTTTCGACAGGTAAACTTTCTTCTAACAGGTTGATGTACACCATATGCTTTTATATCCCCACTATACATGGATTACAAAACATTCCAATATCAAGACCATTTTTGGGACTGTTCAAAAGTGGTCTTAAGTCCACTTTTAAACCCAAAGGTTTTGAAAACACTTTTGAACAGTCCCAAAGGTGGTCTCTTATTAGGAGACACTGGGTGTAGAAAACACAAAGAATGAATAACTGAAACCTTATCAATAAGCTTTTAAAAGCAGATTAAGTGTTAATTCAAGTGGTCTTAATAGCGGAGTTTTACTGTTTCTGTACTCAATGATAAGCAATTACAAGAATTGTGCTGACAGCTATGTTGTGCCTGTGTGGACAAAATCTGACTTGAACATTAGGATCAATGCTAGGGTTTTCCTAGACAAACAAACAAATGAACAAACAAAAATGTATCCCTGTATCATACTGTACCAAAAGCAGGTACATGACAACGAGCCATACAAATCTTTACAGGGCAAAAAATTCCGCTGTTTCTCACACGGGAGACAAGTTCTGAGAGTTCTTTTTTTCATGAAATTTCAGCCATTATGAAAAGTGTTTTCTCTAAAGGGAAATAATCAGCTGCTCAGATTCAAATTCTTTCCTTTCCAGCTACATCCCTATTGACAGGTTGACAGGGATTGATTAACTGTGCTAGGGTTTATATTGTGTTATCTCCCAGATAAAAGGTAGAGAGAAAAAGAAGAAATACTACAGGAGATGAAAACTAGAGAATGTGCCCAGTGGGTCATGAATACCCCCAGCCAGTGCCATCCCCTTTTAGTGGAAATGACAATTTGTCTATAGCATTGAACCTTTCCATATAAACTTTCCATTTAGTCCACTGAGAATAAATATTGCATTTCAACAACAAGGAGTATAATGAAAACAGTTAAGACAAAACTTGGAGGTAATCAAAATGCCAAAGTCTTAATTACTGACCCCTAGCCCCACCCAGGGGCTTGACCCAGCAGCTTAGATATTCCATATGAAAGTTAATACTATAGCTATATTCTGTACCAAATATGAAGAGAATCTAACATGAGGTTACAGAGATACGAGCAATCAAAAAGGTTTAACACAAAACTTTGACATAAAAGTTGACAAACGGACGGACAGCCCACCTAGGGGTTTGACCCAGCGGCTTAGATACTCCATTAAAAGGTAATGTTATACAGATATCCTTTACCAAATATGAAGAGAATCTAAGATGTGGTTACAGATATATGAGCAATCAAAAATGTTTAACACAAAACTTTGATATCAAAGTTGACAAACGGGCGGACAGCTCACCCAGGGGCTTGATCCAGGGGCTTAGATACTCTATATGAAAGGTATGCTATAGCGATATCCTTTACCAAATATGAAGAGAATCTAACATGTGGTTACAGAAATATCAGCAATGAAAAAGGTTTAACACAAAAATTTGACGTAAAAGTAGATGAACAGACAGACAGACAGACAGACAGCCCACCAAGGGGCTTTACCCAGGGGCTTAGCTATTCCATATGAAAGGTAATGCTATAGAGATATCCTTTACCAAACATGAAGAGAATCTAACATGTGGTTACAGAGATACCAGCAATGAAAAAGGTTTAACCCAAAACTTTTACATAAAGGTAGATGAACAGACAGACGGACAGACAGACAGCCCACCAAGGGGCTTGACCCAGAGGCTTAGATATTCCACTGAAAGGTAATGCTATAGAGATATCCTTTACCAAATATGAAGGGAATCTAAGATGTGGTTACAGAGATATCAGCAATGAAAAAGGTTTAACACAAAGCTTTCACATAAAAGTAGATGAACAGACAGATGGACGGACAGACAGCCCACCCAGGGGCTTGACCCAGAGGCTTAGATAGTCCATATGAAAGGTAATGCTCTAGAGATATCCTTTACCGAATATGAAGAGAATTTAACATGTGGTTTCAGAGATATGAGCTATCAAAAAGGTTTAACGCAAAACTTTGACGTAAAGGTTGACGAACGGCAGGACAGATGGAAGTACGAACGAACGAACTAACGAACGAACCAATCTTCTAAAACAGTTGTTGCATCCGAAACATCAACAACAGTACATGACCAAGATCCCTTTTCTTGCATAATAACTGATTCAGGTGGGTTAATTTTTGCGCAGCTAGTATGAACATTTGTTTTGAACAGTATCTAAAATGCACCCTTCAGCAGCAGTCTGATCAGGGTCCACACTGTTTGCCAGTATGCAAAAATATGTTTTAATAGTTTGCAAATGAACATTTTAAGAAGCAGTTTTGTTTAGGGCATATCTTAAGGGTTAAATGTAAATTGTGACTGTTTATGTCGTTTTCATCTCTTGCATCTCTAAAACTACTTTTTCAAATATATTTTTTTGCATATAGGCAAACAGTGTGGACCCTGATCAGACTGCTCCCAATGGAGCAGTCTGATCAGGTTCCACAATGTTTGTAGTAACCACTTTCAAAATAATGCAGCAAATGACATTTGTTGTGACTGGTGGGCTATAGGATTACACTTACTTCTGGGGTATCAAATATCTGTTTCACATGTAGGATATTGGTGATATGCCATGTGTATTTTGTGAATGTTCCCAGTGGCAGGGCATCCTTCCTAACAAATGCAGTTGTGAAGTTTGGCAGGCGTTTCTTCTTGTTTCCTGTTGATATTCTCTGTTGGAGACACTCAAAGAAGAACTGAGGAGCATGAAACACGAGTGGATCAGGATTACCTGCCATGTAAAAAAAATCATTTTATTAACAAAAGGAAATTATATGTACCTCCATATCTTATCACACGGAAATTACTTTCTGATGTAGGAAGTGGTTTTGCTGATAATTACTAATGGGACAACTCATACAGAAGTCTTAAAAATTGTGCAATGCTGTTGATATTCATTTTAAAATACACCACTTAACCCTTGTCCTGCTTACTAAGATAACCCCTACCTTTGCAACCAGTGTAGACCCTGATTAGATGACTTCTGATCAGTATCTATACTGTTTGTCATTCAGTTTTTCAAATTTGAATGACTATGTTCAAGTACATGTAATTTGATTGGTTGATACCGGTAGTCAGAAACAGGTGTGACAAAATTAATTTATTGAGCAGGACAAGGGTTAACAAACTTTACATGTATACTCAACATTCCTGGGCAGGCGTATATGTAAGCTGTTAACCAGTACAGTGCACATTCTTTTGCCATTCTTTCGCCTTTTTAAGCAGATCCTATTAGAAAGTTTTGTTTGTTTGTTTGATTTGAGGTTTAACGTCCCCGTCAACACTGTAAAGGTCATTTTGGAGACGTTGCTTCCAATTTTGTGGGACTTTTACCCGACACTGAGATGAAATGACATCTCAAGCCCTGTCGCCCAATGAAACCAATAGGGTTTATTAGCCTGGATGGTCCGCCTCGCACCGCAGTTCCTGTACAGGCTTAGATCCTCTAAGCGGTTTACCAGTACTAGTGTGCGGGCCGGATTCAGCTCTGCCTGGAAGCATCATGCAGCCCACATATTTCTTCAAGCCCCAATGGGCGGGGGCCGACCTCCTATTGGAAAGAGAAAGTGATCTGTCAAAGGGAAGAATTTGCTCCTCAGGAGAATATTCTATCCTTTTTGAGCAGATCCTATTGTAAAGAGAAAGTGATCAGTCAAAGGGAAGAATTTGCTCCTGAGGAGAATATTCTATCCTTTTTGAGCAGATCCTATTGGAAAGATAAAGTGATCTGTCAAAGGGAAGAATTTGCTCCTGAGGAGAATATTCTATCCTTTTTGAGCAGATCCTATTGTAAAGAGAAAGTTATCTGTCAGAGGGAAGAATTTGCTCCTAATGAGAATATTCAATCCTTTTTGAGCAGATCCTATTGGAAAGAGACACATAAGTGAATTCTTTTCACAAAATTTATCAGATTACTGGATACACTACTGTAATACAGAGGGCCCTCGTTATAACAACAGTTTTTGTTCCCTATTATTGTGCCGTTATAAAGAATTTGCCATTATTAAGATTCCCAGTTAGGAGTATGATAAGTATAAAAGGCCTTTTCCCCATCATTACTCCATGAAACAAATGTTATAGACATTTGTTAGAATCGCTTCGGTGAGGCGATTCCAACAAATATCTATAACATTTTTTTCTTGGAGTGTTAAAGACATTTGTTAAAGACAAGCATCTTTTGTGACTATGGACTGGATTTGTGCATTTCCAATCCGAGGGGAGCCCAAGCCACTCGAAACCTAAGCTAAGCCTTAGGCAAAGTAGTAAAGTAGTCATTCCATTGAAATTGCCATTGCACGACCCGCAGAAAAAGCGACCGACTGAAGTCGGTTGATTTTCTAAGAGTGCCCTAAAATCACTGTGTCATTCTGTCAGTCTGTCTGTAACCCGTTTGTGAAAATTGGTGATAGTGACTTAACCGCTTGGAATATCTAAACAATTTTTGGCATACTGATAGATATCAATGAGATCTAACCAATGAACTTGCGAAATATTACATTCCATTTAGTATAGCCTCGCCAAGGGGAAAACTGTGAAAATTTTCGAACTGCTTCTCCTCGGAAACCTTTGGGCCGATTGAAGTCAAATTTCATATGGAGCCTCTATGGGATGGGGGAAACCAAAATTTGCTCATGGGGTCCAGGCCACATGACCAAAATGGCCGCCAAGCCATATATGGTCTGTCTGTCTGTCTGTCCGTCCGTAACCCGTTTGTGAAAATTGGTGATAGTGACTTAACCTCTTGGAATATTTAAACAATTTTTGGCATACTGATAGATATCAATGAGATCTAACCAATGAACTTGCGAAATAATACATTCAATTTAGTATATTTACATTTCCAGTGTAAAGTCTTATGTAAACCTATAGAAAACAATTGCGTTCATACTTCCATGAACGCATCGAATCGCGTGCTTTTAAGTGACGTCATTCTATACCATTGTTCTCTACGGGCGTTGATGACGTCAACGCTGCTCCGCTCTTCGTAGAAAAAAAGCGAGTAAATGTTTTTCAACTTTAAAAACTTTGCCCTACAAGCATCTTTTTGCCCAGTGATGAGGGGCAAATAATGTAAATATAAAAAATAAACTTAATTTTTCTGCTTTTCATGAAGGTATGAACGACAGTGGCTCGCTAGCAAAGTTTAAATGAACCCCTTCGGGGTTCATTTACTTTGCACGCGACCCACTGCGTTCATACTTCCATGAACTGCAGAAAAATAAATTTCATTTCTTAAATAGCCTCCCTGAGGCTAAAAATGTGAAAATTTTCAAACTGCTTCTCCTCGGAAACTGTTGGGCCGATTGAAGTCAAATTTCATATGGAGCCTCTATGGGATGGGGGAAACCAAAATTTGCTTATGGGGTCCAGGTCACATGACCAAAATGGCCGCCAAGCCATATATGGTAAAAACCCTTCAAAAATAGTCTTCTCCAGAACCACTGGGCAGATTTCCACGAAACTTGATAAATTGCATCGTGGACAAAAGGCCCATCATAAATTGCTAAAATGGTGACCCTGGGTTGACCTTGACCTTCTTTGTGCCTAGGTCAAACTTTGACACATATGCTTTTGTATTGGAAAAGTGAGAATGCATTTTATCCCACAAACGATTCAGAATACAGTACTAAAGTATAAGATATATTTTTGCTCCTTACGATAAGGTGCATTTATTGGGGGAACCGTTTTAGGTCCAGGTCACATGACCAAAATGGCCACCATACCCATATATGGTAACACTCATAAAGCTAAAAGCATCCGGCGGGTCGTGCACTTCAGCTGAAGCACTGGTTAGAACATGTTTTACTGTTGTTACGAATGTGGTATAAAGAGGGTTGACTGTAACTGTAGATCTTACCATCAAACTGATAATGCATTGTCTGATTGATTCTCTCCGTGACACTACCCAACCAGGAATGAAATGATGCTTTAATCTCCGTCTCATCTATTGGGGCATTTGCATTCACTGAAAACAACAAAAACAGTTCTTATTTTATACATAGCAGTGAAATCAATGCATATCTGAAACAAATAAAAGTGATATTTTCACACTGTAAATATAAATGATAGCAGCCCGGACTACTTTTCTCGCCAAGATTCATATGTTATCTATAGAAATAATTCTGTAAAATACCTTGAAAAGCATTCTTTGAACTGTAAAAAAGCTGTATTAAAAATGGCAATCTGTTTATGGTTTGCAACTGACAGTTGTGATGTCATAGCCAAGTCAAAAATTGTGACGTACTATCCGATTGATCAATTACAGTAAGCGTCCTAAAATATTATCAAATAAAAAGAAAATTTACTTTATTTCGATAAATATAAAAAATATTTCATCTTGTGTGTTGAAAACATCAAAATTTTCGTGAAAATTCTGATATTTTCAACACACTCGGTGAAATATTTTTGGTATTCACCTCAAAAAAGTAAATATCCTCTTTTGATATCCATACACCAACTAATCAATCAGGTATTGATGTCATCTATCAAGTACATGTACCTTGCAACATAGAATTCTTAAGAGAAATGAGGAAAATTAAATAAATACAATGTACAGCACAAAACCTTTTAATGAAGTATTCTGTTGCACTTCACATATTCACTAGAGAAAGCGATCAGTGGGTCACCTATACCCCCGGCCAGCTCCACCCTCTTTTATGCGTGTATGTAATATGGATGAAGTAGTCAAGAAGCTATAAGAACCTACAAATGTGCTTGTAAAAGCTAAACCAAACATTAAACTTCTAAATGGACCAAGAGAGTGAGGACATTTAAGTTACTGAAGGGGTGGGGGCATCAATGTTACTGAAGCAGCAGGGTGGGGTATGCATCAATGAAATCTTTGGACCGGTATGCAAACTTGATGCAAGTATCAACTGAATTGGTCTTAGAGTTTAGAACATACAGGTATCTATAAACTTTGTCATAAAACTTTAACCAAATGTAGAATTTCTAAGTCTTTGACCTTGAGGTCAAGATCACCTTGGGTGGGGGAAGGGACATACATAACGAAATCTTTGGACTGGTATGCAACATTGATGAAAGTATCAACTGAATTTGACTTAGAGTTTAGAACATACAGGCATCTATAAACTTTGTAATAAAATGTAAATCAAATGTAAAATTTGTAAGTCTGGACCTTGACCTCAACGTAACTGTAGGGGGTGGGACATGTATCAATGAAATCTTTAAACCAGTATGTAACTTCAGTGTAAGTATCAACTAAATCTATCAAAGGGTTTAGAAGATATAATCTCTTAGAAACTTTGACACAAAACTTTAACCAAAATGGATGGACAGATGCACGGACGGATGGAAAGACAGACACACGGACAGACAGAAAAAGGATGAATGGCAGGACGAAAACATTATACCCCCATAGCATACTTCGTATGCCAGAAGTATGCCGGGGGTAAAACCATAGCATACTTTGTATGCCGGGGATAAAAATAGCATACTTCGTATGCCGGGAATATAATAATCATCCTTTAATGTTCCATACTCCTGTTTTATTCTTCAGGCCTCATAGTGACCAAGCTTTTCCATGCCTGAAAGGCCTGATTTGCAGTTTCAACCCTTATCCTGCTGAACAAGACACAACTGTTACCTTTGCAAACAGTGTAGGTCCAGATCAGATGGCTTCTGATCAGGATCTACACTGTTTGTAATGCAGTTTGTGGAAATATCAAGAAATTTGGTGGACTTATAGTAAGAAATGGGTTAATAAATTTATTAAGCAGGATAAGGGTTTAAACAGAAAAAATCAAAATCTGAAAGCCGGAAATCAAGAAAAAATCAAGCTCTAAAAGCCCAAAATCCTGCAAAGGCCTGATTCTTTTGTTACTTTCTCTGGAGCTATGTCATATTTTTAAAGGAAATAAAAATCTACCATCTTTTCAGTATCATAGTCACTCCTGGAGTGATATGACCTTGTCTATTGATGGCTGGAAATCAGCAGAATGTAACAAACTATCCTTAATGCCAATAATTCTGCAACTGATGGCAATGCTGTATTAACCCATTAAGTGCCAAATAGAATCTTCCTTCTTACATACAGCAGGAGTTCATTTCAAAATTTAGGGGGGTCAGGTTGTGTTTTCATCAAAATTTATTTGGAAAATGACTGATCTTTTAGCAAAAAGTGGAGGCCTTGATCAGATTTCGCATTCTGCGGCTGAGTGGCTACTTTTAGCCACTGAACAGAAGTATTTTCGGTGTCTAACGGAATAAATCCCATAGACTTAAATTGATTCTGTCCATTTACATAGCCACCTAACTATACATTTGTCGGTGTGGACGGACGAACGAATGGACAGATGGAAACTTGCACGCCTATGTCTTCCTGCTAAAGCAGGTGCGACAATAAGCAGTTAATAGCGAGTATGTCCTCTGTTTGCATTCAGTCCTGCACGCACATGCCTGGTCATGGACAGGATTAAACGATTGATCCCTGCCTGGAGAATAGCATCCGACTCCTGTATGAGCGCGAGACGCAAGGCTTGGCGCGTTGTTGGCGGCTGGGGGCAGTTACATGCGCGCCTATCCAAGACATCCCACAAATGTTCTTTAGGAGAGAGATCTGGACTATACGGAGGCCAGTGCATCACGTCAACGTTGTTTTGCTGAAGAAACGCCATGCTGAGCCTTGCTACATGTGCCCGAGCATTATCCTGTTGAAATGTAACGTGCTGTCGTACATATGGAACAACTACCGGTCGTAAAACGATGTCAACGTAACACTGAGCCGTCAAAGATCCATCAATGAATACCAGGGGCGTTCTATGACCATAAGATATGCCAGCCCACACCATTAACCCACCGCCTCCAAATCGATCATGTTCAACCAAACAATTGTCACGATAACGGTCTCCATCACACCTATACACACGTTGACGGCAACCAGCTTTGTACAACAAGTACCTGCACTCATCAGAAAACATTACGTTACGCCACTGACGAAGGGGAAACAGGTTTGGCCTATGTTGTGTGAGCCACGCCATTCAAACCTGAGGTTGTTGTGGGGTTAATGGCATAGCAACGTACGGACGACGAGGACGTAAGCCAAACTCTCGAAGGCGATTCCTGACAGTATCTGAACTTATTCGATTGTTGTGCGTTCCTGGTGTCACCTGAGACATCTCGATGGCTGTACGGAACCAATTACGAAGGTGGGTTCTCGGCCTGTCATTTGTCGTTCCCATTTGACATAGAGGCTGGTACAAGCGAGTTATCGTCGATTTACTCACTTGGAAGTTCGTGGCGATGACAGCTTGAGACGTCCCACGTAGAAGCATTTGGATCGCTACGTTATGTTGATCTTGCGTCGAACGTACCATATTCCATAGAGAAATTTTACCGGACTTTTGAAACCTAAACTCCAGGTAACACAATATGCCAATATGATGAGGTTACTGTATACATTTGATTGTACTGCACGAGGAAATGTTGAAAACAACAAATTGCCAAGTGGAGCGTTGAACTGTACAGATATCGCCGAAATGTTTTCTACATAAGAAAGTTTAAAAAGTATGAAAGTAAATCACAAAATGATTTTTCAGTCAACCTGATGGTTGCATGAAAATCTTTTGGGTTAAAAAGTTGCGTTTTGTTTTTCGCTTCAGTATATATTTCACATGGTTACTTATTTATATATTTATTCAAGTTCTAGTTGCATTGTTTTAACAAATGGAGTGGCTGAATCCACAACATTGTGTACTTAATGTAGTTCAACACATAACACTAAATATCTTTTTTTCCCATGTTTAATTACAGTTATGTTGCGGTTTACACAGTTTGACCTGGGGGATCTTAACAGCACTATTTTGCTATTATTTATTTATTTGATTTTCCAGTTTGCTGAACCTCGCAAACATCATTTGATTTTCTAGGTAGCATTTGGAATATGCTAGATATGAAATCAAAATACCCTCCATATCCGTCTCTCTCTCTCTTTCTCTCTGTCTATGATACACAACTTTAGCATGATAGCACAGTTTGCCTCTGATGCTAGAGGTCATGGCTTTCATCCACAACAAAGGGGATAAAATTTCATATGTATTTCAATGACAGTGCTCTCGTATGATGCACATCAAAGGTCAGCAAATCTAATCAAATCTTTGGTAGATTGCAATGATATAATGTACCAAGTTTGACCAAATTTCAATGATGTGTTCATGTGAAAGGGTTCAGACAAGCCATTTCTGGCACAACATTTACTGTTTTGGGGCCCTGTGTCCTTGACAATGATGTGCTCAAGGTCACCAAAATCTAATCAAATCTTTGGTAGGTTGCAATGATATGTTGTACAAAGTTTGACCTTGTTTCATCAATTTGTTCATGAGATATGCTGCAGACAAGTCAAAATTGACAGATTTGCAGGGACAGTGCCCTTTAAAATTAGGTCAAAGTCAACAAATACTAATCAAATCTTTGGCAGGTTGCAAAGATATATTGTACTAGTTATTATCCCCACGTTTTTCAAAAAAAGTGGGGATATTGTTATCGCCTCCGTCCGTCCGTCTGTCTGTTCGTCTGTCTGTCCGGCTATCTCCTCCTAAACCGTTAGCCGACATTCAACCAAATTTGGTATGCGAGTTGCTTACATGAATGGCTTGCGCAAGAGCACATTTTTTTTGTCCCCGCCCCCAGGGGCCCTGGGGAGGGGTCAAAAGGTCAAATTTTGACCTACTGTGGAGAAAACGTGGGGATTTGCGATGGCTTGCCATCGACTGCGCGCTCTAGTAATCATATTTTTTTCAATTTGTTCATTAGGCAAGATGCAGAATTGCCATTTTCCGCCCAAAATTGACAGTTTTTGGGAGTCTCTGACCTTGAAAATTAGGCCAAGGCCACAAAAACTTAATGACTTTTTCCCCCCATCCTAGTTATGTAGCCATGCAAGTTTGGTCAGAATCCATCAATAGGTTCAGGAGATATAGGGCTTCAAACAGGCTACCCGACGCAAATGCCGACAAAAACGGGATCCGCACCAAAAGCAATACACTGTAGAGTCGTTATAACGCTGATGCTTAAAAAGCGGAAATCGTTATAACGCTGTTGGTCTGTGGCTCCCGTTTTTTTTTTTTTTTATGTTTTTCCCCCAGTTTTGAAAGTTTGGCTGAAAATTTTGCCCTTTTTTCGCGGAACTTGGCAGTCAAAACATCGTCGGCCATGATAAGACATGTATACTTGCCGATTTACTCAAGCTGTCAACACTATGAAACTGTGAATTTTCGCCTAAGGCATTAAAAATAAGCTGGACAAGGTGGGAAATTAAATTGACACCTGTATATGCTAAACATTTTTCGCGCCAAAACAGAGCAATGCAGACGCTGTTTTCATCTGTGCATCTGCATGCGGTAAATCCGTGGGGCCGTTTGTTGGTGGGGGGGGGGGGGGGGAATCGGTATAACGCTGTTGGTCTGTCGCTCCATTTTTATGCTTTTGTCCGCCAGTTTTGAAAATGGTAATTTTTTTTCCCATTTTTCTGCCGAACTCGGCAGTCAGAATACCATCAGCCAAGACAATACCTGTATTCTCGCTTATTTACTCAAGTTGTCAACACTATTAAACTGTGAATACTCGCCTATGGCTTATTGCAATTAACAGTGTGGTAAGGTGTGGAAACCAGGTAATCAAGGTATTTGTACCAGTTTGTCTCAATTAATCCCTTTGTAATTGTCACTTGCAGACGCTAAATATTTTTCCCGCCAAAACAGAGCATAGCAGAGGTGTTTTTTTTTTTTTTTTTTTTGATATTTATCTATTATTCACTAGATAAAAGCAAAGAAATGGAAATTAAGCAAGGTACAACAATAAACATTCATAATCACCATGTTAAACTTGGTTCTCTTACATTAATAGCCCCTCTTTCAAGCTAACCTTTCGGAATAGTCAAGTTGCATTTTACTTCACTATTTAGTGATACCTTCTTGAGACCGAAAGAGGTAAATAAATATGGCGACCAGAGATACAAAAACGAAAGTACAGTAATAAATAAATTCAGCAATGGTTTGAATGAAAAGCTAAATGACCACTAGAAGTATAGAATCAGATTAACATTTAATCTAGTAACTATATAATTTATAAAATACATGCAGTATGTAATATTCATAATAAACTGGCAGAAACAGTAGACATGGATGCAAAAAAAGTGGGTGGGGTAACAATATAACGCTATATTTTCGGGATCAGTATAGCGCTGGATCACTTATAACGCTGTCGACGTCGATGGCTCCCGACGACAGCGTTATAACGACGCTACAGTGTATGTCCCCCTCACCCTTGGTGAGGGGACATAATTTCCAGAAAAAGTTTAACACCAGCAAAATGTATTTTTTGCACTTTGGAGGTCAACATGGCTTACGATCTTTGATAAAACTATCCGTTTTTGGTGTATTTCACAGAAATTTGATTAAAATGAGTAATTTGTTTGTTTGAGTCGTATGTTCTTTTGACAGCAATTGAAACCTGGCCTGCACTTCTTCAATCAATGGAAGGGAGAGTATGAGCACAAAAAATATGTCATTATCACTTTCCATGAATTAGACCAATATCAATGAACATGCCAAATATGATAAAATACAGCAAAATTCCTATACATATTCAGACCACCTTTGGGACGTTCAAAAGAGGTCTTTAAGACCACCTTTGAACAGTTCCAAAGGTGATCTCTGACCAGAGGACACTGTGTGCAGAAACCACAAAGAAAGAATAACTTCAACTTTCTAAATAACCTTTTTAAAGCAGAATTAGTTTCAAATTTTGGTCGTCTAAATGGCAGAATTTTACTGTATATGGCAACATTAGACCAATCAGTCTTCCATTTTGCTTGAGTTTTCTGCTGTCTCATGACTATCCAAAGAGCATTTAAGATATAATCAGGCTTACCCAGGAGTTTTCTACAGTCTCTACTCTGGACAGCGTGTCTGTTAAGGCTGGCACGATTAATCAGACACTCGATTAATTGATCGCTCAATTACACAAAAAATGATTATCGTTACAGATTTGCTAATGATCGACTATTTGATTTTTAAGTCTGTTACATTACCATCTTAAGTATTCAGGCACCTCAACTCCATATTCTAAAATTTGAACAAGTACAATTTTTTACCCAGTGCTGTGTCTAATAATAGGTGGATGAGTGGCAAACAGTGTAAACCCCAATTAGATGACACATTCTGGTTCATAACATCTGGCTCTACATTGTTTGCTCAGCCCTGTCTGTCTGACTGATTGTTTTGGGATTAACGACATGTTAACCCTTGTGGGTCATTTTGTGTTGTCTCCCAGAGAAAGGGAGAAAAGTGATAGAAGAGATAGTAGAGGAGGTGAAAGTGATGGACAGATGAGAAAGAGGAAAATGAATGAAGTGCAGAAACAGGAGAAATAACAACACTCCCCCCTCTACCCTTACCTGCTGCAAGGACAGCAAGCCCTACCCAACTGTAAGTCAATATCCGTTGGACGCCCAGCGTCAGTGATGCAAAATACCAGCACCAAACCAGTCAGTCCGAAAGCATATGTTTATGAATAATGTAAGTCAGCTGATGTAAGGTACAAGTCATGCTCAGACAGTATGCTGGAAAGGTAAAATTATGGCCAAATCTTCAGTGATTTCTGATCGGCCACAATGACAAGAGTGATAATTGATTATCTATTCAGCTCTGATTAGCCAGCCTTAATATCAAGCGGAGTTATATGTAGAGAACTATTTGGAAAATGGTTGGACTTGTAGCAAACAGTGAAGACCCTGATCAGATGCTGCATTCTTTGGCAATACACTGTCTGACAGTATCCTGTTTCGGGGTTTCCCTTCTATAACAGGTGATGACTCACCAGGTTTTTTCAGTTGTTGTGGAATCTGTTTTGGTGTAGGTGACTTCACTGGACTAGGTTTCTTCACTGATGTACTGCTGTTGGACTCCTGCAGGGTTAAGAGAGCGCTGCTTGCTTGTGCTGTAATATACCATAGTTAAGGGGAATGGATACACAATCAGGGGAGGTAACTCCTGCAGAAGTATTTTTGTCTCATGTCAATAGAGGTCAACTCTTAAAGGAAATAATTTGCTCCTAAGGAGCAAATTCTTTCCTTTAAGCACTCCTTTTTCCATGAAACAGAGTTTATAGAAAATCTATCAGGAAGTCAAGAAAGTTGTCTCCCTTTGAAAAATGAAAGAAAAATCTGCCTAGTGTATTCCTTCCCCCTTAAAACTTCTTAATAAAACTGTTCATGATATGTAACACTACTATAACACATGTCAGCATTGGCCATTCTGTTTTTGAGATTTTCAAAGGTTTCAACCACACATGGGCAAGGCAGCCATCTTGGTCCAGAAGTGAACCAGACAGAAAGAAAAAACATTTGTTCCCCCATGCCCATGGGGGATCCACATGGCCCAGCAATTTCAGAGATGTTTTTATACCTGCTTTTCGAAGAAAAATCGGGTATATTGTTTTCATACCAGAGTTGAGAGGTTGTCAGTCTGTCTGTCCGTCCGTCAGTCTGTCTGGGCATACATGTCAGGTTTAGGGGCTAGTGTCCAGATTGATAACAATAGAAAATGATAGAAAATGATTGTTAAACAATAGGCTTATTCCGTAAATAAAAGGTTTAGGAGGTTAGCCCCTAATCCAAACAAAAGAAAAGAACAAAAGAAATAGCCCTTAAACCTGACATGTTGGAATGTCCATCCGTCCGTCACGTTTCTTGAAAGTGGATCTCCTCTGCAACCATTGAAGTTACACTTTTGAAACTTTGCATGTGGATAGTACATGGTATGTAGATGGCAGTAAGCTACTCTTTTGTGACCTTGACCCCAACATGGCCCCAAGGTCAAAGGTCAGAAAGTAGAAAAATAGAAAAAGCAGGTATTTGCGATGGTATACCATCGACTGCGCGATCTAGTCTTTTAAATATTGACAATGCAGATGACGCCCCAAAATGGATGACAGATTGCTGCCTATAATAATAAGCTCCCCTAGAGTCTTGCTAAAAACAAATACACATCTTCATGATATTTTTGCTGCTATTACCACTGATGTCAACAAAAATCATTCTGGCACAACTAAAGGCAAATTTTGAATGTCAGTAGTAAGAATATTGTTTCCCATGTGTAGCTTCTCTTCCGTAAATATATTTTGTTGCATGTTGAAATACACTAAAGTAGTGAGAATGTCATCAGTCATGATCAGTGACCAAAAATACTTGCAACACAGGACTGAATGTATTAACCCGATGCATGCGGGAAACCCCTAAAGGGGTACTATGTTGGCAAACAGTGCAGACCCAGATCAGACACCGCAGAATGCGGTGTCTGATCAGGGCCTGCACTATTCGCTAACAGAATTACCATCAAAAATAGAATAAAAAATGAAAACAAGAGGGCCCAGAGGGCCCTGGTTCGCTCACCTGATCCAAAGCATAACAAGTGGGCCCCGGGCAGGGTCAATTTTGGCCCCAGGGCTAAAATTTGAACAATCTTGGTAGAGGTCCACAAGATGAAGCTTCATATCTAATATGAAAGACCTGGGCTTTCTCGTTTCAGAAAAGAAGATTTTAAAGGTTTACCCTGCATATAGAAGTCTATGTAAAACAAGATTTTCCCTATATAAGTCTATGTAAAACCAAAGGGCCCCGGAGCGGGGGCATTTTTGGCCCCAGGGCTATAATTTGAACAATCTTGGTAGAGGTCCACTAGCTGAAGCTTCATAACAAATATCAAAGACCTAAGCCTTGTGTTTCAGAGAAGATGATTTTTAAAGATTTTCCCTATATAAGCCTATATAAAACAAAAGGGCCCTGGTGCGGGGGCATTTTTGGCCCCAGCACTATAATTTGAACAATCTTGGTAGGGGTCTACTAGATGAAGCTTCATACCAAATATCAAAGACCTGGGCCTTGCGGTTTCAGAAAAGAAGATTTTTCAAGATTTTCCCTATATAAGCCCATGTAAAACCAAAGGGCCCCCGTGCAGGGGGCATTTTTAGCTCCTGCACTATAATTTGAACAATCTTGGTAGGGGTCCACTAGATGAAGCGTCATACCAAATATCAAAGACCTGGGCCTTGCGGTTTCAGAGAAGAAGATTTTTAAAGATTTTCCCTATATAAGCCCATGTAAAACCAAAGGGCCCCCATGCGGGGGCATTTTTAGCTCCAGCACTATAATTTGAACAATCTTGGTAGGGGTCCACTAGATGAAGCTTCATACCAAATATCAAAGATCTGGGCCTTGCGGTTTCAGAGAAGAAGATTTTTAAAGATTTTCCCTATATAAGCCCATGTAAAACCAAAGGGCCCCCTGTGCGGGGGCATTTTTGGCCCCAGCACTATAATTTGAACAATCTTGGTAGGGGTCCACTAGATGAAGCTTCATACCAAATATCAAAGACCTGGGCCTTGCGGTTTCAGAGAAGAAGATTTTTAAAGATTTTCCCCATATAAGTCCATGCAAAACCAAAGGGCCCCCATGCGGGGGCATTTTTGGCCCCAGCACTATAATTTGAACAATCTTTGTAGGGGTCCACTAGATGAAGCTTCATACCAAATATCAAAGACCTGGGCCTTGCGGTTTCAGAGAAGAAGATTTTTCAAGATTTTCCCTATATAAGCCCATGTAAAACCAAAGGGCCCCCGTGCGGGGGCATTTTTAGCTTCAGCACTATAATTTGAACAATCTTGGTAGGGGTTCACTAGATAAAGCTTCATACCTAATATCAAAGACCTGGGCCTTGCGGTTTCAGAGAAGAAGAGTTTTCAAGATTTTCCCTATATAAGTCCTTGTAAAACCAAAGGGCCCCCATGCGGGGGCATTTTTGGCCCCAGCACTATAATTTGAACAATCATGGTAGGGGTCCACTAGATGAAGCTTCATACCAAATATCAAAGACCTGGGCCTTGCGGTTTCAGAAAAGAAGATTTTTCAAGATTTTCCCTATGTAAGCCCATGTAAAACCAAAGGGCCCCCATGCGGGGGCATTTTTAGCTCCAGCACTATAATTTGAACAATCTTGGTAGGGGTCCACTAGATGAAGCTTCATACCAAATATCAAAGATCTGGGCCTTGCGGTTTCAGAGAAGAAGATTTTTAAAGATTTTCCCTATATAAGCCCATGTAAAACCAAAGGGCCCCCTGTGCGGGGGCATTTTTGGCCCCAGCACTATAATTTGAACAATCTTGGTAGGGGTCCACTAGATGAAGCTTCATACCAAATATCAAAGACCTGGGCCTTGCTGTTTCAGAGAAGAAGATTTTTCAAGATTTTCCCTATATAAGCCCATGTAAAACCAAAGGGCCCCCGTGCAGGGGGCATTTTTAGCTCCAGCACTATAATTTGAACAATCTTGGTAGGGGTCCACTAGATGAAGCTTCATACCAAATATCAAAGATCTGGGCCTTGCGGTTTTAGAGAAGAAGATTTTTTAAGATTTTCCCCATATAAGCCCATGCAAAACCAAAGGGCCCCCGTGCGGGGGCATTTTTGGCCCCAGCACTATAATTTGAACAATCTTGGTAGGGGTCCACTAGATGAAGCTTCATACCAAATATCAAAGACCTGGGCCTTGGGGTTTCAGAGAAGAAGATTTTTTAAGTTTTCAGTGAAAAAAATCTATTTTTGGCTCCTGTGACCTATATAAGCAATGGACCGGAACCATTTGAACAACTTTGAAAGGGGACCACCTAAGGATCATTCCTGTGAAGTTTGGTCAAAATCCGACTAGTGGTTTAGGAGGAGATGTCGTTTGAAGAAAAGTTTACGGACGCACGCACGCACGCACGCACGCAAGGACGCACGACGGACAAAAAGTGATCCCAAAAGCTCACCTTGTCACTATGTGACAGGTGAGCTAAAAATAGGCCTACAACCCCTTAAATGGACTTGTCCAACATATAGCAAAGGAATTGTCCACTGGTATATAATGGGTTAATACATGTACTTTGGACAGCACGATCCTCAATAATTCTTCCAGAAAATTCTAGACTTTAGCATATTACACCTTTGGTTTGCTTTGTATTGTAACCATAGTCATACCTATTTCATCTTTTCTTCTCTTTTTCAAAGCTGGTTCAAACAGTCCATCTGAGACAACAACTTCCAGTGTCTGAGGGTCAGTTTCACTGGTAAACTGTCCCTCTGGTGTGAAGGACTGGTATATGGTCACATTAGCCAACATCTGTTCTGGTGATGGAGGTTGTTCTTCTATAATGGTAGGGGCAGGAGCTACTGCAAAAACATATAAATAGAGGATCTCACATGAGTGATAATTTAATATGAAATTTATGAAATGAGCCTTTGGCCAGTTTCATAAATTTTATATAAAGTGACAACTTGTGTAATATTCTTTTTATCATATGAACATTTTTCATTGTATTTTCTTCATAGAAAAATATTTAGGAAGTGTCTGCTGACAGCCGGCTGGCACCAGACTTTTAGGTCTACTGACAGCCGGCTGTCACCAGACCTAAAAGTCTGCTGACAGCCGGCTATAATATTTACTCAATAATAAGCACATTCTTTTTAACTAATAAACTTATCCTGTTTCATGAGCTACCATACCGCTTACAGAACTTTGTTGAACAGTGAAGGATGCAATAATTTCTAATGGGGACTTGTATTTTTGTTCAAACTTTGTGTAACAATGCAGGTACTATTGCAGCTTAGTTCTAAATCACAAATCATAAGGTTATTAAGGCATACCATCAGCAGAACTAACATGTACAAACTTGAGAAGAGTGGTGGGCACACACTTCATCTGGGTTTGAACAGCACTGACAGAACTAGAAATGTGTCAATACGACACAGATGCCCCCGTCTAGGGGCTCACCTCAACCCAAAAAAGTCATGTAACAACAGTTGTCATCAGACAGCATATCTCGCCTGGAATAGTGTCTTTGAGGTTATTGGCATAGGTGTTTGTGTGGTAGTGGGGTGTATTGCTGATTAAACTTTATAAAAATAACTATTATCATTCCAAATATGGACCTGCACCCAACCATCGGGGCTTGGAGAAATAAATTGGGCTGCATGGTGCTTCCACGCAGAGCTGAAACTGACCACACATGAGTACTGGTAAACCGCTTCGAAGGACTATGCCTGCCAAGGTAAAGTGGAATGAGTCAGACTGTCCAATGCATATAAGCCTTTTTGTTTCATTGGGCGGCAGGGCTTGAGATGTCATTTCATCTCAATGTCAGGTAAAAGTCCAAAAAATTGGAAGCAACGTCTCCAAAATGACCTAAATAAGTGTTGACATGGATGTTAAACCTCAATTCAAACAAACATATTCCGAATATGGACCCAATCCATCAAATGGTTTGGAAAATATGAGTGCTTAAAACTAGAGAAAGAGTCACGCATACCACCGGTCAGCGCCACCCTTTGATATATCTTTCAAGCTTTATTTAATATGAATGAAGAAGTCAAGAAGCTAGAAGAATCTACAAATGTGCTTGTAAATGCTAAACCAAAAATAAAATTTCTAAATGGACCAACGGAGTGAGGGCATCAAAGTTACTGAAGGGTGGGGGCATCCATGTTACTGAAGCAGCAGGGTGGGGTATACATCAATGAAATCTTTGGACTGGTATGCAAAATCGATGCATGTATCAATTGAATTTGTCTTAGAGTTTAGAACATACAGGCATCTACATGTATAAAGTTTGTCATAAAACTTTAACCAAATGTAAAATTTCTAAGTCTGTGACCTTGAGGTCAAGGTCACCATGGGTGGAAGAAGGGACATACATCACAAAATCTTTGGACTGGTACACAACATTGATGCAAGTATTAAATGAGTTTGTCTTAGAGTTTAGAACTTACACACATCTATAAACTTTGTCTTAAAACTTTAACCAAATGTAAAATTTCTGAGTCTGTGACCTCAAGGTCACTGTGGGGGTGGGACATGCATCAATGAAATTTTGAGACCAGTATGTAACTTCAATGTAAGTATCAACTACATCTATCAAAAGGTCAGAAGATAAAATCTCTTAGAAACTTTGACGCAAAACTTTAACCAAGCACCCCCCCCCCTCCAGCCCCCATCGGGCCTGGAGAAATAGATTGGGCTGCACGGCGCTTCTGTGCAGAGCTGAAACCGACCGAACTTGAATACTGGTAAATAGCTTAGGTCTAAGTCTGCCCAGGAAAAGTGATGCGAGTCGGACCGCTCCTTAAACCCTAACGGTTTTTTATGGGTGGTAGGGCTTGAGATGTCATTTCATCTCTGAATGTTGGGTAAAAGTCCCACAAAATTGGAAGCAATGTCTCCAAAATTACCTTAATAGTGTTGATGGGGATGTAAAACCGCAACTCAAACAAAACAAAAACTTTAACCAAAATGTTACCGGACGGACGGACAGACTGACACATGAATGGATGGACAGACAGATGGTCGAATGACAGGCTAAAACTGTATACACCCATAGCATACTTCATATGCTGGGGGTATAATTAGTCTAGCTTCTAAGACATCCCAGACTATAATGTCAGTGTAGGTAGAATCAATGCTTTGTTATGACTATCAAGTATGACCAGAATTATATCCCCCAACAAATGATCTTCATGGCCTAGTGGGTAAAAGCACCAACTGTTAATCATTGGGAGGCTCTGCAAGGGACGGTCATGTGGTTTTTATCCGGGAACTCTGATCCGGGAACCCACCTCTGATTAACAACCGGCTCAAAATAAGTGAAAATCTTGAAAGGGCCATAAAACCAAAACAAAAACAACTAGAGAAAGTGCCCAGTGGGGCACGTATACCCCCGACCAGTGCCATCCCCTTTTAGCGGAAATGAAAATTTGTTTGTAGCACTGAACCTTTCCATATAAACTTTCCATTTAGTCACTGTCAGAGAATAACTATTGTATTTCAACAAATATAGTATAATTTATCATATCCAAAGATGAAACTGCTTGTCTTTGCTGAATAATAAAAATTCAAAGTTTGTTGCAATTTGGAACAATTTTACCTGGAAACAACAAACATAGAATAGGCTGTCATAGAACATTTGCTGAATTAAAGTAGCTGTATAATGACATAATAAAGCAATGCATTTTTTTATTATTACTTGCATTTATTATTGTCTGCATTTCAAGAGAAAATATTATGCAAAATATAACAGTTCAAGTCGCTGTAGTTTCTAAGATCACAAGGACCAATATATAAGCTGACAAATCCGACAAGGGTCATAGCATAAAGAAAGAACAAAGTAACTAATAATGAACAGATGAAAAGACAAAAACTATAACCTTTGAAATACTTTGTATGCAAGGAGTATAATGAAAACAGTTATCAAATCCTGTACCATATACTATTATGTGATGTATACATGTGAATTTATTCTAATAAATATTGTTTAAACCAAAACAGTTAACACAAAACTTGGACGTAATCAAAATGTGTAAGTCCTAATTATTGACCCCTAGCCCCACCCAGGGGCTTGACCCAGGAGTTTAGATACTTCATATGAAAGTTAATACTATAGCTATATTCTGTACCAAATATGAAGAGAATCTAACATGAGGTTACAGAGATATAAGCAATCAAAAAGGTTTAACTCAAAACTTTGACGTAAAAGTTGACAAACTGACAGACAGCCACCCAGGGGCTTGATCCAGGGGCTTAGATATTCCATATGAAAGGTTATGCTATAGAGATATCCTTTACCAAATATGAAGAGAATCTAACATGTAGTTACAGAGATATGAGCAATCAAAAAGGTTTAACACAAAACATTGACCAAATATGAAGAGAATCAAACGTGGTGACAGAGATATGAGCAATCGAAAAGGTTTTACACAAAACTTTGACGTAAAAGTTGACAAACGGATGGACAGCCCACCCAGGGGCTTGAGCCAGGGGCTTAGATATTTCATATGAAAGGTAATGCTATAGAGATATCCTGTTCCAAATATGAAGAGAATCCAACATGTGGTGACAGAGATATGAGCAATCAAAAAGGTTTAACACAAAACTTTGATGTTAAAGTTGACAAACGGATGGACAGCCCACCCAGGGGCTTGACCCAGGGGCTTAGATATTCCATATGAGAGGTAATGCTATAGGGATATCCTTTACCAAATATGAAGAAAATCTAACATGTGGTTACAGAGATATAAGCAATCAAAAAGGTTTAACGCAAAACTTTGACGTAAAGGTTGACTTACGGACGGACAGCCCACCCAGGGGCTTGACCCAGGGGCTTAGATATTCCATATGAGAGGTAATGCTATAGGGATATCCTTTACCAAATATGAAGAGAATCTAACATGTGGTTACAGAGATATAAGCAATCAAAAAGGTTTAACACAAAACTTTGACGTAAAGGTTGACAAACGGACGGACAGCCCACCCAGGGGCTTGACCCAGGGGCCTAGATATTCCATATGAAAGGTAATGCTATAGAGATATCCTTTAACAAATATGAAGAGAATCTAACATGCGGTTACAGAGATATAAGCAATCAAAAAGGTTTAACACAAAACTTTGACGTAAAAGTAGATGAACAGACAGACGGACAGACAGACAGCCCATCCAGGGGCTTAGATATTCCATATGAAAGGTAATGCTATAGAGATATCCTTTACCAAATATGAAGAGAATCTAACATGTGGTAACAGAGATATGAGCAATCAAAAAGGTTTAATGCAAAACTTTGACGTAAAGGTTGACGAACGGCGGGACAGACGGAAGTACGAACGAACGAACGAACAAACGAACGAACGAACTAACGAACGAACGAACGAACCAACGAACGGACGAACGGACGGAAAGACGAAAACTATATACCACCTGACATACTTCGTATGTCGGGGGTATAATAAGTCCATAGACCACTTTGCTCACCAGATCTCGTGTGGGCCTGTCCAATGGCAGCAATATATTTTAACATATTATTTTAATATACCGATTTTAAAGTCTCCCAAACATACCCCGTACCCCGGAGCACCCATGTCGACACTGTTTCTGAAATATTTGTTATTTTATGAAGTGGCGGGGATGGGGCATGGACCCAATGAAGCCATGGTTGGTATCACTGAATGCGCCATATCAAAAGGAACAAGAATATATATATATGGATTAAGGGTGGTGATCTGTACGATTCTTGAGATACAAGGCCTTTTCGGCACCAGAGGGGTTGAGGCATGGCCCCCTCTGGACCCAAGAAAAGCTCTAGATTGTGTTGTCTCTGAATGTGTCTTATCATAAGGACCAAGGAAATAAAAAAATTATATGGTTTAAGGGTGGGGATTTGAACAGTTTTTGAGATATGAGGCCCTTTTGTGAAATGGAGGGGAGAGGACCCCACAAGTTGGTGTGATTTAATATGTCTAATTATAAGGAATAAGAATGCATATGATTATGGGTCTGGGATCTGAATGGCTTCTATGATATATGGCATTTTATGAAGTGGAGGGGCGGGACATGCCCCAAGCACATTGCTACAGGACAAAGAGACCCTCAGGTTGGTGTGACTGAATGAGTCTTACCGTAACGAATAAGAAAATATATGGTTTAGGGGTGGGGATCTTAATGGTTTCTGAAATATATGGCTTTTTATGAAGTGGAGGGGTGGGCCGGCGGCCCGGAACCCCCCCTGGGCCCACATGTTTGTATCACTGAATGCGTCTTATCATAAGCACAAAATTTAATGTGGTTTAGGGATGGGGTAACCTGAACAGTTTCTCAGATATTTCGCCTTTTTTGAAGTGGAGGGTCGGAACATGGCACTCAGGCACAACCTGGGAGACCCTAGGTTGGTATCACTGAATGTGTCTTCTAAGGAACAAGATTATATATGGTTTAGGGGTGCAGATTTGAACGGTTTCTGAGATATTGGATAAACTAAGTGGAGGGGGTGGGGCATGGCCCCCGTACACCCAGGGGATCCCCAGGTTGGTGTCACTGAGTGTGTCTTATCACAGAAAACAAGAATATATATGGTTTTGGGGTGGGAATCTGAATGGTTTCCAAGATACATGGCCTTTTATGTAATGGAGGGGATGGGACATGGTCTCGGCACACCCTGGGGGACCCCCAAGTTGGCATAAAAGTATATGGTTGAAAGAAATTTACTCAAGGAACATTTCTATAAATTTTTTGTCAAAGGCTTGGCAGTAAATGCCATTTTTTCTATTTTCCCCATGGAAACTCCAAGTTGCCACAGCAACCAAACTAATGAGCCAATTTTCATAAAAAAAGCACAAACTTTCGATCCCCCAGCCCAAGGATGCTACAGATTAAGTTTGGGCTGAATCGGCCCAGTGGCTTCAGAGGAGTTGTCATTTAAAAGTGTTGACGTCAGACGATGACAGACAACTGCCTATCCCATAAGCTTCGGCTCTGGTGAGCTAAAAAAATAACAGGGGAGAAGGATATGTTGTTTTAGGTGCAGATGTTGTTTGCATCAGCGACAGAGGCTCGGCATATCCTGATTTAGGCACTACATGTATATCTCCTGAACCTATGGATGGATTGTGGATTTGTGACCAATCTTACATGGTTCACTAGGAGGGGGAAATCAGTCATGTTTTGGTTTTAAATGGCACAGGCCCCAAAAACTGTCAACTTTGGACAAAAAATGGCTTGTCTGCAACCTATCTCATGAACAAATCAATGGATTTTGGTCCAACTTTTCAATATACCAGCAACAAAAAATTTAATTAGACTTTGGTCACCTTGTCCTAATTTTTAAGGTCGTAGGCTCTAGAAAACTTGATTTTCAGTCAAAAATTGGTTTTCTGCACCCTAGCTCATGCCCAATTGATGAATTTTAATCGAACTTTATACATTTCTAGTTCTATAATTGGATCCAGACATATGGTGAAGATAAGAATATGAAAATGTACTTAGTATTGAAGAAATATTATTGCTGGCTGTCAGCAGACTTTTAGGTCTGGTGACAGCCGGCTGTCACTAGACCTAAAAGTCTGGTGCCAGCCGGCTGTCAGCAGACCTCGCCAAATATTTAAGCTCCTTTAGTAATAATGAGACTGTCATGAACTTTGCAACTGAGCTAGGTGATATAATATCTTATTAACCCTTAACTTGCTGTTCACGACAACCCCTATATTTGCAAACAGTGTAGATCCAGATCAGATGAAGAAGCCATCTCATCAGGATCTACACTGTTTGGCATTCAGATTATGAATTTGTAGCAATCAATTACATGAAGTAATTTGATTTGTTGAGAGACAGAAATAGGTGTGGCTTAAATGAATATTCAGCAAGATAAGGGTTAATTGAACATAGGTAATGATGATATGGCACTGCTTATGATGATGGTCATATTTTTAGATATAATGTGGTTTAAACAAGAGCACCGCAAGCAGCGCTATGCTCCTCTGTTTTTCCATGTCACAGAGACAAATCAGTCAAATTCCATGATAGAGTTATGGAACTTTGTCAAAATATACCTAAGATACCCTAATTACCACACTGTGCGCTTAGCGGTAAGTTTTTCAAAATTGTGTCAAAAAAATTGTAGTGAAAAAGTGTTTCAGAAACAAAACAGAAAAGGGGAGATAATTCAGCCATGATTAACAATATAGTTATGGCCCTTTGTCAGTTTGTAGCTCTTGTGATGGTGAGTATGTGTATGAAGTTACGTGTAGGTAGGCCAAATATTTTTGGAAATATGGTCAAGGTTAGGGTTTTTGTTTAAATTTTTGTAAAACAGGTCAAAGTTCAAAAGTCAAAAAGGTTGGTATCAGTGAAAAGGTCTTGTCCCAAGGAACATCCATGTGAAGTTTGAAGGCTCTGTTACAAATACTATTGGAATGGAGTAAAAAAATGTGTATAAAAAATCAGGTCAAGGTTCAGCATGCAGACCAGTACCCAGTTCTTCAAAACATTGGTCAAAATGTTAACTGTTCTAGTAAAGTACAATTTCTTCCATAAAAATCCTAACAAGAGCTGTCGCCAGACAGCATAGCTCGCCTGTTTCGCGACTTCAAGATATAAGGAAAAATTTATAAACCATGAAATATAGGTCACACTCACCTTGATATATTTGAGATCAATAATCAGGTCACATGGAACATATATTCCAGATATTACATTTCAGGATCAAATTGTATCTGAATTATAAGGCAAAATCATTGAACCATGAAAATAGGTCACAAGGACCTAGATATATTTCCATGTCAATCATCGGGTCACATGGAACTAATTATCCAGGTAAGACATTTCTCCATCAAATAGTATTCAAGATAATAGGAAAAATCACTGAACCATGAAATATAGGACACACTGACCTAGATATTAATTCAAGCTCAATCATGGGGTCACATGGAATAAATAATCCAGGTATGACATTTCTCCATCAAATAGTGTTCAAGATAATAGGCAAAATCACTGAACCATGAAATATAGGTCACACTGACCTGGATATATTTTGCGGTCAATTATAGTCACATGGAACTAATAATCCAGGTATAACGTTTCTCTATCAAATTGTGTTCAAGATAATAGGCAAAATCACTGAACCATGAAATATAGGTTATACTGACCTAGATATATTTTGAGGTCAATAATGGGGTCACATGCAACTAATAACCCAGGTATAACATTTCTCCATCAAATAGTATTCAAGATAATAGACAGAATCACTGGACCATGAAATGTAGGTCACCATGACCTAGATATATTTTGCGGTCAATTATTGGGTCATATGGAACTAATAATCCAGGTATGACATTTCTCCATCAAATAGTATTCTAGATAATAGGTAAAATCGCTGAACCATAAAATATAGGTCACAGTGACCTAGATATATTTTGAGGTCAATAATGGGGTCACCTGCATTTTATAACCCAGGTATAACATTTCTCCATCAAATAGTATTCAAGATAATAGACAAAATCACTGGACTGTGAAATGTAGGTCACCATGACTAGATATATTTTGCGGTCAATTATTGGGTCATATGGAACTAATTATCCGGGTATGACATTTCTCCATCAAATAGTATTCGAGATAATAGGCAAAATCGCTGAACCATGAAATATAGGTCACAGTGACCTAGATATATTTTGAGGTCAATCGTGGAGTCACATGGAACTAATATCCCAGGTATGACATTTCTCCAACAAATAGACTTCAAGATATAAGGCAAAATCACTGGACTGTGAAATGTAGGTCACCATGACCTTCACCCTTTTACACTTGAACCAATGTCACTTGATTGGCTGATGTATAACCAATTGTGTCTATAACTCGTTAGTATAATGGAAAGGTATACAACAAATTACAAAGGTGTCCTAGATTTTGACCCCCAGCCCCATCCCATCCCCAATCCCAGGCATGAACCCAGGGGTGTGTTGTCTTGGAATCTCAGAAGACACTCCCAGGTATCCAAGTTGTAAATATGAATGCTTTGTGATGAGTGACTGTTGAGATATAAGCATTTCAAACACTTAAACACAGAATTACAAAGGTGTTCTAGATTTTGACCCCTAGCCCCACCCCGGGGCATGAACCCAGGGGTCTGTTCTCTTTGAACATCAGAAGACCCTCCCAGGTACTTAAGTTCCAAATATGAGTGGTCTGTGATGAGTGACTGTTGAGATATAAGCATTTGAAAAACTTTAAGGCAGTGTGACGGGAACGCAAACGCAAACGCAAATGCACACGCGCACGCCATCCGAGGTGACAACAATAGCTCTCCTTGTACTTCGTACAGGCGAGCTAAAAATTAGGACACCTTGAGAACTTGCTGTAATTCTCCAAAAATTTTAACAAAATTTAATTTGTTTCACGATCCAGCAAGGAGTCCAAAAGTTTCAGACAGAATGGCAAGCAGTGTAGACCCTGATCTGACTGCCCATTCAAGGGCAGCCTGATCTGGGTCTGCACTGTTTGCTTAGGCCTGTCTGTCCTAATACTTAGGATCATTATGGTAACACAGTTGAGAATGCTTGAACAATCACGGGGCTTGCCGAGGGATTCTACATGCATTCAAGAAGCGGAGCCAGATAAACTTGATATCAAATGACACAAATCTGGTATTCTTTTTATCAGTTTAACCTCTTGTACACTCTTTAAATATGCAATTTGCGATCAGTTATAGATTGCCCTCAGTGCATCCCAACATTCTGGCATGCAATAATCAGTCTATATACAGTAGAACTTTCATGCCTAGAACACCGATGGCTCGTTTACCATGGCTGAGTCGAACTTATTCTTGAGCCTCTAGGGAAATCCTCTACATAAGAAATAGTGGGTGATAATCTAGGAAATTTTAGTCTTTTATCTTGCAAGTGTATGCTATGTGTACTCATTAGAATAGTCTTGATCAGGTGAGTCTAATGAGCACATACAGCATACATTGACATTATAGGACACCGAAAAGATGTCAAAAAGTATCTCGTTATGCCTCCTGACAGTAACCCTCAGTGGCTCAAAATACCCCCGTCTCAAACAGATTCTCAAGGTCCCAAAGGTGTTTGCACCATTGAAGTTCATCTGTATTTACATGTAGTATCATATGACCGTAGTTTTTCTATGATATGTTTTCATGTAATTTTTCCATTTTTTACAGTAATAATAACAGTTTTGCCAATTAATTCAGTAGTCTGCCAGTCTGGTTAATTCATAGAAGTGCAATATCATGTTGACATGACAAAGCT
Organism: Lucinisca nassula; assembly: GCA_963580285.1. Taxonomy (NCBI): domain Eukaryota; kingdom Metazoa; phylum Mollusca; class Bivalvia; order Lucinida; family Lucinidae; genus Lucinisca; species Lucinisca nassula. The sequence continues at coordinate 5,040,949 of OY757010.1, forward strand.
CACTTGTCCTGAGATAGCATATCTTTCCCAGTCAAGGTGACAATATCATGTTGACCTGACAAAGCTCACTTGTCCTGAGATAGCATATCTTTCCCAGTCAAGGTGTTACAATATCATGTTGACCTGACAAAGCTCACTTGTCCTGAGATAGCATATCTTTCCCAGTCAAGGTGTTACTATATAAATATCACATTTCGCCTCGGTCGATAATCATTTCCTCAGGGTGAACATTCTTACTATCACCCTCTCAGAAATGTGATATTTATTTTATTATACCGAAAATTGAACCGTACGCGCATCATTTTTGCGCATGTGATAGTTTAATATCGCATTGGATAGTAAAAATTGAACCGTACGCGCATCATTTTTGCGCATGTGATAGTTTAATATCGCATGGGATAGTAAAAATTATCACCCTCTGGTCTATGAGCGTTTTGTATGGTAAAATCGCGTGAGGTATAATAAAATATCATGTTGACCTGACAAAGCTCACTTGTCCTGAGATAGCATATCTTTCCCAGTCAAGGTGTTACAATATCATGTTGACCTGACAAAGCTCACTTGTCCTGAGATAGCATATCTTTCCCAGTCAAGGTGTTACAATATCATGTTGACCTGACAAAGCTCACTTGTCCTGAGATAGTATATCTTTCCCAGTCAAGGTGTTACAATATCATGTTGACCTGACAAAGCTCACTTGTCCTGAGATAGCATATCTTTCCCAGTCAAGGTGTTACAATATCATGTTGACCTGACAAAGCTCACTTGTCCTGAGATAGCATATCTTTCCCAGTCAAGGTGTTACAATATCATGTTGACCTGACAAAGCTCACTTGTCCTGAGATAGCATATCTTTCCCAGTCAAGGTGTTACAATATCATGTTGACCTGACAAAGCTCACTTGTCCTGAGATAGCATATCTTTCCCAGTCAAGGTGTTACAATATCATGTTGACCTGACAAAGCTCACTTGTCCTGAGAAAGCATATCTTTCCCAGTCAAGGTGTTACAATATCATGTTGACCTGACAAAGCTCACTTGTCCTGAGATAGCATATCTTTCCCAGTCAAGGTGTTACAATATCATGTTGACCTGACAAAGCTCACTTGTCCTGAGATAGCATATCTTTCCCAGTCAAGGTGTTACAATGCAATACCTGACAAAGCTCACTTGTCCTGAGATAGCATATCTTTCCCAGTCAATGTGTTACAATGCAATAACCTGACAAAGCTCGCTTGTCCTGAGATAACATATCTTTCCCAGTCAAGTTGTTACAATATCATGTTGACCTGACAAAGCTCACTTGTCCTGAGATAGCATATCTTTCCCAGTCAAGGTGTAACAATGCAATACCTGACAAAGCTCACTTGTCCTGAGATAGCATATCTTTCCCAGTCAAGGTGTTACAATGCAATAACCTGACAAAGCTGACTTGTCCTGAGATAGCATATCTTTTCCAGTCAAGGTGTTACAATGCAATAACCTGACAAAGCTGACTTGTCCTGAGATAGTATATCTTTCCCAGTCAAGGTGTTACAATATCATGTTGACCTGACAAAGCTCACTTGTCCTGAGATAGCATATCTTTCCCAGTCAAGGTGTTACAATATCATGTTGACCTGACAAAGCTCACTTGTCCTGAGATAGCATATCTTTCCCAGTCAAGGTGTTACAATGCAATAACCTGACAAAGCTCACTTGTCCTGGGATAGTATATCTTTCCCAGTCAAGGTGTTACAATGCAATAATCTGACAAAGCTCACTTGTCCTGAGATAGCATATCTTTCCCAGTCAAGGTGTTACAATGCAATAACCTGACAAAGCTCACTTGTCCTGAGATAGCATATCTTTCCCAGTCAAGGTGTTACAATGCAATAACCTGACAAAGCTCACTTGTCCTGAGATAGCATATCTTTCCCAGTCAAGGTGTTACAATGCAATAACCTGACAAAGCTCACTTGTCCTGAGATAGCATATCTTTCCCAGTCAAGGTGTTACAATGCAATAACCTGACAAAGCTCACTTGTCCTGAGATAGCATATCTTTCCCAGTCAAGGTGTTACAATGCAATAACTCCAATTCTCCATCATTATATATATTTCCAGTGAACTGATTAGTTGAAATAAAAGTTTTATACTTTGAAAAATTCCATGAGCAGGATTTTCAGAACTATTGCACACAGCGACAGGCTTAAATAAAACGTTTCGTCAAAGAGCACATTAAGAACCTCCGCTTTACGTCATTGAATATGAAGTGACGTCAACAGCTTTCGATTAAAAGTTTGGAAACTATTGAAAACATAAAAGTTAAAAGACAAATAAACTGAATTTAAAGACTTGATGTTTTTTATCGCTTGTATTTCTTTCGAAGATGGCAGCTTCTAATTGAATAATCATTCCGCCGTGGCCGTTGGTAATTTCATTGTTACAGTTTCGAAAGAATTCCTGAAATTTACCATTTTGGTGGTCTTTATAATATTTCCTTGACAAAGTTGGAATTATAAGGAATGAATGATCATTTTTGTGGATTTTATCCATGTGTAAACTCTGGCGAAGCACTTACAAACTTACCATGAAGCCCGACGGGCTTCATGCTAAGTTTGTGAGTGATTCGCCAGAGTTAACACATGGATAAAATCCACAAAAATGGAATTCATTCCTATAATTAATATAGGGGGTAACTGATAGGTATCAATTTTAAGAAGACATGTCATAGAGCTGTATTACTGAAATACCAAGTACTTACTTGATGTGCCCTCCAGATCAATATAATACGAGAACTCTTGTAACAGCTTCTCATCACTAGCAAATGCACAAACACATGCATAGAAATGTACACAGCGCTTATACACATCCTCCTTACCAGATGGCAATTTATTACTCTGAAATATGTACATTGTAATAACGATCAGTATTCAGTAAATGTGAAAAATAATTAAAGGCTGCATTTTTTCATTGGGCCAGACTAACAAAGAATGTAAGGTAATCAAGGGATAATTTTCCTACTTAATTTCTTATCAGAAACTGACGTTGTGGTGACTTGTTAGAATTTTTTTTTTTTTTTTTTTTTTGGTTTGGGTTTTACGGCCCTTTCAAGATTATTTCACTCATATCGAGCCGATCGTTAATCAGAGGTGGGCGAAAACCGGAGTACCCGGAGAAAAACCACCTGACCTTCCGTTGCAGAACTTGGCGTCTCACACGTGGCCCGAGCGAGGCTCGAACCTACGGCGGTGAGAGACCTAATGACTAAGAGTCAGCGCTCTTATCCACTAGGCCACGGAGGCCCGTGGTGACTTGTTAGAATAGGCTCATTTTGGCTATTCTAACAAGTCATCACAACATATGGCTTACTTTCACAAAATTATCCCCATTAAGGTACTCATGCTTAACTGGAGCTACATGTACAGGATGTGGTTTTAACCCATTTTAAACAACAAGAGGACCATGATGGCCCTGGATCGCTCACCTAATCCTTATGGTAGGTAATATAAGGTGGAGTGGAGGGTAAGAGCAATTTTGGCTAACAGTGACTCAAGGAACATTTCAAAAACATTCTAGCTATTTAGTAGCTTAAGTCATTTTCAGTGCTATACATTTTTTTTTTTCTGGTGGCTATCATGTTCAGTGGAAAATTGTCAGAGTGTCACTCATGGAACATTCCTTCAAAATTGTTTTCTTTTTTGAGGAAGAAGTCATTCAAAAGTTCCCTTTGACAATAAAGCGCTGACTTGTATGTCACTATCTGGACACCTTGTGGACATTTAGGGACAGGTCCTCGTGCACCAGACAGAGATGAATGGGCTCAGTCTAACTTACAATGACTCATGGTGACAAGTGGGGAGGGGGGGTATCAATCCCTTTAACAATACAGAGCTGACTTGTATGTCACTATCTGGGCACCTTGTGGACATTGGTGGTCAGTCCTAGTGCACCAGACAGAGATGAATGGGCTCAGTCTGGCTAAATATACCTCATGATGACGAGAGGGGAGGGGGTATCCATCCCTTTGACAATACAGAGCTGAAGAGCTGAAGTGTATGTCACTATCTGGGCACCTTGTGGACATTGAGAGTCAGGTCCAAGTGCACCAGACGGAGATGAACACGCTCAGTCTAACTAACAATGGTGACAAATGGAGTGGGGGCTGGGGGGAAGTTGGTGGCACTTTGTAAAAGGTACCATATTCCTAAAATACCCCTCCTGACCAAGGTATTACCAAAAGAGGACAATTCTGAGCAAGTTTGATGATGATGGATAAAACTGTGGCCTCTAGAGGGTTAACAAGGTTTTTCTATGATTTAACCTACTGACTTACTTTTTGACCCCACATGACCGGGTCACCCATATTCGAACTTTACCAGATATTGTCAATATGATCATTCTGAGCAAGTTTGATGATAATTAGACTAAAATTGTGGTCTCTAGAGTGTTAACAAGGTTTTTCTATGATTTGACCTACTGACCTACTTTTTGACCCGACATGACCCATATTAGAAGTTGACCGAGATATTGTCAGGTTGATCATTCTGAGCAAATTTGAAGATGATTGGACCAAAACTGTGGCCTCTTTAATATAATAGAGTGTTAACAAGGTTTTCCTTTGATTTGACCTGGTTTTTGACCCAACATGACCCAGTACCGAACTTGACCTAGATTTTATAGAGGCAAACATTCTGAGCAAGTTTCATGAAGATTGAAGCAAAACTTAAGCTTCTAGAGGGTGAACAACATAATTGTTTACGACGGACGTACAACGAACAAAGGGTGATCACAAACGCTCACCTTGAGCATGTTGTGCTCAGGTGGGCTAAAACCGGAACCTTCCTCCTAATATAAAGCAGAAAACCATTTCAAAATTTGGGGGACACAGATTGTTATAGATCTTTAAAATAGATGTAGAAAATGGTGTAATATTCTGCAAATAGTGTAGGCCCGATCAGATGCTGCATTATAACTTGATTTTCCTCATTACTCCTCTGTATCTGGACCTGCATTGGCAAAACTTTTCAACTACTATACTGAGACTTTGGACAATGTTCAGCTATTGACCTTGTGAAATGATCTAGGTCTGATCAGTTTGTGCAAGGGCTTTTGGTATCTTTTATGGGTGGAGTAAGTTAATTGTATCAATTCCTGATCTTTGTTTTACTTCTATTTTACAGTATTTCAGGAGAAAACTTTAAACCAACTCTGCATTGTTTTGGGAGAAGGGTCATGGGGCGTAACTGCAAACAATTCATCCTGCTAAATTATGCATTCAGAAACAAACAGCAGAGCATTAAGTCATAAAACTTGTGTCATGCTCAGCATGCAATTGAGCTATCTGCCAAAATGTTTCATGCTCATTTGAGCTGAGCATTTATAAACTAATTGCTACTGGTATTTGTGGAGACATTTTTCATGCTCAAACTGAATAAAGCATGAACAATTAAAACCTTAGTGATATTCTTTTATAGAGAACCTTACAAGTGTTCTTGTATTATTTAATTATTAAAAGAGTTGAGGAAAAGGAATAAAATGTTAGGCTTCGCCGAGCGTTTTATTCCTTTTCCTTAATGTGTTGAATTTACTAATTGAGTTGCGGAAAAGGGATAAAATTTGAGGCTTTGTCCAGCATTTTATCCCTTTCCCTCAATGTGTTTGATAAATTTAATAATACATGAACATGAATGCAAGATTCTATTTATCATATCATTTTATTCACAATAGTCTAACAAACAATTTGTTTGTTTGCTTGATTTGAGGTTACACGTCCCCATCAACACTGTAAAGGTCATTTTGGAGATATTGCTTCCAATTTTGTGGGACTTTTATCCGACATTGAGATGAAATGACATCTAAAGCCCTGTCGCCCAATGAAACCAATAGGGTTTATTAGCATGGACGGTCCGCCTCGCACTGTGGTTCCTGGACAGGCTTAGATTCTAACAAACAAATGTCAACATTCCGCCATTTGTAAATGTGACCTTGTTAAGAATGTTGTGCGTGTAACAGAACGAGGCATATCCAACTAATTTGCATATTTAATCCCCTAATGGATTACCGAATTTAATACATAGCGTTATTGCATTCTCAGACAGACGTCATATGATTTTCGTCATATGATAAAATCTTATCACCTCTTCATAGCATGGTTTTGGATATAACACCTGTTTTACCTGGAAATCAAAAATATATCTAAAGATTATAGAGAAAATTGTCCAGAAATGGTCATTTTTCTATATGACCATTTTTGTTTCATGGATACACAATTGTTAAACTACCGGTAAGACTGTTTCTGCTTTAGATCCCAATAATAGAGTTATAATGAAGAAAACTATGAGGTACCAACCTTGAAACTTTTGCAGGAACACTGAAATTTATGTTCCGGTTGAGATCTGTTCCTTGATGTCTCAAAGAATGCAAAGTGTAAGAATCCCAGTGGATGTTTTGAGTTTGGCTTGCATTTCACAACCATAATGTTTTTAGTGACCCGTTGAACTAATGGGCCAGTAGTCTCTGTGGCTAACAGCCAGATTGCTTGTTTAGTCTCATTGTCAGCTTGAAGTGAGTTTAGAACAGAATTTTTTAGAGTCAATGGCTGGGCCTCATGTGTGTAATTGATAGCAGCTCTGATGTGACAGCAGGCTTCCTGTGCTGGGCCTGCTGTACTGCGACTACAACTTTCCACATAACAACATGCTGCTGAGGCAAGAACATTAGTATCCACAACTGGAGCCGGATTTCCTTCCAGATCCTGAACCAATGGTAGCTGGACAAACCCACGGTAATCTGGACCTCTGTCTCTTAATCGAACTGAAAACACCTGCACTGTGGAGCCTGTGATAATTTTGACAGCCTCAGCACTGTGCCCTTTCTTCTTTTCTTTCTCTTTAAATACAGCATCACAGGCCTTATTCTTACAGCTGATACCTCTAGTTCCATTATAGGTGCCACATTTTGGACATTTCCTCACACCTCGTAATGTTGGTTTACCAAGATCTTCAAACAAGGTCTTCAGCTTGTCTTGTGTGGCCATTTTATTAATTCTGTAATAAGATACATACTAATTCAGTTACACATCTATGTGACATAGTGCACTCTTTTATATTTCTAAAGGTGATTACTTTTTTCTGATGAAAATTTATATTGGAATTCCACTATTAACCCTTTTTGTACCAAATGGAATGTTCCTTCTTATATACATGTATATACAGGGAGTCCATCCCAAAATTAAGGGGTGTCAGGTTGTTTTTTCTTCAAAATTTACATGGAAAATGTCTCAACTCTTCGCAAACAGTGTAGGCCCTGATCAGACGCCACATTCTGTGGCGTCTGAGCTGAGCCTGCACTGTTTGCCACTTACCCCTTTTGGGGTTTCCGGTACCAAATGGGTTAAGACCACCTAAAATTAAAAATTACTGTGCTTAAAAAAATCTTATTAAGAAGGTTTCAGTTATTCTCTCTTTTCGTTTTCTACACACAGTGTCCTGTGGTAAGAAAAACAAAAAAAAACAGGGTTTATAGGTTCTGTTTTCGGCTCAAAAACAGAACCTATAAACCCTGTTTTTTTCTATATAATAATTTGGTTTAGAGGGGTGTTCATTACACAGACATGCTAGCATATTAATATCACAGCTCCAGAAAAGCACCAGAAAGACAACACAATTTAGGCCATATCGTGCCGGTTAGTTTAGCTAAGCACTTTTTTCCAGGACAGACTTATACAATGTGCATATACAGTAAAATTACTATATTAAGACCACCTTTTTAACTGTTCAAAAGTGGTCTTTAAGATCACTTTTGAACAGTCCCAAAGGTGGTCCCTGACCAGAGGACATTGTATGCGGAAAATGTGAAGAAAAAATAACATCACCATTCTAAATGAACTTTTGTGAAATACCCGAACACAACAAAACACCGGAACACATTGGTAATTACCGGAACACACTCATTTTTTTTTTATTTTATATCACTTTAGATTGTAGTTATGACTTTATTGCAGTTGTTTAGTGTGTAGGATGTTGTTACTAACAATTCTGATCTTACAATCATGCAATAAATTTATCTCTGACTGAACTGGTTTTTAAGGTAACCGGGCGCTATAAGCACATAGGGGCTACCCCTAGACCATGTCCAGAATTAGTTTTCCCACTTTCTGGAAGGCTTTCGCATGGAGTTGTTCACTAATTCCGCCTTAGTACCAGCCCCGATAGCTCAGTTGGTAGAGTGTCCGCTCCTGGGAACAGGAGTTCACGGGTTCGATCCCGGGCCGCGACATACCAAAGTCGTTAAAAATGGTACTAGCTGCTCCTCGCTTGGCACTCAGATTTACAGGGTAGAGCTAGGACTGGTCGACCAAGTGTCAGGATAATGTGACTGGGTGTGGTATCATGTAATGTGTCTGGGAAATGATACTTCAGTGAGGCAGCACTATAAAAGTGAGCATTGAGCTCCCTGTCGCAACTAGACACCGTCGTGATATGACTGAAAAATTGTTGAAAGCGACGTTAAACCCGAATTCATACACACACACTCTCGCCTCAGTCACTGTGCAATAAAGGTGAAAGTGGTCTGTAAGTTACCGTGGTTTTTGATGGTCTCCAAATAGTTATGGGCTGTCAATCGCTGCTATGGAACATGGTCAATTCCGACCTGCAAATCGTGTTTCATAGCCAGTGCCCGTCTGGCCATGGTAGAGAAGTAGGGGCAAAGAGGCTAAGTTTTAGTGCTTCTGGGCTGTGAATCGCGGGAGTGGTCATCAGAATACGAATTGTGCTGGTCTGCCAGTGCCCTCTCCTAGGTAAATAGAAGCACTGTAATTTTGAATTTTGAACACCAGGTCGAAATTGGGCATGAAGCAACAGAGAAATCAATGCCAATTTCGGCTGCAAATCGTGATTTCTCTGTTTCCCCCGAGCAAACAAGGTCATGTCGCTCTCTCGTAGGGCCGTGTGATTGGCGTCGGACTGGCTACACATGAAGTAGCCTTGCAATACCCATGGTAAACTGGGTTTTCGGACATGCGGCCCTAAGTTCACAATCTCGGTTTGGTGCAGGTTTAGGAGGGATGCGCCCTCCTAACTAACACTCCCTCCGTCATCGCCGTATCTAGGAATAGCTTTTGGACCTTCCGGGTTCTCTTCTTGTTCAGGGGGGCCACTTCGGTGCGTTTTTCGATGGAGTTGTAGATGTGCTGGTCATAGTACTTTGAGGTAGGTCCCTTGTCAATTAGGAAGATGGGCGTATCTGTTGTCCTGACAGACAGGTCCACGTTGATCGTTTCGTTGGGTCTTTTCAGACAGTGCAATTCTAGGATGGTGGAGGGGGAGGTCGGAAGTAGCTGCCACTCAGGCTCTGCACAGGTGATATTTCTCATGCCATGGTTGTTGTGGGTTGGGTGGCAGCTTCTCGAAGTCTTTTTCTTCCGATGTCCAGATTCTTCCTCTTCTAGTGGGTTGGGCTGGTGATGAGCGTTGTTGTGCTTTAGGCGGGGGTGGTCTCACTGTGGGTGATGGAAGGGTGGGTGTGGGCTGTGGACTTTCTTCGGGCTGGGGATGAGCTGGTGCTGGCGATGACGGCATTGGTGGGAGAGTCGGTTTCTGTATCGTTGGCGCTGGCTGTTGTTTGCGGCCTCTGCTTCCTGGTGATGGTCGCAGTGGTTGTGTAGACTGTCTTGACAGCTGGAGGCGGGGATAACATCAAACGGGATTATATGGTGATGCGTATCCTACGTCAGGGATAGCATCATGCGCATTTTAAAAGACTCGGGGATGATGCCTGTCACTGTGAGGATAGCATCAGACAGGACTGTATTGAACTTTTTCAATGCAATGACTCCTTTTCGTATAAAAAAAGTCCTTTTCGCATTTTAGAGTAAGTACTCCTTTTCGCATTTTAGGGTAACCCAAAAATTATTGCCAAAAATAACAAGAGTTGTCAGAAGACAACATAGCTCGCCTTTGGGGGCCTAAGATGGATGAGGGCAAGTTATCAAAAAAAAATTCTTCTGTAAAACAGCCCAATAGACTGCAGCAAATGAAAGAGAACCAAAATGTACCCCTAATCATCCTGTTTTCAAGCCTTTCTACTGGAAAAAAAAACTAGCATGAAATGTCATCATACCTAATATTTGTGTGAAGTTATATTAAAATCCATCAATAAATCTGGACACTAGAGCAATGATCAAGTTTTTCTAAAAAATAGCCATAGTGACCTTGACCTTCGATCCCTGACCCGAAAAGTCAAAGTCACTCAAGATATCATCATACCAAACATTTGTGTCAAGGTATATTAAAATCCATCAATAAATGAAGGCGCAAGAGCGATTACAAAGTTTTTCTAAAAATAGCCACAGTGACCTTGACCTTCAGCCCCAGACCCTGAAAGTCGAACTCGCTCAAGATATCATCATTGCCAACATTTTTGTGAAGTTATATTAAAATCCATCCATAAATGTAGGCACTAGAGCGATCACAAAGTTTTTATAAAAATAGCCACAGTGACCTTGACCTTGAGCCCCAGACCCCGCTATGAAATGTCATCATACCTAATATTTGTGTGAAGTTATATTAAAATCCATCAATAAATCTGGACACTAGAGCAATGATCAAGTTTTTCTAAAAAATAGCCATAGTGACCTTGACCTTCGATCCCTGACCCGAAAAGTCAAAGTCACTCAAGATATCATCATACCAAACATTTGTGTCAAGGTATATTAAAATCCATCAATAAATGAAGGCGCAAGAGCGATTACAAAGTTTTTCTAAAAATAGCCACAGTGACCTTGACCTTCAGCCCCAGACCCTGAAAGTCGAACTCGCTCAAGATATCATCATTGCCAACATTTTTGTGAAGTTATATTAAAATCCATCCATAAATGTAGGTACTAGAGCGATCACAAAGTTTTTTCTAAAAATAGCCACAGTGACCTTGAACTTCAGCCATGGAACCTGAAAGTCGAACTTGCTAGAGATATCATCATACCCAACATTTGAGTGAAGTTATATTAAAATCCATCAATAAATTAAGGTGCAAGAACGATGACAATGTTTTTCTAAAAATAGAAACAGTGACCTTGACCCCGTGACCCTGAAAGTAGTGACCTTGACCGTAAGCCCCGGACCCTGAAAGTCAAAGTCACTCGAGATATCATTATACCCAACATTTGGGTGAAGTTATATTAAAATCCATCAATAAATGAAGGCGCTAGAGCGATGACAATGTTTTTCTAAAAATAGCCACAGTGACCTTGACCTTGAGCCCCAGACCCCGCTATGTTTTTAAAAAGAAAAAAAAAAAGAAAAAAGAAAAGAAAAAAAAAAAAAAAAAAAAACCTTCCTCCCCCAGGATTTGAACTCACGCAGCTTGCAGGTAAACTTTAACACAGAGAAGTAAGGGAGGTAATACAGAGGAAAATATTAACTTCTCAAAAAGTCCAATTTAAGCCAAAAAACCTGTAAAATGAAGTACAATGATAATGTTAATATTTTTTTTTTTAACAATTATTAATTATATATTCAAAATAAAGTTGTAAAACATAACATATAAGAGCTTGCAGGTAAACTTTAACCAAATGCGGACGCCGACGCCGACGCTGACGCCGACGCCGACGCTGACGCCGGACGCCCGGGGGTATGGCAATAGCTCCCCCTTACTTTCGTAAGGCGAGCTAAAAATTGGATTCATTCCCTATATTTTTAATTGTCCGTTCCGATATTTTGGCTTTGTTCCGGTATTTTGGTTTCGTTTTGGTAATTACCATTACCCTACTATTACTGCTTAATATTGGTAGCGAGCCATTGGAAGCAACATCTCCAAAATGACCTATAGAGGCAGATTTCACGGGTGCTAGTGTTACATGGACGGAAAATGTAATTTCATGTCCCACTGATTTTAGAAAAATAAACTTCTCATTTTCTGGATTTTTTCTGATGGAACATTGAAACTGAACAAATGCCTCGTTCGAATAAAGGAAAAGTAATGTTTTGTGTTCCGTTGCATCAGGATGGAGTTTCCAGTATGATCCGATCGACACTTTGAGAATGGCTTCAATAAAATCCTTTAATTTATGCATTTTAAAGAGAACAACAAATGCGATCGTTACAGTATGAAATCGTTACGAACCAGGACCGAAAATTTTAATGGCTAATTTCAAGACCAAAACACATGCTCTTTTTTTCCTCAGTCGTAATACTCTTACCGTTACTGGGTCACCATTTTGGAATGCGTGCGCTTTATGGGTAATTTCGCGCGGTTTTCCGACAATCCCAGTAAATTTCCATGCAATCGTTACGGCAATTGAAGACAGAAAAAAAATTCTGTAACGTTCATAACGCTAGCATGGAAAAAAACCACCCACATATCCGCAGATATCTGTATTATTATGACTTTTGAATTAGACACTGCACTTTCTTTTATCAAGCTTACACTGTTTACGTCCCAATTCTGTCATCCTTTCACAAAGCAAAGCAAATAATAGGACCATAGTGTTTGCAAACGTTATGCGTAAGACAATGGACAGAAAATTGTAGCCCCGACCATCTTGGACCAAAAAATGAAATTTCGGGAAAATAAATAAATGAAAGAGAATGAAAACACAGTGTTTGTCATTTCAAATTTATGTTTTCATAAATCCTAAAGAAATCGATCTTTTTTACAAATCTGCATTATCTCCACATCAGTTATAAAAAGGGTACCTAATTTAGGTGGGAGTTAATTCTGTCCAATTTTGGGCTCGTCTACTACATAAAACAACAAAACTCAAGGACACAAAATGGAACATTCAATTAATTTTTTTTTTATAATTTAATATATTAAGCAAAGAATTATATTTTCACAAAACAAAAGTGAAAAAAAATAGTAAAATATAAAGAAAATGCATTTTTATGCTTTCCGTCTTAGTAACACTAGCATTTTTTAAAACTCGTGAAATCTGCCTAGAGTGTTGACCGGAGAAGTTAAATCTTAAATCAAACAAATCCACCTTTACCCAAACAAAAACAATTGTTGTTGTTGTTAAGTAGTAGGTTTCCGCCATTGACTTGTCGGCGAACCGTCGTGGTCGACGTCACAAGGGGCACGTTCAGATTTCTTTACAGATGCGGGCTGCTGGAACTGACTCAGAACCAAGAGAGTTTAAACCAGAGACCGCGAGACCCCATTGCCCTTCGAATACTGATATGAGTTTTATGCGTTTATAATGTATCTGCATGATCTATCAGTTCTCTGCTATGGAGTTCAACTACGCAAATGTCTTGGTAACTTTTGATAACTTTTGACGGATCAAGGATTAGACGCACCAGCAACTCTGGAGACGACGTGTCAATAGAGAGTCTTTGACACACCTCACTGACTTGGCCGAGAAACTTTACTCTGTCGTCCGTATATGCATTGCACTCTGCCAACAGATGCTGACGGGTTTCGGGGGCACTTCTGCATAGTTTACACGTAGGGTCGACCGTATGTTGGTTGAAGACTGCTTTATTACTTTGCAGGGTATATGTGCCGGTAAGTAGGCGACACTTCACCTGTGCTCTACGGCTGTCATAAATGTTTTCTCTAACCGTCGTCCAAACAGGATGTGGTTCTCCAACCGCGACACTGTCAGAGTTGATGAATTTCAGGGTTGATTTTTGTTGTATATCCTTTTTCCACGCATCCTCCACATGACTGTTAATTACGGAGTTGACTGTTGATTTCCATTTGGATTTGGTAGGTGGGTTTTCCATTAAGACCGCAGGAGGGTGGAGGTTGTACAGAGCGAGTAGTTTCCGAATCCGATTAAACCAAGAACTTTCTGAAGGAGCCTTCATTGCAAGCTGCCGCAAACATATCTCCCTTTCAATTCCATCACTTGAAAGCCATCGCCAAAACAGTCCCAACATGTTCTAATGGATAACAGCCTCGACTGGAAGAATGCCTAGCAGAGCTAGAGTCACTGATGAAGGTGTCCTGTCTGGTAGATGCTGGATCTGCCTGAGAGATTTCCTTTGATACTGTTCAAGTTGTTCAATGTCACGCTGTCTAAGGTCCAAGACCTCAAGACCGTACAGCATTCTGGGTATGACATATGTTGACCACAGCTTTCCATTCACACTCTGTTTCAGACCATTTAGGCTATGGAACCCTGCATCCATGAGGGAGTATGCTGTTCTCCTATTGATCTTTTCTTGTGTATTAAGTTTCAAGTTGGTATCTCTATTAATTCCGAGATGTTTTGTTTGTGTTTCCTGTTGTACTTCCGCTCCTCCCATTGTGTATGTCACATCTGATTCCTTTGGCCCATATGGATAGGTCAATACACAGCTTTTGGTTGGGTGTATACCATATCTGTTTCTTCCTGCATAACTATGTCCACGTCCTAACATGCATTGCATCTCCACCTGCGAGTGGGTAAGAATGGCGAGGTCATCTGCAACTGTTACGTGTGGGATTCGAATATATCCAATCAACGCTCCAGTAAACCTGTTTTCTATTTCTAGCAATAGCGGATTATTGTATCTCTTATAGTGGGAGGTGGAGAGCACTCCTCCCTGTCGTACTCCTTGACGAATGTTAATAGGACTTGACAATTCCCACAGAACAGCACTGGACTGATAAGACATGCTTTATGAAGCAGTGCCAAATTTATTAAATTAAAAATGTTTCTGTGAAATATACCAGAAAAAATTTATATGAAAAGAAAGATATTGAAACAAGGATTATGGATATATAAATTTCATTATGAAAAAATGATGTGTTTATAAAATAATTTGGATATATTGGATTAGTTCTTTGTTCAGCACTGGGACCCCTGTGGATACACATTGTGGTGTAGTAGTTATCTGATATCATGGCAGACAACTCCCAGAACTCCAGTATTTTAACTGATTCTATCAACTCAACTGTCTATAAGCTTCCCATTTTTGATAACTCTTCAAACCCCTGTGAGAGGAATGAATCATCAACAGTGTCAACTTCCTCTTCACATGACAGTTCAGCTGTATTTGAAAATTCAAACAGCCTTGTTTTACAAGATGACTGGTCAGGAACCTCAAAAAGTGACCTAGAAATGGAAGTAACTGATCCTCTTGATGGAATTTTTTATCATCTCATGCCCTCACAGGAGAACACATCAATATTGTTCTTTAACAGAGCACTTTTTAGCAGTCTTTTGTCTGTGCTCAGCAAGCAGTTTAAATTTCCACCTGAGGAGACCCAGACCTTCACTGTAAAAACACATGTGAATAAGGAGCAGTGTTATCTGTATGTAGATAAAAGGATAATGTCAATACGTGCTAGTGGACCAGGACATCTGCTTTGGAAGGAGAACAATTTCAAAAAATTGTCTGCAAACTTGTACAAAAGTTTTGTCAAGGAGACAAATTCAGTGTTGAGCTCAAGCAACACAACAGGTAATCTAAACAATGGAAGCTTATCAGCATCACAGATATCAACACAGCCAAATCTGTCTGGGAGCAATTACACAAGAAGCACCATTGAAGAAACTCAAATTGAGCCCCCTACAGAGCCAGTAGTAGAACAGCCTGGGCAGGTAGATACAACTAACCTACAAGTCACACCCGTGATACATCATATAACAACTTTGATGGACATGATTCATAAACTACAAAGTCAGATTTCTATACTGTCACAACAAGTGAACAAGCTTGTTGAACAAGCTGCTAATGAGAGCCAGTACATGACTGTGGACCAGACCTATTCTAACCCCTCAACTCAGTCTCTGGATGAAGGGCCGTCTCAGCCAGTTATCCCAGAGAGCAGACGTAAATGTGCAGATAGCCAGAAAGGAACAGCACACTTCAATAATGTGGAAGGACATGTTGGGGAGCCTGAATCCCTTCAAACAACGACTATGGAAGGTCTCCCAAATCCTGATGTCCAAATACCAGACCTCCAAACAAGTTTATACAGTGAGGCATTACAGAGAACATCAACTCCCAGGACACCCCAGAGGCTACCCCCTGTTCCCAGAAGGTCACAACAGCGACGAAATCCCAAACCGAGGCCTCCAATTTCACAAAGACCTGATTCTGCTAAACAAGTTCTTCTCATAGGAGACTCAATAATTTCTTCTGTCAATCCAAGAGGACTGAAACAGAATGTTTTTAAGAATGGAATCTCTGGAGGTACTATTTTTCAAGTTAATAATCAGATAAAAATGTTTGACTTGAAGCAATTCTCAGAGGTAATAATTTATGTTGGTGGCAATGATGCTGCTGATGGATCAGACCCAGAGTTGTTCGAAGAAAAATACGACCAACTCATCCAATACATAAAAAGTGCTAATGACCTGTGTACAATATTTATCTGCAACATCTGCCCACGAGGAGACACCAGCAATACAGAAATGGATGACTTGATAAAATCCCTCACAGAACAACACAAAATAGTCTTGATTGATGTTGATAGGGCATTTCATGATAGCCACAAGAACATCATTGAGAGGTATTTTGCTGCAGATCTTATTCATCTGACATCTTCAGGCACGAAGCGCCTATTAAACGCTATAAATAATGAAATAGCTATTGTGCAAAACTACGAAAACTGTGTATTTACAGGCCACCAACAGAGAAGAATGAGAAGAACCCAATTTAATCAGTCTGATAAGAATAGCAGAAATGTACGACAAAGAAATAGAAGGAATCGCAACAATCAGCAGAAAAACTCGAACTGTTGTTACAAGTGTGGTGAGAGTAACCATGATACCATCAGTTGCAAACATAAAGAACAGCTGAAATGCCATCATTGTGGTTACATGGGACATAAATCAAGTTGTTGCCTTCAGAAGTAGGAAATAGGCCACGGTGCCACATCAACTCCAGCAGATTTCAGATAAAATATTTCCAATAAATTCTCTTATCTTAGCTCAATATGACTTGTGCTGAATGTGATCAAAGTTCATGTATATGTGACAGAAACAGTCAATGCAATAAGACTGCAAAAAACTTGGTAAGGCAGAATGATGAAAACATACTGAACTCAAAATTTATTTCTTTTTCCAAGTCAGTAAATATGGTAGAATCTGCTGAGGAGAATTTCAATGTTTACAATGAGTTCATGAGGTCCTCAAGTCCTGAATTGTCTACATGCAATAATCTGATTAGTGATACTTCATTAGCAAGTTATTCTTCCCTCTCAAGTGCAGCTATCTCTGTTGATAACAGTCAGGGTCCTGCTGAGCATGAGAGGTCTCATACTGCCAGGTCATTATCTTCAGGTAATGATCTGAGCTCTATGTATATTACTGAACAGTCTGATCAAACATTTATAACTCTGCATGATAATAGACATTGTCAATCTACATCAAGTTACCTTCTAGATTTAGGTCTCAGATGCAAAGGTTTTAGAATGGGGCACTTAAACATACAAGGAATTAACAATAAAATTGACCAGGTTCGTCTTTTACTTGAGTCTGACAAAAACCAAATTCATGTGCTAGGCTTGAGTGAGACTAAACTGAACACCATACACCCCGACTCTGCCTTTGAAATTAATGGGTTTCAAACACCCCATAGAAGGGACAGAAAAATCAATTCTGGGGGTGGTCTCTTTGTTTATGTGAAAGATGGTGTATGTGCCAGCCGAAGATCCGATCTTGAACATAAAAATCTAGAATGTGTTTGGATAGAAATAAAACCAGTAAAAAGCAAACCGTTTTTAATAGGAAATATATATAGGCCTCCGAACTCGACCATTCAGTGGAACGAAATCTTTGAAAACTGCATTGAAAATGTATTAAGGGAAGATAAGGAAATATACTTGATGGGAGATATCAACAGGGATCTATTAAATAATCAAATTAGAAATACATGGACTGACTATATGGCACCTTTTGGTCTAAAGCAATTAGTCTGTGAAGCTACCAGAGTAGCAGGTAATTCAATAACCCTTTTAGATCATATTTATTCAAATTGTCCTGAAAATGTGAATTCTATAGATATCCCAAAAATTGGACTTAGTGATCATTTTCCTATATTCTTCACAAGAAAAATGCATGTTAAGCCCCCTAAAACAATTCATTACACAATATCATACAGAAGTTATAAAGATTTTGATGAAGGCAAGTTTATTGAGGATCTTCAAGCAGTTCCATGGAATACCATATAACTGTTTGACGATACAGATGATATTATGGAAGCATGGCTTGATCTATTCTTGCAGGTAGTTGATAAGCATGTGCCAATAAAACAGCACAGGGTTAAACATAAAAACCAGCCACTGTGGATGTCACCAGAAATTTTAGAGGCAATGAAATGCAGAGATAGGCATAAATCACTTGGTAATGAAGAAGAATATAAGGTCTGGAGAAATAAAGTTACTAAAATGATTCAAAATTCTAAAAAGTTACAGTATCAAACATTTATTGAGAACAATAAAAGCAATCCAGGCAGCATCTATAAACTATTTCAGGAGGTAGGGGCAGGTAAACATCATAAGAAGCAATGTAATATAGGTTCATTAAAAGTTGGGGACACACTTGTAGAGGATTCTACAAAAATATCCAATGAATTTAACAACTTTTTTGTTAATATTCAATATGGACCATTACACACATCCATAAAGGCCACAAAACGACAGGCTTAACCCTTTAAGCGCCAAGGAAAATTGTAGAGCAGATGACAATCTTTTTTATCCATGTTCAGCATTTTGCGAAGAAGTTTCTACAACTGGCTCAGGTTTTAAGATTTTGGCACAAAAAAAAATAGATTGGCGAAAGTAATGGCGAAAGAAAAAAAAATCCTAGCGCGAACCCTGCATTATTGCCTCGAAGTTGAAAGAGCCCGTAACAAATTCAGACCATCAAAAACTGAAAGAGTTCTGTCAAGCAAAGCTTCCAGCTGATGCAAAATTTGTTATTCCACCAATGCAAACAGAAAAGGTTTTGAAATTCCTCTCCAATATTGACATCAGTAAAGCTACTGGTACAGACTTGATTGGGCCACGTCTGTTGAAACTTGGTGCCCCTTACATAGCTGAAGAAATAACTTATATATGCAACCACAGTATCACTAGCGGTGTTTTTCCAAGCAAATGGAAGGTAGCAAAGATTACTCCCCTTTATAAAAATGGTCCATGTGAAGAAGTTAATAATTATCGACCAATATCAATCTTACCAGTCTTATCCAAAGTTCTTGAGAAACATGTTCATGAAAGCCTATCTGACTATTTGCTTGAATATAACTTACTGCACAAAACTCAGTCTGGGTTCCGAGCACAGCATTCCTGTGAAACTGCTCTTGTCAATATGATTGATCTATGGGACAATGGCAAAATAGTTGGTGTAGTACTAGTTGATTTTAAGAAAGCCTTTGATCTTGTAGATCATAACATTCTCCTTAATAAACTCAAAATATATGGTATAAAGGATGAAACTTTATTGTGGTTTGATACTTATCTTACAAAAAGAAAGCAGCAGGTCGCAATTAATAATTACAAATCAGATTTCAAGTACATTTCATATGGAGTCCCTCAAGGATCTATTTTAGGGCCACTTCTATTTCTGCTTTTCATAAACGATCTACCTTCATATACCAAGGAAGTCTTTTCTGATCTTTATGCTGACGATACAACTTTGTACGATGTTCAGAATTCTATACAAAAAAATGAAAACAATCTTCAATCTGCACTGAATAATTTACATTTATGGTGTAAATGCAATGGTATGATCCTGAATTCATCAAAAACAAAAGTCATGCTAGTAACAACAAACCAGAAAAGACAACGGCTCACTAATGATAATCTCAATCTTAACTTCAATAATGAATCCCTAAATATGATTTCAAATGACAAAATCTTAGGTGTTTTTGTTGACAACAATCTGACATGGTCTGATCACATTAAGTATCTAACCAAAAAAATTGTTTCAAGTATTTGGCTTCTATCCAAAATAAAATGTTTCTTATCTCAAGCTCACAGAGTTCAGTTTTATAAGTCATATATCCAACCCCACATTGATTTTTGTAACATTGTATGGGGAAGTTCTTCCGAGGCCAACAAAATGAAGATATATAAACTGCAAAAACGTGCATGTAAGGTTATTCTAGACTACAATGTTGATAACTCAAATGAAGCCATGAACTGCCTTAAGATTTTGTCTGTTTATGATAGACTTTATCTAAGAAAAGCCAAATTTATGTTTTAAGTCTATAATAATCTGGCTCCGAAATATATATCTGAGAACTTTAAACTACGAATTAATATGAACACAAGTATGCAGCTGAGATCATCTTCTGCTGGATGTTTTGTCCCACCCAAGCCTAAGACAGAATACTACAAGCATAGCATGCAATACTCTGGATGTTTGGTATGGAATAGCCTACCAGAAGAAGTTAAAAAAGCCCAGAGTCTAGACACCTTCCATAACAGATGTTTAAGATGGTTAGTGAATTAAGACTAATGGAGTATTCAGAATTAGTTCCCAATATATTTAATGTAAAAGAATGGTGTTAATTGCCTTTTCGCTTCTTTTAAATTATTTTTTTTTTATTTTTTATTCTTTTGTTTGTGTTAATATTATATATATGTATGTATTATATGTAATTACAATTATTTTTTTACTTTTTATGTCAGTTTGTGTATAATATATAAATACTGAGGGCCTCATGGAAGATTAACTATTACATGTTTTTAATATATGTATGTGTTAAATGTTGTAACCCTCTTTAAATAAAGTCTTTACTTACTTACTTACTTACTTACAAATTTGCTTCCCATTTCACCACTGAAGTAAGGTCGGTGTACATGTCATGAAGGAGGAGCCAGTCATCACCTTTGATTCCGTCAACAAACAGCTTATGTAGCAGGATACAGTGGTCCACCACATCGAATGCCTTCTGGGCATCAAGGGTGGCCAAGATGAGAGGTTTTTTCATATTCTTTGCTTCGGATATACACTCTGATAGGATGAGTGCAGCGTCGATCGATGACGAGCCGGATGTAAAACCTTTTTGAAGGGCAGATTGTGACTTCTCCAGGTGAGAGTTATGCCTTTTGTTGAGTATATGCTCCACAACCTTCAGCAAAATTGAAGTGACAGTGATCCCTCTGTAGTTAGCAGGGTTCGTCTTCTCCCCTTTTTTGAAAATTGGGGTAATACATCCACTCTTGAGAACAGAGGGAACCCTCTTCACTGCAAAGATGTAGTTCACAAGGTCCAGCAGATAATTCTCAACTGGGAGACCTCCATACTTCAGGTGTTCGCTGGTTAGATCCATATAGTCCGCAGCTTTGTTTGATTTCAGACGATGGATAGCATGATGTACTTCGTCCAGAGATGCTGGGGGGATGTTCTGGTTCATCTTCGAACATATATTCAAGATATGTTCCGTGTCTTGGGTGTAGGTGTCTTTTGCTTCTTCATCAAAATTCTCATTATTACTGGGAGTTGCAAGGTTTTGAAAGTAGATCGCCCAGCCTTCACAGATATCCTCTGAGGTATCCAGAGCCTTGTTGTCGACAGTCAGATATGGAAGAGCGGAATCCTGGGTTTTTCTTTGTTGCTTGATTAAACGGAAGAACTCTTTGTCATTTCCTGAAGATGCCATTATACGCTCAGAATTCTCTACTCTCCGCTTGGCTTCAGTCTTTCTTTGAGTCTTCCGAAGAAGGCTTTTACGCCTTTTCATCTGGATTGAGAATGGGTGGCTGTTGTCCTCTGGGGCTCCTGCTGTTTTCCATTCCCACCAGGCTCTTTTACAGTTCTTTACTGCGTCGGAGATCTCCTCATTCCAGACTCTGTTCTTTATTGCACACACCTTTCTCAACTCTTTATGTCCAGGGATACTGGCTTTAACAGCACTCCTCAGGGTGGATGACAGGTGTCCCAACGACAGCACAAAATCAAAGTCTGTCTGCGGTAAGTTGAAGGGGTGTAACCATTGTGATACGTAAGTACTGTATAACGGAATGTCACATTTATCCCACCTTGGTTTCACCTTCATCTCAATAGATTTGGAGCTGACAAGTTTGGTCTTTATCCTCATGGTCGCCGTAACTGGGATATGATCTGAGGTATTTATATCTGTATGTGCCTCTACCCGCATGTTTCTGATGTACTGTCGAGTGTTGGCACTAAACAGGATATAGTCAATTTCTGCAGTGTCCTTTCCGTTGACATGGGTGAAGGTGGGCTGTCCTTTCTGTAAAGATTGTAGTTCATGTTGTTCACAGAATATTTTTAGTTTAGCGTCTTGAGAATTGTTTCGTCTAGTCGCTAGACAGGCGTTCATATCCCCAAGGAGGAGCAATAGATGTGTCGACCTGTACTTATTGATGATTTCCTGGATCTCATGCAGGATTTGGTCATACAGGTCTGCACTTCCAGTGTTTCTGCTAGGCATGTACACATTTATAATGCAGAGGGGAGGATCCGACAAAACCTCGGCGACGACAACTCTATTGCCACCATCCAGACATCTCCTTAGCTTGAGGTCAATGTTGTTACGGTATAGCGTTGCTACCCCTCCGTACCCTCTTGGTTTCTGTATTGGGGGAAGTGGGTCGTCGTCATCAACTGCCTTACCGAATCCATCATAAGACTTGTGTAGGGTACTTAACTCTTTTAATTGAAAGTTAAAAAGCCACGTTTCTTGTAGACATACAATATCGGAGGTTCGGAGAAGTTTGAGAAGATACTGTTTGTTTGTGTCAATGTTTTTTACGTTGAACGTTGAAATCTTTAGAAGCTTTTCCTCTTTCTGCATGTCTGGTGGGAGGCACGGCCCGTGCATAAAAAATGATGATCATTTGAACCACTGGTGTTTTCAGGGAGAGTCTTGCTTGTAGAAATTTGTACTGTAACTGAAGGGGACGATGGTGTCTGCGATGTCAAAGACCCATCACATTGCTGGGTTCCGTCAGCTGTATCCGTTTGGGGATGAATATGCCTTAGACTCACTTGGGATGCTCTATCATCAGGGGACTCTTGACTGGCATCTTTTCCCGAGATTAGCTCATCTCTAGATTTAACTGTATTCTGTTCTCCTGCAGCGTTGTACGATGTTTGGGATGAAATACTCGTCCAGTTCTCTCGTACGGAATTATGCTCCTTGTCCTGTTCCTTGAGTGGTGTGGATGATTCCCCATTATCTGCATCTGGGGTGCTGTCCCTTGATGTGTCTACAGCTTCAGCATTTTGATCCTGCTGTTCAGCCAGGGGGCTTGGGGAGGTTGTATTGGGCTGGTGACCATGACCACTGCTTCCACCTATATCATGCATATCTCGGGGTGCATGTCGCTCAGTTGCCTGGGTCTGTTCCTCAGGGGACTGTTGAGTGTGGGTAACAGTATGGTGCCCCAAGGTGCGATCTCTCCTATTGTTAGCTACATTTGCCGGATTAGTCCTATGACCGTGTAATGGCCCATGTGGCCTGAAAGCTGGAATCCCCTGCGGATGAAGGTGCTGGAGCGGTACCCCTGTTGCATTGGGGAAATATGGCTGCACGAAAGGGACTGGTCTCGGCGGGTAGGCTGGAGCCAATGGATTCTGTATGCCATACGGAGGCACTGTATGCAGCGCCCAAGGGGGAGTTGGGGTAAACTGTTGGAAATTAGGGATCATTGAGACATATGGCGTTGGTGGCACAGAGTGTAGGACACCATAAGCTTGGTCGATATATGTTGCCTGTTGTGGTTGGAAAAAGTTCCCTATTGCTGGGTCCATACGACGGTACTGAGACAACGATGCTTCGATAGTCTGGAGTCTTAGTCTGGTCATTTCATTTTCAAGAATGTTTAGCCTGTCCCTGACAAATGATTTCTCATCCGTAACGGCATGCTGGCAATCACAACTGCGCTGGCACTCAGTCTTGTTTTGCTTTGGACGAGCAACATTCTGGGTACCTTCATCATCATGTGATGAGGGTGGATCACTTCTGTAATTCAGCTGTAATTCATTCTTCAGAATGTCGCTGGAGTTTTTAAGATCAAGGACTTGACGTTCTAGATTCCCTATCAATGTTTGAGCCAGCCTCAGCTGGTCAGCACTATCACTTAACTCTGTGTTCTTCTTCACTCGCCTCTGTTTAGTATTTTTGGAAGCTGCATAACTAGGGAGGTCCGCCTTGCCATTGTCTGTGTGGAGTGATCTATTATCTGTGCTAGGTGCAGCCAAAGCCAGACCCGGGAGGTTCATGGAGGCACTGGCCTGAGACGCTGTGGCAGTCGATTTCTTTGATGAAATAGGCATGGTTGTCACTATCGAGGATACTGTTGTCGAAACTGTTGCTTGTACAGTTGGACTATTACGAGTGGCAGTAGTCTGTCTTCGAATACTTTCTGTAGGACTCCCATTCATGTCACTGGACTGAATAGGAAGCAGGGGTATTGTCGGGCCCGCTACCTGTATAGCTGAGTTGCTGTGAGTGGTAGTAGTCTGTCTTCGGATTTCTAGTGTGGGACTCTTATTCATGTCCCTGGACTTAATAGGAAGCAGGGGTGTTGGGGTATTCTCATCTTGTAAAATGGTTTGAGATTCCTGTGCCTGTTCTAGCTCAGAGTCAATATCCACATCCCCTAGACTTTCATCACTGCGTGTGGCGTCACGCATGGAGGGATCCGTAACCAATTCTGCTTCATGCTGATGCCTACAAGTTGAACAATAGTATTGTCGCTGTGCTTCAAGGATCATTATATCAGCTTCAGTTAAATTTTCACACTCATAGTGGTACCAAGAACCACACAAATCACATGCCACACCATCAGCTACCCTCTCTTTGCAGAGTGGACAGTACCATAGGGCGTCGTCCAGGTCATCCTCACTGGATCCTCGAGCCACCGGGTGCTTTCCGTGGAGGAGAGAAGAATTCTTGTCAGAATTCATGTCTGTTAAGGCTTTTTCAGCTTTCTTTCTCTTAGGAGCCAATCTGTCAGAGGAGTGTTAGGTGTCATTCTCCTTAGCTGGGCCTTGACAGCTTCCTGAAGGACTCTGTCCAAGGATTCAACTATGTTCAGACTCATAATTCTGTCTACAATCTTGCTATGGTTTGTACGGAACATCTCCATGTTTTTACCGTTGGCCATTAGTCGGCTGGTCGTGTGATACAGATTTATAACAAACTTCAAGTGGCCACAACCCCTCTGGGTTTTCTGGTGTACCTTTATCTGTGTTTCCACAACTGCATTCTCAGCATCCAGTATTGGCTTAAACAAAACTATTACATTAGAGTCCTCTGGAATATTGTCATAGAACCGGATTGTCTCGGACCTGTACAGTTCAAACATTCCGCTTGTCATATCGTATATATAGTTTTGGTCTTTCTGGGTGAATGTGATCTTAATGTGGTTAACACTAGATAATAGCTTCTTTTCCAGAGCACGCTTTCTATCAAGAATGTAGCTTTTATGTTCGGATTGTATCCAGTCAGCCACTTGCGGGGCAACAGCCTGGCGCTTGTCATCAAGTCTTTTACTTTTACGTACCAGCTGGTCCATTTCGAGTTCTGTACACACCCAAATATGCCAATACGCGATGTGAATGTTCTGTAGAGGAGAGATAAATGATGCAAATTGGGAGCAGAGTCCAAAAGGTGCAGGGGTCTCTTTCAGGGATTAAAACAATACGAATTCTGGCTGTGGTTGATGATATACTGTAGTTAGTACTGAGATAATGAGCTATAAGAGTCTTTCTTGAGACGCCAAGATTTTTAAAATGTTAAAACACACGGAAAGAAGTCAACTATTTAAAATTCAACATAAAATCTTTAAGATAAATTGATAACAGTTCTTAAGTTGTAATTAAAACACTCTTATGCTTATGCTGAGATCCACAGAGCATAAAACATCTTCAGTTTAAAAGTTAATAATGGCGATATTTATTTGGATGTTCAAATTTCATAAAAGTTCTGGACTTTTAAGAACAGAAATATCAATGCTAAGAGTGATTACACAGTTCTGTTGTTTGTCATCAGCACTTCATAATGATAAAATGGATTCTGGTTAATTATCTTCAAAACGGATAGATATTGGCAACACCAGTGTGGACTTTCAATTCAGGTATAGATAATCATGTTAATCTGTTCAATTGCCTTCAAGGCTTACACCGCAAAAATGCTCATAGCCGGTATAAACTACAGATTGAATATCGTAAGGATTATCTAGACTTTCAAGCCAAATAGAAATGTCTTGCTAACACTATGGGTGTTCTTCAGGATGATTAAAATATTCAGGACCATTAAAAGTTCATGTTTGGCAGAGGTTTGTGAAATTAAGATTCATTCATAAAAACACTTTTGCTATAAAATACAGTTAAGAGCATTTTCTCATTCTGTATACAACCTCCTCTTTGTTAACTTTTCTTCAAACGGTTCAGAGGGTGGGTGGGGTAAAGTTTTTCCGGAATATTGAAAAAGACGGCAAGTTCGGACCTTTCGAGGATATACTGATGTTGGGTGAATTGCTTATTTGTGTTGATTTCACCTAGTATTTCTTCAGGGGAACGGGGTCTCGTCGAGTTTCCGTGGTGGAAATTTCGCAAATTCAAGATGGCGGCTGGATTACGGATGCGATGCGCCACAGGAATTCCTTCTTATTTCCGCAAATTCCGATTCTTGTCAGCTCCAGCAAGGAGCAACCCTCACCAACTTATTTACAATGTATATACAGCACTAAAGTTCAATATTATATAACTATTTAAAACATTAAAATTTTAAAATATTTGTCCCTCTGCCACGAAACACGTCTATCCGCCTCAAATACGGGTCTTTTTTTTTTTTTCTCACAATATCTTTTGGGCCAATAATATAATAAAAATATTAAGGGCCGAGTTGTCCCGGAATTGACTGATTGCAGTATAAATAGAAAGAAAGAAAGGTTAATTCACAGTCTGAGTCGGGGCAACAGGGCTCGAGATGTCATTTCATCTCAATGTGGAATCGAGACAATTCATCGACAAGACAATTCATCGACACGGTTTTTGGAGACAATTCATCGACACAGTTGAAGACAACTCATCGACACTTTTTGAAGACAATTCATCGACACATTATTATGTTGAAATAATACACAAGCTGATAAAATGAAGACAATGTTTTGAAAATAAAATTATCTATTATCACGTTTATGATCAAAATTACGAATTTAAAAATTAATTATTTCAATATTTTGGTTGATTGACCAATTTAACCGCAACAGTTTGCTTCGTCTGATTTGATGTCGCAAAACAGTGACTGTCGGGGAGCTGTCTCAAAGTAACTGTAGCATTTAGGCTGCTGATTGCTATGTAGTGGCAGTATTGATAGTGCGACCACTGGAGTTGAAGGATAATTTAGCCTCGAGATTTGTACAATTCGCATTTAGATACCTAATTCTGATCATGAGATAAAAACCGTGTTGGTGAATTATCATCTAGATAATAAGCCCATGCGATGGACCTTGATTAATCCCACTTTAGGGGTAAAAATTCAGTTTAACCATTTTTGTACCAAATGGAATCCTCCTCCTTATATATAGCATGAGTCCATTTAAAAATGTAGAGTTGTCAGGTTGTGTTTTCAACTAAATTTGTTTTGGAAAATAGCTGAACATTTTGCAAACAGTGTAGGCACTGATCAGACGCCGCATTCTGTGGCGTCTGAGCTGAGCCTACACTGTTTGTCAGGGTACCCGTTTTGGGGTATATGGTACTAAATGGGATTATGTTTACGTTTCATATTTCTGCTAATAAACGTTAGGCGTTATCGTTAGAATCGTTTTGATTTGAGCAGAATCTTATTTAATGCTAAAAATTTAGGGAAAAAATGCAAACATATATGTCACAATCAAGCTTCACTTGCCATCTTTTTTATTTTGATTATGAAAGTTTTGAATAATATTTGACCAAGTTCCATATACATTTTCTTTTATGCGGTTAAAAGGGTCAATAAGCCAAAATATTGGATTAAATGTTTCTAAATTCGTTATTTTGATCATAAACGTGGTAAAAGATCATTTTATTTTCAAAACAGTGTCTTCATTTTATCAACTTGTGTATAATTTCAACATAATAATGTGTCGATGAATTGTCTTCAAAAAGTGTCGATGAGTTGTCTTCATTTGTGTCGATGAATTGTCTCCAAAAACCGTGTCGATGAATTGTCTTGTTCCCCTCAATGTTGGGTAAAAGTCCCATCAAATTTGTAGCAAAGTCTCCAAAATGACCTATACAGTGTTGACAGGGACGTTAAACCTCAAATCACACAAACAAACAAATAAGGACTGAGACGACGAAGAGGACGGTGGACTTTACAATTTCCTGGTGTATGAATGTCATTTGTTGAGTGTCGCCAGTAATAATTCTCAAGTGGCATATCCTCCAAATGCAGTTCTGAATTCATAACCTACCATACATTACACACGGAGTGACAAAACGTCAAACAAAACGTCAGGTCTTGTTGTACAGGACTGCAAATGATGTTCTGACACCGCAATTTTTTACCACGCCGATAACCGAGCTGGGGCTTCTAGCATCACAGGCTAGCGCATTAAGATCTGAGATATCACGCTCGATGCTCTTTCAATTTATTCCCACGATAAAAAAAAATATTTTTCACCTATTCAGGTGCTAAAGTAAGGCGGCCATTTTGACGATTATATCGTAGACGCCCAAGAACGTCTCGTTTCATTGGTCTCAGCGCACCACATGATATAATCGAGCGTCTAATTGGTCAAAGTGTAACTTCTCGACTCTCACCGACTAAAGATGTTCCAAAACGGGTCCATAGAAATACCAAAACACCAAAACGCACCTGTATTTTTACCAAAACGCACTGCCAATATTGGATTTTTCTATGTAGGGTAGGGTGAATTCAGCATTTGTTAAGAGGATTAGACACCTAGAAACATATATATATATATCTATATACAATACATAAATATATATAAATATATAGATAGATAAATTGATATATCCCGGAGGATGCAGTTTTCGTGGATCTAAAAATGCACGCGCCCGTAAATGCTTAAACAGAAAATGAATGGAGAAAACTTTCACTTACCTTATAACCTGTCACTCCATCCTCCGCTTGCCTATTCCAGAAATCAAATCCAACTAAACAATCAATCCATACAGAGGCAACAAGTCTCCACTGTCAACAAACATGGCGGATGTGAACTGGTACAGTTTTCGTGGAACTCTGGGTAATCCAGAAATCCACCAATATAGGCCACTCAAATCACAATATTTGGTTATCGGTATTTTGCAGAGTAACTGATATTGTGTTGGAAAATAAAATTTGGAAATTTACAGGCCGGGCCAGCACTGTCTTACCAATATCTAACAGGGCAGGAAATTAACAGCCAAAAAATAAATAAACATTGAATTTAAAACATTAATAATAACCCATAACTTGCCAAAATGTTATTTACAACAGATCAAATAGTTATCTATTCTTCTGTGGATTGACCACAGTGAGGGCAGTAGAATTTTTGACCCAGCCTGATAACCCTTTCTTTTGTACAGGTCCCAAGGTGTACCCAATGGTGACAATTATGACCATCACATTGAACCCATTTTGTGAAAACAATGAAAGCACTTTTCCTGACTGCCTCTGGAGTAAACAAATTGCACACACAACATTTATCACTATCAGCAATTTCAGAATCAGACAGCGAGTCATCAGAGGCAAGGGAGTAC
Source organism: Lucinisca nassula (assembly GCA_963580285.1). Classification (NCBI taxonomy): domain Eukaryota; kingdom Metazoa; phylum Mollusca; class Bivalvia; order Lucinida; family Lucinidae; genus Lucinisca; species Lucinisca nassula. The sequence goes on from OY757010.1 coordinate 5,070,540, forward strand.
GAGGAATCATCAATGTTGTAATGGGAGGGACCTGGTTTTGGAGAATATGGACACTTTGTTTTTGAATCATTTGAACTTTTGGGGGTTTTACAACTTTTTGGATTGGATTTCTTTGTTTGTTTCAGTCTATCCTTTTTTCCTTTACTTTCACTTATGCTTTTTCTAACAGAAGCCTTATCATTTGATTTACAAGCTTTCTTCAGTTTATTGCCACTTTTCTGCTGATAATTGTGTTCAATCAGTTTCTTTTGTACTCCAGACTCAGTGATTGCTTTTCCAGATGTTATCTTGCTCACAGTTTTCCGCTCCTTCTTTTCAGACTTGCTTTTTGTCTCTATAAGAGTGTCCACACGGGACTTCATAAATGCACTTGGAGATGCAACATCCGCGCACTGATCAATGTCCTCATCAGATACATCTCTGTAAGGCTGGGTGTCCATATCTTCATCAACATATGTCTCCATTATTGATTTTACATTCTGTGTGTCCTGCTGGAAAACTTCTGCTGGTTTAACACTTTCGGCACTGATAACATCTTTGGATAAAGGGAATATACCAGTCTTACGGAATGCAGAATGCAGATTCTCAGCCGACAGTGCTCGTGAATAAACCCTGCACGAGATATCACATATATTATACCGTGTGATGGCTGTAGATGACTGTTTCATTAATTTATGGCACTCAGAATTATACATGTTCTGGAATGGTCCATAACACGCAACGTCTAGGGGTTGTAATATATGAGATGTATGTGCTGGTAATATGAATAGGATTATTTTCCTTTCCTTGGCCCATTCCACAAGATCCACAGAAACATGTGACTTATGCCCATCTAGTAGAAGAAGCAAGTGCTGCTCAGGATCTCGCTGGGGGATGAACTTCATAAAGTGGTCTTGAAGATACTGTTTAAATACGGCTGAGTTGGACCATCCAGTTTCTGTCAAAGTACATGCTGCTCCCGGTGAAGCCCCAGTCATAAGGTCTGGTATCATTCGCTTCCCTGCGAAAACAAAGAAAGGTGGTATTGCCATTCCGCTGGCACTACCACAACCTAAGATGGTAGTAGTCAGTGACTTTCCAGATGTGACAGCCTGCGGAGGGTGAGCTGGATCACCAACAATATGTGGGGGACTGTGGTTTTGGGTAATGCCCTTCTCATCGACGTTGAATATAAGATGTGGCTTGTCTTGAAGTTCGTACTTATTTATGATGCCAGTAAGCTCTTCAAAGTATGATGAGATAACTGTAGCAGAAGCAGACTTAGCACGTTGCTGTTCAAGAGCACGTGGTTTAAGAACACGCAGTTCTGGCCATCTACGTATAAAACGTTTAAACCAGTTGATAGTGAACGGTTTATCAGACGGTCTCTTACCCAACTGAAAGGCATAGTCAGAAGCAATATCAACAACTTCCTGCCTAGTATACCCATAGCCATAGGCGGCCATACATTTTAAATGATCTACAATCTTGGCTTCTTCATCCAAAGTCAGTAATGGGGGTGTTCCTGACGCCACACAGTCAATGTCAATTTTCCCTAGAACACGATCTCTCAATGTTTGTTCTGGAATACCATACTGCCTCGCAGCACGAGTTACTGCCATATTCTTTTCTTTAACAGCAAAGTAGGCCTCCGTGAGTGCAGCTGAATCATAGGCACGATACTTCTGAGAAGCTGGTCTTGGGGTTGACTGAAAAACATGACAGAAAAGAATACTTAAAATGATAAAATAATAATAATGAAACTAATAATAACAATAATAAACCTCCCCTCTTCCCTCCTACTATGCCACCTCGCATTATCCCATCCAACAGGATTATTTTCATACAGGTCCTGTACAAATTTGAATACTTAATTGACTGACAATTTATGAACCCCTAACATATCTTAAAATGCTAAAAATCCACATTTTTAAATGAAATGCTAATTTTCATTTTTTTCGCCGTAAACCCAATACAAAAATTTCCTTGGCCTAACAAGCCAGTCTAGCCGCCGTATGGGGGCGCTGTTATGTAAACAAAGCAGACGTACATCACAGATGAGATGGGAGTTTATTTTTCCTTTTATTTGGAGCTATGTTTAGAAGGTATGTTTCGGGATTAGTGCAAAATGATAAGAAAAACATTATTTGAACATTGTTATAGTGCCTTACCTGTTTGAATCGCATTTTGTCATCAAAATCTTCATGTAAACAAAGTTGACCTCCGACCTCAGTTTGACCCGGAAAACGCCGCGCTTGCGCAGTTTGTCACGAGACAAACGTCATTAACACGAGGATCCACGAAAAGCGTACCCCCACGAATACTGGACCTCTGACCATAACATTTGAGCCAGGGCACAGCAGTTCCTACAATTTAGACGTGCGCCCTGCGCATCTATATAGTATACGTCTGACCAGAGACTTCTGCATGAAGGAGCATTTTGGCCCTTAGCTACCCAAGTTTAGGCTGCACAAACGAAGACTGATCCGACTGCGCACATGCCCAGGCTTTTCTGAGTTTTCGCTGGGCGCACATGTAAATGATAAGAAATGCTGTGCCCCGGCTCATTTTTTATTCGTAAATGGCCATTATATATTAGAGGGTTATTGGTTTCTTTTAATAAAGTGAACCTTTTATTTTGAACTATGATACTCAGATGTTCATTTTGGGTTGTAGATAATGTATCTATAATGCAAATAAACTGATATTTCTAGTGTGTTTTGGTAATAGTTTTTTGTCAGAGTGGCATTCTTAGAAAAATCCAATATTGACAGTGCGTTTTGGTAGCGTTTTGGTAGGTACTGCTGAGCCCAAGCTCAAATGTATAATATGTATAAACGTCTATATTTATTTATATCCTAAATATATATTATATATAGATATATATATATATTTGTTTCTAAGTGTCTTATCCTCTAATTCACCCTACCCTACATAGAAAAATCCAATATTGGCAGTGCGTTTTGGTAAATACAGGTGCGTTTTGGTGTTTTGGTGCGTTTTGATATTTCTATGGACCGTTCCAAAAACCGTCGTTTTGAATCGAAAGTGTCCCGTTCTGCAGATGATGTACCTCAGACAATAGTGAATCGGGTCAGAATCAGAATTGTTCAGAATCCGAATTGTTTACTGGTGACACGTCCTTAGACAATCCTTCACCAGGATTACTGGTGACACGTCAAATGACATTCAAACACTAGGACCTGTGATATGGAAAGTTAGTCCCCAGCTCTAACCAAAGAGGTAAACTTAGTACACAATCCTCAGCACCTTCAGCAGTCGAAATAATCGAATCTATCTATCTATCTATCTTCTTATACTGAGTCGGTCGTATCTGGCCATTGCCTCAGTTGATTGGGTGGCTAAATTTAGAATTTAGCTGAAAAAAAAAAAAAAAAAAAGAGAGAGTTCTAGAGACACCGGATGCGTCCTTAAAACTATTTACAATCTGCATAACAGAGGTATCCTAAAACGCATACCTCTGAGTCCCAATCTTACACTGTGCGGGCTTTGAACTCTTCTGCGGACTTGGCATTCACCGCAGAGGAGGGAAGACTATTCCATTGGGGAATAGTTCTAGGAAAGAACGAGTTCTTCAGGGCATCACTATAGGATTGGTATCTACGATATTGTGAGTCGTTTACTTTTGATGCCCTTGTTTGGGTCGACTCTGTTACAGGGGTCAAGTACCTATCTTTATCAATAGACACTGAATCAGAGTGTATCTTGTAGAAGAAGGTTAAAGAGGACTGCTCACGACGGGCCTCCAGGGACGGCCACTCTAGCTCATTAAGCATGTCACCGACGCTACTTCTATTTCGCCATCGCCTACAGGTCCATCGAGCAGCTGTCCTCTGCACCTTCTCCACCTGCTGAGTCTGAGTTTGAACATAGGGATGTCAAATGGGTGATGCATATTCAAGTTGAGGGCGAACCAATGTTTTATATGCAACATCCTTTGTCTGCCTAGGTGCAAAAGCCAAGTTCCGTCTAAGGAATCCTAAAGTCCTAGTTGCTTTAGATGTAATCTCTGAGATATGTTGACCCCAATCAAGATCGTCAGTGATGGTGATACCAAGATATTTGGCGGATTGAACATGCTCCAAAATTTGCTGGTGAAGAGTATAGTCAAACTTAATTTGCTTGTCCGGAGGGTGTCGTGACACCCTCATTGAGTGACATTGGCCACACTGAACTTCATTTGCCAATCGGCCTCCCACTGTGCAAGTTGATCCAGGTCATCTTGTAAAATAAGACAGTCAGAAGGAGAATATATGTTCCTATACAGGACACAATCATCAGCAAACAAACGGACCGATGACCTGATATTATCGGGGAGATCATTAATGAAAACCAAGAAAAGGACCGGTCCAAGGACCGAACCTTGGGGGACTCCAGATAAGACAGGGACTGGATCAGACGCTTGGCCATCAAGTACAACTTGTTGTGAGCGCCCAGAGAGCCATGAGCTAATCCACCTATGTGTGGATCCTCTTATCCCATAGTACTCCAGTTTATGTAATAGCCTTCTGTGAGGTACCTTGTCAAAGGCCTTAGCGAAGTCCATGATGATCAAGTCAGTCTGTTTGTGGCCAGTCAGTCTGTTTGTGGAATCAGAAAGAGCATTCCAATCTCTAATGGTTCGGAGGAAGAACGATTCTTTATAAATGTCAATTCTTGCAGTAAGGGTCTGAAACGTCATTGAATGGTGTCTTCTACAGTGCCTAGCTGTGGGAACAAGGTCATCTGTTGGAATGCTGGAAGCACCCTTTAGACCTTTGTATAATAGTATGAGCCTACTGTCACTCCAAGAAAAGGAGAATCAGAATCACGATTCTGATTCTGATTCTCCTTTTCTTGAGAGACTCCCATCCTAGAATTCCAGTCATGCTCCCAGTTTCAAAGCAGTAATTTCCTGTCACAAATCTAGCAGCTCTATTCTGAACTTTTTCAATTTCTTCATTAAAGACCACTTCGCTTGGGTCCCAGATGCAACTACCATATTCCAAGATTAGGCGAACAGGTCCCCTATATGTTGTCTCTTTCACATCCTGGGGTCGTCCACAGAACCGAGGGACAATAGGTTTGACAATAGCGCGTTGTAGTTAATGAAGATTCACCATTCAGTTCAGTTCAGTTGTATCGTAGTGTTCATATCTATCTATCTATCTATCTATCTATCTATCTATCTATCTATCTATCTATCTATCTATCTATCTATCTATCTATCTATCTATCTATCTATCTACATTACCTCGGTTGGGTGTGTAGCTAAATTTAGAATTTAACTAAAAAAAGAGAGAGAGAAGTCACTGGTTTATTGCAAATTCTAGCTCTTGCACTACTACTGAACTTTCTAAATTATTAACTTCCTGTCTTACTGCTATTAAAACGCATGTAATTAAATATTGTGATAAAGTCTTTGAAAGATCAGGAAGAAATCTGTTTTGGTCTATAAAAAATTCGAATGAGGTTTTAAATAAACTGAAATCTAGACATTTTCGTGCTTCTAGTCTGTCTACCTACGATTTTTTCACTCTTTACACTACACTTCCTCATAATCTTATAAAAGAAAAGCTTAATGATTTAATTGAATGGGCTTTTCACAGAGAAGATTCTCTCTATCTTGCATGTAATGTCAGAAATGCATTTTTCACTTCTAAAGAGCATAAGAATTATACACTTTGGTCATGTCAGAAAGTGTGTGATACCCTCACCTTTCTACTTGACACTATTTATATTAGATTCGGTACTAAGTTATTTAGACAAATTGTTGGTATTCCGATGGGCACTAAGTGCGCACCTCTTGTGGCTGATCTGTTCTTGTATTGTTATGAAAGAGACTTCATTTTGTCGTTTTCCATTGATAACCAATCTGAAATTATTGAAGCTTTTAGCTCTACTTCTAGATATTTAGATGATTTATTAAATATTGATAATACCTATTTTGATGGTTTGATCAGTCAGATTTACCCCCTAGAACTTCAGTTAAATAAAGCAAATTCTTCTGATACCGAGGCCCCGTTTTTGGATTTACATCTATCTATTGTAGATGGATTTGTTTCGTGCAAAATTTATGATAAACGCGATGACTTTGATTTTGAGATTGTAAATTTTCCTTTTTTGGATGGTGATGTTCCTCGTGCGCCATCCTATGGCGTTTATATTTCGCAATTAATTCGATTTGCTAGAGTGTGTAGTCATGTAACTGACTTCAACACTCGTAATAAATTATTAACGGCTAAACTCCTTAATCAGGGTTATCGGTACCATAAACTACGCAAAGCCTTTTCAAAATTTTATAGACGCCATTCTGATTTAATTTCAAAATTCAATATTGGACTTAAATCTCTTCTGCAACAAGGTCTATCGGAACCCGAATTTTATGGTGACTTAGTATATAAATTCAGAAAAAAATATATAACCGCAATGACTTCAGCACCCAATTTCGTAAAATCATTCTTCGATATAAAAAGATTGGGTACAACATGGATATTATACGACAGACTGCATGCATGGTAGTTAACCCAATCACGGTTGGCAACTTTGCTTCCCTCTTTAATTGCACGCCGGTGGGTCAGGCCTCAGATTCTATGACGGCTCCAACGTAAAGGCTTATTGAAAATTAAAGAGATAATGTTGGTTGGTGCCTGATGCTCTGTCTCTGGTCGGGCTCATCGGAGTCTAACTGTTGGTTTTCTTTTGCTCTAGCATTTCAGTGGTTTCTTGCTGTCGAGTCCTCACCGTTGTCTCACCTCTGTGGTTCTTTGATTTTTGTGTTCATGGAGATGTTGCACTGATGAGTTAGGAGGCCTTCATGCGGACTGAACAAATTATTTGTCTAAATCGCGACGGAAGTAAGGGCGAGGATTGTGGCCACGTAAAATCGATTTAAGCCCCCCAGTGGAAATCTTCCACTGACCGTTCCAAGGCGGCTCTTCTGTTGTTGTTTGTTACTTACTGTGTGTATCACTTGTGTCTTTTGGTTTTGGATGGCCATATGGCCATTTTGTGGGAAAGTAACTGTCCTTATGGCCTTCCTTTGTTTAGGTTTCCATTATGGTCTGGTCGCTTAATGTTTGTATTTCTTTCCCTTTGGTGTCTTTTATGGGTGGAGTAAGTTAATTGTATCAATTCCTAATCTTTGTTTTACTTCTACTTAAAACTATTTACAATCTGAATAACAGAGGTATACTATAACGCATACCTCTGAATCTCAGTCTTACACTGCACGGGCTTTGAACTCCTCTGCAGTCTTAGCATTCACCACAGAAGGGGGGAGACCACTGGGGAATAGTTCTAGGAAATTTTTCAGGGCATCACTATAGGACTGGTACCTACAATATTGTGAGTTGTTTACTTTTGATGCCCTTTTCGGGTTGAAACTGTCGCAGGGGTCAAGTATTTGTCTTTATTAATGGACACTGTACCTGAATGTATATCTTATAGAAGAAGGTTAAAGAGGACTTCTCACGACAGGCCTCAAGGGACGACCATTCTAGCTCGTTTAGCATGTCACCGACGCTACAGATCTATCGCTCTATCGTCAGCAGGTCCATCGAGCAGCCGTCCTCTGCACCTTCTCCACCCACTGAATCTGAGTTTTAACATAGGGATGCCAAATGGGTGATGCATATTCAAGTGGAGGGAGAACCAATGTTTTATATGCAACATCCTTTGCCTGCCTAGGTTCAAAAGCCAAGTTACGTCTAGGAAATCCAAAAGTCCTAGTTGCTTTCGATGTTATATCTGAAATGTGTTGACCCCAATCAAGATCATCAGTGATTATGATATCAAAGTATTTGGCGGATTGAACCTGCTCCAAAATTTGCTGGTGTAGTATATAATCAAACTTAATGTGTCGTGACATCCTCAATGAATGACATTTGGCCACATAGAACTTCATCTGCCAATCGGCCTCCCACTGTGCTAGTCGATTCAGGTAATCTTGTAAAATAAGACAGTTAGAAGGAGAATATCGTCTGCTTAGTGCAATAACGGTGTAACTGCCATTATGGCATAATGGCAGTGTAACTGCCATTATGGCATAATGGCAGTTACACCGTTGTTGCACTAAGCAGACGATATATATTCCTATAATGACACAATCATCAGCAAACAAACGGACAGATGACCTGATAATATCAGGGAGATCATTAATGAATACCAAGAAAAGGCCCTGTCCAAGGAGCGAACCTTGGGGGACACCAGATGAAACAGGAACTGGATCAGACGCTTGGCCATCAAGTGCAACTTGTTTTGAGCACCCTGAGAGCTATGAGCTAATCCACCTATGTGTGGATCCTCTAATCAGATAGTTATCCAATTTATACAATAGCCTTCTGTGAGGTACCTTGTCAAAGGCCTTGGCGAAGTCCATGAGGATCAAGTCAGTCTGTTTGTGGCCACGGTTTATGGCCCCGCCCAGATTGCTCACAATGCCATGGTAAAATTGAACTAATTGAGTTTCGCAAGACCGTTGACTTCGGAAACCGTGTTGACAGTCAGCAAGAATGCTCCCAAAGGCTAGGTGCTTGTTGATGTTGCTAACTATTATATGCTCTAGGGTTTTGTAACAGATGCATGTTAGCGACACTCGTCTATAATTTGCTGCGTCATATTTTTCTCCTTCTTTATAGACCGTGGTAACATTTGCTTGTCGCCAGTTATCTGGTACAGTGCCCTGGTAAAGGGATTCATTGAAGATAAAGGCCAGCACGGGAAAAAATCAGCACCACATTCTTTAAGCACCCTGGTATTCAGGTCATCCGGTCCAGATGCTTTATGTATCTTGAGCTTACCCAACACTTTAATTATCGACCGAATTCGGGTCAACTGTTATGTTCCCCTTGAGGGGAACTGACCATTACCTTTGGATGGTAGCTCACCATCAGTTTCACGCCTAAATGCAGATTGAAACTGTTTGTTACATATGTTGGCCTTATCACGCGAATCTGTTTTTAGAATTCCGTTTTCCCTTAAAGAAGTGACCCCGAACGCTTCCTTTTTCATGGACTTTACGAACGACCAAAACTTTTTAACTTTACCATTTTTCTGGTGACTACCGGGATTTATATTATCATCCTCAAAGATAAAGATGCTGAAACATGCTTCCAATATGCATCTCTTATTACCTTTTGTACGCGTGCTTTGAACCGTTTGTAATGGCTCTTAACGTCAGTGCTGCTAGACTTACGAGCACGAAAGTACATTCGATTGCGTCTTCTGATTAAATGCTTGATCGTGTTGTCGATCCAAGGCGCACTATGCGTTGTTTTGGTCATTTTCGTTGGAATAAACCTTTCCATAGCCGCAGTTAATTCGGTCTTAAAATTGACCCACATATCATTAAATGACATGTGCGAAAGGTCAGAGGAAAGGAACGTATCCCTAAACCGCACCATATGGTCTCACAGAACATCCATATCCGCATGTTTATATAGATATATTTTACGCGGGACTTGTCTGATTCGCTTTGCTTTTCTGTCATATTCAATAAGGACTATGTCGTGATTAGCTTTGCAGGTCGGGGGCATCCCCTTAACTCGACTAAATGGGGATTTGGGAATTTGTAAATAATAGATCAAGTGTCTTTTCTTGTCGGGTGGGCATATTAATTACTTGGGCCAGGCAGTGTTCTTTAATTATATCTAAAAGTTGTTGCTGTGCCTGCCTTTTAGATACTCCATGGGGCACATGCATGTTGCCCATTCAATATCTGCACAATTGAAGTCTCCACCAACCAAAATGTGAGCCTTTGCATTTGACATTATCCTAGACAAATGTAGTAGTGATAGGTATAAGATACACTTGTACTGCCTTGCGGTTAAAGCCGGCTTTTATAGCGATGCGGTAGAGTGTTGGCCTGTCACTCCGGCGGCCCGGGTTCGATCCCCAGCCAGGCCAAAGGTGTGTAGCATTTTTTCATCTGTTACATTTGGCGCCCAACGTAAATGACCCACAGAGACTCGGACCACATCCGTGTACCGGCGAGTTTCGTTGGAAAGTTTGAGAGATTCGGGGACGAATCTTAAATAGGAGGGGGAATATGTAGTAGTGATAGGTATAAGATACACTTGTACTGCCTTGCGGTACAAGCCGGCTTTTATAGCGGCGCGGTAGAGTGTTGGCCTGTCACTCCGGCGACCCGGGTTCGATCCCCGGCCGGGTAAAGGTGATTAGCATTTTTTCACCTGTTACACAAAGATGACTTAAAAGCCTCAAGATATTCTGGGTCAATCTGATCTGGTGGGCGATATAACGAACCAAGGTACAAAGTCATACATATTAAATGTTCAATTTACACCAAACTAATTCACATTTGGTGTCCAACTCCGGAGTAGGTCTCGCTTGAAAGCTACAAAGACACCTCCATGTGCATTCCCAACTCTGTCTTTCCGTTTGGCCTCAAAGGATTCGACTTTTGGACTCAGCCAACTTTTCGGTTTAAATTATATATAAGTATATTATAATGGGTATCAAATAGGTAGAGCTAGAATCCTGAAATTTCATATGTAGCATCTGCATGAAAAATAAAAAGACCCGTTCTCTTTCCTTTTTCCGTCGGGGGTTCTCCTTGCGGAGTTATTCCCATCCCCCGCGCCTGTTTTGGCTTGGGCATTTGACATTATACAGTGGGTATATTGTGTGCGCTACTCCTCGTAAGTTTTATACCGATCAATTTGAAACTTTGCTTCCATTTTTGTTATGGTCTACAGATGTGCATGTGATTTTGGCATAATCATAAATTTAATTTTCGTCACTTTTCATGACTTTTAAACTTAGTCATGTGGGAGGGTGGGGGGGGGGTTAAATACTATTAAAGTGCATTGCAATGGTTACCAAATGGTAAGAACTAGAAGCCTGAAATTTTATATATAGCATCAGCATGAAAAATAAGCGGATCCGTATTTTTTTGTTCGGGGTTGATCTTGCGGAGTTATTGCCGCTTTTGCGACTTGGTCATTCGAAGTTTGATAGTGGGTACACTCTGTGCACAACTCCTTATACCTCATACAGTTTTATACCAATCAATATGAACCTTTGCAGGCAGTTTTGCAATGGTCTGTAGATGTGCACGCGATTTTGGCATTATCGTCAAATTAATTTTTATCAGTTTTTTTCGACTTTTGAACTTAGCCATTTTTGGGGTTAAATACTATTAAAGTGTTTTATAGTGGGAATCAAATGGCAAGAGCTAGAATCTTGCATAATATTGAGCCAGCGCATGATAAAACCTACAATAAGACATGTGCGCCCAGCGAAGACTCAGATCAGCCTGCGCATCCATATAGTCTAACCAGAGACTTCTCTTGTTGCGTGAAGGAACATTGGGTCCTTAGCTGTCCTTAGAGCGCACAACGAAGACTCTGATCCGACTGCGCGGGTTCGTTGGGCGCACATGTCTTATTGTAGTTTTTGTCATGCGCTGGCTCAATAGCATCAGCATGAAAAATAAGCAGACCCATATGTTTGTTTTTCATCGGCATTCTCCTTGCACAGTAATTCCCCTTTAGTTTACATCTTTTCGACTGAGGCATTTGACAACAAGATGGTGGGTACTGCGCCTGCACAGCTCTTCATACTGATTTATACCAATCGGTTGGAAACTTCATAGGCTCTTTTTGTAATGGTTTGTAGATTTGCATGTGATTTTGGCGCTATCATTGATTAATTTTTGACTTGTTTCTTTAGAACTCAGCCGTATTCAGTGTGCTTTAGTTTTATAGTCAATGTATGTTTAAGGGAAAGTATATAGTTGGGGGCATTTAAGTTTTTTAGTCAATGCATGTTGAAGGGAAAGTAAATACTTGGGGACATAGTGTTTTACAAACTTTTTTAGTTTAACCTTAACCTTCAGACACTGGGCATAGATGGAGTACTGCTATATAAAACTATGCACCCCTGTCATCATACCAAATATGAACCAAAGCCATTTTGTTCGGAAAGTATAAGGTTTTAAAAACAAAGCAAATGCGGTCGCAGTCTGACATCAATGGGTATAATCTTGCTCAACTGGACCGAAGTCTTTCATTGTCTTAAAAAGTAAAAGGAGCTTATTCTTTCCTTTGAGAGAATATTCACAATGAACAGTGATGTTTTGGTGATCTACCCTGAAAAATGGATTTTCCTATTGATTGATTGATTGATTGATTGTGTAGAGGTTTATCAACACGGCAACACTTATAGGTCATTATATGTCGTCTCCCAGAGAACGGGAGAAATGCGATGGAGGAGATAGGAGAGGAGACGGGTGAGAAAGAGGAAAATAAATGAAAGTGAAGAAACAGTATAGACACAAAAGCTTTCACACTCTTCCCTTACCTGATGCAAGGACAGCACACCTTTTTTGTAAACCAATATCAGATGGACGCCTCGGTGAGGTAAGATACATGACACCTTCGCCTCATCCTACCACCTTCGGATTTTCACTTTATTTCTGTCCCTCATATGTCCTTTTGTTTGTTTGTGTTGGCGTTTAACGGCCCAGTAAACACTATTTAGGTCATTTTTGAGCAGGTCAGTTTATCTATCCACACTTTTTCGGGGCAGGCTTTTACGTAAGCGGTTAACAACGACAGTGCACATTATTTCACCAGAAACAGACAGCTGCCCTTCTTGAATCAGCGGAAGGGAGAGAACGACCGTAGAAAAGATTTCATGATCAAGACTGTTGCAGACCCCGGCAGGTATCGAACCCGCGTCCTCCTGATCACCAGTCAGACGCAAATCAGACTGAGCTACCGGGGGTTAAGTATTGTTTGATGATAGTAAGTTCGCAATAATTTGATCCTTCGGGAGCAAAGAAAACACCAAATATACAAAAATAGCAGACTCGGTTTTATTGAGTTTGTTAATTCACGACAAGTATTGAAATGCGCAACACCGGCCACGCCCTCTAGCACCGGTTTAAGTAGTACTCTATTTCCAAAATGATTCTAAATGAACTCCATGATCCCAAAGGAGCCGAAAATATAATCTGCACTATGATGACGTATGGAGAGACTTTTTGCGGCCGCCACACGGCACAACAACTGCTGCAGTGTAAGTCTTTATAAGACAATAACAATAAAAAGAGAATATAAGGCAATGAAGACGGTGGAGGCAACCTTAAAGGAAATGGGAACATCTGGCAGATTGTTACGTCATTTTTCAAAGGGAGACGATTTTCGGGACTTCCTGTTCGCTTTTCTATAAGCCCTGTCCTACTTAAAAAGGGATCTACTCTTAAAGGGATCTACTCTCCTCAGGAGCAAATTATTTACTTTAAGAGTTGAACCCTATTGTCATGGGAGACAAAATAATTTTGCAGCAGTTGCCTCCCCTGAAGGTGTATCCATTCCGCTTAAATGCAGATTCCGCTGATTCAAGAAGGGCAGTTGTCAGTTTCTGGCGAAAGAATGTGCACTGTACTGGTTAACCGCTTACGTATAAGCTTGTCCAGGAAAAATGTGGATAAGTAAACTGACCGGCTCAAAAATGACCTAAAACTGTGCTGACTGGGCCGTAAAACTCCAATTCAAATAAACTTAAATGCAGAATGTCCCCCATTTCTTTTGAGTTGGCGCCTTGTAATACACAAACTTTTCTGAACAAAATCTTGCTTTGGGGTTTAGCTGCTGGTTCTTAATTTTATTCCTATGCTCCAATTTGATTTCAGACATAGAAAATCCCGAGATAACTGATCATGAAAGAAACAAACACAAACAGGCTTCAGTCTTCAGTTTGTTAATGTTTGCAGATTTAACCAACCCAGTGTGGAGAAAAGGACGATGAGTTATGTTGCAAGGGTTATTTTAAATGCAAATGTCGAATATACTTATTATAAGAATCTTACAAATGTGTGAGGGGTGGATAGAAAAGTACACCCGAGGGTCAAAGGCCGGATTGTGATCCCGGGGGACGGATTTTTCTATCTACCCCTTCTATCCATCGATGATGAATTCTCTTTTCTTGAATATTTTTTATTTCTAAGCATGGATGTTCACCAATGCTGCCACTTAGATTGCTGACGTCAGCCATATTTCCTGCTAACACGTAACAACGGACCAAGGTCGGACCGACAGTGATACGACGTCGTATAGCTGTCGACCCGAGGTTGGCCCGCCATTCTTTGATAACATAGAGGAAATCTGATTTTTTTTCAATGTAAGATCGATTTTTATTTCATTGAATGAACACCAAAAGAAGTATTTTAACCAGTGGCGAAGCCACGAGTGAAAATGCTAATTGTAGTGTTCATAAGTGCAATAAAGAAACTTTGATTTTTCCAGTGTAAGGCCAATTTTTATTTGAACTAAAAATTGATCTTACACTGGAAAAATCAAACTTTCTGTTTCTTTCATGCTTTAAACTGCAATTTTAATGCTAATTCAAAGCGTCAGTCGTCACGACAGAGAACAAACTTTTCGCGTCGATTTACTTATACCGGTGTTAGGGTATAATAGTGGGTGTAGTAAGATTGCACCTGAAAAATAGCTTGGAATGTTACTTTAAAATAATACCAGCATTTGCTAAGCTAATTTGGCGTCGCATGCATTAATTACGTAACGTCGGCGCCAAAGGTTTAGTCATCAACGTCTTGATGACGTACGAACGTGCGTGTCGTAATTTTTGACATATATTATTTACGTGAAGCTAATCAGAGGATATGTTATTTCTCGATGATTCATCGAATTCACAAACCGTGAAATCCGAAAAATCGTATCTTAAGCCCAGGCTACACGACAGAACAAGATTTCTTGCACACCAGATAAGAAAAAAACATAGTTTTTGCTTGGGATAGAAATTCAGTTCTAACCCTGGTGTTCTTACAAAAAATCGAATATTCTCGCGTGTTTGATAAATGCACTGGTTGAATACGACCTCCTATGCCCCGTATAGGCTGCCGTCACAGCACGTTACGTGACGTCACTAAGTCATCACAATATGGTGGACGTCGCAACCGAAGTGACTGCAGTACATATTAAAAATCCACGCTCGGAAATGGATGGTACGCAAGAAAAAGAATCTTACAATGGCGTAAGGGTGGATAGTAAAATCCATCCCTCGAATCACTGTCCGGCATAACTCGGCAAGCCTCATGATGCCGAAGTGACCATCGAAACGGATTTTTCCATCCACAGATCACACTCATGTAAGATTCTTATATGAGTAGAATACATCTTGATTAATACAAAGTTTGTTTCATATTCCGCTCAGGGCTATATACACGACACAGCTTGATAGATACAACTTGAGTATCCCTATCGAAAATCTCACCCACTGTCCTGCCAAACTGCCGAAATGCAGACCACTGATGAAGATGAAATAAATGCTACTTAACACTTGTCCTGCTGAATAGATTAATTTTGCAACACCAAATTCTGATTATTTACCAACCAAATTATTTGATATTTAAAACATAGATCAGCTCTATCAGTGATTTATTGAGTGATATATCACTGTTTGGAGATCATTTGTAATGTAGATCAAATCACGAGCGCGTAGACATTTGTCTCACTTACGACTGACCGACAAACAGTGATATATCACTGAATAAATCACGATAATAGCGCTGATCCATTTCGATTCTAACACACTAAAAGTCGACGAAAATGCTATTGATTCCTTCAGATTTTCCCTATCTTCCGCCATTGGGTATAAGTCACTTGGAAGCAACGTCACCAAAATGATCCATTTAAGGAATGAAATTTATTTTTCTGCAGTTCATGGAAGTATGAACGCAGTGGGTCGTGTGCAAAGTAAATGAACCCCGAAGGGGTTCATGTAAACTTTGCTAGCGACCCACTGTTGTTCATACTTTCATGAAAAGCAGAAAAATTAAGTTTATTTTTTATATTTACATTATTTGCCCCTCATCACTCGGCGAAAAAATGCTTGTAGGGCAAATTTGTTTAGCTGAAAAAAATTTACACGCTGTTTCTGTACAAAGAGCGGAGCACCGATGACGCCATCAACGCCCGTAGAGGACAATGGTTTAGATCGACGTCAGTTAACTTCACTAGAAATCATGTGATTCGATGCGTTCATGGAAGTATGAACGCAATTGTTTTCTATAGGTTTACATTAGACTTTACACTGGAAATGTAAATATTAAGAAATGATTTTTATTTTTCTGCTGTTCATGAAAGTATGAACGTAGTGGGTCGCGTGCAAAGTAGGCTTAATTAACCCCGGGGTTCATGTAAACTTTGCTAGCGACATGTAAACTTTGCTAGCGACCCGCTGTTGTTCAAACTTTCATGAAAAGCAAAAAAAAATTAAGTTTGTTTTTAACATTTACATTCTTTGCCCCTAAACGTAGGGCGAAAAATGCTTATAGGGCAAACTTTTAAAGCTGAAAAACGTTTACACGCTGTTTTTCAAGAAAGAGCGGAACAGCGTTGACGTCACCAACGCCGGTAGAGAACTATGACGCCACCTGACGTCACTGAAAATCATGTGACTCGCTGCGTTCATGGAAGTATGAACTTCATCATTTTCTATAGATTTACATTAGACTATACACTGGAAATGTAAAAAAATATTGTTGACGTTACAAACTACAAAAGTAGTACGATGTGGTTTGATATTTTCTAATGCGGTACGAATCCGGGTTTAATTTGCTTCGGTAATTTTCGGTACTTTACGTAACCTGGGACTCTCAAAACGAAAGTGTCATGGAAAGGGGTTATTGTACCCCATTTGGATTGTTTTTCAGTGTGTGATAGAAAAGAGGACTATCAATAAATTCTTAGGTTATAGAAGCAGGACTCAATCACGCATGTTAAACCGCCTGAGACGAACTATACACGAAATGTATTAAGGGTAGGTCTAAAATTATTCCCATTCATTCTTAACACAGTTTCGATTTCAAATTGTACTGGTTACTCGCTCGATATACTGATTGTTCAATCAGCCAATCAATCAATCAATCATTCAATCAATCAACCAACCAATCACTCAATCAATCAAATTAACTTTATAGAATAAACGGGGAAATGACTAATTTTTTTTAGCATACCAAGGGAGAAAACCTCCCATAAACTAAGTAATGTTAAAACAAAATAGTTTTTCCCCTTGCATCTAGGTAGTTTATTTGCACGCTTGGCAAACACTACAGGCCCAGATCAGACACCGCAGAACGCGGTCTGATCAGGGCCTGCACTTTTTGCTGACAGATTTTTTTTTATCAAAAATAGAATAATACAAAAAAAATAGGCCTGCCACCCCTTGTTTGACAAATGCGCTTGTCCAACATATAGCAATGGAAGAGTCCACTAGGATACAATGGGTTAATTATCACATCAGCACAAAGCGCCCAAGTTGGCCTACGAATATTTCAATCATTACATGTAGCATGGTGGCCGTTTTTCAGAAAGTGGCTATAATTCATTTTCGGTTTACTCTCAGTATAACAGTAATTTTATTTAAGATAATTGAAGATGAATGTATTGGGCTTCAGAAAATTGCAGGTGTCATTCTTGGACCACCGGCGTAAAGGCGTATGATGTCAAATGATGGTGGCGTCCGAAAATGTATTGAAAACCATACATAAAAAGTGTTGACCATGTCCTGTTACTAAATCCTATACTCTGACCAACTACGACAAAAAAGGTGTCAAAGAAATGATAAATCACATGTTCTTAAGGAAGGTTTGTACGTTTTGCATAGGAAAATGGCTACCGAAAGTACGAATCCTGCAGCTATGGATACCGCAGCAAACGCTTAGTGACAACTGCCTTTATTAATATGTAACCCTTACTTACGGTCCTTAATTTATTCAAATGTGTCCGTAAATTGCAGAAATGTCACATTTTTCACCATTTGAGATGTATGATGGTAAGAAAAATATAGAATACATATTCTTCTTGTTAATGAAGGAGGATGTGACGGACCACCAACTGCAATTATAATGGCACTACAGCACAATGGGTAAGATTACACTATGCGTTTTCCAGTGAGATTTAATTTATATACTATGGATTGCAATGGAAGAGAAAACACTGTTTTTTTTTAAAACATCGACATGAGTGAGTGAGTATTTGAGTTTTACGTCCCACCAACAGCTAAGGTCATACGGAGACTGGACTTCGGTTTAAAGACTCATCCGAAAGTCTGGAGAAGCCCGGGATCGATCCTGTGATCCCTGGTTTACAAGGCGAGTAGCGTAACCACTACACCACGGATGCTTCTAAACATCGACATACATTGAACCCAATATAGTACATGCAGAGGCCTGTTAGTGCCATACAATCTACCGTTGCAACTTTATATGACGAAATTTTCAGTTTATTAACGTATTGTAATGGTCACTCCTAAAGTTTTTCGATACAACCTTATCATGCTTAGTATATACATAAAACTCTTATTATTTCATTGATTGTGATACATAAAATGATGTGACTGTCCTTAGTCTGGCCGACCAGCTGTTTATTTTTGTATGGTTTGTCTTTGAGTGTTTGTATCGCTTATATTATTTTGTTTTGGATAGCCAATTGTATTGGCCATTTTTTGGGAAAGTAACTGTTCTTTTGGCTTTCCGCTGTTGATGTTTCCTTTTTTTTTTTTTTTTTTTTTGGTTTGGGTTTTACGGCCCTTTCAAGATTATTTCACTCATATCGAGCCGATCGTTAATCATAGGTTAATCATAGGTGGGCGAAAACCGGAGTACCCGGAGAAAAACCACCTGACCTTCCGTTGCAGAACTTGGCGTCTCACACGTGAACCGAGCGAGGCTCGAACCCACGGCGGTGAGAGACCTAATGACTAAGAGTCAGCGCTCTTATCCATTAGGCCACGGAGGCCCGTGATGTTTCCTTTAGAGTCTGTTGTTCCATGTTTGTGTTCCTTTCCATTTGGTGTCTCTGATGGGAACTGTGGGTTAATTATTTTGATTCCTTATCACTGCCTTCACTTCTATTTTACTCAGTGTTATTTTATACAAACATTTACATGTCCAAAGATATTTTCATCATCATCATCATCATCATCATCATCATCATCATCATCATCATCATCATCACCACCAGCCCAGGACCATGTTTTCCATCCACCTCTATGTCAAAGGCTGTCTTGACTGATCTGCTGGAGCGTTCCACATGTCCATACCAGTGCGCCTTCTCGCCTCAAGGATGAAGTTCAGGTCCTCAATGCCAGGCCGCGCAAGTAGCTCAGTGCACCCGAACTGCAATTTGCTTTTGCAGATCTGTCTGATCATTGCCCTGTCAATGGAGATTTGGTTTTGTCAATGACCAAGTCTCGCTGGCATGGAGCATAGCGCTCCGCACACAAGGGCTTTACACACGGTCACGTCTTGCATGAGAGATGGTGGGGAAGACACTCCTTGAACTTCTTCCAGGCTGTTTTCACACGTGATGTGGTTGGAAGATTACAGCCACCTTCTGCAGAGACAATGTCTTCTAGGTAGCAAAAAGAAGCTGCCACCTCCGATATGATACCACTAGAAATTCTTGTGACATAGAATGCACATGTGAAATATGAAAGCCATATCGCTTACCAATCAAAAGTTATGGCCAATGTTAAATTTTTTTTTAAAATGAGGTCATACGTTAAGGTCAAGGTCACAAGGTCAAAAGCTATGGTACCACTGGAAAGGTCTTGGGACAAGAAATGCACATGTGAACTATGAAAGGCATATCTGTTACCATTCAATAGTTATGCCCGATGTTAAAGTTTTTGCGGACTAACAGACAGACAGACCAAAAACTATATTATTCGGGGGCATAAAATAGTTTTTCAAAAGCCTATATGTCTAGCATTTCTCCTGTTTATATAATAGTCGCAAAAGAATTGTTCACGTGCTATAAGTAAGTACACTGTGAATTATCTATGGCTTAATATGACGTCAGAGATATATTGACCAATAGCTCGCTTAGGCCCCGGGCGCAGTTCCGACACCTGCAAAGATCATGTAAGGCGGATATACTTCCTTATGGAAATGTAAAAAGAAATGCTGTTATACCGAAATTAAAACGAGGATGAGAGTTTTCCTTAGGGCCACCATTGTATATGTCTAATGATGACGTCATAGATATATTGACCATTTGTTCGCTTAGGCACGGGGTGTAGTTCTGAAACCTGCCCGGATCATGTATGGTATGCATTTCTCTTTTAGAAAATGCAATAAAATTATTGTTATACCGAGAGTAAAATATAAAAGAAAAATTTTGCTACGGCCAACCATGTAATGGAAATTTTTTGACTATGTTAATTGTTAGCCAATTTTAGACGGTTTAACTATGTCGGCCTGTAGCAGGAAACTCAGTCTAGTTCGTGCACAGATTCTTGGGGCCAGTAGAGCTTCTTGTTGTTAGTAGGTGGTCCAAAACTTCTCATGGATTGCCCTTCCCTTTATTTTTTGCATTTTACTACTCATTTTGTTTCGGCTGCAATATCCTCTTCTTTCAACTAAAAATTGATTTCCAAATTGTCAGATCCGGGGTCAGTTGTTCAAAACTAACGACGTCGTTAGTTAACGTATCGTTAAAACTTTGATCATTAAATATGGCGAATATGCTGAAATTTTTGCTGAAAAAATGTGAGCAGCTTTTGCGGATGCAAAAGCTGCTCACATTTTTTCAGCAAAAATACCAAAGTTTACGATATTGTACTTGCTAGAAGAGTTAAAAATATGACCACTAACGAGCTCGTTAAGCTAACGATGCTTTGAACAACTGGCCCCGGTCTCTCTATTTATTGACAAGAAATGACAAGAGGTGACAAGAAATGGCAAGAGGTGACAAGAAATATTTTATGATGCCAAGAAGTATTAACACGCATTTGTGGCATTTTTTTAAAAGTAAAATATGATATATTAAGCAGGTGTTTGAATTCCTTTTTGACTCCAATGATGCCATATATGCAGCTAAGTAGGACCAAAGAGAAAAGCCAGAGAAATGCAAATGCTCGCATACATATTAAAGCCTTTAGTATGACTACATCCTGTCATAATGACGAGGCAAATGATGCGTTCATACCTAAAATATTTACATTTCCAGTGTAAAGTCTAATGTAAACCTATAGAAAACAATTGCGTTCATACGTCCATGAACGCATCGAATCACATGATTTTCAGTGACGTTAAGTGACGTCATTCTAAACCATTGTTCTCTATGGGCGTTGATGACGTCAACGCTGCTCCGCTCTTTGTAGAAAAACAGCGTGTAAATGTTTTTCAGCTTTAAATCTTTGCCCTATAAGCATTTTTTCGCCCAGTGAAGAGGGGCAAATAAAGTAAATATAAAAAATAAACTTAATTTTTCTGCTTTTCATGAAAGTATGAACGACAGTGGGTCGCTAGCAAATTTTACATGAACCCCTTCGGGGTTCATTTACTTTGCACGCGACCCACTGCGTTCATACTTCCATGAACTGCAGAAAAATAAATTTCATTTCTTAAATGAGTTTCTTAGAAATTACAAGAGCCCTATTAGACCCGCCATGCAGAAACGTATCAGTTCTTGCCGGGGGTAAAGCCCAGCGGTTGGCAAAGAGAATGTACATGTACAAGTATGTGTTGATCTACTAAATCTCCCAGTCTCATAAAATTCCTATAAAATGTACATAGCCTCTGGCTGAGATTCAGATATCAGACGACGCATATGCTCAAGCTGATCCGAGTCTTCTCTGGACACATATGCTCGAAGACATTCAGTGCCTCTTCAGATTTTCTTGTCGGGAATTTTAAGTCAACCGGGGGCAAGAGAACGTTCATGTATGTGTTGATCTACCATATTACTCAGTCACATACAGTTTCTATAAAATGTATACAGCCCCAGCAGTGATTCAGATATAAGACTGCGCAGGCTGAACCATGTCTCCACTGGGCTTCACTGGGCACACATACTTGCCTTTTCAGATTTTACTTAAAATTTCTATGAAATATATACAATCCCCAGGAGATATTCAGGTATTAGGCTGCGTAGATGCGCATGCTGATCTTGGCAATCATGCTCGAAGACGCATTTTTCTGATCAACAAATTGCATTTTTTGTTTGATTTGCTGTTTAATGTCCCCGTCCACACTATAAATGTCATTTTGGAGACGTTGCTTCCACTTTTGTGGGACTTTTACCCGACATTGAGATGAAATGACATCTCAAGCCCTGTCGCCCAATGAAACCAATAGGGTTTTATAAGCATGGACGGGCCAACTCGCACCGCTTTGCCTGGGTAGGCTTAGATCCTCTAAGCGGTTTACGAAAACTCGTGTGCGGTCGGATTCAGCTATGTGTCGAAGCATCATGCAGCCCATTTATTTCTTCAAGCCTCAATGGGCGGGGACCGACAAATTGCAATTTAGATTTTGCACTGGCCTGTTGCACATTGAGAGTGGAAGAGAGCGGACGAGCGAGCGTCCCTGCGTGCGTGCGTGCGTGCATGCGATGAGCGTGCATATTTTGAAAAGGCAGAATATAATCCTCAGAATAAGATTTAATTTTTAACAAATTTTAAAGTTATTTATTTATTTATTTCAAAGCTATGTATTATTAACCCATTTAGTACCCCAAACCCCAAAACAGGTACCCTGGCAAACAGTAAAGGCCGCGAAACGCGGCGTCTGATCAGGGCTTACACTGTTTGCAAAAAGTTCAGCCATTTTCCGAATAAATTTTGAAGAAAACACACCCTTACACCTTTACATATAGAAATGGAGGCTGATATATATAAGGAGGAAGATTCTATTTGGTACGAAAAGCGTTAATGATTAGCCAGCGGAATCGCTGTATAAATGCTAATAGCACAAGCACCAAGAATAAAATGTTGCAGCTAAAGAAAATTGGTATTATGATACTTGAACAACACCCAAAAGTCATACAAATGGTTGTCATTAAAAATAATGCTATTTCATCCTATCCATCAAAAATCATTATTTTCCAACGATTTTCTTGTTGTTCAAGTGTAATAAAACGCAAAAAATATAATAGAAGAGAAAAAATATCCAGAGATCAGTTTTACGTAGACCGTCCGCCAGAAAGATCTTCTGACCCCGAGTATCTGTTAGTTCGTGATGCTTGTCAGGTTGAGCTACAGAAATTCGGCTAGAGAATGGTTGAGTTTTATGCGAGCAGTGAAGGTCTGACGCGTCTGATCTGGGCCTGCGCCGTTGGTTGCTAGGGTACCCCCCCCCCCCCATGAAACGGGTTAATAGGGGTCCGGATCGCGTATGAAATAAAATGCGCCGCGTTCTACAAGATTTTAATGGCACTTACTATAGATACTTTCCTTAAATAGATCCATTCAAGCGCCCCGCCCATCGGGACTTATAGAGCATGCTTCCACCCAGAGCTAAAGCCGATCGATCATCTGAGCCGATTGGTTTAAGCCTGCTCAGGCAAAGTGGCGCGAGTCGGACCGTCTCTTAAAACACTAGCAGTTTCTTTGGCTTTTGGGGGGATGGGTGGGGAGCGGGGTTACGGCCCTTTGAAGATTATTTCACTCATATCGTTAATGGGAGGTAAGCGAAAACCGGAGTACCCGGAGAAAAAACACCTGACCTTCCGTTGCAGAACTTGGCGTTTCACATGTTGACCGAGTCAGGCTCAAACCACATCGGTGAGAGACCTATTGATTAAGAGTCAGCGCTCATAACCACTCAGCCACGAAGGCCCGTTTCTTTTGGCGGTATAGGGCTTGAAATGTCGTCTCACAAAATCGGAAGCAACGTCTCCAAAATAACCTGAATATTGATGACGGGGATGCCGAACACAAAGATACATTCAATAATGACGATGGAAAACAGGGAAAAAGGTGGTGGTGGTGAGATTAAATGTAGTCGACAAAGCATCTGTAATGACGTCATAACAAACGCTTTAAACGCATTATTGAAAATCATGTAAAGTTTGAAAAGGAGAGGCTTCTAATTAGCTCCTATGCTCCAGGTCAGCTTATGCCGTGGCCTGTTGTCCGTCGTCCGTCCGTTCGTCCGTCCTTCGTTAACTTTTCACATGCATGTTCGACATTTCCTCCAGAACCACAGGTTGGATTGAGCTGGTAGATGGTCGGGATGGAGATTCCGTATTCCTTAAGTCGTTCCGTTCCGATACCCAAGATGGACGCCATGGCGGCCACCTTGAACGTCTTTGAACGGCATCTCCTTCCGAAGGAAAACTCGGAATGAGCCGAAACTTGATGGGAGGTATCGGAGCGACATGGAGGTTCAGAGTGGTTAAATTCTTTGTGTTCCGATATTCAAGATCCATCTTGAAATTCTTGAAACGACATTTCTTCCCGAACGAAAAGTAGGATTGAGCAGAAACTAGATGGGAGGTATCAAGGTGATACGGAGATTCAGATTTGCAAAAATCGTTCCGTTCCGATATCAAAGATGGCTGCCGTCAATCTTGAAATTCTACAAACAACATGTCCGCTCGAACCGAAAATGGGATCGAGCTGAAACCTGATGGGAGACACTGGGGGTGACATTGACATTCAGATTCGTTCTGCTCCAATTTCCAAGTTGGCTGTCTTGGTGGTCAACTTAAAATTCTTCAGACGTCATATCCTACTGAACCAAAGGTTGGATCGAGCTGAAACTCGATGGGAGTGATCGGGGCGATATGGGGATTAAAATTGCTAAAATCTTTCCATTCCGACATCCAAGAGGGCCACCATGGCGGCCGTTTTGAAATTCTTCAGACAACATCTCTGCCCGAACAGAAAGTGGGATCGAGCTGAAAATGATTTGACGCTTCGGATTGACATTGGATTTAGATTTGCTAAAATAGTTCCGCTCCGATTGCCAAGATTGCCGCGATTTCTTCAAACGAAATCTCCCAAACCAAAGGGTGGATCGAGCTGTAACTTGACGGGAGGGATCGGGGCGACTTGGAGGTTGAGATTTGCTAAAATCGTTACGTCCCGATATCCAAGATGACTGGCATTTCCTCACGAAACAATGGTCAGGTCGAGCTGAAACATGAAGGGAGGCATTTGGGCGACATGGAGATTCAAATGTGCTAGAATCGTTTCGTTCTGATATCCAAGATGGCTGCCGTGTCGGCCATTTTGGAATTCTTCAAAACGACATTTTCTCCCGAACCAAAGGTCGGATCGAGCTGAAACTTGATGGGAGGCATCGGGGCGACATGGAAATTCAGATTTACTAAAATGATCCGTTCCCATTTCCAAAATGGCCGCCATGGCGGCCATCTTGAAATTTTTCAGACGACACCTACCGACCCAAAGGTCGGATCGAGCTGAAACATGATGCGAGGCATTGGGGCGACATGGAGATCATATTTGCTTTTATTATACCTCACGCGATTTTACCATACAAAACGCTCATAGACCAGAGGGTGATAATTTTTACTATCCCATGCGATATTAAACTATCACATGCGCAAAAATGATGCGCGTACGGTTCAATTTTTACTATCCCATGCGATATTAAACTATCACATGCGCAAAAATGATGCGCGTACGGTTCAATTTTCGGTATAATAAAATAAATATCACATTTCTGAGAGGGTGATAGTAAGAATGTTCACCCTTCGGAAATGATTATCGACCTCGGCTTCGCCTCGGTCGATAATCATTTCCTCAGGGTGAACATTCTTACTATCACCCTCTCAGAAATGTGATATTTATATAATATCGTTCCCTTCCGATATCCAAAATGGCCTCCAACGCGGCCATTTTGAAATTCTTTAAACGAACTGAAAGGCAGAGTGAGTAGGTATTGGGGTGATATGGATATACGTATTTGCTAAAATCATTCCTTTCCGTTGTCCAAGATGACCACCATCTTGAAATTCTTTAAACAATATACCCTTCTGAACCTAAGACCGGTTTGAGCTGAAATTTGATCGGAGGCATTGGGGCGATATAGAGATTCATCGTTGCTAAAATTATCCCGTTTGTATATCCGATGGCCACCATGGCGGCCAGCTTGAAATTCTTTAAAGGACATCTCCCCCGTACCGAAAATCAGATTGAGCTGAAACATCACGAGAGCCGTCAGGGCGACATGGTGATTCAGAAGTACTAAATTCCTTCCATTTCGATATCCAAGATGGCTCCCATGGCGGCCATCTTGAAATTCTTCAAACTATATCTCCTGCCGAACCGGAAGTCTGATTGAGCTGAAACTTGATACATTACGATAACAAACCCGTGCGACTAGTGCATTTTTTCTTGTCTCAAAAATGGCTACTTTTCTGATGAAAATTGGTGATATGTTTCTTATTTATACAGCAAACATAGGTTGTGGGTGCTCGTTAAAACCGCCTCATTGAGGCGGTTTTAACGAGTACCCACAACCTATGTCTTGGAGCAGAAATAAGAAAAATATTGTACACCCCCGTAAACCCCAGTTTTCTCTGTATAAAGTGGGGTTTAAGGGTGTGTTCCTTTCACGGACTTGTTCACGTGATATGAGGCATTTTGGCGACGTGGAATTCAGAAATGCTAAAATTATTCGTTTCCATTATCCAAGATGGCTGCCATGGTGACCATCTTGAAACTCTTCAAACCACATCAAATTTAATGGGAGGCATTTGGGCGACATGGAGATTCTGATTTGTAAGAACCATTCCGTTCTGATATTCAAGATGGCTGCCAGGGTGGCCATCTTTTAAATCTTCAAACCACGTTTGCTCCCGTATGGTTAGTCGCATTTAGCTGAAATTTGGTGAGAGGCATTTGCGTGACACGGAGATTCAGAATGGTTAACATCGTTGCACTCTCTTATATAGATGGCGGATAACTTGAACTTCTTCAAAGCTTATGTTTTGTAATCGTAGATAAGATTGCGGGGCTGGGCAGCTCAGGTGTTGTCAATATATGCCAAATATATGTCCACAAGATGATTTGGTAGAATGCCTTTCGCATGCCGCCCCCGTCCACCGGGGCTTGAAGAAATAGATTGGGCTGCACGATGCTTCCACGCAGAGCTGAAACCGACAGCACATGAGTGCTGGTAAACCGCTTAGAGGTTCTAAGCCTGTCCAGGAAAAATGGTTTGAGTCTGACCGTACGTGCATAGAAACTCTATTAGTTTCATTGGATGGAAGGGCTTGAGGTGTCATTTCATTTCAATGTCGGATAAAAGTCCCACAAAATTGGAAGCAACGTCTCCAAAATGACCTATACAGTGTTGATGGGGACGTTAAACCCCAAATCAAACAAAAGCCTTTCGCATGGTTTTTAAGGCGGCCTTATAAACCATAGCTTTGTGATGCTCTTGAATTTACATGTTTACCTTTTTTTAATAAGACTATTACAAAGGCAGGTGCAAACGCTGGTTAGAAATTTAATAAGAGGCACCAAGACAACATGTGGACTCAGAAGTGCTAAAGGAAATGTGGTCTGATAGACAAGATGGCCACCAAGACATAATATGAGCCCCGCCAAGCGAATTTGTGACTTCGAGCATTCCGTCATGACACATTTTAACTGCGCATGCCCAGCCATTCAGAGGGACCAGGGATATGGCTTTCTGTCTGAAGGTTCCTCTTGATTCACTGCTTGTATGAGCGAGGAGCGAAGGTTCTGGCGAGACTGCTCGCATAGGCGATAAGTACCAACATCGCTTGACGGGGCCATGTAATATACATGTATCGCGATCAGCCTCATCCAGGTGAGCGAACTTCGGCCTCCCGTTTTCCTGTACTTGGATTAAAGATTGACTAGGCGGAACTTTTGTTTGTTTGATTTGAGGTTTAACGTCCCCGTCAACACTGTAAAGGTCATTTTGGAGACGTTGCTTCCAATTTTGTGGGACTTTTACCCGACATTGAGATGAAATGACATCTCAAGCCCTGTCGCCCAATGAAACCAATAGGGTTTATTAGCATGGACGGTCCGCCTCGCACCGCGGTTCCTGGACAGGCTTAGATCCTCTAAGCAGTTTATCAGTACTAGAGTGCGGGCCGGATTCAGCTCTGCGTGGAAGCATCATGCAGCCCATATATTTCTTCAAGCCCCGATGGGCGACTAGGCGGAGCTATTCAGGTGTTGTCAATATATATGTCAAATTCGCTGAGTCCACCAAAAGATTCGGTAGAGTGCCTTACGCATGCTTTTTGCAAGCGGACTGAATAGCCAAATATGCCACAGCCTAGTTTGTGTTAAAGTTGAATTCACACAATCGGGTGACTTGGTTTACCTCTTTGTGAACAGAATATTCCAAAGTCAGGGACAAACGATAGCTCCGCCTTGTCAATCTTATCTGCGTCTACTATACATGAATTCGACAACATTTAATCTGTAAAATATCCACGCTGTGCCTAAAGTTCACCATTAAGAACTAAATATTGCACTACCTTCGGGCTAGAAGCCTCCGTGGTGCAGTGGCTACGCTCCTCGCCTTGTAAACCAGGGGTCGCAGGATCGATCCCGGGCTTCTCCGGACTTTCGGACGAGTCTTTAAACCGAGATCCCGTCTCCGAATTACCTTAGCTGTTGGTGGGACGTAAATCTCAAACACTCATTCACTTCCTTCGGGCTACAGCGTCGGCTTAAGGTTTTTAAGAACTCCTATTTTCCTATCAGATTTGTTTGTTTGATTTCAGGTTTAACGTCCCCGTCAACACTGTATAGGTCATACATGATTTCAGATTTAGAAACATTAAGAGCTTACATTTTCCAAACCATATGATGATTTTGATTCATATTGATTTGATATGCTGATAGGTATAGATCTAGGTTCGATTTGTTTTTGTCAACCATACTTTCGTCCATGCCCGTGACCAGAGATCAAGTTCGTAGGCTAGAGTTAGAACTTTTAAATGGAACTTGAGAAGTTATAATACCGAAGATTGATCCAGTCCATATTTGACATCCTGCCGCATCCCCGTTTATGGAGTAGGGTATATTTGCAACACACAACATGATGTCGCTCGTGGGAACAGTCGTTCGCCGGAACAAAGTGTCCGTGGTGGGCACACTTGAAATTATCAGTTGCAGATACAGAAAACCATAAAATTTGGGTTATCTTTGCATATTAATTTAAATGTATCGTGTTCTATTCTCTTCATTTTGGGTCAAGCGAATAACAGTCGTCGTTTATTAAAAGTTATTTATTTTTATGACTGTTATGGAATTTGATAACGCCTCGCATTTCTGTTGAATAGTTGGCGTGTCATACTGAGTTATTTATAAGACTTTCAAGGGGCGTAACAAATCAAAACAAAAAAAAAAAAAATCAACACTCTGCATATTTTGCAATAGTTTGGTTAATCACTTTAATTTTGATTAAAGGATTTCAATTAAAAAATACATAAAAATATGCCTAACATAAAGTTTTATGAATCTATTCCAGTTTGTATTGGTGATAAAATATTTGCTGGTAATAAACCTTTTCATAGTTGAAATTATTTTGATACTAATAGTAAGTTGCGGTCCTCAGCGAACGGGATTGAGTATAAGGTGCATAACACGTAGCATGGAAACGCAATCTTTAGAAACGTCTTCCAAATCGCAATGAAACTTTCAAACAAAATTAACTGCTAAACGATCCCCTTTATGATAAGGTCAAACTCGGAGCCTACCCTGTTACACAAAACAACCCACACCCCTTTGCGGCAAACCGCAAAAACCCAAGGCACAGCACTGCTATAACTTAAACGCAGGCAATCACGTAGCCAAACCTTTAGAATGGAGTTCCAAATTACTACAACTAAACTATGTTGCACCAAAACAAAGGCTCACATTGGAACTGTGCAACACATCCACAGCCCTTGAAAAATAGAGCACGCCTAGCACAGAATCTCCAATCAATAAAGATGCCCTTTAGCGACAGGACACATGCACTCCTGAAGCAAACGGGAAGACAAAATATAAGCCCCACCGAGACCTGGAAAGGTCACGGCAACGTTTCACAAACCTCTCAGGACGGAGCTGGGCGATTGGCTACAGGGCAAGGGGATGCCCGTGGGCTCAGAGACACCTGAGACGTGAGACGACAAACATGGACGGACGGGGCTGGAGCCGAGCGATGGTCTCCCTGTTCACCGGCAACGGGGAATAGGGGTACCACCGAACGGCTACGGTGTAGTGCCAGCATGGATTCGTTCCCTGGGACCCCACCAGCTGACGACCCGCGACACGGGGAAACTGGAAAACAACAATATCAGCGAACGGCCCCGCTAGGAGAGAACTAAAACTGACAGCACTAGGATACCAAGGGGAGATAAACGCGATTTCTTTGCTCAATCTAATGTCACAGGAAATGAGGACGGGGTTTTCAATTTCAGGACGAGATGTAACGCTGGGGTTTGCGGTCTTAGGACTTTGGCACTGAGCAGCGTTGCGTCAAAATTCTGGCTGATCGAGAGCCACACAACCCAAAGGAGAACGGCACACCAACACACTAGCAAACAAAAGGCTCTCCTTCAGGAATGCACATAGATTAGTGGGACAGAAATAAGAAACAATAGGCCTTATCACATCTCTTTGTTTTTCTTTTTTTTCGCTTTCGAATAAAGGATGTACATTATAAGGTTACCCAAACGGAATGATCTGGGGGCCACAAAAGGACCCTTTTATAAACACCTGACTAGCAGAAAAATCACAGGAAGGCTCTCTCTAAGCACACATGGTATTGCTTCTGTCTCTCTCTTGACAAATGAATACGGTCCCTATAATAGTGCCTGTGGAGGCGGCCATCGCTGTCCCAACTTTGCCTTCGGAAAATATTAAACGCTGTCCCACAAGTCAACATCATAGCTCGCGACGCGCATACCACCATGGCCGAAAAACCGAACCTCGCCTGGTACATCAAACAGCCCTCGGTACTGCCCTTGTCGTTTAACATAAGAATCACCAAAAACAGCAGATCGCGCCATGACCGTAATTAAAACGGACGGTCAAGACGACCATATATTTATACAGATAAGGGAAATAAACTAACTAACTAGGGCATGACTTAGCGCGACCCTGAAGGAGGGCATCAACACACAACCACCCACGCAAAACTAAAACAACATACATCCACCCACGCAATGCTCAATTAGGTAGATAAAGCGATAGTTGTAGAAAAGTTGTAGAGTAGGAATCCCGTAGAGAGGATAGTATAGGAAAAGAGAGATAAAAAATCTGGAGATAGAAGAAGAAAAAGAAGAGTTTAGTTCCCAAAAAGCGATTTCAAACATTGTTAACTGTAAATATGACACATAAAAACAAGATCGCATAGGGGTGCTCGACTGCGCACATGCGCAGGCGGACGCTTGTATGCGACCTACATGATTATATGAATTTGTACTAACTGCATTGCTAACGAGATCGGCATACGATATCTCGGGCCCTCAAACGACTAGGTAGGAATACAATTCCTCCTATGGTGCCTTCCTTCACGTAGGATGCGATAATGACATGTAAACATGGCGACTCAGAATGACCCACTTACGGTCCCACAGAAAATGACACCCTACGTGGAGGAGGGCACCACATTTTCCTAACTTAAACAAAAAATGCAGAAAAGGAGATTGACCTACTTCCACATCCTCCGCGATAGAGGTCACCCACAAACTAAAATAAACACGAACTTGGGCCCGAGACGGCGGAGGCCGTCACACTATACTATATGTTGTATGTACAGAATAAACAAAAATCACAAAATATAATCTACAAGCACGTCCTTGCAGGTACAAAAACTGTCCTACCCAGCATAAGAGAGCGGGTGGGCTTGCCCCAAAACGGACAACACCATCTTTAAAGTACAAGAAAAACAAACACGACAGGTCCGTGGCGGGGCGTGCACATCCGCCCGCATATATACTCAATAAGCTGGGGGCACAGACCAAATAATGTAAAAATTTACATACGTTACAACAATATGCAAAAATCAAACAAAAAAAAATAAAAAACAAAAATACCAATATCAAAATTGATACAAAAAGCGTAAACGACATCCATAGACAAGGTGCTGGCGTGAGGGTGTAGATGCAGCTGAAGCTACAAGCTAGAAGAAAGAAATGGATGGACTCTACAATTTTGTGGTGCAAATAAGCACCACTAAATGGCTAAAAAACTTTGTCTCGAATCCCCTGATTGAATATAAGGTGCATAACACGTAACATGGAAACGTGTATAGCAATCTTTAGAAACGTCTTCCAAATCGCAATGAAACTTTCAAACAAAATTAACTGCTAAACGATCCCCTTAATGATAAGTTCAAACTCGGAGCCTACCCTGTTACACAAAGCAACCCACACCCATTTGCGGAAAACCGCAAAAACCCAAGGCACAGCACTGCTACAACTTAAACGCAGTGCAATCACGCAGCCAAACCTTTAGAGCGGAGTTCCAAATTACTACAACTAAACTATGTTGCACAAAAACAAAGGCTCACATTGGAACTGTGCAACATATCCACAGCCCTTGAAATATGAAGCACGCCTAGCCCAGAAACTCCTACATTTAAAGATGCCCTTTAGCGACAGGACACATGTACTCCTGAAGCAAACAGGAAGACAAAATATAAGCCCCACCGAGACCTGGAAAGGTCACGGCACCGTTTCACAAACCTCTCAGGACGGAGCTCGGCGGTTGGCTACAGGGCAAGGGGATGCCCATGGGCTCGGAGACACCTGAGACGTGAGACGACAAACATGGACGGGCGGGGCTGGAGCCGAGTGATGGTCTCCCTGTTCACCGGTAACGGGGAATAGGGGTACCACCGAACGGCTACGGTGTAGTGCCAGCATGGATTCGTTCCCTGGGACCCCACCAGCTGACGACCCGCGACACGGGGAAACTGGAAAACAACAACAATCCGCGAATGAAGTCACCTAACTCCCAATCGGCTAGCTGATAACTGTCAAGCAGACAGGAGTCAGCATATTGGCAGCCTAGGGAAAAGAGCAGTACCTCCAACTAATCCCAGCTGGCGAACTGGGGGTAGCCCCTATGTGCCCTTGGCGCCCGGTTACCTTAAAAACATCCGTCAGTCATCTATTTATTTTGCATCAGGACAAAGAAGAAGAACAACGTTGAATTCGAAGGGATGTTTTTATTGTATCGTGATCCCAAATGAATATCAAAGGAGTCATTAAAATGTCCATTTAAAGAAGCATTTAACCCAGCTAATTAAAAATCAATGAGTCCTTACAAAAGAAACATTCTGACTAAAAGACAAAAATTATTCTATTGTGGAAGCAGGCTACAAACCGCATACAAATCCATGCACTTTCCACTTGTCTGGAGCAAAATAATCCGTAAACAAAATTTGCCGCATGACGTTAAATTAAACTGGAAATTTCTTCTGACGTAACGTCAACTTTCAACGTCATTTTCCACGTTTTACGCTGATACTCGTAACCGCTGATACTCGTTTTCAGCATTTCTTTTAGGGCTACTGATGAGACCTTGATGGCCGAAACAAGCTTGTCTGGCCCAAACAACAAATGGATTCTGCTATTTTCGTTTTTGAATGCGTTCATGGTTCATGGTTCTCAAAGGGCATCCCTTTTAGCCTTATTTAATACACATGATTTAAAGCAAACTAGACATTTGAACAATTTCCTGCGATTGTTTTTAGCGATTGGTGGATTCCATACATGGACTCCTTTAATAGATTGTTCCCATCAAGGACAATTTATATAGGTATATTTAATAGACTGTTCCCACCAAGGACACTCTCTGTAGGTATGTTTTATAGACTGTTCCAAGCACAGACACTTCTGTAGGTATGTTTATAGACTGTTCCCAGCCCGGACAATTATATAGGTATGTTAAATAGACTGTTCCCACCAAGGACACTTTTCGTAGTTATGGTTAGTAAACATTTTCCAGCACGGACACTTTCTAAAGCTATCATTAAAAGACTGGTCCTAGCATGGACACTTTCTGTAGGTATATTTAAAAGACTGTTCCAACCACGGACACTTTCTGTAGTACGCTTCATAGTCTGTTCCCAGCAAGGACACTTTATGCAGCTATGTTTAATAGACTGTTCCCATCAATGACACTTTCTGTAGGTATGTTTAATATATTGTTCCCAGCACGGATACTTCTGTTGGTATGTTTAATAGACTGTTTCCGACAAGGACACTTTCTATACGTATGTTTAATAAGAAGTTCCCACCAAGCACACTTTCTGTAGCTATGTTTAATAGACTGTTCCCAGCATGGACACTTTTTGTAGCTATGTTTAATAGGCTGTTTCCATCACGGACACTTCTGTATATAAGTTTAATAGACTGTTTCCAACAAGGTCTCTTTCTATACGTATGTTTAATAAACTGTTCCCACCAAGGACACTTTCTGTAGCTATGTTTAATAGAATGTTCCCACCAAGGACACTTTCTGTAGCCATTTTTAACAGACTGTTCCCACTAAGGACACTTTTTGTAGCTATGTTTAATAGGCTGTTTCCAGCACGGACACTTCTGTATATATGTTTAATAGACTGTTTCCAACAAGGACTCTTTCTAAACGTATGTTTAATAAACTGTTCCCACCAAGGACTCTTTCTGTAGCTATGTTTAATAGAATGTCCCCACCAAGGACACTTTCTGTAGCCGTTTTTAACAGACTGTTCCCACCAAGGACACTTCATGTAGCTATGTTTAAAAGACTGTTCCCGGCATGGACACTTCATGTAGCTATGTTTAATAGACTGTTCCCAGCATGGACACTTTTTGTAGTTATGTTTAATAGAATGTTCCCACCAAGGACGCTTTCTGTAGACATTTTTAACAGACTGTTCCCACCAAGGACACTTCATGTAGCTATGTTTATTAGACTGTTCCCAGCATGGACACTTCATGTAGCTATGTTTAATAGAATGTTCCCACCAAGGACACTTTCTGTAGCCGTTTTTAACAGACTGTTCCCACCAAGGACACTTCATGTAGCTATGTTTAATAGACTGTTCCCAGCATGGACACTTTTTGTGGCTATATTTAATAGAATGTTCCCACCAAGGACACTTTCTGTAGCCATTTTTAACAGACTGTTCCCACCAAGGACACTTCATGTAGCTATGTTTAATAGACTGTTCCCAGCATGGACACTTTTTGTAGCTATGTTTAATAGGCTGTTTCCAGCACGGACACTTCTGTATATATGTTTAATAGACTGTTTCCAACAAGGACTCTTTCTATACGTATGTTTAATAAACTGTTCCCACCAAGGACACTGTTTGTAGTTATGTTTAATAGAATGTCCCCACCAAGGACACTTTCTGTAGCCGTTTTTAACAGACTGTTCCCACCAAGGGCACTTCATGTAGCTATGTTTAAAAGACTGTTCCCAGCATGGACACTTCATGTAGCTATGTTTAATAGACTGTTCCAAGCATGGACACTTTTTGTAGCTATGTTTAATAGAATGTTCCCACCAAGGACACTTTCTGTAGCCGCTTTTAACAGACTGTTCCCACCAAGGACACTTCATGTAGCTATGTTTAATAGACTGTTCCCAGCATGGACACTTTTTGTAGCTATGTTTAATAGAATGTTCCCACCAAGGACACTTTCTGTAGCCATTTTGAACAGACTGTTCCCACCAAGGACACTTCACGTAGCTATGTTTAATAGACTGTTCCCAACATGGACACTATTTGTACTTATGTTTAATAGGCTGTTTCCAGCACGGACACTTCTGTATATATGTTTAATAGACTGTTTCCAACAAGGACTCTTTCAATACGTATGTTTAATAAACTGTTCCCACCAAGGACACTTTCTGTAGCTATGTTTCATAGAATGTCCCCACCAAGGACACTTTCTGTAGCCGTTTTTAACAGACTGTTCCCACCAAGGACACTTCATGTAGCTATGTTTAATAGACTGTTCCCAGCATGGACACTTTTTGTAGTTATGTTTAATAGAATGTTCCCACCAAGGACACTTTCTGTAGACATTTTTAACAGACTGTTCTCACCAAGGACACTTCATGTAGCTATGTTTAATAGACTGTTCCCAGCATGGACACTTTTTGTAGCTATGTTTAATAGAATGTTCCCACCAAGGACACTTTCTGTAGCCATTTTTAACAGACTGTTCCCACCAAGGACACTTCATGTAGCTATGTTTAATAGACTGTTCCCAGCATGGACACTTTTTGTAGCTATGTTTAATAGAATGTTCCCACCAAGGACACTTTCTGTAGCCATTATTAACAGACTGTTCCAACCAAGGACACTTCATGTACCTATGTTTAATAGACTGTTCCCAGCATGGACACTTTTTGTAGCTATGTTTAATAGACTGTTCCAAGCATGGACACTTTTTGTAGCTATGTTTAATAGAATGTTCCCACCAAGGACACTTTCTGTAGCCGTTTTTAACAGACTGTTCCCACCAAGAACCATTTGAATATATCTAATACTGGTTGATGCATGGATGCTTCTGACCATGTCTGATCAAATCCCTTTCACCAGTTCACGAGAATTAGCAGTTTGAAGTTTTTCCATTATGACCTACTTATGCATCGAGGCGGAACCATTTGAACAAATCTGAGAAATGCTGATATCAGAATGCTTCAGATCAAGTTTGGTCAAAATCTGAGCATTGGTTTTCGAGGAGATACCATTTGAACAAAATATATGTCGTAAATATAAAGTAGGTCACCGTGACCTAATTCCACTACAGAGTTTTTGTATATAAATTTGAGAACCTAGTGCCCATCGAAGCTCAATACCAAAAACCAGCCAATTATACCATGCGGTTCTAGAAAAAAGTCGATTTAGTTGTTTTTGCTATTTTTAGTAACGGCGGCCATCTTGGATTGTCGACCCGGATAATTTTCGCAATCTTGTAAGTCTCGAGTCTGATCATGCTGCATATAAATTTTGAGAGTCGTAGGTGCAGTGGTTTCGGAGAAGGAGTCGTTTGAACAAGTGTTTACGGACGACGGACGGACGGACGGACAGACAAAAAGTGATCACAATAGCTACACTGAGACTTCGTCTCAGTGAGCTCAAAATAGCAAACCAACTAAATTGACTTAGTATCCGAAAAAAGCTTGGTATAGTTGACTCAAAATTGGTATGAGACATCGTTGGGACCTTGGTTCTCAAGATTATTCATATCATCCAAATCTGTAGTGAAATTAGGTCACAGTGACATAGTTTGTATTTACGAAGTGTATTTTGTTCAAACAACAGCTCTTCAAAAACTAATGTCCAAACTTGACCTGAAGCATCCTGGCATCAACCTTTCTCAGTTTTATTCAAATGAGCCCTCTCCAATGAATAAGTAGGTCATTATGGCCGCCATCTTGAAATAACTTTACATGGCTTTTTCTCATGAACAGATCAAACTTGGTCAAAAGCATCCTTATTTGGACCAGTCTCAAATTTATGCAAATGGTTCACTTTACTGCATAAGTAGGTCAAAATGGCTGTCATCTTGAAAAAAAAATAAAATGGCTTTTTCTCATGAACAGATAAACAGAATTTGATGAAACTTGGTCAGAAGCATCCATATAATTATGGACCAGTCTCAAATTTATGCAAATTTATCCAGTGCATAAGTAGGTCAAAATGGCTGACATCATAAAAAACTTCAAACAACTTCTCATGAACCTTTGATTGGAATTTGATCAAACTTGGTCATTAGCATCCTGACATTGATCTTTCTCTGATTTGTTCAAATGTTTCTGCTCCAGTTCATAAGCAGGTCATATTATGGCTGACATGGTGGAAATTTTCAAATGGATTTTTCTCATGGATTTTGATCACACTCGGTCAGATACATCCTGACATCGACCTTGTTCAGATTCGTTCACCTGGTTCCACTATGTAGGTCATAATGGCCAATTGTGGAAAACTTCAAATTGTTTATTCTGAGGAAGTGTTGAACAGACTTGTACTCAGGTTAGCGATACTGGACCATAATGGTCCTCTTGTTGTTTTTAGCTCACCAGAGCCGAAGGCTCCGGTGGAGCTTATAGGATAGGCAGTTGTCCGGCGTCGTCGTCGTTGTCGTCGTCTGACGTCAACACTTTCAAACATCTTCTTCTCTGAAGCCACTGGACCGATTCAGCCCAAATTTCATCTGTAGCATCCTTGGGTTGGGGGATTGAAAGTTTGTGTTTTTTATGAAATTCGGCTTATTGGTTTGGTTGCTATGGCAACTTAGAGTTTCCATAGACTTATAATGGGGAAAATTGAAAAATGGCATTTACTGCCAAGCCACTGCAGATATTTTGACAAAACTTTCATAGAAATATTCCTTAGGCAATCTACTATCTGCCATATGATTTTAGGCCTACTGCTCATTTATATTGGTTGCCATGGAAACCAAAATGAAAAAATAGAAAAAAAATACTTAAAAAATCATCTCCTCAGAAACCTCTATGAGGCTGAAAGTTTATGGAAATATTCACCATATTTGCCTTTACAGGTTTTGTGTTTTTTATGAAATTCGGCTCTTTAGTTTGGTTGCTATGGCAACTTAGATTTTCCATAGACTTATAATGGGGAAAATTGAAAAATGGCATTAACTACAAAGCCTTTGCAGATATTTTGACAAAACTTTCATAGAAATGTTCCTTTAGTAAACTTCTCTCAGCCATATGCTGTTATGTCAACCTGGGGGTCCAGTAGGTTGTGCCGGGGCCATGCCCTGCCGCCAGTACTTCATAAAATGACTTATATCTCAGAAACCTTACAGATCCCCACCCCTAAACCATATATATTCTTGTTCCTATTGATAAGACGCATTCAGTGACACCAACCTGGAGGTCCTCCGAGTTGTGCCGAGGCCATGCCCCACCCCCTCCACTTCATAAAAGGCCCAATATCTCGGAAACCATTCAGATCCCCACCCCTGAACCCTATATACTCTTGTTCCTTATGATAAGAAGCATTCAGTGACATCAAACTGGGGGTCCCCCGGGATGCGCCGGGGCCATGTCCCGCCCCTCCATTTCATAAAAGGCCCAATATCTCGGAAACCTTACAGATCCCCACCCCTAAACCATATATATTCTTGCTCCTTATGATAAGACGCATTCATTGACCCCAAATTGGGGGTCTTCCGGGGTGCGCCGGAGCCATGCCCCACACCTTCACTTCACAAAATGCCATATATCTCAGAAACTGTTCAGATCCCCACCCCTAAACCATATATGTTCTTGTTCATTATGATGAGACACATTCAGTGACACCAACCTGGGGGTCCCGAGGGATGTGCTGGGGCCATGCCCCACCCCCTCCATTTCATAATATCACAATATCTCGGAAACCTTACAGATCCCCACCCATAAACCATATATATTCTTGTACCTTATGATAAGACACTTTCATTGACACCAACCTGGGGGTCTCCCTGGGCCTTGCCCCACCCCTGCACTTCACAAAAGGCCTTATATCTCAGAAACTGTTCAGAGCCCCACCCCTAAACCATATATATTCATCTTCCTTATGATAAGGCACATTCATTGACACCAGCTTGTGAGTCCCCGGGGCATGCCCGGGCCTTGCTCCACCGCTTGACTTCATTAAAAGCCACATATCTCAGAAATAGTTCAGATCCCCACCCCTAAACCATATATATTCTTGTTCCTTATGATAAGACTCATTCAGTCACACCAACTTGGGGGTCTCTTTGTGCTGAGGCAATGTGCCCCGCCCTTCCACTTCATAAAAGGCCATATATTTCAGAAACCATTAAATCCCCACCCCATATTCATATATGTTCTTGTTCCTTATTATTAGCACACCTACTGTAGGGGTGTCCGCAGGGGCCAGTCCTCTCCTTTCCACTTCATGAAAGGATATCTTGGAAACCGTTCAGATTCCCACCCCTAAACCATATATATACTTGGTCCTTATGATGAGACACATTTAGGGACAACAATCTTGGGCTTTCCTGGGAACGACAGGGCATGCTCCAACCCCTCCACTTATATCTCCAGCCATGCAGCTCCCCACTGCTAAACCATATATATTCTTGTTCTTTGTGATAAGACACATTTAGTGATACCAACGAGGGCTCCATTGGGTCCATGCCCCACCCCCTCTACTTCATAAAAGGCCTAATGTTTCATATACTGAGTCCACATGGATGCTCATTTGGATATGGGGGTTCATTTGGCAGATTAAAATGATATCATGTTAAAATACATGGCTGCAATTTGGCAGTGCCCACCTGAGCTCTGGTGAGCATAGTGGCCCATGGGCCTCTTGTTTATTGCACCCCTTACTCTTTTAGTGCAGTATGGTCACGAAACAGTGACAGAATTAATGGAACACCCTATAGACTATATTATATTCTTGTTCCTTATGATAAACCACATATACTGACATAGATCTTGGTTCCCAATGGGTCACCCGTGGGCATGTCCTACCCCTTCATTTCATAAAATGTGCAATAACTCGGAAACTGCTTATGATCCCCACCCATAAACAATGTATTCTTGTTTCTTATGGTAAGATGCATTAAACGACATTGACCTTGGATACACTGGGGTCCCCTGTGGCATGACCCACCCCTCTTATCATGAAAGTCCTTATATAAGAAACCGTTCGGATCCTCAACCTTAAATCAAAATTTCTCCTGTTCCTAAAGACG
This sequence comes from Lucinisca nassula, assembly GCA_963580285.1. Classification (NCBI taxonomy): domain Eukaryota; kingdom Metazoa; phylum Mollusca; class Bivalvia; order Lucinida; family Lucinidae; genus Lucinisca; species Lucinisca nassula. The sequence goes on from OY757010.1 coordinate 5,110,988, forward strand.
CATTCATTGACACGGACCTTAGGTCCCTCTGGGCTCTTCCGAGCCTGATCAGCCTGGCAGAGGGCATGCCTATCCTTTCTTCAAACAATGCGTTCTCTCGGAGTCAGAAATAGTGCGATATTGTGGGCGGGATTTAGCCCGTTGTTTTATTGTTTTACAACTTCATGTCCATACGTGCTAACATGAAGCACAAAAAAGAAAAACTACAAATGGCATTTGCACTCTGTCAATGTTAAACGTCGAATAGCACGTAAAACAGGCTACAGTATATAATTGCAACACGCAACACTATGACCTTGTCCGGAACAGTCCTTCGTGGGCGCCCACTGTCCGTGTTGGAGACATTGCAGTTACACTTATAGAATATCAACATTGCAGCCTGAATCGCCCACCTGACGTCAATCATTGATATGAGGCATTGTTGATATAAGGCATCGTTAATATGAGGCATCGTTGATATAAGACAACGGTGATACGAGGCATCAGTGATATGAGGCATCAGTGATATGAGGCAGTGGTGATATGGATGATGAGTATAGAATGATGTCAAGGGGTTTATGTGTCCCCCGACCCTGATACTACATTTTATTCGGCGGTGAGCAGCTATAGATGTAATCGCCACGGTATAACACAGAGGCAAAAACTGGTTGGTGAAACAGTCATTACTGTGAATATACTGGTTAATATAAAGTTTATATAAAACATTATGGTGCCATAAACACTCATCAGGTCCTTATCATCAACAGGAAGGGAGAAAGAACATTATGTTAAGTATGTGAGGGTGTGAATGAGTGTTGTGGCAAAACTTTCTTTCTTTCTTAGGAAACAACACAATGAAGTTGTCATTTGTGCCAACATCTATATAATTAGCCACATAAATAAACAGTTATGCAGTAATAATAATATTTATAATAGTTCAATAATAGTTCTGTCATAGAAATAGTAGAAATAGTTCTTATCCTGCTGAATAGTAGTTCCAAATAGTAGTTTCTCCAAGTAGTAGTTCCAAATAGTAGTTTATAGTTTATTCTCCAAGTAGTAGTTCCTAGTAGTTCCAAATAGAAGTTTGCAGACTTTTATTTATTATCTTTAGCTTCTTTCTGTTCTTACTTCTTCCCTAGTCTCTGTTACTAACGTAATTATCACCTTAACGTCATAAAGACGTTACGTCATGATGATGACGTCATTTAACTTAAACCATATTTAAATTTTATAGATAGTGAAGTTAAGTATTGATAGAAATCATTAAACATGCAGAAATTGAACTGATTTTACATATATAAGTAAATATAAGCATAATTAATCATTGTGGATTTCCACAACACTCCCACGCCAATAAATGTCTCATCTTTTATCTCTTATGAAAAGTAATCTTGGTCATCATTGATTGTGTTTAACTGTCTGCTTATTTGTTGAATTGCTCTTTCAGCGGCTTGTCTTTTAGGACGGCGTCTACCAGTTCTGTCCTCACTCTGACACCTTTCCTGTGAGCCACTTTCTGGCGGCTTGTCATCTGTGTCCATGTCATCCTCTGGGCATTCTATTGGGTACAATAGGTTCAATGGACGACCTATTACTGTCTTTGATGGTAAGCAAACTTTGGCTGCTCGTATCTCTTGGTCTCTACCCTTTAGTAGCTCAACAATTTTGCCTATTCTCCAGCAACCTCTTGGTAGATTGTCTTTAATAATTACAACATGACCAACCTTAGCTTGAACAGGTGCTTGTTTCCTTGGTGCTTTCAACTTATTCTGCGTTCTTTCTCTCAAATTAAGTAAATATTCGCTTTTCCAGACTTGCCAGAATTTGTTCAGGTGTTTTAATCCTTTTTTCCAAGTTTTAATCAGAGTCTCTGCTGAACTGATTTTTGGACTGAACTCATTATCATCATCATCTTCTATATCTAACTTTGAAAAACCAATCTTAGGATTAAGAGACAAGAAATGAGCTGGCGTAAGTACCATACCGGAGTTTATGTCCTCTCCAATGTAGACCAGTGGTCGTGAGTTTATGACCGCTTCAGCTTCTTTTAGCACTGTGAGTAGCTGGTCATTGGTCAAGCATACTTTTCCAACTGTTTTACGCAGTGATCTTTTGACAAGTCCTATTAATCTTTCATAAAACCCTCCCATCCAGGGAGCAAGTTCTACTATAAATTTCCATTTGATCCTTTCATTCACCGAATAGGAGACTACATCTGGTTTTTTCAATATTTGACACCACATTGTGTCTATGGTTTCTGCTGCCAGTTTAAATTGTGCTGCATTATCAGATATTATTTCTTGGGGACTTCCATGCCTCGCTATAAATCTTCTGAATCCCAGTAAAAACTGTTGTGTCGACATGTCTTGCATTAGCTCTAGGTGAATAGCTCTAGTAACCAGGCAGGTAAAAAGGCAAACCCATACCTTTCGTGTACCCATGTTTTCTTTCACAAACATTGGACCAAAGTAATCAATTCCACTATGCGTGAAGGGGACAGCCTCCTTGACACGCTCTCTTTGCAATGATGGTATTTTGGGCATTCTATATGGACCTCCTTCCCAACGTCTACACACTGTACAGGCTTTCAATACTCTTTTGACAGCCGATCGTCCTTGGGGTATCCAGTATTTATGCCGAATTTGAGCTAAGGTTTGGGCTACACCAATGTGATGTAATTTTCTGTGGATTTGATCTATCAGTAATTCAGTGAACCTGTCTTTTTTAGGCATCAGCAAAGGATGTTTAGCTTCATCACATATGTCAGAGTTTTCTAATCTTCCTTGGCATCTCAGTAGACCTTTCTCATCAATGTAAACACCCAATTGTGCCTTAAGATTGTTTGGTTTGTTTTCCTGAATAGACTCGAATAGGTCACTATAATGAAGCCTTTGGACATGTATTAGCCAGAGTTTTTCAGCACGTTCAATCTCAAACGTCTCTATAATTCCATTTGAGGTAGTTTCCCTTTTTAGTTTCTTAATAAATCGAGAAACCAAAGCTGTCACCCTGAGGAGCTTTGTCATTGAGGAATACCTATCGCTTCTAATTCCAAATGGCCCCTTTGATAGAACTTTTGTTTCCCGATTATTCTCCCCTGTCAAAAGATGTGCTTCATACATAGATGAATGAGCGCTAGTAGCGTGGCTAGAAGTAGCTTCATTCCATACAGTCCAGACATGATTGTGGTCGAGGAGCCAGTCTGGGCCATGCCACCAGAGTTTACTTTGTAGGAGATCATCTGTGCAACACCCTCTGCTTGCTATGTCCGCAGGATTGTCCTTTGAAGGAATATAGTGGAAGATGATATCTCTCTGTTTGCATATTTCCACTAGTCTGTTTTCCACGAATTTGGATGAATGTTTCCCACTTGCTATCCAGTTCAGTACGCACTGTGAGTCAATCCAGAGATGTTTTTTAGTCAGTTTCAATCTTAGTTGCTTGTCTACAAACTGGATAGCTCTTGTACCAATGAATGCGGCAAGTAGTTCGAGTCGAGGAATGCTCACAGTTTGTGTTGGAGCAAGTCGGAGTTTGGAAAAAACAAGATCTACTTTACAAGTGTCTCCATTTTCCTGATACAAGTAAACTACAGCAGCATATGCATGTTTGGAAGCATCACAGAATCCAAGTAGGTGGTAATTTATCTGATTGGATTTTGTTCCGTCCAGCCCAATGTATCTGGGAAATGTGCAACTAGTTAGTTTTTTAAGATCTTCCCTAATTTTTCCCCACTTTGTACAGTCTTGTGGTGACAAACTTTCATCCCAGTCAAGTTTTTTGATCCATAATTCTTGTAGAAATTGCTTTCCCTGCAATGTAACTGGACTGAATAGGCCCAGTGGATCATACACTGATGCTATCTGCTGTAAAACTGTTCGTTTTGATAGATCTGTTATTGATTTAAAGTTAGTATGACCTAGGGATAATCTATCACCATTTGTAGTCCATGTCAGCCCCAACACCTTTATTTTCTGTCCCTGGAATCTGTCATTGATGGGTATTTTATCCAGTACCTGTGGATCATTTGACGCCCAGTCCCGCAAATTCATACCAGCTTTATCAAACATTTGCTTTGAACTTCTGTAGAACAGAATGGCATCTTTTGTAGAATTAGTGCCAGTTATCACATTGTCCACGTAAATGTTATTCCTTATTCTTTCAGCTGTAACCGATTTGTAGGCCTTTAAATGAAAGTCCAGAGTAGCCGCTAGTAAAAAAGGGCTTGAGATGACCCCAAAGGGGACTCTGCAGAATCTGTAGATTTCTATGTTGTTTTCAGCCCTCATAACTCTAGTATCTTTCAACCAAAGGAATCGTGTCACATCCTTGGCATTTTCATTTAGTCCTAGTTGTAAGAAAGCCTTTTCAATGTCTGCTATTATTGCTACTTTGTTGAGTCTAAAACGAAGAAGGATTCCTGTTAAATCCTGTAACATAACAGGGCCACGATAGAGACATTCATTCAAGCTTTTGTTTTCTTGTTTGGTTTTCGCAGAAGCATCATATACAATTTTTACCTTGTTTGTAGGTTTTGACGGGTTTATTACGGCGTGATGGGGTATGTAGTGCTTGATTCCATCAGTTCGCTCAGACTTTACCTTTTCAATAATACCACGTTCTAGTTGGTCCTGTATAATGTTGTTGTACTGTCTGGCCAATTCAGCATTGTTGTTCATCTTACGAACTAGTGATTTCAGTCTTCCGAAAGCGAGCTCTCTATTCTCTGGTAGGCCAATCAGTTCATCTCTCCATGGCCAGCTTACATAATATCGTCCATCACCATACTGTAATGTTTCATGGAAAGACTTCAATGCCTCACTATCTTGAGGGTCAACTGGTGAGTCTTGAATACCAATTGTCTCTAGGTTCCAGAAGTCATTCAAATCTGCTTTTACAGGAAGTGATCTGTCAACGTCTGTATAAAGATGTGTCTCTCTTTCAATGTCTTTTCCATATGTTAACACCAACATACTAGATTCTGGATTCTTTTCATTTAATTCCGATGTACGTCCTGTAAGTATCCATCCGAGCTTTGACTCTAGGAGGTACAGTCCTGGCGTAATTTCCACCTTTTGAGAAAGCATCAAATCTAGGTAATAGTCATTGCCGACAAGAAGATCAATTGAAGAACTTTCTCTTTGATATGGTATTGTGTCCGCAAATGTATACTGAGAGAGTAAATGCCCATTGTCTTGAAGGGAGCCAATGTGGATGGGACCTCGAAAAGTAGAACCTGTAATACTTGGGATTACATTGGCATGGATAGTGAGAAAGCTTCCATCTTTCAGAGTAATGTCAAGCACTGTCGATGGTGACTTTATTTTCTGTGGACGTTTTGACCCAAAGGTTACAAGTGTAATGTCATTTACTTTTCCCATTTTCAGTCCAAGTGCTTTAGCTAGATTTTCTGTGATGTACGTTCTCTGGCTCCCTGTGTCTAAAAGCAAACGAATGTTCTTATTTAGATCATTGCTGGGATTTTTCACATTGGTTTTTGCTGTCTGCATTAGAACAGACTCTCCTGATGACAGCAGTGCATTTTCAGTTACCTCTAAATCATCATCTTCGTGTACCTCTTCAATCAAGTGAGCAGACTCTTGATGAACCGATAGACCATGGCCTGTAGAAGTAAACTGCTGGGGACACAAACTTCTGTGATGGTTATTTGGCTGTTTGCAATAGTAGCATTCTTTAGTGAGAGTACATTCATTTGTTTTGTGCCCTTGTTTTAAACACAGAAAACAACTTTCTTTTATTCTCTGCTTTCTTGCATCAACTGTTGTATAGATCGGACACTCGTCATTCCAATGTTTCCCTCTACAGTATCTACAAGATCTGTTATTTCTCTCAAACTGACGAGACTGGATCCTTGGTCCTGCCATTAGAGCTTCTGTAGACAGCCTTAGAGGGGGCATGGCTGTGTTCCTACTCACAGTTACCGGTATTCGTGCATGTTCAGTATGTTCTTCAGCTTTCTCCCTTGCAGAGATATAGTCATTGAACAGTTCTCTTAACAATGTCACTGTCCACTTATTTTTAGCACCCTTTTGTATCTGAAGCTGAACAAGAACATCTTTGGGAATCTTTGAAAGAATCATGGAAATAAATACCTCTTGGTTGATATCTTGCTTTAAAGCCTCCAAACTTCTCAAATGCTTCTCAATCACATCATATAGTGTGCGAAGTCCTCTAGAACTGTTGATAGCTGGAGAGATATTAATGAGTTCCGTGTAATGGCAGTTTATCACACCTTCTATATCTCCAAATCTGTCTTTCAGTAAGTTAACCGCAACAGAGTAATTGTCATTTGATAGTAAAATTCCGGAAACAGCATCCTTTGCTTTTCCTATTAGTTTACTGATCAGGTAGTTTAATTTCTCAATATCTGACAACGTGGGATTGTGATGAACGGTAGCTTCAAAAGTATCCCAAAACTCAGTCCATTTCATTTTATCCCCATTGAATGTTGGAATGTCAAGTTTAGGAAGTTTTATTGAACTATAATGCTGTTTTATTTGTAGTTCTTGCATTTGAGCTTGAATTTGGGTTATTCCTTCATTTGCAGTAGCTGCTGTATAGGGCTGGGCCCCTAATGACATATCTTCCAAAGACTTATGGAAGATTTCGAGTTCCCCCAGGCATTCAAATGCTGTTTCCATCAAAGAGTAGTCTGAATCCATCAACTGTTCCAGTTCAGCTGAGCTTTCGCGCGAAAGTCTTTCGTTTGTGCTGTTTAGTTTATCCACCCACTCATATAATCTCTTAATGCAAGTTTCTGCTTTGCGCAAAAACACTTTTAAATCTACTTCCCTGACATCCTGATCCAAGTGACTTCTGCCAGTAACTATCTCCTTGTCAAGGAGATTTTTATATAGAATTCTATTCCTCTTTAGGTGGGTGATAGCTGACATTTTCTTCAATTGTTCTAGGCCCCGATTCTGTTTATATGGGTTCCGGCACCAATTATGTGGCAAAACTTTCTTTCTTTCTTAGGAAACAACACAATGAAGTTGTCATTTGTCCCAACATCTATATAATTAGCCACATAAATAAACAGTTATGCAGTAATAATAATATTTATAATAGTTCAATAATAGTTCTGTCATAGAAATAGTAGAAATAGTTCTTATCCTGCTGAATAGTAGTTCCAAATAGTAGTTTCTCCAAGTAGTAGTTCCAAATAGTAGTTTATAGTTTATTCTCCAAGTAGTAGTTCCTAGTAGTTCCAAATAGAAGTTTGCAGACTTTTATTTATTATCTTTAGCTTCTTTCTGTTCTTACTTCTTCTCTAGTCTCTGTTACTAACGTAATTATCACCTTAACGTCATAAAGACGTTACGTCATGATGATGACGTCATTTAACTTAAACCATATTTAAATTTTATAGATAGTGAAGTTAAGTATTGATAGAAATCATTAAACATGCAGAAATTGAACTGATTTTACATATATAAGTAAATATAAGCATAATTAATCATTGTGGATTTCCACAACAAGTGTGTGTACTTCATGTGTAATTCAAGTGTGATTCAAGTGTATTCCACTTGTATTAAGAAAGAAATTTAATTGGGCCCAGACTAATTTTCATTCTGTATTAACCTAAGTGGAATAGATTGCGAGTCAACTGTCCCATTAAGTTTGTCTTTGTAAAATTATGTAACCAGTGTTGTTTATAAATATCAGACTTATTCCATATAAATATTGTAAAGGATTCTAAGTATCTTAGAATTTCCTTTGCGTTAGTGCCCCACAAGTGGACATAGATTCGAGGTTCCCTCGTGTTGTCCCGTCACCTATACGTTTTGCCAGCCCCCGACATATGAAACAAGTGTCTTTGGTGGGAACAGTGTATTGAACATAGCTTCAGAAACCGTCCGTGCTGGGAACAGTCTATTAAACATACCTACAGAAGTGAACGTGATGGGAACAGTCTATAAATCATAGCTCCAGTGAGTTTCCGTGATGGGAACAGTCTACCTGACATAGGTTCAGACAGTGTCCTTGGTGGAAACTGTCTTTTAAACATACCTACAGGAGTGTCCGTCCGTCTATTGAACATACCTTCAGAAGTGTCCGTGCTGCGAAGAGACTAATATTCATAGCTACAGAAAGTATCCTTGTCGGGAACAGTCTATTAAACATAATTACAGAAAGTGTCCTTGGTGCCAACAGTCTATTAAACAAGGCTACAGAAAGTGTCCTTGGTGGGGACATTCTATTAAACATAGCTACAGAAAGTGTCTTTGGTGGGAACAGTTTATTAAACATACGTATAGAAAGAGTCCTTGTTGGAAATAGTCTATTAAACATATATTCAGAAGTGTCCTAGCTGGAAACAGCCTATTAAACATAGCTACAAAAGGTGTCCATGCTGGGAACAGTCTATTAAACATAGCTACATGAAGTGTCCTTGGTGGGAACAGTCTGTTAAAAACGGCTACAGAAAGAGTCCTTGGTGGGGACATTCTATTGAACATAGCTACAGAAAGGGTCCTTGGTGGGAACAGTTTATTAAACATACGTATAGAAAAGGTCCTTGTTGGAAACAGTCTATTAAACATATATAAATAAGTGTCCGTGCTGGAAACAGCCTATTAAACATAGCTACAAAATGTGTCCATGCTGGGAACAGTCTAATAACATAGCTACATGAAGTGTCTTTGGTGGGAACAGTCTGTTAAAATGGCTACAGAAAGTGTCCTTGAGGGGAACATTCTATTAAACATAGCTACAAAAAGTGTCCATGCTGGGAACTTTCTATTAAACATAGCTACATGAAGTGTCCTTGGGGGGAAGAGTCTGTTAAAAACGGCTACAGAAAGTGTCCTTGGTGGGGACATTCTATTAAACATAGCTACAGAAAGCGTCCTTGGTGGGAACAGTTTATTAAACATACGTATAGAAAGAGTCCTTGTTGGAAACAGTCTATTAAACATATATACAGAAGTGTCCGTGCTGGAAACAGCCTATTAAACATAGCTACAAAAAGTGTCCATGCTGGGAACAGTCTATTAAACATAGCTACATGAAGTGTCCTTGGTGGGAACAGTCTGTTAAAAACGGCTACAGAAAGTGTCCTTGGTGGGGACATTCTATTAAACATAGCTACAGAGAGTGTCCTTGGTGGGAACAGTTTATTAAACATACGTATAGAAAGAGTCATTGTTGGAAACAGTCTATTAAACATATATACAGAAGTGTCCGTGCTGAAAACAGCCTATTTAACATAGCTACAAAAAGTGACCATGCTGGGAACAGTCTATTAAACATAGCTACATGAAGTGTCCTTGGTGGGAACAGTCTGTTAAAAATGGCTACAGAAAGTGTCCTTGGTGGGAACATTCTATTAAGCATAGCTACAAAAAGTGTACATGCTGGGAACATTCTATTTAACATAGCTACATGAAGTGTCCTTGGTGGGAACAGTCTGTTAAAAATGGCTACAGAAAGTGTCCTTGGTGGGAACATTCTATTAAGCATAGCTACAAAAAGTGTACATGCTGGGAACATTCTATTTAACATAGCTACATGAAGTGTCCTTGGTGGGAACAGTCTGTTAAAAACGGCTACAGAAAGTGTCCTTGGTGGGGACATTCTATTAAACATAGCTACAGAGAGTGTCCTTGGTGGGAACAGTTTATTAAACATACGTATAGAAAGAGTCCTTGTTGGAAACAGTCTATAAAACATATATACAGAAGTGTCCGTGCTGGAAACAGCCTATTAAACATAAGAACAAAAAGTGTCCATGCTGGAAACAGTCTATTAAACATAGCTACGTGAAGTGTCCTTGGTGGGAACAGTCTATTAAACATAGCTACATGAAGTGTCCTTGGTGGGAACAATCTGTTATAAATGGCTACAGAAAGTGTCCTTGGTGGGAACATTCTATTAAACATAGCTACAGAAAGTGTCCTTGGTGAGAATAGTCTATTAAACATGGCAACAGTAAGTGTCCATGCTTGGAACAGTCTATTAAACATAGCTACAGAAAGTGTGCTTGGTGGGAACTTCTTATTAAACATACGTATTGAAAGTGTCCTTGTTGGAAACAGTCTATTAAACATACCAACAGAAGTATCCGTGCTGCAAACAATCTATTAAAATACCTTCAGAAAGTGTCCTTGGTGTGAACAGTCTATTAACCATATCTACAGAAATGTCCGTGCTGGGAACAATCTATCAAACATACCTACAGAAAGTGTCCTTGATGGGAACAGTCTATTAAACACAGCTACAGAAAGTGTCCGTGCTGGAGACAGACTATGAAGCGTACTACAGAAAGTGTCCGTGGTGGGAACAGTCTTTTAAATATACCTACAGAAAGTGTCCATGCTGGGACCAGTCTTTTAATGAAAGCTTTAGAAAGTGTCCGTGCTGGAAAATGTCTACTAACCATAACTACGGAAAGTGTCCTTGGTGGGAACAGTCTATTTAACATACCTATATAATTGTCCGGGCTCGGAACAGTCTATAAACATACCTACAGAAGTGTCTGTGCTTGGAACAGTCTATAAAACATACCTACAGAAAGTGTCCTTGGTGGGAACAGTCTATTAAACATACCTATATAAATTGTCCTTGCTGGGAACAATCTATTAAAGGAGCCCATGTATAGAATCCACCGATCGCTAAAAACAATTGCAGGAAATTGTTCAAATGTCTAGTTTGCTTTAAATCATGTGTATTAAATAAGGCTAAAAGGGATGCCCTTTTAGAACTATGAACGCATTCAAAAACGAAAATAGCAGAATCCATTTGTTGTTTGGGCCAGACAAGCTTGTTTCGGCCATCAAGGCCTCATCAGTAGCCCTAAAAGAAATGCTGAAAACGAGTATCAGCGGTTACGAGTATCAGCGTAAAACGTGGAAAATGACGTTGAAAGTTGACGTTTCGTCAGAAGAAATTTCCAGTTTAATTTAACGTCATGCGGCAAATTTTGATTACGGATTATTTTGCTCCAGACAAGTGGAAAGTGTATGGATTTGTATGCGGTTTGTAGCCTGCTTCCACAATAGAATAATTTTTGTCTTTTAGTCAGAATGTTTCTTTTGTAAGGTTTAATTGATTCTTAATTAGCTGGGTTAAATGCTTCTTTAAATGGTCATTTTACTGACTCCTTTGATATTCATTTGGGATCACGATACAATAAAAAACATCCCTTCGAATTAAACGTTGTTCTTCTTCTTTGTCCCGATGCAAAATAAATAGATGACTGAAGGATGTTTTTAAGGTAACCGGGCGCCAAGGGCACATAGGGGCTACCCCCAGTTCGTCAGCTGGGATTAGTTGTAGGTCTTTTCCCTAGGCTGCCAATATGCTGATTCCTGTCTGCTTGACAGTTATCAGCTAGCCGATTGGGAGTTAGGTGACTTCATTCGCGGATTGTTGTTGTTTTCCAGTTTCCCCGTGTCGCGGGTCGTCAGCTGGTGGGGTCCCAGGGAACGAATCCATGCTGGCACTACACCGTAGCCGTTCGGTGGTACCCCTATTCCCCGTTGCCGGTGAACAGGGAGACCATCGCTCGGCTCCAGCCCCGTCCGTCCATGTTTGTCGTCTCACGTCTCAGGTGTCTCTGAGCCCACGGGCATCCCCTTGCCCTGTAGCCAATCGCCGAGCTCCGTCCTGAGAGGTTTGTGAAACGGTGCCGTGACCTTTCCAGGTCTCGGTGGGGCTTATATTTTGTCTTCCCGTTTGCTTCAGGAGTGCATGTGTCCTGTCGCTAAAGGGCATCTTTAAATGTAGGAGTTTCTGGGCTTGGCGTGCTTCATATTTCAAGGGCTGTGGATATGTTGCACAGTTCCAATGTGAGCCTTTGTTTTTGTGCAACATAGTTTAGTTAAAATAATTTGGAACTCCATTCTAAAGTTTTGGCTACGTGATTGCACTGCGTTTAAGTTATAGCAGTGCTGTGCCTTGGGTTTTTGCGGTTTGCCGCAAAGGGGTGTGGGTTGTTTTGTGTAACAGGGTAGGCTCCGAGTTTGAACTTATCATTAAGGGGATCGTTTAGCAGTTAATTTTGTTTGAAAGTTTCATTGCGATTTGGAAGACGTTTCTAAAGATTGCTATACACGTTTCCATGTTACGTGTTATGCACCTTATATTCAATCAGGGGATTCGAGACAAAGTTTTTTAGCCATTTTGTGGTGCTTATTTGCACCACAAAATTGTAGAGTCCATCCATTTCTTTCTTCTAGCGTGTAGCTTCAGCCGCATCTACACCCTCACGCCAGCACCATGTCTATGGATGTCGTCTACGCTTTTTGTATCAATTTTGATGTTGGTATTTTTGTTTTTTTTTGTTTTTGTTTGATTTTTGCATATTTTTGTAACGTATGTACATTTTTACATTATTTGGTCTGTGCCCCCAGCTTATTGAGTATATATGCGGGCGGATGTGCTCGCCCCGCCATGGACCTGTCGTGTTTGTTTTTCTTGTGCTTTAAAGATGGTCTTGTCCGTTTTGGGGCAAGCCCACCCGCTCTCTTATGCTGGTTAGGACAGTTTTTGTACCTGCAAGGTTGTGCTTGTAGATTATATTTTGTGATTTTTGTTTATTCTGTACGTACAACATATAGTATAGTGTGACGGCCTCCGCCGTCTCGGGCCCAAGTTCGTGTTTATTTTAGTTTGTTGGTGACCTCTATCGAGGAGGATGTGGAAGTAGGTCAATCCCCTTTTCTGCATTTTTTGTTAAAGTTAGGAAAATGTGGTGCCCTCCTCCACGTAGGATGTCATATTCTGTGGGACCGTAAGTGGGTCATTCTGAGTCGCCATGTTTACATGTCATTTTCGCATCCTACGTGAAGGAAGGCACCATAGGAGGAATTGTATTCCTACCTAATCGTTTGAGGGCCCGAGATATCGTGTGCCGATCTCGTTAGTTTGTTTGTTTGATTTGAGGTTCAACGTCCCCGTCAACAACATTTTGGAGACGTTGCTTCCAATTTTGTGGGACTTTTACCCGACATTGATATGAAATGACATCTCAAGCCCTGTCGCCCAATCAAACCAATAGGGTTTATTAGCATGGACGGTCCGCCTCGCACCGCGGTTCCTGGACAGGCTTAGATCCTCTAGGCGGTTTACCAGTACTAGTGAGCGGGCCCGATTCAGCTCTGCGTGCAAGCATCATGCAGCCCATATATTTCTTCAAGCCCCTATGGGCGGGGGCTTCCGATCTCGTTAGCAATGCAGTTAGAACAAATTCATATAATCATGTAGGTCGCATACAAGCGTCCGCCTGCGCATGTGCGCAGTCGAGCACTCATATGCGATCTTGTTTTTATGTGTCATATTTACAGTTAACAATGTTTGAAATCGCTTTTTGGGAAATAAACTCTTCTTCTTCTTCTTCTTCTATCTCCAGGTTTTTTATCTCTCTATTCCTATACTATCCTCTCTACGGGATTCCTACTCTACAACTATTCTACAACTATCGCTTTATCTACCTAATTTAGCATTGCGTGGGTGGATGTATGTTGTTTTAGTTTTGCGTGGGTGGTTGTGTGTTGATGCCCTCCTTCAGGGTCGCGGTAAGTCATGCCCTAGTTAGTTAGTTTATTTCCCTTATCTGTATAAATATATGGTTGTCTTGACCGTCCGTTTTAATTACGGTCATGGCGCGATTTGCTGTTTTTGGTGATTCTTATGTTAAACGACAAGGGCAGTTCCGAGGGCTTTTTGATGTACCAGGCGAGGTTCGGTTTTTCGGCCATGGTGGTATGCGCGTGGTGAGCTATGGTGTTGACTTGTCGGACAGCGTTTCATATTTTCCGAAGGCAAAGTTGGGGCAGCGATGGCCGCCTCCACAGGCACTATTATAGGGACCGTATTCATTTGTCAAGGGAGAGACAGAAGCAATACCATGTGTGCTTAGAGAGAGCCTCCCTGTGATTTTTCTGCTAGTCAGGTGTTTGTAAAAGGGTCCTTTTGTGGCCCCCAGATCATTCCGTTTGGGTAACCTTATAATGTACATCCTTTATTCGAAAGCGAAAAAAAGAAAAACAAAGAGATGTGATAAGGCCTATTGTTTCTTATTTCTGTCCCACTAATCTATGTGCATTCCTGAAGGAGAGCCTTTTGTTTGCTAGTGTGTTGGTGTGCCGTTCTCCTTTGGGTTGTGTGGCTCTCGATCAGCCAGGATTTTGACGCAACGCTGCTCAGTGCCAAAGTCCTAAGACCGCAAACCCCAGCGTTACATCTCGTCCTGATTTCCCGAGTGCCTTCCCCCCTCCGGAGAGGCCGGGCGATGGATTTTCCTTGTGGTGGATCCATGCCCAGTTCCGGCGTGTTCTCTTGTGATCCTATTTCGGGCAGTGTGGCTCCCGATCAGCTAGGATTTTGGTGCAGCGCTCATAAGTGCAAAGCCAGTGGGCCGCAACCACAACGCTACACCTCGTCTTAACCTCTCGCTTGCCACACTCCTTTGAAGGGTGGGTCGGGGCTATGGATTTTCCTTGTGGTGGGTCCATGCCCCGTTCTGTTATGGTCTTCTCACAGTGATCCAGGGATCGCTGTCACCGTTAGGCACTCCTAAGTGCAAAACCGAGGCCGCAAACCACAGTGCCTACCGTTGACTTTGTTCCCCTTTTCGCCATGAGACGGCCGCCCTTTGATCACTACGCTCCTTTTTGGTTGGTAGCGTCTCAGGTGCGGTTAAATCATTTATTGTTTCTGAAATCGGGTCTGTAACGGTTTTGGTTTCAGGCATGTTAGTGTGTAACCTCGTACGGGGTGTGTCTCTCGTAACAGTGCAATAAATTTAGTCTGCGTCCTTAGCTTTCCCCTATATTTTGTCCAGGTAGTTTGTTTTCTCAAAGAAATTGAAAACCGCGTCCCTCATTTCCTGTGACATTAGATTGAGCAAAGAAATCGCGTTTATCTCCCCTTGGTATCCTAGTGCTGTCAGTTTTCCCTTTAGTTCCCTCCTAGCGGGGCCGTGTGCGGGGCACTCTGCGAGGTAGTGTTGAACACTCTCCACCCCGCCACAGTGCCCGCATAATGGATCGGCCGCGTTATAGAAGATGTTGTGTGCATTTAGTCCGTTGACCCCAAGTCTAAGTCGTGTATATTATATATGCGATCGAGCTTTCGGCTGTCGCTGTATTGAACTATTTTCGGGGTCAAGGACTGGCAGATCGAGTGTCTTAATCCGTGTTGTCCCTGCCATATGCGCGCCCATTCCTTTTTGATGCTAAAATAATAATAATAATCGACCTTATTTATAGAGGGTAATACATTTAGTACTAGTACTAATCTTCCATGTGGCCCTCTTTTCCTGGGTAGGAACCAGTACTAAGCAATGTGGATAAAGTTTCTTGCTCAAGGAAACAACACGTGGCGCTTGCGAGGATCGAACCGGCTACCTCTCGATCTCAAATCCGATGCTTTACCACTGCGCCACAGCGCTCCACACACTAGCCTTAATAATTGTGTAGACTTCTTGTGGGGTGGGGAGGTAGTCAAGTTCCTTCCCCCGGGTCAGAGCTTCTTTGGCCAGCGTGTCTGCGCGCTCATTCCCCTGCACGTTGCAGTGGGAGGGGATCCAATCTATGTTCAGGGTGATGCCTTGTTTTAGTATTTTGTGTATTAGGACATGAATGTCCTGCAGTATATCCGGTCTTGTAGTGCTGTTTCCAGAGTTTATGCTTTGTACTGAGCTTAATGAGTCCGTTAGTATAACAACACTATCGGGTTTTTCTTCCTGTATCCATTCCAAAGCTTTCTGTATGGCTATAAGTTCTGCAGAGTAAACTGTGAGGTGCTGGTTAAGTTTGAATTTTTGGTCGAAATTTAATTCTGGTATTGTGAAAGCGCACCCAGTTTCTTTTTTGTCAGCATCTTTGCTTCCATCTTCTTTCGCGGAGGACCGCAACTTACTATTAGTATCAAAATAATTTCAACTATGAAAAGGTTTATTACCAGCAAATATTTTGTCACCAATACAAACTAGAATAGATTCATAAAAC
Source organism: Lucinisca nassula (assembly GCA_963580285.1). Lineage (NCBI taxonomy): Eukaryota > Metazoa > Mollusca > Bivalvia > Lucinida > Lucinidae > Lucinisca > Lucinisca nassula. The sequence goes on from OY757010.1 coordinate 5,126,944, forward strand.
TTTATGTTAGGCATATTTTTATGTATTTTTTAATTGAAATCCTTTAATCAAAATTAAAGTGATTAACCAAACTATTGCAAAATATGCAGAGTGTTGATTTTTTTGGTTTGTTTTGATTTGTTACGCCCCTTGAAAGTCTTATAAATAACTTAGTATGACACGCCAACTATTCAACAGAAATGCAATGTCCCCAACACGGACAGTGTGTGCCCACGAAGGACTGTTCCGGACAAGGTCAAAGTGTTGCGTGTTGCAATTATATACTGTAGCGTTTATGCCTGATTTGGCACCCGCAGATTTTTACTTATTTTCAAAAAATCTTAACTGCGAGGAGTCATGGGGACGTCAATGATACAAGATACAAGAATTTATTGCGAATTTTCGGCCCACATAGGAGCACATAAAGAGACAGACCCAGATCAGGAGCAGTCTGGCCAGGGTCCACACGGTCTGCCATTCCGCCCGCACCCCCGAACTCCTTGCTGTGTCATGAAACAAATTTGTCATAGCTTTGTCATAACTTCAGAAGAATTACAACAAGCCATCAAGGTATCCGATTTGTTGCTTCCAATTTTGTGGGACTTTTACCCGACACGGAGATGAAATGACATCTCAAGTCCTGTCGCCCAATGAAACCAATAGGGTTTATAAATAAGAATGAACAGTCCGACTCGCACCGCTTTGCCTGGGCAGGTTTAGATCCTCTAAATGGTTTACCATTACTCGTGTGCGGTCGGTTTCAGCTCTGCGTGGAAGCACCATGCAGCCCATCTATTTCTTCAAGCCCCGATAGGCGGGGCGGTTCAAGGTGTCCGAATTTTCAGGATCCCTATGGTAGTATAAACTCCCTGAGATGTTTAATATAACGCCAAAGCATATTATGCGCTATAAACTTTTCTCCTGTTTAATATGGAATTAAGTTATCATGTGCAAAAATTGCCAGATTCTGCAAAATGTGTTTTAGGCGTATTGATGACGTCATTGTGGAAGTTCTTCCCGGGTGGCATAAACAAATTGGAGAATCGCAGTTCTAAACAAATGCATTGAATAGAGTGATTTTACGTCCGGTTGCCCTCATATAAGCCGAGACAGCATATGTAGGTTTCATATAGATATATCGAGTTCATTCATTCATTTATAAACCGCGGGTGGAGTTTAAGCCTGCCCAGGAAAAGTATGGATAGGTCAACTGACCGGCTCAAAAATGACCTAAATAGTGTTGACTGGGCCGTTAAACTCAAATACAAACAAACAAACAAAACCGCGGGAGGTACACAAATCTGATAAAGAAACAAGTGCGAATCATGAGTTTTTTAATTGGATTTGTTTGTTTGTACGTAGTACTTCTTTAATTGGCGCTCACTGCACACTTAAATGTTCCACCTATCATTTTCAGTCTTGTGTGCTTTACTTGATATGACTCAAGGGATCATATGAGCCTCATCACCAAAAATAGTATAACACATGCACATCTCAAAGATCTTTGCCAGTCCATGTAGTTAATTAAGCCGGCTGGTTCCTGTCTTATCTGGCATCAAGCTCAGAAGACATTTTTCGAGTGACGGAGCTCACATATACAATGAACAAATGATTGAATGTTTGTTTGATTGATTGATTGATTGATTGATTGATTGTGATCGGGTGTAACGATACGTCAACACTTGTGGTTCCTTTTGTGTCGTCTCCCAGAGAAAGAGAGAAACGTGATAGAAGAGATAGTAGGGAGAGGAAGTAAAGAGGAAAATAAATGTAAGGGTACAAACAGAATAATGCCGGCCTCGGTAGCTCGGTGGGATGCGTGTCTGACTGTTGATCTGGAAGACGCGGCTTCGATACCTGCCGGGGTCGGCAACATTCTGTCGTGCAGATTAATCATGAAATCTTTTCTACGGTCATTCTCTCTCTTCCGCTGATTCAAGAAGGCCAGTTGCCCATTTCTGGCGAAAGAATGTGCACTGTACTGGTTAACCGCTTACGTATAAGCCTGCCCAGGATAAGTATGGAGACTCAAAAATGACCTAAATAATGTTGACTGGGCCGTTTAACTATCATACGAACAAACTAACAAACAAACAAAATAAATAACAACATTCACACTTTACCAATGACAACAGAAAGTCAATATCAGTTGGGCGCCTGACCCCAGTGACGCCAGAAACGCGACACCTTCGTTTCAACAAATCATCACCACTATATACAAGTGAGCATCATTGTATCGCAACTGAACCATTACCAGGTCGTCCTTGTAGTCGAGCATCACAGTCCCCCATATCAAGGTACTTACCGTGTGCGCCGTTGCTTACATTGGGGAAAAAGGCCAACCCGCATTACCAGGTGAGGGGTATAGATCCTATATTAACCCATATATGACAATGGAATCTTCCACCTAATTAGTTTGGAGTGGTCCATTTCCAATTATAGGGGTGTCATGTTTGGTTTTCTTTGTGGCAAATTTTACAAAAACGAATGTTCCTTAAGCAAACAGTGTAGATCCAGATCAGACGCCGCGTTCTGCGGCGTCTGATCTGGATCTACACTGTTTGCCAATGTCCCAGAAAAGGGCCGCTAGGCATATATGGGTTAAGAGACCATTTGGAACTGTTCAAAAGTGGTATTTGGTTTATATGTTTATTAATTAATTTATTTATTATTCGTATTATTATTATTATTGGTATAATCATCATCACAAACGAGTAACGAAGATAAATCAGGGATAATTTTTCTCATCTTGACGATTATGGGGTGACTGTAACTTAAAAGTACCAGTGAAGGAATATGAGAAAAATATACTACAAATATCCTCTTTACTCCGGCTCACTTAGGGCTATCATTATTATTATTTTTATTATTGCAGATTATTTGGCGTTGTTATGGGGACCGACAGCGACGTCAGTAGTGGTTAAAGAGTGAAACTCATTATCTTCATCTAAAGTTTAATTCTCATTAAGCTCCGTAAACTTTACAAGAAATTGCTGTAATGAAACACCATGGAAGTGTCGCACAATCCCAATCTTGAAGCTGATATAGCTGACGCTATGCAGTCCCTACCCTCATCTGTGGCGAATTCAAGAGAGCATGCTGAATCCACCCTGATCCAGCAAGTTCTCGATTATAACGACTGGCATTGCAGTCTTGTCAGAGAGAAGGACCGATGGATCATTTATGTTGATAAAGTTCCAACATATTTATGTTTTACCAAAGATCAAACAATTAGCTTAGAAATTCATAAAGATGTGCTTTGTCTTAGAGTTGATGATAACCTTCACGTTGTTTCTATATCTAAAGATGGGAAAGCCAAAGTAACTTCTTTGAATGAGATAGGAGACAGTGATAAGTACGACAGAAGTAAACAATCTGTGTCACTACCCCGTGAACCAGGAAGTGAAACAGCAAGAGAACGAAGTTCATCACAAACAGTATTGACAGACAGGCATGATGTAGATAACACTATTGATAATACTAGGACAGAAAGCCCAGAAAAACTGAAAACGGTTTGCTGTGATGAGATAAAACGGGATGCAATCAAATTGTATGTTCGGGACAAGCAGTGGGTTTTATTTGCAGAAGGCATTGAAACGAGATTAGAAATCGACGATGACAAACAGGTTTCATTACAGACCTCGAGCGACAGAACATACATCGAAGCTGATGGTAACGTGTATGCAATTTTGATAGATAAAAGAAATAAAACGGCACAGATTAGACCTCTTAATGAAACTGTCATTTCAGAAGAACATAACCTGGGAGAAACCCTTGATGCAAAGCACTGGAACAAGAACCCTGTTTCTGAAGGCAATCTTGGGGATACATCTGGCAGGTTCTTACAATCAACACCAGAAAAAACGCACAAAGATGGTGTAGCCTCAGAAATGGAGGCTGAGGCCGTAAAAGTATATACGAAAAATGAAAACAGAAACGTCCCAAGTCATCACGTTCCAGATAGAGAAAACTACAAACCGACGGTGATAGACGACAAAGAACCAGATGGAGGCAGTAGAATCAATAAAGTAACGGACAAAGAAATCCCTGAAGTAGTGGTGCCCATTTTTCCAGATACTGGAGAAACGCCATCAAATATTTTGTCTGCAACGACTCAAAAAGAGAAAAGTTCCTGCAAAAATTCCGTAACAAGTAGTGTTTCCGTTCCAAGTGTTGCACCAATTCTACCAGATAATCAAGGTAAGTTTTTTACCATCAGAAAACACGCCTATACAATTTAATCCCCTTGAACCCCACTTTTATAGCGGTAAACGGGGTTTATAAGGGTAAATCGTTTTGTCTTCTTTTTCTGCTCTGAAATATAGATTGTGGGTACTCGTTAGAACCGCCTCGATGAGGCGGTTCTAACGTGTACCTACAATCTATATTTTGAGCAGAAATAAGAAAAATATCACAAATTTTCATCTTAAAATTTTTCATTTTTTCTGCGGTAAAGTTTGCATTGTATTCGAATAGGCGTGTTTTGTAAGGACAGTAAATGAGCCGCAACACGAAAAAACTTGTCTTCAGAGGTTCTGACCAGGTAAAATACAAACAGGACCACTCAGCTACACAGACTGATTCAGTCCAATTGAGGTAATGGCCAAGTATGACCGACTCAGTATATGCAGAGTATTACCAAGGCAGTTAACATAGGTGTGCTGATCAGATTGCGCGATTAAAGTGAGGGCTTGGGTGAGGATAGTTTTACATGTAGTCTACATGAAGCTATGCAAACCCAAGCCGTCACAGTAAAGATACATGTAATCTGTTAGTTGTTCAAAAATCCGAATAATAAACCAATCTATGGTAGTTGTAATCCATCCTGCCCTATACGCCCGTTTTGAAAAAAAAGCGGCCTTATTATGGCGGGTGCTGTCCGTCCGATCGCCCGTACACATTCTTGTACGCTCCATAACTCAGCAATCATTAGGGATATCTTCATGCAACTTTATAAGAATATGCATTAGGCCAAGATGATGTGTCACGCACAAGAATTATTGCCGTTCTTTCTTAGTTTCTGAGTTATGCCCATTTGATTATTTATTTTATTATTGTATGCTCCATAACTCGGTAACCGTTAGGAATATCTTCGTGCAACTTTATGACTATGTATTAGGTCATGACAATGTGTCGCGCGCAATACCCAGGTCGGTATGCCAAAGGTCAAGGTCAGACTTGGCGGTCAAAAGTTAAAAAGGGTCTGTTTTCGTGTCTGGTCAATAACTTTGTTATTCCTGGATGAATTTTGAAATTGTTTGGCAGAAATGAGACGATGTGTCATGCGCAAGACCCAGGTTGGTACCTCCATGGTCCAGGTCATACTCAGAGGTCGAAGGTAAAGAAAAGTGTCTTTTTCTTATGTCTGATTGTTATTTCTGGATTGATTTGGAAATTATTTGGCAGAAATGTTTTGACATTAGGAGTCGCTCTGGCGTGAGACCGAGGTTGGTACCTCCAAGGTAGAGGTCATACTTAGAGGTCAAAGTTAAAGAAAAGTGTTTTTTCTTGTGCCCCGTCAATACCGTCGTTATTCCTGGATGGATTCGGAAATTGCTTAGCAGAAATGTTTACCATCATGAGGCAATTTGTTACACACAAGACCCGTGACGGCACCTCTAAGATCAAGTCATAATTAGCGGTTACAGGTAAAAAGTGTCTATTTTGCGTGTCTAGTCAATAACTTTTTATTTTTAAAATGGATTTTAATGTTACTTGGCAGAAGTGTTACATTTCTTGAGACGATGTGTTGCGCACAAGGCCCAGGTTAGTTCCTCCAAGGTCAAGGTCATCCTTAGAGGTCGAAGGCCAGAAAGGGTCATTTTGTCGTGTCTGGTCAATAACTTTGTTATTCCTGGTTAGACCCAGGTCGGTACCGCCAAAGTTAAGGTCATATTTAGAGGTCAAAGGTTTAGAAAAGTGTCTGTTTCTTGTGTCCGGTGAATACCTTCGATACTCCTGGATGGATTTGGAAATTGTTTGTCAGATAGAAAAACCATCTTGAGCCTATGTGTCTGGCGCAAGACTTAGGTCGGTACGTCCAAGGTCAAGGAAATACTTAAATGTCAAAGTTAAGGAAAAGATTCTTTTTCTTGTGTTCAGTCATTACCTTTGTCATTCCTGGATGGATTTGGAAATAACTTGGCAGAAATGTTAACCATCACGAGACATTTGTCGCATGCAAGACCCCAGGGTCGGTACATCCAAGGTCAATGTCATACTTAGCTGTCAAAGGTTTTCATGGGCAGTGAATAAATTTTTTATTCCTCAGTGGATTTTAAAAGTGCTTGGCGAAAATGTTAACCATTATGTCGCGTGCAAGACTCGGGTCAGTACCGCATGGTCAAGGTCATCCTTACAGACAACTACTTTCCACGGATGTACAATACCCCGTTTGCGGAGCTCTAGTTTTAATTGTCGTAAGCAGATTTTAGCAATACCTGTTGAAAGTCTCCCCATGTTTCATTATACCAGTAGTTCGGTTAATATTTATATTTCGTCGAGATCGTTGAGTCCATTTTGATATTTTTGAAAAGTTACTGCTCATGTGTGAGCTAGAAAGAGTTTGCACACTTGAAAACGCAAAACTGCTTATAAAGAGTCTCTGTAACAGCGACCCTTCTATTTGCTTTCTATAATGTAATAAGAACAATAATGTATACCTCCCTAAATCCCAGTTTTCACTATGTAAAGTGGGGTTTATGGAGTTTTCATTTCACTGACTCGGTCAATTGATGATTGCGAATAAAAGCGATAAGCGGATCTTAATGCGTACGCTGATGTTGTTCTTTGACTGTCCCATCTAAAAACTTTACCATTAAAAATAGCAAGTTTAATAATATTTTCGCTGAAAAATTTAAGTAGCTCTTGCAACTGCAAAAGGTACGCACAATTTTATTCAGAAACATACCAGAGTCCTGGATATTGCACTTGCTAGAACAGATAAGAATTTGGTCATTAACGAGCTCTATAAGATAACGATGCATTAAACAATATGGGCAGTCTTATAAGTTTGATATACCCTGAATGAGTTTTGTTTGCAGTTACTAGCGAGAGCGGAATAGGCGCCTGTAAATCCCTGGAATCCCAGGGAGCCATACCCAAGCAAAGAACATTGCTCCCCGAGGTACTCGAAGATGCTGAGAAACTAAATACAGCTGCTAAGGACAAACGAGTGACAGACTCTATAAGTACCTCTAGACCAGATCACCACAGAGAAAAAGTAGGAGCCGAAATGACTGGTAACACACGTTTGTTGGTATTTTGTCTACAAGGCGAGAGCCGTTAACCATTGGTTACTCAGCCTGAATTGTGTCTTCTCGTTTGCAAACTATATCTAGCCCATGAGGTTTTCTTTTTCTTTCCCTTTGGTGTCTTTTATGGATGGAGTAAGTTAATTGTATCAATTCCTGATCTTTGTTTTACTTCTACTTTTATCCCTTTTGTAAAAAATGAAATCTTCCTCCCTATATATAGCAGGAGTCCATTGAAAAATTTAGGGGTGTCGGGTTGTGTTTTCTTCAAAATTTATTGGGAAATTGGCTGAATTTTTTGCAAACAGTGTAGGCCCTGATCAGACACCACATTCTGCTGTGTCTGATCTGGGCCCGCACTGTTTGCGAATTATCCGTTTTGGGGTTTCTGGAACTCAACGGGTCAATAATAGAAAACAAATACTCGCCTGAAACCTAACTTGTTACTCTCATTAAAATGTGTGTTAACTGCGCTAAAGAACGAGTGTATACGCGAATACGCATGGCTGTTAGAAAAAAAAAACATTCAGCAAACATCACATAAGAAACACGCACCCTTCGAACTCTTTAATCGATCAAAAGTTAATTTGCTGTGGTGAACGTTTGTGCTATATTTTCTAATTTTCAAACAACACACAATGCGTATATTTGTTAGCAATGTTTTGTCTGTTTAAATTGAGGTTTAACGCCCCCCTCCCCCCGCCTCAAAACTATTAAGGTTATTTTGGAGAAGTTGCTTCACATTTAATGGGACTGTTACCCGACATCGAGATGAAATGACATCTGAAGCTCTGTCTCCCAATGAAACAAATTGGGCTTATATGCATTGGACGGTCAGACTTGCACCACTTTACCTGGGCAGGCTTAGTCATAAGCTTTAAGAAGAAATAATAACATGAAATCAAATTCTCGCCTGAAACCTAACCTGTTACTCTCATTATCAGGCTCTCACCACTTTACATGGGCAGGCTTTGTCATAAGCTTTAGGTAGAAATCATTTGGGCCCCGTCAAGCGATTTTGGTACTTATCGCCTATGCGAGCAGCGAAGGTTCAGGCGAGCCTGCGCATCCGCGCTGTCTCGCCAGAACCTTCGCTGCTCGCTCATACAAGCAGTGAATCAAGAGGAACCTTCAGACAGAAAGCCATATCCCTGGCCCCTCTGAATGGCTGGGCATGCGCAGTTAAAATTTGTCATGACGGAATGCTCGAAGACCCAAATTCGCTTGACGGGGCTCATTTAGTAAAAGGCATCAAATCCTCGCCAGAAACCTGACCTGTTACTGTCATTAAAATGTATGTTTTTCTCGTGATAAGTGTCACACCAAACAGACAGGTTTCAGATGAGAAACTGACAACCGTTTCCAGAATACTGGGGATTGTTTGCTGGTGCTTCGATATTTTTATTGTTTTTCTTTTTTCATCTCTGTTGCCTTCATGCGGACTGAACAAATTATTTGTCTAAATCGTGACGGAATCATGGACGAGGATTGCGGATTTAAGCGCCCCATCCGTCCCCGAGTGTAAGCCCCCCCCCCCTTCCCCCCAGTGAAATTCTTATCACTGACCGTCCCAAGGCGGCTCTTTGGTCGCGATTTGTTTTTGATATAGTTTGTCTTTGAGTCTGTGTATCGCTTATATATTTTTGTTTTGGATAGCCAATAGGCCATTTTGTGGGAAAGTAACTGTCCTTTTGGCTTTCCACTATTGATGTTTCCATCAGAGTGTAGTTATTTAATGTTTGTGTTTGTTTCCCTTTTGTGTCTCAGAATGGAGGTGTGGGTTGATTCTGTCGATTCCTGATCTTTGCCTTCACTTCTATTTGTCATTCTAAGCGATTTACCAGTATTCATGTTTCATGTGAAGTCAGTTTCAGCTCTGCTTGGAAGCATTATGCAGCCCAATCTATTTCTCGATGCACTGATGGGCGTGGGTCATTCGTTAGTATTGAATATTTTGGGTGTTGTTTAAATCAATAGCACATTTGCCCACGGCGGAGAAGTGTGTCAGATGTCTTTTGAGATACGCATTATGTATTTGCTTGTGATTAGTATGAAAAAGTCAGGTTTCAGATGAGAAACTAACCACCGCTTCTAAAAGACTGAATATTGTTTGGTTGGGCTTAAAGATTTTTATCATTGTATTTTCACGTCACGTCGAATGTCATTCTTGACGTCACGAGTGTCCTCTAGGCCTAATTTAATGGATTCGTTTGTATCCCAGAAGTGATATAATTGTGGGTCATGTTTTTGGCTTTATTGGCTACTGTTAAAATATTCATTTCCCGTAGAACTAGGAATTTCTGTCGTTGGGTGCGTTCAAGACAACTAACGCGGTTTGTAGCGAGACCTATGTTTTCATAAATTTATAATTTAAAGGGTGATTGTTTTCATCAATAAAGATATCTTACCTTTCTAGACTATCTGAATTTGTAGTTGATACCTGAAAAAATAGTCTAAACAGAAAATTGACAAAACTGAACAACACATCTAATTCTTTAGAATTGTACAAATACAAAATACAAATACAAATAATTTATTGGTCTAAAATCCAGCCACAGGATTGTCACCAAACACAATACAATTTCTTATTTTAACCTATATGATACTAGATCTACTATGACATTTTTAGCTCACCGTCACGTAGTGACAAGGTGAGCTTTTGGGATCACTTTTCGTCCGTCGTCCGTCGTCAGTCCGTGCGTCCGTGCGTGCGTGCGTCCGTCCGTAAACAATTTCTTCAAACGACATCTCCTCCTAAACCACTGATCAGATTTTGACCAAACTTCACAGGAATGATCCTTAGGTGGTCCCCTTTCAAAGTTGTTCAAATGGTTCCGGTCCGTTGAACATCTAGGTCATAGGAGCCAAAAATAGATTTTTTTCACCAAAATCTTAAAAAATCTTCTTCTCTGAAACCACAAGGCCCAGGTCTTTGATATTTGGTATGAAGCTTCATCTAGTGGACCCCTACCAAGATTGTTCAAATTATAGTGCTGGGGCCAAAAATGCCCCCGCTCCGGGGCCCTTTGGTTTTACATGGGCTTATTAGCTCACCTGAGCACGAAGTGCTCATGGTGAGCTATTGTGATCGGTCAATGTCCGTCGTCCGTCGTGCGTCGTGCGTCGTGTGTCGTTCGGCGTCAACAATTTGCTTTAAATGCTAACTTCTCCTAAACCCTTGAGCCAATTTCAATAAAACTTCATAGGAATATTGCTGAGGTGACCCTCTACAAAAATAGCTAAAATTGTTCTGCTCCGCTGAACAAGATGGCCGCCAGAGCTAAAAATAGAAAAATCTTTAAAGGACAATTTCCCCTGTACCTTAAGGCTAATTTCATTCAAACTTTATAGGAACGTTGCTTAGGTGACCCTCTACCAAAATAGCTAAAACGTTTCCGCTCCGGTGAACAAAATGGCCGCCAGAGCTAAAAATAGAAAATTCTTTAAACGACAACTCCTCCTGTACCCTTTGGCCAAATTTATTCAAACTTTATAGGAATTTTGCTTAGGTGACCCTCTACTAAAATAGCTAAAACGGTATTGCTCTGATGAGCAAAATGGCCGCCATAGCTAAAAATAGAAAAACATCGTAAATTTGCTTCAAACACAAACTCCTCCTCAACCCTTGGGCCAATTTGATTCAAACTTCACAGGAATGTTGCCCAAATGACTCCCTACAAAAATAGCTAAGATTGTTGTGCCCTGACAAACAAAATGGCCGCCAGAGCTAAAAATAGAAAAAATCTTTAAACGACAATTCCTCCTGTACCCTTGGGACAATTTTATTCAAACTTCATAGGAATGTTTTTTAGGTGACCATCTACCAAAATAGCTGAAAAGATTCTGCTCTGATGAGCAAAATGGCCGCCATAGCTAAAAAATAGAAAAACATCGTAAATTTGCTTCAAACACGAACTCCTCCTTAACCCTTGGGCCAATTTGATTCAAACTTCACAGGAATGTTATGTAGGTGATTCCGTAAAGAAATAGATAAAATCATTCCGCTCTGACTAACAAGATGGCCGCCAGAGGTAAAAATAGAAAAAATCTTCAAACGACTACTCCTCCTTTACCCTTGGGCCAATTTCATTCAAACTTCATAGGAATGTTGCTTAGACGACCCACTACCAAAATGGCGAAAACGTTTTTGCTCTGATGTGCAAAATGGCCGCCATAGCTAAACACAGAAAAACTTTGTAAATTTACGTCAAAACGCGAACTCCTCCTCAACCCTTGGGCCAATTTGATTCAAACTTCACAGGAATGTTAGTTAGATGACTCCCTACCAAAATAGCTAAAATCGTTCAATGCGGCAAACACGATGGCCGCCAGAGCTAAAAATAGAAAAAATCTTCAAACGACAACTCCTCCTTACCCCTTGGGTCAATATGATTCAAACTTCACAGGACTATTATGTGGTTGACTCCCTACCAAAATAGCTAAAATTGTTCCGCTCTGACTAACAAGATGGCCGCCAGTGCTAAAAATAGAAAAATTCTTCAAACGACAATTCCTCCTTACCCCTTGGGCCAATTTGATTCAAACTTCACAGGAATATTATGTCGTTGACCCTATACCATATTAGCTAAAATGATCCCGCTCCAATGAACAAAATGGCCACCAGAGCTAAAAATAGAAAAACATTGTAAATTTGCTTCAAACTTCACAGGAATGTTGCCCAGGTGACTCCCTACCAAAATAGTTAAAATCATTCAACTCTGATAAACAAGATGGCCACCAGGGCTAAAAATAGAAAAAATATTCAAACGACAACTCCTCCTGTACCCTTGGGCCAATTACATTCAAACTTCATAGGAATGTTGCTTAGATGACTCTCTACCAAAATAGCTAAAATGGTCTTGTTCCGATGAACAATATGGCCACCAGAGCTAAAAATAGAAAAACATTATAAATTTGCTCGCCCCCGCCCATAGGGGCTTGAAGAAATATATGGGCTGCATGATGCTTCCACGCAGAGCTGAATCTGGCCCGCACGTTAGTACTGGTAAACCGCTTAGAGGACCTAAGCCTGTCCAGGAACCACGGTGCGAGGCTAATAAACCCAATTGGTTTCATTGGGCGACAGGTCTTGAGATGTCATTTTCTTATTTATCATTGAAAATGAGGCTTGACATTAAATTTGATGATGTAATTTTTCTGCTGAGTAGACAATTAACATGAAATGTGAACTTTTTGAAGCCTTATTTTTGCTGAGAAATAGTGAAAACAAAATTAGGGGATTATTTTTGTCACGTCTGCTTTTAACATAGTCAATCAGGAGTCCGCTTTTTAGCTCACCTGAGCATGAAGAGCTCATGGTGAGCTATTGTGATCAGTCAATGTCCGTCGTGTGTCGTGCGGCGTCAACAATTAGCTTTAAATGCTAACTCCTCCTTAACCCTTGAGCCAATTTCAATAAAACTTCATAGGAATATTGCTGAGGTGACCCACTACAAAAATAGCTAAAATTGTTCCGCTCCGCTAAACAAGATGGCCGCCAGAGCTAAAAATAGAAAAATCTTTGAACAACAACTCCTCCTGTACCTTAAGGCCAATTTCATTAAAACTTTATAGGAATGTTACTTAGGTGACCCTCAACCAAAATAGCTAAAGCGTTCCCGCTCCGGTGAACAAAATGGCCGCCAGAGCTAAAAATAGAAAATTCTGTAAACGACAACTCCTCCTGTACCCTTGGCCCAATTTAATTCAAACTTCATAGGAATGTTGCTTAGGTGACCTTCTACTAAAATAGCTAAAACGGTATTGCTCTGATGAGCAAAATGGCCGCCATAGCTAAAAATAGAAAAAACATTGTAAATTTGCTTCAAACACAAACTCTTCTTTAACCCTTGGGCCAATTTGATTCAAACTTCACAGGAATGTTGCCCAAATGACTCCCTACCAAAATAGCTAAAATCGATATGCTCTAACAAACAAGATGGCCGCCAGAGCTAAAAATAGAAAAAAACTTTAAACGACAACTCCTCCTGTAACCTTGGGCCAATTTTATTCAAACTTCATAGGAATGTTGCTTAGGTGACCATCTACCAAAATAGCTGAAAAGGTTCTGCTCTGACGAGCAAAATGGCCGCCATACCTAAAAATAGAAAAACATCGTAAATTTGCTTCAAACACGAACTCCTCCTTAACCCTTGGGCCAATTTGATTCAAACTTCACAGGAATGTTATGTAGGTGACTCCCTAAAGAAATAGCTAAAATCATTCTGCTCTGACTAACAAGATGGCCCCCAGAGCTAAATATAAAAAAATTCTTCCAACGACTACTCCTCCTTTACCCTTGGACCACTTTCATTCAAACTTCATAGGAATGATGCTTAGATGACCCACTACCAAAATAGCTAAAATGTTTTTCGCTCTGATGAGCAAACTGGCCGCCATAGCTAAAAACAGAAAAAAAAACTTTGTAAATATACGTCAAAACGCGAACTCCTCCTCAACCCTTTGGCCAATTTGATTCAAACTTCACAGGAATGTTAGTTAGGTGACTCCCTACCAAAATAGCTAAAATCATTCAACGCGGTGAACAAGAGCGCCAGAGCTAAAACTATAAAACTCTTCAAACGACATCTCCTCCTTACCGCTTGTTAAAATTTTCTTCTCTGAAACCACTGAGCCCAGATCTTTGATATTTGGTATGAAGCTTCATCTAGGGGACCTCTACTAAGATTGTTCAAATTATAGCCCTGGGGCCAATAATGCCCTTGCACTGGGGCCCACCACTTTTACACATAAGTGCTTGCCTAGGGAAATCCTTTATAAAATCTTCTTCTCTGAAACCGTAGGACCCAGGTCTTTGATATTTGGTATGAAGCTTCATCTAGGGGACCTCTATGACGATTGTTCAAATTATAGCCCTGCGACCAAAATGGGGGTGCTTAGAGACCAAGCGGTTTTACATAGACTTACATAGGGAAAATCCTTTAAACATCATCTTCTCTGAAACTGCTGGGTCCAGGTCTTTATTATTTGGTATGAAGCTTCATCTTGTGAACCTCTACCAAGATTTTTCAAATTATGGCCCTGGGTCCAGAAATGGCCCCACACTGGGGCCCACCAGTTTTACATGGGCTTGTATAGGGAAATCCTTTAAAAATCTTCTCTGAAACCGTAGGGCCCAGATCTTTGATATTTGGTATGAAGCTTCATCTAGTGGACCTCTACCAAGATCATTCAAATTGTAACCGTGGGGCCAAAAATGCCCCTGCCACAGGGCCCACTGGTTTTACATAGGCTTATATAGGGAAAACCTTAAAAAATTGTCTTGTTTGGTATCAGAAGGCCCAGGTGTTTGATATGTGGTATGAAGCTTCACCTAGTGAACCTCTACTAAGATTGTTCAAATTATAGCCCTGGGACTAAATATACCCCAGCGCCGGGGTCTACCAAGATTTTTCAAATCATAGAGTTGGGGCCAAAAATTGCCCCACCCTGGGACACACATGTACATATCTTAACTCAGGTGAGCGAATTAGGACCATCATGGTCCTCTTGTATAGGGAAAATCTTTAAAAATCTTCCTCTCTGAAACCGTAAGGCCCAGGTCTATGATATTTGGTATGAAGCTTCATCTAGTGGACCCCTACCAAGACTGTTCAAATTATAGTGCTGGGGCCAAAAATGCCCCCGCTCTGGGGCCCTTTGGTTTTACATGGGCTTATATAGGGAAAATCTGTAAAAATCTTCTTCTCTGAAACCGCAAAGCCCAGATCTTGGATATTTGGTATGAAGCTTCATCTAGTGGACCCCTACCAAGATTGTTCAAATTATATTGCTGGGGCCAAAAATGCCCCCGCCCCGGGGCCTTTTGGTTTTACATGGGCATGTATAGGGAAAATCTTTAAAAATCTTCTTCTCTGAAGCCGCAAGGCCCAGGTCTTTGATATTTGGTAAGAAGCTACACCTAGTGGACCCCTACCAAGATTGTTCAAATTATAGTGCTGGGGCCAAAAATGCCCACGCCCGAGACCCTTTGGTTTTACATAGGCTTATATTGGGAAATCTTAAAAAATCTTCTACTCTGAAACCACATGTCCCAGGTCTTTGATATTTGGTATGAAGCTTCACCTAGTGGACCCCTATCAAGATTGTTCAAATTATAGCCCACGGGCCAAAAATGCTCCCGCTCCAGGGCCATTTGGTTTTACATAGACTTATATGGGGAAAATCTTGAAAATTTTTTGTCTCTGAATTCACAAGGCCTAGGTCTTTGATATTTGGTATGAAGCTTCATCTAGTAGACCTCAACCAAAATTGTTCAATTATAGCCCTGAGACCAAAACTGCCCCAGCCTTGGGGCCCTTTGGTTTTACATAGACTTATATAGGGAAAATCTTTAAAAAATTTTCGTCTCTGAAACCACAAGGCCTAGATCTTTGATATTTGGTATGAAGCTTAATCTTGTGGACCTCTACCAAGATTGTTCAAATAATAGCCCTGGGGCCAAAAATGCCCCCGCTCCAGGGCCCTTTGGTACTACATAGACTTATATATAGGGAAAATATTGAAAAATCTTCTTCTCTGAAACCAGATAGCTCTGGTCTTTGATATTTGGTATGAAGCTTCATCTAGTGGACCTCTACCAAGATTGTTCAAATTATAGCCCTGAGACCAAAAACGCCCCTGTCTTGGGGGCCCTTTGGTTTTACATAGACTTATATAGGGAAAATCTTTAAAAATCTTCTTGTGTGAAACCACAAGGCCTAGGTCTTTGATATTTGGTGTGAAATTTCATCTAGTGGACCTCTATCAAGATTATTCAATTTATAGTCCTGGGGCCAAAAATGCCCCCGCCCCGAGACCCTTTGGTTTTGCATAGACTTATATAGGTAAATCTTTAAAAATCTTCTTCTCTGAAACCACAAGGCCCATGTCTTTGATATTTGGTATGGAGCTTCATCTAGTGGACCTCTACCAAGATTGTTCAAATTATAGCCCCTGCCCTGGGGCCCTTTGGTTTTACATAGACTTATATATAGAGATAATCTTTGGAAATCTTCTTCTCTGAAACAGCAAGGCCTAGGTCTTTGATATTTGGTGTGAAGCTTCATCTAGTGGACCTCTATCAAGATTGTTTAAATTATAGCTCTGAGGCCAAAAATGTCCCCGCCCCGGGGCCATTTGGTTTTACATAGGCTATGTAGGGAATATCTTTAAAAAATCGTCTCTGAAACCCCAAGGCCCAGGTCTTTGATATTTGGTGTGTAGCTTCATCTAGTGGACCTTTGTCAAGATTGTTCAAATTATAGGCTTTGTTGATATTTGGTATGAAGCTTCACCTTTTTAGACCTCCCTCAACATTATGCACATTGTAGCCCTGGGGTCAATAATGGCCCTCCCAGAGGCCCACTTGTTACTCTATCATATGGGTCAGGTGAGCGATCCAGGGCCATCATGGCCCTCTTGGTTTTTTTATTTAATTCCATCATTAGATTTAACAGAGATCCACAATTGACACACAAGAGCACAAGTTACAATACATTACCATATTATAGTAAAAAGATACAAACAGACCGGTATACCTTTTTAAGCCGGAAACTGTGGAGTAGTTTACTATCATTCCAAAATTGAGGGGTCGCTGATGAAGTCACACACAGAGTTATCTTCCTTGATAGACACTCAGAATCTTCTAGCACAGTTTTATGTACTTTCCAGAATACAGAATTATTAGGTACAGAAATCTGCCTAGTGTCTCCACTGTACACTGCACTTGAACAGTGTTTAAAAAGACCCATTAATCATTCCTTCACTTCCATTTTCGGTAACTGACTCCGCAGCCCCTCAATTATCGACGACACCAAAAAGTGCCCATTACGAATTCACGTCTATTCAAATATTTTGAGAACTTTTTCATCAAACATATGAAACTTTTGCGATAAAAAATCCAGCATTTTGCGCCCGGCTCCAAACAAAGACCGCGGGGACCCGTTGGAACCTTGGGTTCAAGGGGGTCAAAATTATACATACTTGATACCACATAAACCCTAAGAAGTATGGCTCGTAAGAAGACAATTGGCATATGATTCCTCTGCATAATACCTTTCATCACGTGAACTATTCCGTGAAATGAAGACCCCCCCAAACCCCACTTTATATAGAGAAAACTGGGGTCCGCGGGGGTAAACATCACCACTCCCATTTCTGCTCCAAGACATAGGTTGTGGGTACTCGTTAGAACCGCCTCAGTGAGGCGGTTCTAACGAGCGCCAACAACCCATGTTTTGAACATTTATAACAAAAATATCAAGGATTTTCATCAGAAAAGTAACTACAGTCAAACCTGTCTTAAAGACCACCTGTGAACAAAGACCACCTGTCTACAAAGACCACTTCCAATTCCTCCCATCCAATTAGACTATATAAAGCACCTGTCAACAGAGACCGCCTGTGCACTAGGACCAGAGGACAGTCAAAATCCTTCCCAAATACAAATTTTTAATCTGAACAAAGACCACTTTGTGCTTTGAATAGCTTTGACTCGAGTTTTAATTGGGCAATTAATTGTTTGTGGACATCCTTTAATGAGCCAAATTATTTTTTTTATTCAATATTAAAACCTGATATAATGTTACCTTTAGGGGAGTTAATCAGTGAATCAGTGAATCATTCAGGTGTAACTGGGATTATCCAATACATATCTGCATAAAATTTTAATGCTGTGAAGTAAACCTTGTCTTCTAAAGAGGTAGATCAGTTCATGCAAAACTGACCCTCTTAATAAAGACCACCTGTGGACAAAGACCATATTTCTTCTTTCCCTTGAGTGGTCTTTGTAGACAGGTTAGACTGTATTTTGGAGATGTGAAAAATGCACTATGTTGCACGGGTGTGTTATCGTAATGCTACCAACCAGAGCAGTTCCCGATCTCGAGACTTCTAGAATCGATAAACAGTCAAACATCAGTAACTCAAACACCTTCGGGGTCCCGAAAGCCCGCCCGAAATACAACAGCCCGAAGCCCCGAGTGTCGAGCTAACAACCAGACCGGGAGACCGTATGCGTGTACTCATTAGAATCACCTCATCAGGGCGGTTCCAATGAGTTCACGCAACGAACAACCCAAAGACCAAACAGAGCAATTATACACAAATATCTATTGATATTTGTAGTCCAGGTCTAGTCTTTATGGCATAGTTTGCCAAGTAGAAGTAAAACAAAGATCAGGAATCGATACAATTAACTTACTCCACCCATCAAAGACAGCAAAGGGAAATATCAGTATCCAAGAACCTCTGCAGTAGAACAATACAAAACAGTATACCGTAAACAATGTAGTTGTACCAAATTACTATTACTATGATGGATTTTAACATTGCAAATAACAAAAAGAACAACAAAAAGGACAAATTGTACACAGTCAGGATGCATTTCTTAGAATGTCAATCGTCAGACATCTTATCTTCCAAAAATTAAAAGTCATAAGCGACATTCCCTGTGCTTGCTTGGAGTGGGTGTTTACAGTTTTACATTTTCCTGTGAATTATTTTTGAAGTAGAATGAAAGTGACAATCAAATTACCAGCAATGTTTTATATTTTTCCCATTTCTGTTCAAATTCAATATGTTTGTTGTTCAGTCTCGCAATATGCTTATCAACCTTGTAAAAGTTGGTGATATTATGTGCGAATCCACTATAGTCTGGTAGTCTGTCTTCCATTTTCTTTCTGTATATAAATTTTTTAGCATAAATTAATAACACATTCAAAAGTTTATCATAGGCTAAATTACCAAATATAACATCAACTACTGTAAAATTTACATTCAAACCACAATTATCTCTAAGTATCATCTTAAATGTATCCCAGAAATACTGAACATATTCACAGTCCCAAAACAGGTGTATCAATGTTTCAGTGTTCCTTTTACAAAATGTACACTTGTCATTGGACTTGAGTTTCATTTTAAAAAGGCGATGATTTGTCCCTAGTGTCCTATGGTTAATTCTGGTTTGAAACCACCTAATAGCAGTGTCATTAGAAAGTCTAAATGGCATATTGAAAAGCCCCTTCCATACCAAATCCATATTTATACCTAATTTGATTTGCCATTTAGTTAAAGATGTTGGGGTAGCATTATTTGCTACAAATGCATTATACATATGTCGACATCTTTTATTATTAAGCTACAGTATATAGAGCGGATAGGTCCATTAATGAGTCTGTCACTTCCCTTATCTGTAAAAATATCTGAAATGAAGTTCCTTACACTTCTAATAAAACCTTCATACTGTAGAAAATTAGTTTGCAGCGAAAATTTTGTACAAAATGTTTCGAAAGCAAGGGGCTGACAATTTGGATCCAATACATCGTTTATAAAGATAATACCCTTATTTTCCCAGTCCCTGTAATATACCGTCGCGCCTGCGACCTTTATATTTATATTAAACCACACAGGAGTGGATAAAATTTCCATCGTATTGTTAGGTTTTACTTTTTCTGTTAAGGATTTAAAACAATTCAAAACATCGCGCCAAAATGTATTATTAATACTATTAAGTCTTCTTTCGTTTATATATGCTCCTCCATATCTGAAGCACGTGGTTATTAACGGAAACATATTTATCACCGTCTCCAAATATTTATTTGATTTCGCCAGTATTCTTCGCATCCATGTCAACTTCATGGATCGCATAAATTTGTATACGTTCACCATTTTTTGTCCACCATTTTCATAGTTTTGCTCAATCACTACACGTTTTATTTTATCCGGTCTATTATTCCAAAGATAGTTATAACATAAAGATTGTATTTCTTTGATAATTTTGTTTGACGGAGTTGGAAGAGCTGAAATAAGATGGTTTATGTTAGGTAAAGCAAGACTTTTTATAACCGTTATTTTTCCTAGGGGGTTTAAAATCCGTTTTGACCAACTCTGAAATATTTTTTCCATTTCCCCAATCTTTTTTCTATAATTTATTTCCACTATATTTGCCAAACTCTTTGGAAAAGTTATACCCAAAACAGTAAATTCTTCACTCTCCCAAGAAAGGTTATAATTTTCACAAAATCGTCTTTCACTAGCCTTTTCTGACCCTATCCAAACAACTTTTGTCTTTTCTAAATTTATACAAAGGCCGGAGGCGCTGGGATATAGTTTTAATATACTCAAGCAATTTTCTAATGATTTTTCACTTCCATCGAATAGAATTGAAGTATCATCAGCATATTGCGAGATGACAAACACTGTGTTATTTATATTGATTCCTTTAATATTGTTATTGTTTCTTATAAGGACGGCAAGAATTTCAGCACATATAACAAATAAGTACGGAGACAAAGGGTCTCCCTGTCTACATCCACGTTCTAAATTAAACCAGTCTGACAAGTGACCATTCACTGCAACACACGATTGAATTTTATTATAAAACATTTTCACCCATTTTTGAAAAGATTCTCCAAACCTAAAATAATCTAACACTTTGAACAGGAAGTCTCAGGATACCGAATCGAAGGCCTTTTCAAAATCAATTAGGACTAGCATCCCCGGTATTTCTTGTTTTTCAGTGTAGTTTAATATGTCATACAGGAGTCTAATATTATCACCAATATAACGACCCGAAATGAAGCCCGTCTGATCTTCGTTTATAAGTTTTGGTAAAACACGTTTTAGTCTTTCTGCTATACAAGATGATGCTAGTTTGTAAGACGTATTTAGCAGCGAAATGACATTTAATATGGCCTTAGACATTATATTTGCTTTAATATGTAGTAGTACGGACAATAAGATTTCTGAAATAGATCCACCCCTATGACACCTTCAGCCGTCCCCCAGCCAAAAGACAATCAGCGCCAGAACACAGACCACCGGAACCCCCTGACCTTGAAAGGTCAGATGGTTCCCGTCCCCTGCCTATACAAATATATTGAAAGTTTTTACAACAACAAAAAATAATAAAAAATGAGGATCTTCTAAAAATTCTGATATCTCCCCACATCCCCGCTCAGGACACAGACCGCGGGGACCCAATAGAACCGCCTCGACGAGGCGGTCACATCGAGCACCCACAATCCACACTTCCGGGCAGAAACAAGAAAAACATTGTATACCCCCCAAACCCCAGTTTAGGGGGGTATACAATGTAAAAATGGGTCTGAAGGGGGTCAAAATCATGCAGTCATGCTTTCGCGATGACTTGTCTAAACTAATTACTGTTTACCCTATTACGCATATTTACAATCTCATTTCTTTCATTATATAGCTCATGTATAAATGATATGCACAGTACATTTATGTCATAATCTTTACTAGTCATAAGAAACTTAAACTTATCTGTATTAGTCATGCCACTAAAGGATGGATAAATATGACAAATTTTGTCAAAAAACAATTCCCTACTACTTTCTAGTTTTGAGCATGACATAACAAAGTGTATCTCATCTTCCACCTCAGTATGGCACAACTGGCACACTCTTTCTCGCAGAGGTATTTTCCTGTATCTTCCTTCTTCGATATGAAGTTTATGACAACTTATTCGTATTTTGGCATAAGTGCATACTTCTTTTTTCAAATTGTTACTGAACAATAAATATTTTTCAAGACTGTAAACTGATTTAAGTGTACGGTAGGTCCTAAGCTTGTTTCCATTAATAATATTTGAACTATCGTCAACTAAACACTTTCTCCAAAAGAGTATTTAAGAATCCTTTAATCTCTTCATAATGGCGTGTAATAATCTGCCGTTTGAAAATGTACCTTGGTTTTCCCATACATGTGAAAAGTCAACTTTGTCAAAAAATGATTAAACAAAATGGGCAAATCCAACCTCCCTACATCTGGCATCCCTGTATGCATTATATACAAGTTTGCTAGTATTCATATTTGTGATATGCAACCAAAACTTAATACAGAATTTTAAAGAATATATTGCGAGAGGGAACATGCCAAGTTCTGCTCTTACTGCATTATTGGCAGCTGATTTATGTACTCCAAGGAGTATTTTACAGAATTTCAACTGATTTTTTTCAATTGTTAGTGAGTCATATTTTTGTTCCAAGACTGAACATCTATGCATTATTTTTTCTATAGCCCAAACTTCACTGCCATATAATAAAAAGGGTTTTACACATTGTTCATACAATTTCATAAATATGGAAACATTCATACATTCAAAAGATATAGCTTTTCTAATGCAGAACAGAGCTTTTGAACCTTTCTTACAAAGATAGTTTATTGCCTCAGAGAAAGAACCAGACGGTTTAAAAATAATACCCAAATACTTATATTCACTGACTAATTCTATACAATGACCGTCATACATAAAGTGGAAGTTCTTTAGAATTTTTCCTGATTTATTAAATATAATTACTTTAGTTTTAGCCACATTTACTGTCAGGTTCCATCTCTGGCAAAAGTCTGAAAGCCTACTTTAAAGCTTTTGTAGGCCATCAGCGCTATTTGACAACCAAACTATATCATCCGCATACAGGAGACAAGAAATAGAACGTATAGTCAGCCTCGATAGCGCAGTGGTTAGCGCGTTCGACTCATAATCGAGAGGTTGTGCGTTCGAATCCGCCACCGGTATCGAGGTGTGTCCTTGGGCAAGACACGTAATGACACTGCCCCACTCCACCCAGGTGTAAATGGGTAGCAGTGGTGTAAAAGCCACTGCCTCTCTCTCGCGCGCGCGTGAAAACACCCGGAATGAGCGTTCGAAAGCGATTCAATAAGCTAAAAGCTTTCATCGCAATCGAACTAAAATAAATTAGTATAAACTAAATAGAACGTTCACCAACTTGAACCTGATCACAACTTTCATCAAAATGCTGCTTAAGGTCATTGATAAACAACGAGAAAAATGTTGGGCTTAATATGCACCCTTGTTTTACCCCTGTTTTAGTTGCAAAACTCGGACTTAATTGACTACCTAATTTAACCGAGCAACGAACTGTTTGATACATGTTCTTGATAACATTCAAAAACGGTCCTGAAATGTTGTACTGTTCGAGTTTATATAATAGTGCAGCTCTATTTACTGTGTCAAAAGCTTTACTTAAATCCACAAAGCATGCAAACAAGTACTTCTTTGACTTGAAAGCTTTATCAATCAATAATTTTAATGTTAAAATATGGTCACTAGTTCGACAATTTCTTCTAAAACCAATTTGCTCTGGGTATATACGCTCATTTATTTCAATATATTTATCAAGCCTATTAAATAGCACCTTACTGAATAGTTTACCAAAGCAACTTGAAACAGTTATGCCTCTCTAATTTGAAGGATCATGAGTACCCCTCCTTTATAAATTGGTTTTATTATGTTGTCGCGCCAAGCGTCCGGATATTCCCCTGATTTTAAAATAAAGTTAAATAATACAGCAAATTCTTCAATTAAAATGTTGGAAGAAATTTTCAACATTTCATTAGAAATTCCATCCAGACCACAAGATTTTCCAATTTTAAGACTATTAATGGATTTTCGTATCTCTGCTACTGAGATTGGTTCGTTTAAAATAGTGTTATTCAAGCCAAAAAAGTTGATATTATTTTCAACCAGAAAGTTATTTGTGTATTCCATATTCAGCAAGGATTTAAAATGATGTATCCAAGCATCTGGCGCAACATCTTGAGATGGATCACTTTTATTATTTTTCAACAAATTATTAACTGTATTCCAAAAGTCTTTAAGATTGTTTTTCTCATTTTCCAGTAGCTTATCAAGTAATTTATTTTTAAATAACCTATGCTTCTTTCGGACTTTCCGCTTATAAACTTTATGTTTATGAAAAAGTTTGAATTGTATGCTATACTACATGATTATTTCTTTGTTTTTGTTTCCTTTCGTAGCTGATAGAAGTGACTCTAGACACATTCACAAGAAAAAAGCTGACGCTGAATTTGAAAGAGAGCGTGTGCGAATCGCTGATACTGTCAGAGTAGACAGTGATAATGTTTTCAATTTTCTGAAAGGTTCTTATTTTATTACAAAACTGGCAGACACTAACAAAGTAAAAATAACAGCTAGGAAGTATTCTGGCAATCAAGGGTTCGAAATATCCGGTGAACCAAATGCTGTACTAAGTACAGAAAAGAATTTAAAGACATTTCTGCTGAATATAACATCAGCCACTGTGTCCTTGAAAACAAAGAATATGTCTTCTGATGAGGCAAAAGCACACGTTTCTCATATAAAGAGTAGGCTCCAGGAAAAGTTTGACATAGCTGCACATTTCGAAATTCAAAAAGTCGAATTAGAAGGTATACCTGATTCGGGACCTGGTCCAGAGAAAACCAAACAAAACAGTCTCACCATGAAGAAGAAACAAATATTAGAAACGGATACCCCAAAAGCAGTGTCGTGGCTTTTTCCGGGAGGTTATAACCTTTCTCTTTGCAATAAACCATTACAGGAATCAACAGCGGTGGTTACTGTACATTTTATGGAATGGGATGGAAATGAAAGTAAGTGACTGAATCTTCTGTCTTTTCTGTCTTCAGTATAATGGGGAATGGGTATGCCAGGCATACTTTCTATCATTTTATGCAAGGGAAGCGGCTTTTGGTGCTACCTGTTAGAATTTCAATAAACTGAGCGCGTTCTAAACAAAAGTAATTTGCTTCTCCTTTGTTCACCTTATTTGCATTATCTGCTGGTTATCAGTGTTGGAAAAACTACCTAGGTAATCAGACCCCCCTGACCTTGAAAGGTCAGTGGGGTCTGGTTACCTGTTTTTCCAATATTGACAATGTGCAAGCTGGGAGCCAGTAAATAATGCAAATATGGTGAATGAGAGGTCTCGTATTGATGGGGGAGGCAAAATTTTATTGCAAGAGTTGCTTCCCCTGTTGGTGTATCCATTCCCCTTATTTCTGTGTTTGATTTGAGGTTTAACGTTACCGTCAACACTGTGAAGGTCATTTTTGAGACGTTATTTGTTCAGCTGTTCTTTCATCCTTCTTTCTGTCCATATAGGACAATGTGTTTTTTTCATCAAATATTTCTCAGGAACTACAAATAAAAATCAAAAATGAGTTCCTTTAAGAGCAATGAAAATATTCATAAGAAAGAAGGTGGGTCATACTACGTAGTTTCGGCTAATAAAGCCTCATCAGTGACCCTGTAATGATCCGGCAACGAAAGCCAGAGGAAGCATACTGCAATTTTGCGAACTTCGAATAGGCAGTCGATTCAAAGACTGATATAAATCAAAATGATGTCCAAAGAATTAAAAACCTGTCTAGAATTTGAGTCTAAACTAATAATTTATTTCTGATTTCTCAGAATATTCACGCTGATCTCAAAGGACCAAAATTAAAATATAAACTGCACTATGTTTGATGTACGGGGAGACGTTTTACGGCCGCCACACGGCACAACACCAGCTGCAGTGAAGGCAAATAAAAATCAAAAATGAGTTCCTTTAAGAGCAATGAAAATATTCATAAGAAAGAAGGTGGGTCATACTACGAAGTTTCGGCTAATAAAGCCTCATCAGTGACCCTGTAATGATCCGGCAACGAAAGCCAGAGGAAGCATACTGCAATTTTGCGAATTTCGAATAGGCAGTCGATTCAAAGACTATTCAAAAAGCTAGAAGTCTCAAACTTGGTATGCTATGTCATAATGATGACATTTTCTGCAATAGACATTTGGCTTTCTTTGTGTGTTTATCCTTATGCCCTGACCATCATTCTTCTTTCATTCCATATAGGCCAGTGTTTAGTTTTATTGTCAAAGATTTCCCAGGAACTAGAAAAGCTAGAAGCCTCAAACATGGTGTGCAATACAATAATGCTGGCCTAAATGATGTAAAGGATAATGGGCTTTCTCAACTTATTTGTTCATATTCTCGTTCATTTTTCTTTCTCTCAGTATAGGCATATATTAAATATTTCGTCAAAGATTTCTACGGAAATACAAAAGCTAGAAGCCTCAAACTGGTATACGTAGTATGACCCATCTTCTTTCTTATGAATGTTTTCATTGCTCTTAAAGGAACTCATTTTTGATTTTTATTTGCCTTCACTGCAGCTGGTGTTGTGCCGTGTGGCGGCCGTAAAACGTCTCCCCGTACATCAACCATAGTGCAGTTTATATTTTACTTTTGGTCCTTTGAGATCAGCGTGAATATTCTGAGAAATCAGAAATAAATTATTGGTTTAGACTCATATTCTAGACAGGTTTTTAATTATTTGGACCCCATTTTGATTTATATCAGTCTTTGAATCGACTGCTTATTCGAAATTCGCAAAATTGCAGTATGTTTCCTCTGGCTATCGTTGCCGGATCATTACAGGGTCACTGATGAGGCTTTATTAGCCGAAACTACGTAGTATGACCCATCTTCTTTCTTATGAATGTTTTCATTGCTCTTAAAGGAACTCATTTTTGATTTTTATTTGCCTTCACTGCAGCTGGTGTTGTGCCGTGTGG
The DNA here is from genome assembly GCA_963580285.1 of Lucinisca nassula. Lineage (NCBI taxonomy): Eukaryota > Metazoa > Mollusca > Bivalvia > Lucinida > Lucinidae > Lucinisca > Lucinisca nassula. The sequence continues at coordinate 5,153,566 of OY757010.1, forward strand.
CGGCCGTAAAACGTCTCCCCGTACATCAACCATAGTGCAGTTTATATTTTACTTTTGGTCCTTTGAGATCAGCGTGAATATTCTGAGAAATCAGAAATAAATTATTGGTTTAGACTCATATTCTAGACAGGTTTTTAATTATTTGGACCCCATTTTGATTTATATCAGTCTTTGAATCGACTGCTTATTCGAAATTCGCAAAATTGCAGTATGTTTCCTCTGGCTATCGTTGCCGGATCATTACAGGGTCACTGATGAGGCTTTATTAGCCGAAACTACGTAGTATGACCCATCTTCTTTCTTATGAATGTTTTCATTGCTCTTAAAGGAACTCATTTTTGATTTTTATTTGCCTTCACTGCAGCTGGTGTTGTGCCGTGTGGCGGCCGTAAAACGTCTCCCCGTACATCAACCATAGTGCAGTTTATATTTTACTTTTGGTCCTTTGAGATCAGCGTGAATATTCTGAGAAATCAGAAATAAATTATTGGTTTAGACTCATATTCTAGACAGGTTTTTAATTATTTGGACCCCATTTTGATTTATATCAGTCTTTGAATCGACTGCTTATTCGAAATTCGCAAAATTGCAGTATGTTTCCTCTGGCTATCGTTGCCGGATCATTACAGGGTCACTGATGAGGCTTTATTAGCCGAAACTACGTAGTATGACCCATCTTCTTTCTTATGAATGTTTTCATTGCTCTTAAAGGAACTCATTTTTGATTTTTATTTGCCTTCACTGCAGCTGGTGTTGTGCCGTGTGGCGGCCGTAAAACGTCTCCCCGTACATCAACCATAGTGCAGTTTATATTTTACTTTTGGTCCTTTGAGATCAGCGTGAATATTCTGAGAAATCAGAAATAAATTATTGGTTTAGACTCATATTCTAGACAGGTTTTTAATTATTTGGACCCCATTTTGATTTATATCAGTCTTTGAATCGACTGCTTATTCGAAATTCGCAAAATTGCAGTATGTTTCCTCTGGCTATCGTTGCCGGATCATTACAGGGTCACTGATGAGGCTTTATTAGCCGAAACTACGTAGTATGACCCATCTTCTTTCTTATGAATGTTTTCATTGCTCTTAAAGGAACTCATTTTTGATTTTTATTTGCCTTCACTGCAGCTGGTGTTGTGCCGTGTGGCGGCCGTAAAACGTCTCCCCGTACATCAACCATAGTGCAGTTTATATTTTACTTTTGGTCCTTTGAGATCAGCGTGAATATTCTGAGAAATCAGAAATAAATTATTGGTTTAGACTCATATTCTAGACAGGTTTTTAATTATTTGGACCCCATTTTGATTTATATCAGTCTTTGAATCGACTGCTTATTCGAAATTCGCAAAATTGCAGTATGTTTCCTCTGGCTATCGTTGCCGGATCATTACAGGGTCACTGATGAGGCTTTATTAGCCGAAACTACGTAGTATGACCCATCTTCTTTCTTATGAATGTTTTCATTGCTCTTAAAGGAACTCATTTTTGATTTTTATATGCAACGCCATAATGATGACTTATATCGTGTAAGAGACAATGGGCTTTCTCATCATATTTGTTCTTTAATTCGTATATCTCTCCATAAAGGCCAATGTTAAATTTTTCGTCAAATTACTCACACTCGGATTTGGTGTGCAGTGAAAACATGGTGGCTTATACGGTGTACAAGACAATGTGCTTTCTGGACGTATTTGTTTATTTTTTTTGTCATTCTTCTTTCTCTCAATATAGGCCAATGCTAAATGTTTCGTCAAAGATTTCTCAGGAACTACAAAGGCTAGAAGCCTCAAACTTGGTATGCAATGCAATAATGGTCACTTTTATCAAGTAAGAGACTATGGTCGTTCTCGGCTTATTCGTTCATTATACCCCCGGCATACGAAGTATGTAAGGGGGTATATAGTTTTCGTCTCGTCTTTCCGTCCGTTCGTCCGTTTGTTAGTTCGTTCGTTCGTTCGTTAGTTCGTTCGTTCGTACTTCCGTCTGTCCCACTGTTCGTCAACCTTTACGTCAAAGTTCTGCGTTAAACCTTTTTGACAGCTCATATCTCTGTAACCACATGTTGGATTCTCTTCCTGTTTGGTAAATGATATCTCTATAGCATTATCTTTCATATGGAATATCTAAGCCCCTGGGTCAAGCCCTTGGGTGGGCTGTCTGTCTGTCTGTCTGTTCATCTACTTTTACGTCAAAGTTTTGTGTTAAACCTTTTTTATTGCTGATATCTCTGTAACCACATGTTAGATTCTCTTCATGTTTGGTAAAGTATATCTCTATACCATTACCTTTCATATGGAATATCTAAGCCCCTGGGTCAAGCGTATGGGTTGGCTGTCTGTCCGTCTGTCTGTTCATCTACTTTTACGTCAAAGTTTTGTGTTAAACCTTTTTCATTGCTGATATCTCTGTAACCAAATGTTAGATTCTCTTCATGTTTGGTAAAGTATATCTCTATACCAATACCTTTCATATGGAGTATCTAAGCTCCTGGGTCAAGCCCCTGGGTGGGCTGTCTGTCCGTCTGTCTGTTCATCTACTTGTACGTCAAAGTTTTGTGTTAAACCTTTTTCATTGCTGATATCTCTGTAACCACATGTTAGATTCTCTTCATGTTTGGTAAAGTATATCTCTATACCATTACCTTTCATATGGAATATCTAAGCCTCTGGGTCAAGCCCCTGAGTTGGCTGTCTGTCCGTCTGTCTGTTCATCTACTTTACGTCAAAGTTTTGTGTTAAACCTTTTTCATTGCTGATATCTCTGTAACCACATGTTAGATTCTCTTCATGTTTGGTAAAATATATCTCTATACCATTACCTTTTGATATGGAATATCTAAGCCCCTGGGTCAAGCCCCTGGGTGGGCTGTCTGTCTGTTCATCTACTTTTACGTCAAAGTTTTGTGTTCAACCTTTTTCATTGCTGATATCTCTGTAACCACATGCTAGATTCTCTTCATGTTTGATAAACGATTTCGTGATGCATGTCCCTGCCCCCCATCCATGATGACCCTGACCTCAAGGTCACGTACTTAGAAATTTTACATTTGGTTAAAGTTTTATGACTAAGTTTATAGATGCATGTATGTAAATTCAATTGATACTTGTATCAATGTTGCATACCAGTCCAAAGATTTCATTGATGCATACCCCACCCTGCTGCTTCATTAACTTTGATCCCTCACTCCCTTGGTCCATTTAGAAATGTTATGTTTGGTTAAGCTTTTACAAGCACATTTATAGATTCTTATAGCTTCTTGACTTCATTCATATTACATACAAGCTCGAAAGATATTCATATTACATACAAGCTCAAAAGATATATCAGAGGGTGGCACTGGCCGGGGGTATACGTGACCCACTGGTCGCTTTCTCTAGTTTGATCTTGTATTCTTCTTTCACTCCGTGTAGGCCAATGTTAGTTTTCGTCGAAGATTTCTCAGAAAATACAAAGCAAGAGGGCTCAAACTTAGTGTGCAATGAAATCATGATGACTTATACTGTGAAAGGGACGATGGGCTGTCTCCTTGTTTCTGTTCATCTGTTCTTTCAATCTTTCTTCCCTCCATATTGGCCTGTTGAAAATTTCTCAGGGGCTACAAAATCTGAAAGCCATCTACTTGGTATGCAATGCAGTAATGACTAATATCATGCAAGAGACAGTGGGCTTTCTAACTGGTGAACAAGAGGTGCGTTTCTGCAAAAATATGCTGAAGCGGTGGTATAGTCAGATCCTCTGACAGTTCTAGTTTGTCTAAACCATCGCAAGACCAAGGACGAGGATTGTGGCCACGTACAATCGATTAAAGCTCCACAGTAAAATAACTTTTTACTAATCGTTCAAATGTGGTTTTTATGTTGTGGTTGTAACGTTTTCATTATGGTTAAGTTGTTCTATGTTTGTTTCTTTGACCGTGGTGTCTTGGATGGGAGGTATGAGGTTATTGAATCGATTCCTGATCATTGCCTTCACTTCTATTTAGGATGAGACCGTCGCAGATTCCAAACGAAAGATGTTGTTGGTTTTTAGCTCGGCTGCTTTCGAAGAAAACGACGAGGTATTGTCATAGCTCTGGCGTCGTCTGCGTCGTCGTCGTGCAAAAACTTGGACATTTTGTAATATCTCTGTCATTACTGAACATATTTACTCGAACCTCGGACTAGTTGTTCATTATGAAAAGGGGAACTCATATAAATAGATGAGGTTACCCTCAATATATTTTTGGCACAGTTATGCCCCTTTTTCGACAGATTTGTTTCGTCGTCTGCGTCGCCGTCGTGCAAAAACTTGGACATTTTGTAATATCTCTGTCATTACTGAACATATTTACTTGAAACTCGGATTAGTTGTTCATTATGAAAAGGGGAACTCATACCAATAGGTGAGGTAACCCTCACAATATTTTTGACACAGTTATGCCCCTTTTTCGATTTTGTTTAAAAAGTGTTTCACTGCGATTTCTCAATAACTGATGGATGAATTCTGATCATGTTTGGTATTTAGCATAATTTGGAGAGTCACAATTGCAGAAAGGAATTCGGTGACCTTGACCTAATTTTCAAGTTGTTTTATGTTGGTGTTTCTTTCCCCTTTGTACTTGGATGAGAGGTGTGTGGTATTTGCATCGATTCCTGGTCATTGTCTTCCCTTCTGTATTGTTATCGTTCTGAAAGAACAATATTCATAATTATAATATGAATGTCGCCATTTTGTTCTGTTACAGAACAAATTACAGCTTCAACAACCCCTGATGGCTTTGGTGGCGATATAACCAACATATGTGCTGGACTTCCAAAGTGCACCGGTGATACTATGCGTGACAAGAAAGACTTGAAATTGTTGATTGAAAAACTGTTGGGAAAGTCGGGAGAAGATAGGAAACACAGCATAGCCTTTTCGCTTCATAACATACACAACTGGAGTTGCCACAGTTTCCTGGAATGTCTACTGGCAGAAACATGGGAACATTTCAAGTCGGCGAAACAAGATAAACCTGTTTTTGTTGAACTCTGTTACCATAAGATAGATGAGTACAATGCAGCAAAGTTCCTATGTGTACGACTCCTTTCTGAAATGGAACAAGAAATAGGTGAGAAATAAATCTCTTTGGCATTGGTCTGGTTCACACTGAGATACATAGGAGTAAGGGATATAATTACACCTTCAAGAGAGGAGGTAACTATTTCAAAATATTCGTGATGGGTTACATGATAGAGAATGAATATGTTTTCAGGATATCTCATGTATAGCAACTATCATACTGTACATGTCTTAGTGTAAAAAAACTATTTCAAAATATTTCTGTACATCGTAAGCCTATTACTGCCTTGATATTTAACGCATTTAGTACCGGAAACCCAAAAAAGTGGTACTTGGCAAACAGTGCAGGGCCAGATCTCCTCCACTATTTGCTAAAAGTTCAGACATTTTCCAAATAGATTTTGATGAAAACAGAACCTGACACCCCTCAATTTTGAAATGGACTCCTGCTATATATAAGGAGGAAGATTCCATTTGGAACAAAAAGGGTTAAGGTAAGACTCCTTTGTCAGAGATGCTGAGTGTATAGGAAATTGGACAGATAGTACCTTGTAAAATGGCGGAAGGGCCCCCGCCCATCGGGGCTTGGAGCTTCCACGCAGAGGTGAAACCGACCGCACACGAGTACTGGTAAACGGCTTAGAAGGTATTAGCTTGCCCAGGTAAAGTGGTGCGAGCCCGCCAATGCATATAAACCCTATTGGTTTCATTAGGCGGGAGGGACTGAAATGTCATTTCATCCAATGTCGGGTAAAAGTCCAATCAAATTGGAATTAACGTCTCCAAAATTACCTAAATAGTGTTGGCGGGGACGAAACCAAACCAAACAAAATGGCGGAAAGAAATGTGTCAGGCCTATTCATTTCGTTTAACGCTCTTCATGTTTGTTTTAACAGCAGACGAGGTTTTGAAATGTTTTGGCTCCCCGGAGCCTTTAAAGGGCGGTAGACCTCTGTCGTACGTAGTCCGTCGTCTGTGCATCCGTCGTATGTCAACCATTCTCGAGCATTCTTCTCTGAAACCACTTCGTCAATTTCAGTTAAATTATATATACAACCTCCTGAGAATGGAAAGTGAGTTTGCACGAATGGTCAAGGTCACTTGATCAAGATGGCCGCTATGCCGAGATTTGGTAAAACATTAAAAATCTTCTTCTCCAGAACCAGTGGGTCGGTTGTCTTTAAAACTTAGTATCTAGCATTTGGGGACTGAGTTCTACCAAGTTTGCAGAAATGATTACTCAAGGTTGACATTGACCTATGTCACGCTAAGGTCAGATTTGGTTCCTTTGGCTTTTCAGTAGGAAAAAGGTAAACGCAATGCATTAAAAAACTATTGTGGTCTATGACATGAGAACAGGTACAAAAATGTAAGTCTAAGAATTCTAAATGTCAAGGTCATTCGGTGATCTTGGCCCAAGTTCACTTGGGTTGCAGGTCCATTGGCTTTTCAAAGTACATTTTCATGGAAACCACTGGGTCAATTTTAGTTAAATTTTATATGAAGCCCTCTGACAGTGGGGAAACAAAAGTTTGTTCAAATAGCCCTGGTCACATTCCAAATACGGTAATTTTTTTAGAAAACCTTCTTCCCCATAACCACTTGGGCGATTATTTCAAGATTTGGCATGTATTATCGGGTGACCCAAGGTTGAACTTGACGTTTTAAAAGCCAATGTAGAATTTGGTACAGCAGGCTTCCAAATGGGAAATGGGTAAACCAAAGTAATATTTAAAATATGGTGATCCTTTGCATGAGAAAGGGTACAAAATGAATGTTTATGAATGCTTTATTTGACGACCTTGACCCAGGGTCGCTTAAATTGCAGGTCTATTGACATTTAAAAATGCATCTTCTCTTGCATTCCTTGGCCAATTTCATAGAAATTTTATATGCAGCATTGGAACAGCGAGGGCAAGAAAATTATTTGCATGGTCCAGGTGACGCGGCAAAGATGACCGCAATGCCCAAATATGGTAAAACATTAAGACATCTTCTTCTTCAGAACCACTGGACCGATTGTATTGAAGCTTGGTGTGTAGCATGGGGTGTCTAAGTACGTCCAAATTTGCAAAACTAATAACCCTAGGTTAATTTTGACCTGTTTTAGGCTAAGGTGAAATTTTCGTAAGGCTTTTCAACCGGAAAAAATGTCAGACAATGCATTTTTCGAAAACCAATGTGGTGGGAATAGCTAAACTGAATATCAATCAATGCTTAAAGCCATGGTTATTCTGTGACATTGGCCCAAGGTCGCTTAGATTGCTGTACCATTGACATTTTGATAGACATTATCTCCGAAATCACTGGGTTAATTTCAATTAAATTTTATATGTAGCCTTCTGACAGTGAGGTAACAAAAATTGTTCATATCTTCCAGGTCACTTGACTAAGATAGCGACTATGCCTAGATATGGTAATAATCTTAAAACATTATTCTCCTTAACCACCTGGTTAACGGCTTCGAAGCTTGGTATTTCGCATCGGATGACTGGTTACTAAACAGTTTGCAAAACAATTGACCCAAGGCTGAGTTTCACCTATTTAAAGCCAAGGTAAAATTTGGTTCCATAGGTTTTTGAATGAGAAAAAGGTGAACCAATGCATTTGTTAATATATTGTAGTCCTTGACATGAAATTAGGTACATAGTCGATGTTTATGAATGTTCAAGGTCAGGGTCATACGGTGACATTGGCTAAGTGTCGCTTCGATTTCTGGTGCATTGACATTTCAAAATAATGTTCTCTGGAACCATGTGACCAATGCCATTTTAATTCTATATACATCATAAGAACAGTGAGGGAATGGGAATTTGTTTGCTTGTTCCAGGTCATACGACCGAAATGGCCGCTCTGCCCAAAGTGTTAAAAATCTTAACAAGGTAGAAGTAAAACAAATATCAGGAATCGATACCATTAACTTACTCTACCTATCAAAGACACCAAAGGGAAAGAAACACAAACACGAAGCGACCAGACCATAATGGAAACCTAAACAAATGAAGGCCATAAGGACAGTTACTTTCCCACAAAGTGGCCATCCAAAATAAAAAGACACAAGTGATACACACAGTAAGTAACAAACAACAACATAAATAAACCGCCACAGAAGAACCGCCTTGGAACGGTCAGTGGAAAGAATAAAACTGGGGGGGGGGGCTTAAATCGATTTTACATGGCCATAATCCTCGCCCTTACCTCTGTCGCGGTATACACTTATTTTGTTTAGTCCACATGAAATCTATTTCTACAGAACCACTAGGCAGATTGTCTTGAAACTTGTAATGTAGCATTTGGTGACCGAGTACTACCAAATTGACAAAATAATGACCCAAAGATGAACCCGACCTACTTCACGAAAAGGTCAAATTTGGTTTTCTAGGCTTTTCAATGGGGACAAAAGTAAAGTATTGGATTTTTCGAAAAGTATTGTGGTTTATGACATGAGAATAGGTTAAAATCGATGTAAATGAATGATAAAGCTGGTGTAATTTGGTGACTTGAAGGATAAACAAGGTCCTTTGATATTTCTAAATGCATTTTCTCTGATACCACTTGGCCACATTCATTTAATTTTCAAGTGCACCGTTCTGACAGTTGGGGGCGGGGGGGATTTTTTTCGAATGGTCCAGGTCACATGATCAAGATGGCAGACATGCCCAGATATGGTAAAAAACTTTAAAACTCTTCTTGCCCATAACCACTTGTCAAATTGTTTTGAAACTGGGTATGTAGCATCAAGTGACTTAGTACTGCCACATTTGCAAAATTGATGGCCTAAGGTTGTCCACATCCTTGATGCAAAGGTTAAATTTGGCTTCCCAGGCTTTTCAATGGATTAAAGGTAAAACGATGCACTTTTTGAAAAATATTGTGGTCTTTGACAAGAGGACATGGCAACAAAAATGAATGTCTATGAATGCTAAAGGTCATTTGGTGTCCTTGGCCCAAGGTTGCATTGATTGCAGGTCCATAGACATTTAAAAAAAACAACAAAACAAATATTTTCTCCGAAATCATTTGGCTAATTTCATTTAAAGTTTATATGCAACTTTCTAACACTGAGGGACCAAAGGTTTGTCGAAATGGACCAGGTCACATGACCAAGATAGTGGTTATGCCTAAATATGGTAAATACCTTAAAATATCTCTTTCTGTATAATCACCGGGCCGATTGCCTTTTAGGTATGTCTCACTGGGTGACTACCAAGTTTACAAATATGATGACCCTAGATTGACCTTGAGATTTTTATAGCCCCGCTTTGAAAAAGTGGGGCTATATTGGATTTGCCATGTCCTTCTGTCATTCCGTGATTCCGTTAATTTGTGTTGGCTCCATAACTTTGTATCTGCTTAACATATTTTCACGAAACTTCACACAAATGTTAAACACCATAAGACAATGTGCAGAGCGAAGGAATTATAACTGTGGATTGCCTACTTTTGGAGTTATTGCCCTTTGAACATTTTCCGTAATTCCGTAATTCCGTAATTCCGTGATTCCGTTAATTTGTGTTGGCTCCATAACTTTGTATCTGCTTAACATATTTTCATGAAACTTCACACAAATGTTAAACACCATAAGACAATGTGCAGAGCGAAGGAATTATAACTGTGGATTGCCTACTTTTGGAGTTATTGCCCTTTGAACATTGAAAAATGGCAATTTTAATTGTGTCCGCTTCATAACTCGAAAACCGTTTGAGATATTTTTAGGAAACTTCACACAAATGTTCAACACTATGAGACGATGTGCAGAGCGCAGGAACCATAACTCTGCATTGCTTATTTTTGGAGTTATTGCCCTTTGAACATTGAAAAATGGCAATTTTAACAGTGTCCGCTTCATAACTCGAAAACCGTTTGAGATAATTTCATGAAACTTCACACAAATGTTAAGCACTATGAGACAATGTGCAGAGCGCAAGAACCATAACTCTGGTTTTCGTATTTTTTGTGTGTCTGTCTGTGTCTGTTAACAATTTTCGTGTCCGCTCCATAACTTTAAAACCCATTCACATATTTTCATGAAACTTCACACAAACATTAAACACCATGAGATGGTGTGCAGAGTGCAGGAACCATAACTCTGGATTGCCTAATTTTTGAGTTATTTCCCTTTGAATATTGAAAAATATCAATTTTAGCCGTCTTTGCTCGATAACTCAAAAACCGTTTGAGATAATTTTATGAAACTTCACACAAATGTAAAGCACCATATTACGTGTGCAGAGCGCAGGAACCCAATAGGCTTTTGAATATTAAAAAATGGCAATTTTAACTATGTCCGCTCCATAACCGTTTCTGATATTTTCATGAAACTTCAAATAAATGAAAAGCACCTTGAGATGATGTGCAGAGTGCAGGAACCATAACTCTGGTTTGCCTACTTTAGGAGTTATTGCCCTTTGAACATTTAAAAAGGCAATTTTGACTGTGTCGGCTCCATAACTCACAAACCATTTGAGATATTTTCATGACACTTCACACAAGTGTAAAGCACCATGAGACAATGTGCAGAGCGCAGGAACCCTGACTCTGATTTGCCTACTTTAGGAGTTATTACCCTTTGAACATTGAAAAATGGAAGATGAAATTTAGTATAAACATGGACATTCTGGTAATGTATCATGCTCATTGAAATGAGGGACAAGGGCTCACAACTCTTAGAGTTTTTCCAGATAATGTAAAATTTTCAACAGTTATTTCTTGTTCATAACTGTTTTCTCTGCAGCTTAAATAACTTTCTTCTCTGACAGCGCTGAAGCGGGGCTATAGTCAGATCCTCTGACAGCTCTAGTTTTAACTCAGAGGTGAATTTTTCCCCATGATTTCAATGGGAAAAGGTAAAACATTATTACATGTAGAGAAATATATTTTGGTTTTGGAAATGATAATAGGTACAAAATGAATGTCTATGAATGCAAAAGGTCAATGTCATTCGGCGAATTTGGACCAAGGTCGCTTAGATTGCGGGTCAATTGACATTACAAAATACATTTTCTCTGAAACAACTGGGCAATTTCATTTAGATTTTATATGTAGGCTTCTGTCATTTGGGAGACAAAAATTTGTTTTACTGGTCAAGGTCACATCACCATCGCCAAATGTGGTAAAAACTGACCAAAGCAAAATCATTACTTAAGGTCATGTTAGAATAAGTTAATAAACAGCGATTTTTATCTCGCATTTGTGATCATCCACTGTCCGTCGTACGTGCGTTGTGCTCGTTTTGTGTGTCTTTTGTCGGAAACATTTACCTTGCTCACCCTCTAGAGGTCACAGTTTTACTTCATTTGTCATGCAACTTTGCCAGAATGTTTGTACTGATGTTATCCATAAGAAGCCATAATTTTACCTCAATCGTCATGAAACTTTACAAGAATGTTTGTCTTGATGATACCATGGTCAAGGGCGAATATGGACCATGGCAGTTAAAAAACCAGGGCACTAAGTCAAATTTTCTTAAAAGCCTTGTTCACCCTCTAAGACCATAATTTTATTTCATTCTTCATAAAACTTTACCAGAATGTTGTCTTGATAATATCAAAGTCAGGTTAGAATATGGGTCATGTCAGGTCACTAGGTCAAATTTCTTTAAAGTAGAAGTAAAACAAAGATCAGGAATTGATACAATTAACTTACTCCACCCATAAAAGACACCAAAGGGAAAGAAATACAAACATTAAGCGACCAGACCATAATGGAAACCTAAACAAAGGAAGGCCATAAGGACAGTTACTTTCCCACAAAATGGCCATATGGCCATCCAAAACCAAAAGACACAAGTGATACACACAGTAAGTAACAAACAACAACATAAATAAATCGCCACAGAAGAGCCGCCTTGGAACGGTCAGTGGAAGATTTCCACTGGGGGGCTTAAATCGATTTTACGTGGCCACAATCCTCGCCCTTACTTCCGTCGCGATTTAGACAAATAATTTGTTCAGTCCGCATGAAGGCCTCCTAACTCATCAGTGCAACATCTCCGTGATCACAAAAATCAAAGAACCACAGAGGTGAGACAACGGTGAGGACTCGACATCAAGAAACCACTGAAATGCTGGAGCAAAAGAAAACCAACAGATAGACTCCGATGAGCCCAACCAGAGACATAGCATCAGGCACCAACCGACATTATCTCTCTAATTTTCAATAAGCCTTTACGTTGGAGCCGTCATAGAACCTGAGGCCTGACCCACCGGCGTGCAATTAAAGAGGGAAGCAAAGTTGCCAACCGTGATTGGGTTAACTACCATGCATGCAGTCTGTCGTATAATATCCATGTTGTACCCAATCTTTTTATATCGAAGAATGGTTTTACGAAATTGGGTACTGAAGTCATTGCGGTTATATATTTTTCTGAATTTATATACTAAGTCACCATAAAATTCGGGTTCCGATAGACCTTGTTGCAGGAGAGATTTAAGTCCAATATTGAATTTTGAAATTAAATCAGAATGGCGTCTATAAAATTTTGAAAAGGCTTGGCGTAGTTTATGGTACCGATAACCCTGATTAAGGAGTTTAGCCGTTAATAATTTATTACGAGTGTTGAAGTCAGTTACATGACTACACACTCTAGCAAATCGAATTAATTGCGAAATATAAACGCCATAGGATGGCGCACGAGGAACATCACCATCCAAAAAAGGAAAATTTACAATCTCAAAATCAAAGTCATCGCGTTTATCATAAATTTTGCACGAAACAAATCCATCTACAATAGATAGATGTAAATCCAAAAACGGGGCCTCGGTATCAGAAGAATTTGCTTTATTTAACTGAAGTTCTAGGGGTAAATCTGACTGATCAAACCATCAAAATAGGTATTATCAATATTTAATAAATCATCTAAATATCTAGAAGTAGAGCTAAAAGCTTCAATAATTTCAGATTGGTTATCAATGGAAAGCGACAAAATGAAGTCTCTTTCATAACAATACAAGAACAGATCAGCCACAAGAGGTGCGCAATTAGTACCCATCGGAATACCCACAATTTGTCTAAATAACTTAGTACCGAATCTAATATAAATATTGTCAAGTAGAAAGGTGAGGGCATCACACACTTTCTGACATGACCAAAGTGTATAATTCTTATGCTCTTTAGAAGTGAAAAATGCATTTCTGACATTACATGCAAGATAGAGAGAATCTTCTCTGTGAAAAGCCCATTCAATTAAATCATTAAGCTTTTCTTTTATAAGATTATGAGGAAGTGTAGTGTAAAGTGTGGAAAAATCGTATGTAGACAGACTAGAAGCACGAAAATGTCTAGATTTCAATTTATTTAAAACCTCATTCGAATTTTTATAGACCAAAACAGATTTCTTCCTGATCTTTCAAAGACTTTATCACAATATTTAATTACATGCGTTTTAATAGCAGTAAGACAGTAAGTTAATAATTTAGAAAGTTCAGTGGTAGTGCAAGAGCTAGAATTTGCAATAAACCGTGCTTTGTAAGTTTTTTATAAGGTTTTGGTAACCAGTATAGCGTAGGAAGCTTGTCTTGGCCTTCGTTAACACACACAGCAAACTTGGTGGCTGAAAGACAAACATGTTTATCTACTATAGCTCTCTCTTCAGCTAAAGGCTGAAGTTCATAGGCCTTAGTACCACCAAGCTCCTGCTTAAGCGTGTTAATATAGTGGAGCCGTCACACAACGACGACGTTGTTAGCGGCCTTGTCTGCAGGGGCCAAAACAAACTTCTTATGAAATTCTTGAATACCTAGTTTAAGATGACGTAAAGACGTCTTGGGCTTAGGAGGTAATAAGTTAGTATTTTGAGAATAGAAAGAAATGCGTTTATTCACTAGTTTTAAAATGCTAAGTTTCCAGTCCTTAAGGGCATTATGCTCAACATACTCTCGCTTACACCATCGATTACCGAATTCATTCAAGGAAGCAGCGATTTCATCTCTACATTTACTGAAATCAATTTTAGAAGGAAACCGATATTTCGGTCCTTTAGAAATTATATTCCTTATCCTAGAATCAGGAATAATTTTCAAATTGCCAGTAATAACATGACCAGCAGCAGGATAGCAATACTTTGAGTTTTTACAATCACATGAATCAGGAGTATTAGTATCAATATCAAGATCTGAAACAAGTTTATTGAAATTAAAAATGATAGATCTTACAGGTTTGTTGTATTTATAGCAAATTATAGGTGTTTCAGTATTTTGAAAATAAGCAGGAATGGAAGAAAGCACCGATCTCTCACGGAAGATACTGGGCAAATCTATAAAATCCATACCCTTATTAATGAAGTATATTTTGAAGAAATGGCGTTTATGATTAATTTCAGAATCAATGTAAGGACGGAGAGTATGCTGAGTATAGCCTCTAGTTAAGAGAGCCGCATCATATAACTGGTGAGAACTATCGTAGAATTTATTCGCCTCGGTGTCCAGAAGACGTAAAACAGAAACGGGTAATGAACTTAAAAATGAAAGCATAGAGTGGCGTCCATGATTTAATAATATAATTGACAGTCACTTCAGTCTAGTATTGTTTCGTGTAAACGCACGTGATTTACCTTCACCCTCTAGATGCCTAAATTTTGTTTTAATCTTCATGACTCTTTACCAGAATGTTTGCCCTCATGATATCTAGGTCATATTTGATTATGGGTCATGTCAGATCAAAAACTAGGTCACTAGGTCAAAATGCGTTGAACCCTGGTTCACCAACTAGAGGCCACAATTTTGCTTTGATCTCCATGAAAGTTTACCAGAATGTTTGTCCTTATGATATGAAGGTCAGGTTCGAATATGGGTCATGTCATATGGGTCATGTCAGGTCAAAACAATGCCACTAGACAAAATTTCTGCAAAACCTTGTTCACCCACTAGAGGCCTAAGTTTTGCTTCAATCGTCATACGACTTTACCAGAATGTTTGCTTTGATGATATCTGGGTCAAGTTTGAATATGGGTTATGTCGGGTTAAAAACCAGGTCACTAGGTCAAATTGCGTTAAAACTTTGTTCACCCTCTAGAGGCCACAATTATAATCATCATGGTATTTCACATAAATGTTTGTATTGATGATATCTAGATCATGTGTCATGTCAGGTCAAAAACTAGGCCACAAGGTAAAATTTCTTTAAAACCTTGTTCACCCTCTGGAGCCCAAAGTTTTATTTCCGTCTTCATGAGCTTTTTCCAGAATGTTTGCCTTGATGCTATTGTCACAGGGGTAGAAAAAGACCGGGGCTCGAACCCAGGGCCTCTCGCATACCGTGCGAACACTCTACCGACTCGAGCCACACGGTCGACCTGTTACATCCCCCCCTGCCTATTAAGATTCGTCTCGAATCTCTAAGTCCTATCCAGTCCGGCAGCGAGACTTATTTTTCGTACTCTCTCATGCCCTCAGACCCGGTGCTGGACCCCCACACTGGCCACCAAAATTTGTCACCGATCATCGGTTCATCATTTGATAAGACAGGGATACACAAGATTAGACGAATTATAGATATTTAATGACGTGAAGATTCACCAGGAAGGCTATGGATACATGGCACATCTGAAAATATATCAGTATTGTCATATAACAATATTCATGTACTAAGAATGTGAAAAATATATAACATTTAACTATGAGTTCAAAATGGCGATTGCATTGAAGCAAAATGACAAAATGACATACAAAATATCAGACCGTTGTGAATATGGATATCAACATAGGCCATGCACAAACGTTGCTTTGTCTTGCAGTGTCATCATTATTCAAGTACAAATGTACTTTCCTAATACACTTATTGCATAAAAATAATAAGTACAAAGTAAAGTAAAGATACTGTTAATAACATACCTGAAAATATATCAATATTTTCATATATCAATATTCGTGTACTAAGAATGTGAAAAGTATACAGCATTTCACTATGAGTTCAAAATGGCGAATGCATTGAAGCATAGAGTTCAAGCATGCAAATTAGACGTAAGGTGCCTTTAACGGTACATGCATTGTTAGTATTGTAGGACTCTTTATATTGGAAACGGACACTTAAAGCAGGAATTATATTGGGGTGGAATAGAAACAAACGCAAAAAAGTTTCTCATCTATGACACTAACTCGGCCGATTTCTGATATGGGTCATATCTGATCAAAACTAGGTCACTAGGTCAAATTGCGCTGAAAATTTTCACCCTCTCGAGACAACAATTTTGCTTGAATTTTCGTGAACATTTACCAGAATGTTCACCTTGAAAATACCTGGATTGAGTACGAATATAGGTCATGTCAGATAAAAAACTAGGTCGCTAGGTCAAATTGTGTTGAAACCTTGTTCACCCTCTAGAGGCCACAATTTTGTTTCAAACTTCATGAAGCTTTTCCAGAATGTCTGCCTTGATGGTATCTGGGTCAAATGTGAATATTGGTCAACAATATCACAGGTCCTGGTGTATGAATGTCATTTGACGTGTCACCAGTAACAATTCTGATTCTGATTCTGAACACTTAGGACATTAGGTGAAGTTTCTTTAAAACCTTGTTCACCATCTAGAGGCCATAATTTTGCTTTAATCTTCATGGCACTTTACCGGAAACTTTGTCTTGATTATATCTGGGTCTATCTGGGTTTAGTTTGAATATGTGCCATGATGGGTCAAAAGTAGGTCACAAGGTCAAATTGCGTTAAAACCATGTACATTCTATAGTTGTACGCAGGCTTCTATAGGATAAAACCTTTAATACGCTTGTTTTCGGAAATCAAAAGGCCAAGACCTTTGATGTTTTGTACAAAGCTTCTTATATTGGATCTCTGCCAGCATTGTTCAACTTACAGCTTTGGGGACAAAAATGGCCCCGCGCAGGGGACCACTTGTTTTCATAGACTTATACATGGAACACCTTTTAAATCTTCTTGACTGAAATACGAAGGCCAATGGCTTTGATATTTGGTGCACAGTTCAAACTAGTGGACCTTTGCCAAGATTGTTAAAATTATAGCCCTTACGCAAAAATGGCCCCGCCCAGGGGTCCACATATTTTACATGGACTTATATATGGAAAAAACTTTCAAAATCTTCTTGTCGGAAACGAGAAGGCCCAGGCCTTTTATATTTGGTACACAGCTTTTGTCCAGTTTCTCAAAACTTAGGGGCTCACAACATTCATTTCTGTGTCCTTTGGCATATAGGTGGGGAGCCGGGCTGCTTAATGAAGTAACTGTTGGAAGCACGTTTGACTGAGAAGCTAAAGGTTATGGATTTTAGACCCAATCTGGCTACATACATGTACTGACATGGACATTTATCATGGGATATTTTCTACCACCATTCACCAATATGCTGATTCAAGAAGGGCAGTTGTCAGATACTGGCGATGTCTAATCCTGCCCAGGAATAGTGCGGTTAGGTTAATTGAGTGCAACTGACATAATCCTAAAGCCCGTAATCTGCCAAGCACAACCAAATTCCTTCCCAGGCCTAAGACACATCGTAAACCTCCAGTATGTCATCCTAAAACATTTATTTCCAACAAATCTCATACATACATAGTCATATAAAGACAAATGATAGTCCTATAGAATGTACTAGATACAGTGACAGTCAGGTGAGCGAATTAGAGGCCCTACAATGTTAC
Organism: Lucinisca nassula; assembly: GCA_963580285.1. Taxonomy (NCBI): domain Eukaryota; kingdom Metazoa; phylum Mollusca; class Bivalvia; order Lucinida; family Lucinidae; genus Lucinisca; species Lucinisca nassula. The sequence goes on from OY757010.1 coordinate 5,171,216, forward strand.
CAGTTATACAAAATCTAATGTTGAGTCATAGTTCATTGGCACTTCTTTCAGCTGTTTGGTGACTTTGTATATACATTCAGAAAAATATATAAATGCAATGACTTCAGCACCCAATTTCGTAAAATCATTCTTCGATAAAAAATATAGGGTACAACATAAATGTTATACGACAGACTGCATGCATGGTAGTTAACCCAGTCACGGTTTACAACTTCAATTCCCTCTTTAATTGCTCGCCGGTGGGTCAGGCCTCAGATGCAATGACATGTTCCAGCTTAATGGCTTACTGAGAATTAGAGAGTACCTAATTTTGTGTAATGTTGGTTGGCGCCTGATGCTCTGTCTCTGGTCGGGCCCATCGGAGTCTAACTGTTACTTTTTCTTGCTGTTGTTGTTTCTTTTGCTCCAGAATTTCAGTGGGTTGATTGTATCGATCCCTGATCATTGCCTCCAGTCTTATTTTGTTGCTGTCGAGTCCTCATCGTTGTTTCATCTCTGTGGTTGTTTGATTTTTGTGTTCACGGAGATGTTGCACCGATGAGTTAGTAGGCCTTCATGCGGACTGAACCAATTATTTGTCTAAATCGCGACGGAAGTAAGGGCGAGAATTGTGGCCAAGTTAAATCGATTTAAGCACCCCAGTTGAATTCGTTTCACTGACCGTTCCAATGTGGTTCTTCTGTCGCTGTTTATTTTTGTTATGGTTTGTCTTTGAGTGTGTGAATCGCTAATTTGTATTTGTTTTCGATAGCCAATTTGCCATTTTGTGGGACAGTTACTGTCCTTTTGGCTTTCCGCTATTGATGTTTCCATTAGTTGCTTTAAGGTTGTGTTTCTTTCCCTTTGGTGTCTCTGATGGGAGCTCTGGGCTAATTGTATCGATTTCTGATCATTGCCTTCACTTCTTTTTTTTAACAAATCCTAACAATTGAACGAAATTGTGTTTTGGTATGGCTTCAATTTATTTTCATAGAAAAATAGGTCAGAAATATGATTATAAGAATACGTCTAAACAATCTTCCTCTCCGGAACCACTGTGCCGATTGCCTTGAAACTTGATATGTAGCATATGGTGATAATGCCAAGTTTGTTAAAGTGATGACCCTAGGTTGACCTTGAGTTATTTTACGGCAAGGTCAAATGTGGTACCTTCGGATTTTCAGCGGGTAAAGGTATAACAATGCATTTATTTCAAACGCTGTTGTGGTCTGAGACAATGAGGGTATGTACCAAATGAATGCCTATGAGTGCCAAAGGTCAAGGCCATTCAAAGACCTTGGCCCAAGTTCATTTGGATAACCGGCTGTTCATAAACATTTCGACGGATCCTTTCTCTTAAAAAGCTGGGCCAATTTCAGTTTACTTCCACATGCCACCCTCTGAAAATGGGGAACGAAATCTTGATTGATTAGTACAGGTGGTATGAACAAGTTGGCCCCCATGCCGAAATATAGTAAAATCTTGTTAGAAGATCTGCTCGTGCTGTAGTGATGGACCAATTTTCTTTAATCTTTTTCTACAACATTAGTTTAAATAATGACACTAGCTGACTAGTTGCCCTTGACCAATTTTACAGCTGACAGCTTCAAAAATCATCTTCACTGAAACCACAGGGCCCAGAGCTTAGGTATTTAGCATGTAGCAACGGCAAGTGGTCACCTACATAATTACTGCCAATCATGCCCCTGGGGTCCAAATTGGCCACACCCCAGGGCCCCGTAGCTCCGTAAAAAAGCTTCCAAAATCTTCTTCTCTGAAACCACAAGGCCCAGAGCTTAGATATTTAGCATGTAGCAACGGCAAGTGGTCACCTACATAATTCATGCCAATCATGCCCGGGGCCCTTCGCTCCCATAGACTCATAATGGAAAAAAAAACTTCAAAAATCTACTTTTCTGAAACCACAGGGCCCTGGGCTGTTATATTAAGCATATAGCTATGGCAAGTGGTCACCTACATAATTCCTGCCAATCATGCCCCTGGGGTCCAAACGGGCCACACCTCGGGGCCCCTTAGCTCCTTTAGGCTCACAATGGAAAAAAACTTCAAAAATCTTCTTCTCTGAAACCACAAGGCCCAGAACTGAGCTATTTAGCATGTAGCAGCGGCAAGTGGTCACCCACATAAATCCTGCCAATCATATCCCTGGGGTCCAAATGGGCCATGCCCCGGGGCCCCTTAGCTCCCATAGACTCATAATGGACAAAAGCTTAAAAATTTTCTTAGCTTAAGCTTAGGTATTTAGCATGTATCAACGTCGAGTGGTCGCCTTCATGAATCCTGCCAATCATGCCTCTAGGGTCTAAATTGGCCAAATCTTGTGACCCCGTAACTCCAATAAACTAATAATGGAATCATGGGAAATAAGCTTCGAAAATCTTCTTTTCTGAAACCATGAAGTACGGACCTTAGATATTTAGTATATAGCAACATAAAATGGTCACCCACATTAATCATGCCAACCATGCCCTTTGGGTCAAAATTGGCCATGCCCCAGGGCTCATTAGCACCTATAGACTTAAACTGGAAAAAAACTTCAAAAATCTTCTTCTCCGAAACCATGAGACCCAGAGCCTAGATATTTAGTGTGTAGCAATGTCAAGTGGTCTCCTACATAAAAGTATAAGTAAAACAAGGATCAGGAATCGATACAATTAACTTACTCCACCCATTAAAGACACCAAAGGGAAAGAAACACAAACATGAAGCGACCAGACCATAACGGAAACCTAAACAAAGGAAGGCCATAAGGGCACTTTCCCACAAAATGGCTAAATGGCCATCCAAAATATAAAGACACAAGTGATACACACAGTAAGTAACAAACAACAACATAAATAAATCGCCACAGAAGAGCCGCCTTGGAACGGTCAGTGGAAGATTTCCACTGGGGGGCTTAAATCGATTTTACGTGGCCACAATCCTCGCCCTTACTTCCGTCGCGATTTAGACAAATAATTTGTTCAGTCCGCATGAAGGCCTCCTAACTCATCAGTGTAATATATCCGAGAACATACAAATAAAAAACTACAGAGATGAAACAAGGTTGAGGACTCGACAGCATACAACAACAGAATTGCTGGAGCAGAAGAAAACCAACAGTTAGACTCCGAGGGGCCCGACCAAAGAATCCTGCCAACCATGCCCCTGGCGTCTGAATTGGCCATTCGCCAGGGCTCCTTAACTCCAATAGACTTATAATGGATCAACTTCAAAAATCTTCTTTTCTGAAACCACAGTGCCCCGATTTTTGATTGATTGTAGGTTTAACATCCCCGTCAACATTGTGTTGGTCATTTTGGAGACTTTGCTTCCAGATTTATGGGACTTTTACCCTACATTAAGATGAAATGACATCTTAAGCTCTGCTTGTTACGAGATGGAATAGGAAACCTCTCTGGTGCTTATGCACATCTAAATTATTTTAGTAGATATATGGTAGGGCGGTGCGAGTGAAATATTTTAGGTGAAATATGGTAGGCAAAATGTGCTGCTCCATGCACAAGTCATGCACATATCATACGATGTATGCATGAGTGGTTTATGGAGATCTGTTTTTACAATACAGGGGGCCGCTATAAGGCTGAGTTCTATAAAATTTGCCTAAAAATCGCCAACCGCCAAATTGTGCCATATATGATTTTCATTCCCGTCACGTGTTGTGTGGGTGTTCGTTTTGACAGGAGGTATGGCATTGATTTATAGGGTCGTTTCATCAATTTTTCCTATGGGAAATATACTATTTGAACGCAAATCCATTATCTACTCGATTTTTGCTATCTAGCTTCATTTGTGGACGGTATCTCCACCTCGCCACGATTTTAGCAAGCTAATATGAGTATGCATGATTTTCTGGTAGTATTCATAGATATAAAAACCCTGAGAAAAACGAACACTTTAGCAGCAGGTCAAGTTGTAACGAGTATACACAACATTGTGTCGGGAAATTGAAAGTATATTGAAAGGTATGTTAAATCTATGTTTAGTATTATTTTTGTATGAACATGCTTGTAGGTTTTGGAGGGGTTTACTTGTAGTATACCCCAACTTTCTGAAGCCTATTCTGAATTCACTGTTGAAGCCTGTAGTGATTAGGCTTCTAGCTTTGCCAGCTAGAGGTCGCAGGATTGATCCCAGGCTTCTCCAGTAGTAGAATGAGTCTTTCTAAGTGAGGTCCTGTCTCATTCTGACCCTGGATGTTGATGAGACGTAATGTTTGGACACCCGCTCATTCTAGATTCATTTAGGCTTTTAGACCCCTTTTGTAGAATGTAATTAATAAACGCCGGGTCACTTGTTTGACCCATGACTTTTGACTAGCTGTGGTTAGAGAACCGTGGTTCCGTCCCAATATGATATTAGGTGTAGAGGGGACGTAAACTTAAGACGGGTTTAACCATATCTTCATCATCAGGGCAAACTCTTACAAGAGCCTGTCGGGTTATCCGTGATGATGAACCGTAATGAATTTTATTTTACAAGCGTGTTCACGTTGATTAGAAATAATTTTGTTCAAGAAGAATTACGAGTTCATTTTGTAATGATGCCGTTTTTGTCAGATAACTCAGTTGGTGCATGTATGTACATATAAAGAACGTGATGATGATAAGTGGGAGTATTTGGTCGCCACACGTCATAACGGCCTGAGTGGCGGGGATGACGTCAGCTGCGTCATCGGCGTCGCGAGGACGGTTGTGACGGGGTGCCTACCAAATACAGAGAGAATTTACGGCAAACAGTGTTGGCCCTTATGAGACACTAACAAATGTTGTGGATTATAGATGAAAATCTTCTGTTTGTAGTTTCTATCTGTTATTAATGTAATGAATTTGTGAATAGCTATATTTGTGAGCCGTGTCGCGGAGAAGGATATGAAATAGAGATTGTTATGTTTCCTGTAATTGGCGGCTGACCAGGTAGCGCAAAGGCGTGGTCTGTTCAATTGCCTCTTACTTTTGATAATGTAGTGAGCACAAATTTGATGAGTATTATGCTCAGTAGTAGTGAGCATTAATTGATTTCTGTAGTGCTCAGTAAGGAAACATGAGCTTTGAGTATTTTTTGTGTCAAGCGTTGGGTGCTGATAATTTGATGCACAGTCAAGTTGAGTTCTGCTGTACGGTTATTTATCGCATGCACTAATCAGCCTGTGTGTCTGGTCGGCGCATGCGCAATAACGGTATATGCATGAATATATTCTTACTTCTCCGGGAGGGGGATCATGATATAGCATGTATGTTTTGTGAACCGTGTCTTAGTCCAGTTATGGTAATTTGCAGGCACAACAATGTGTGGTGACCTGCTGCTCCCTGCCTTATAGCAGCAGGTACTGGTACGACGCTGGGGGTTAGGGTCCAGCAAGGGAGGACAGACCACCGTAAGCAGCGCATACCATTGTCCATTGGGAACAAATGTGAGACCATTCAAATGGAAGAGGTCAATTTAATAACCTGCAGGTGATTCAGACGAATCAGATTAGTGCGATCGCTAAATCATACATATCAACCTGTGATCGGCAACAATGTCGATAGACTAGTTTACACTAGTTCGCGAGAGGAAGATTCACGCGAGAGGGGGATTCACCCTAAGTTATAAACTGGCCAGTCGCGTCTTGAGTTGTTTCTTTTTTTGTTTTTGTTGTTGTTTTTGTTGTTTGCTTCTGTAGGTATTCACGTCACCCGTTCCGAGCACAGAACATTGTTTTGCCTTCGGAGCGGACGTCGTGAGTTGGCTACAGAAGCAACAAATTGTGATGTTTTGTGTTAGTAAGTGTTGTATATAGATACTGTAAATAATTCATGTAATTCATCTAATATCTTTCTTGTGCCTTACCCCACAGCTGCCCGTACACCTGTCAGAGATCACGCTCGGTTGTCTTGTCAGCATGGGGGTTTGCGGGACGCCGTTAACCCACATGTAACATTTGGTGTCAGTGAAGTGAGGATTTGATCTCTGGCTGGTGTTCCCGGCTGTGGAACAGCACATTTATACTCTGAAACATCAATTAAAAAAAAATGTATTGACAGCCACATTTAGAAATTAACTTGAATCTTCCTTCCTGCGTTGATGAAGTGCGAAACCCGTGTATTCAACTAAATGGATACTGACATGTTTATATTTTCTGAGCAGGAAGGCAAGGCAAACCCCACGTTTTCTTGGTAACGAAAAATTTAAGTAGACCCCACTTAATTGTGTTACCTGGCATTCTACCAAGTTAAACTAGAGTTACTAATTCATCTTACCCACACATGGTTCTGACGTAGTGACGTTAACAATTTACTGACGTTGACATAACGGTAGCGTTAATATTTACGCAGTGGCTTGAGGTTAGGTATGACGTATTAGAAACATTAATGGTGACTTGTTGTGATCGGAGTTTTGTAATGTGATGAAACTTCGGATTGTAGCATTTTACTGTAAACGCCGTCAGCTTATGACGTCATATTAGACTACCAGTACGCAACGTCATACTTTGCTGAAAGCATTTGACATTTAAAATCGCGTGTGCTTTAATAACTAACGTTTTAGTTAGATTAACGAGTATAACACATATCTTAACGTTTTAGTTAAGCCCATTCAATCATCACTGATCATAACTGATCAGTTTATAGTGGTTTTGATAGTAACGTGAGATTTACGTTATCAATAATGGAGTGTTTAATGCAAATGGGAAAGGACATAGGTTATGAGGGGAAGGAGTTACAAGGTTTTGTTAAGGAGCAGCAAGATATTGAGCGGGCAGAAAGGCAAGAGCAAAGGGATTTAGAAAGGTTAAGGTCTGAAGAAAAGGAAAAGGAAAGGGCTGAAAAGGAAAAGGAAAGGGTACATGAACTAGCTAAGTTAGAAGAAAAGGAGAAGGAAAGGGCACATGAACTAGCTATGTTGAATGTTAATAAGGAACTTGAAATGGCACGCATTAAGACTGAAAGGGAGGCAAAAGAGATTAGTGAGGCCCATTTAGAACAAATAAAACATGGGTTTGAGCTACAGCACCAAGAATTAAGGAACCAATTAGAAATGCAGAGAAGGAAGCTCGAGCTAGAATTTGAAAAGCAAAAAGCTGAGAAGGTGGCTCATGCCCGGGATCCTAAGTTACCTTATTTTGAAGAGAGTAAAGATAAAATGGATAGTTATTTATCTAGGTTTGAGAAATATGCTACGGCTAATAAATGGGATAAGAGTGTTTGGGCCGCGTATTTAAGTGCATTGCTCAAAGGGCGCGCATTTGATGTATATGACCGGTTGTCAAATGAGGATGCGGCGGATTATGAAAAGTTAAAGGATGCTTTATTAAAGAATTTTGACATGACAGAGCGCGGATTTAGGAAGCAGTTTCGTTATAGTATGCCCGAGAAATCAGAAACGTTCATACAGTTCAGTAGTAGACTGAGAAGTTATTTAGAAAAATGGCTTAATATGGCAAAGATAGAAAAATCTTTTCCGGCTGTCTGTGATTTCATGGCAAGGGATCAGTTCCTGGAGTCATGTAATAGAGAACTGTATGTACATCTGAAGCCAAAACAGTTTGGTAATTTACATGAAATGGCTAGGGAGGCAGATTTGTTTGCAGAAGCGCGCGGGGCGTATATAGTTGCATTAATAAGGGGCAACGCGATAATAGAGGCGCAGCGCAGGGTAAACAGGACAAAGTTGACTCGAACAAACCGAGTGGTAGATCGGATATCAAGTGTAGCATATGCGGTAAGGGGCATTTAACAATTAAATGTTTTAAGAACCCCGACAGGAAACAATTGTATAGCGCAGAGGTAGGAGCAACTGGAGTTGGGGATAGCGGTGTTAAGGAAAATTGTAACACGCGCGTAGAGACTCAAGGTTCTCAGGTTAAGAATGAGAATACGCAGAATGTAGGTCGTGGTTATACACGTGGTCGTGGTAATTTTAGAGGGTCTTTTCGCGGACGCGGTAAGAATAATAGCACACCACGTGGCGCAGCACACCAAGTTAGTTTTTGTCAAACGGAAGTAACTAGGAAAGGTGATGAGATTGGAAGTAATTTTGAAAATAAGATTGGTGATCCTTTGATTTCGGATAGGGAGGAGTGTAGTAAGGAAACTAGGGAAGGTGTCTGTTACTTCTTAAAGGCAAGGTTACCGACGGCACAAGGATTGGTTAATAATAAAAAGGTGGTTGTATTAAGAGATACTGGGTGTACAGGCTGTGTCGTTCGGAGAAGTTTGGTTTCGGATAGTCAGTTAATAGGGAAGGAATCAAATGTTACGTTGGTTGATGAATCCACACAAAGGTATCCTTTGGCAATGATTGACATTGATTGTCCTTTTTTCACTGGGAAAACTGAAGCTTTGTGTATGGATGATACGTTGTACGATTTGGTTATCGGTAACATTGATGGATCAAAACTTCCTGATATGTCTCATTTCTCAGCTGCGGCTGTAACTAGGTCTCAAACTGGGCAGGATGAGAAGCCTTACAGAAAACTTAAGGTTCCCGATCAGATCATTAACGATGACAAGGAGGCTTTCAAGCAAGCTCAGGTTGATGATCCAACTTTGGAAAACATCAGGAAAAGGGTTGTATCTGGGAACAAGAATGTGAGTCGTGGTTTAAACCGAGGTGAAACTAGGTTTATTGAGAAAAAGGGTTTGGCATATAGGGAGTTTACAAAGGGTAACAAAGTCTCTTTCCAGCTTGTGGTCCCTCAAAGTTTCCGAGGAAAGGTGTTGAAACTGGCTCATGAAACGCTTATGTCTGGACATATGGGTATTAGGAAGACATTGGATAGAGTTGTAACTGAGTTTTACTGGCCCGGTATTTGCGGTGATGTCGCTAGATTTTGTAAATCTTGTGATATTTGTCAGAGAACCATTCAGAAAGGTCGGGTCACTAAAGTACCTCTAGGAAAAATGCCATTGATTGATACGCCATTTAAGAGGGTGGCAGTGGACATAGTTGGTCCAATTGAGCCTCGATCTGATAGGAAATCTCGGTATATTTTAACCATGATAGATTATGCGACAAGGTATCCAGAGGCGATAGCTTTACCGAGTATTGAGACGGAACGTGTCGCGGAAGCGCTTATTGAAATGTTTAGTAGGGTTGGCATTCCTGATGAAATGTTGACTGATTGTGGATCACAGTTTACTGCTGAGGTAATGTAAGAAGTCAGCAGACTTCTTTCTCTTCAACAGTTAACGTGTAGTCCGAGACACCCAATTTGCAACGGCTTGCTTGAGCGTTTCCACGCTACGTTAAAGCAGATGTTACGTCGCATGTGTGCTGAACGTCCAAAAGATTGGGATAAATATCTTCCAGCTTTATTATTTGCGGTAAGGGAAGTCCCACAAGAGTCTTTAGGATACTCCCCTTTTGAGTTGTTATATGGACGTAACGTCAGAGGTCCAATGGCAATATTAAGAGAATTATGGGCTGAAAGGGTTCGCGATGAGCAAGTTCTTTCGACGTATCAATACGTTATTGAGCTAAGGGAACGGTTAGAGCAGACATGCAAATTAGCGCGTGATAATTTAAAGAAGGTTCAGATTAAGCAGAAAGCTTATTATGATAAAGGCGCGAGGTCGCGTAAATTTGACGTCGGCGATAAAGTGCTGTTGTTACTACCGACAGACAGTAATAAATTATTGCTTCAATGGAAAGGTCCTTATGAAGTAGTTGAGGTAGTAAACAGAATGGATTATAAGATTGACGTCAATGGAAATGTTAACACATATCACGCTAACATTCTGAAGCAGTATGTTGAGCGTCAGACTGTGACGTCTCATTGTCTGATCTCTAAACCAATTATGTCGACAGACAGTCATGACAGAAATGACGTCGACGAGTCTTCATTTGAAGACAGTAGTTTTGAAACTGCAGAGCAACAGGAAAGTCACGGTGACGTTAGCGTCCCACACACACTAACGTCAGAGGAGAGTGAGGAGACAGAAGGGCTGAGAGAACAGCGCCTTGCAGGACTGACATGTCAGACAGACCAAATTATATGTACCACATTTATGTCAGAACCTGTGAAAACTATCAAATCAGTTAAGCCAGCAAGGCCACATCCAGTGAGATTAAAACGATATCCGTTTTCTAACAAACAACAGAGTGTCAGGGGAGCAGGAGAATTCTGGGGCAAACCACCATAGCTTAATAGCAATTTTACTAGCGAAAATTTGGGGGCAGACTACCTTAGTAGGTAATTTTTCGCACGGTTGTTGTGTAAATAGCTGTCTTGTTTAGATTGGTTCATCCTATTCCATCTCTGTACACAAAGAAAAAACATTTCTGATTGTTTTTTCTCCAAAAGGGGAAACCTTTGTTACGAGATGGAATAGGAAACCTCTCTGGTGCTTATGCACATCTAAATTATTTTAGTAGATATATGGTAGGGCGGTGCGAGTAAAATATTTTAGGTGAAATATGGTAGGCAAAATGTGCTGCTCCATGGACAAGTCATGCACATATCATACGATGTATGCATGAGTGGTTTATGGAGATCTGTTTTTACAATACTGGGGGGCCGCTATAAGGCTGAGTTCTATAAAATTTGCCTAAAAATCGCCAACCGCCAAATTGTGCCATATAGGATTTTCATTCCCGTCACGTGTTGTGTGGGTGTTCGTTTTGACAGGAGTCATGGCATTGATTTATAGGGTCGTTTCATCAATTTTTCCTATGGGAAATATACTATTTGAACGCAAATCCATTATCTACTCGAATTTTTGCTATCTAGCTTCAATTGTGGACGGTATCTCCACCTCGCCACGATTTAAGCAAGGTAATATGAGTAGGCATGATTTTCCGGTAGTATTCATAGATATAAAAACCCTGAGAAAAACGAACACTTTAGCAGCAGGTCAAGTTGTAACGAGTATCTACAACTTTGTGTCGGGAAAAAGAAAGTATATTGAAAGGTATGTTAAATCTATGTTTAGTATTATTTTTGTATGAACACGCTTGTAGGTTTTGGAGGGGTTTACTTGTGGTATACCCCAACTTTCTGAAGCCTATTCTGAATTCACTGTTGAAGCCTGTAGTGATTAGGCTACTAGCTTTGCCAGCTAGACGTCGCAGGATCGATCCCAGGCTTCTCCAGTAGTAGAATGAGTCTTTCTAAGTGAGGTCCTGTCTCATGCTGACCCTGGATGTTGGTGAGACGTAAAGTTTGGACACCCGCTCATTCTGGATTCATTTAGGCTTTTAGACCCCTTTTGTAGAATGTAATTAATAAACGCCGGGTCACTTGTTTGACCCATGACTTTTGACTAGCTGTGGTTAGAAAACCGTGGTTCCGTCCCAATATGATATTAGGTGTAGAGGGGACATAAACTTCAGACGGGTTTAACCATATCTTCATCATCAGGGCAAAATCTTACAAGAGCCTGTCGGGTTATCCGCGATGATGAACCGTAATGAATTTTATTTTACAAGCGTGTTCACGTTGATTAGAAATAATTTTGTTCAAGAAGAATTACGAGTTCATTTCGTAATGATGCCGTTTTTGTCAGATAACTCAGTTTGTGCATGTATGTACATATAAAGAACGTGATGATGATAAGTGGGAGTATTTGGTCGCCACACGTCATAACGGCCTGAGTGGCGGGGATGACGTCAGCTGCGTCATCGGCGTCGCGAGGACGGTTGTGACGGGGTGCCTACCAAATACAGAGAGAATTTACGGCAAACAGTGTTGGCCCTTATGAGACACTAACAAGTTTTGTGGATTATAGATGAAAATCTTTCTGTTGTAGTTTCTATCTGTTGTTAATGTAATGAATTTGTGTATAGCTATATTTGTGAGCCGTGTCGCGGAGAAGGATATGAAATAGAGATTGTTATGTTTCCTGTAATTGGCGGCTGACCAGGTAGCGCAAAGGCGTGGTCTGTTCAATTGCCTCTTACTTGTGATAATGTAGTGAGCACAAATTTGATGAGTATTATGCTCAGTAGTAGTGAGCATTAATTGATTTCTGTAGTGCTCAGTAAGGAAACATGAACTTTGAGTATTATTGTGTTAAGCGCAGGGTGCTGATAATTTGATGCACAGTCAAGTTCAGTTCTGTTGTACGGTTATTTGTCGCATGCACTAATCAGCCTGTATGTCTGGTCGGCGCATGCGCAATAACGGTATATGCATGAACATATTCTTACTTCTCCGGGAGGGGGGTCATGATATAGCATGTATGTTTTGTGACTTGTGTCTTAGTCCAGTTATCGTAATTTGCAGGCACAACAATGTGTGGTGACCTGCTGCTCCCTGCGATATAGCAGCAGGTACTGGTACGACGCTGGGGGTTAGGGTCCAGCAAGGGCGGACAGACCACCGTAATCAGCGCATACCATTGTCCATTGTGAACAGATGTGAGACCATCCAAATGGAAGAGGTCAACTAAATAACCTGCAGGTGATTCGGACGAATCAGATTGTGCGATCGCTAAACCTGTGATCGGCAACAATGTCGATAGTCTAGGTTACACTAGTTTCGCGAGAGGAAAATTCACGCGAGAGGGGGATTCACCCTAAGTTATAAACTGGCCAGTCGCGTCTTGAGTTGTTCTTTTTTTGTTTTTGTTGTTGTTTTTGTTGTTTGCTTCTGTAGGTATTCACGTCACCCGTTCCGAGCACAGAACAATGTTTTGCCTTCGGAGCGGACGTCGTAAGTTGGCTACAGAAGCAACAATTTGTGATGTTTTGTGTTAGTAAGTGTTAAATGTAGATACTATAAATAATTCATGTCATTCATCTAATATCTTTCTTGTGCCTTACCCCACAGCTGCCCGTACACCTGTCAGAGATCACGCTCGGTTGTCTTGTCAGCATGGGGGTTTGCGGGACGCCGTAAGCCCACATGTAACAACACTAGAGGCCACAGTTTGGGTCCGATCAGCATCAAACTTGCTCAGAATGATCATCTTGATAATATCTTGGCCACATTTGAATATGGGTCATGGCAGGTCAAAAAGAAGGTCAGTAGGTCAAATCAGAGAAAAACATTGTGAACACACTAGAGGCCACAGTTTTGGTCCAATCATCATCAAACTTGCTTAGAATGATAGTCTTGACAATATCTCGGTCAAGTTTGAATATGGGTTATGTCAGGTCAAAAATAGGTCAGTAGGTCAAATCATTGAAGAAACCTTCTGAACACACTAGAGGCCACAGTTTAGGTCTGATCATCATAAAACTTGCCCAGAATGATCCTCTTGACAATATCTGAGTCAAGTTCGAATATGGGTCATGTCAGTCAAAAAAGTAGGTCAGTAGATAAAATCATAGAAAAACACTCTGAACACACTTGAGGCCACAGTTTTCGTCCGATCATCATCAAACTTGCTTAAAATGATCATTTGACAATCACTCAGTTAATTTCGAATATGGGTCATATCTGGTCAGTAAGTAGGTCAGTAGGTCAGAGTGTTGAAAAACCTTGTGGACACACTAGAGACCCCAGTTTTGATCCGATCATCATCAAACTTGCTCAGAATGATCATCTTGACAATATGTGGGTCAAGTTCACATATGGGTCATGTCGGGTCAAAAAGTAGGTCAGCAGGTCAAATCATAGAAAAACGTTTTGAACACTCTAAGAGGCCACAGTTTATTCAAATCATCATAAAACTTGCTCAGAATGATCATCTAGACAATATCTCAGTTAAGTTCGAATATGGGTCATGTCAAATCAAAAGTAGATCAGTAGGTTATTTTGTCATAATTTTTGGGCCATTTGGATTTAAAACTTCACAGGAATGTTGTCTAGGTGACTCCCTACCAAAAAAGGTTAAAACTCCTTCCACTCCAATGAACAAGATGGCTGCCAGAGCTAAAAATAAAAAAAACTCTTCAAACAACAATTCCTTCTGTACCCTTGGGCCAGTTTCATTCAAACTTCGAAGTAATGTTGCTTAGATGACCCTCTACCAAAAAGGCTAAAACAATCCCACTCTGATGAACAAAATGGCCACCGGAGCTAAAAATAGAAAAACATTGTAAATTTGACTCAAATGTGAACCCCTCCTAAACCCTAAGGCCAATTTGATCCAAACTTCACAGGAATGTTGCCTAGGTTACTCCCTACCAAATAAGCTAAAATCACTATGCTGATGAACAAGATGGCCACCATAGCTAAAACTAGAATGTACTCAAGACAGTGACACACAGGTGAGCGAACCAGGGCCCTGTGGGCCCTCTTGTTTTTTATTTTCCTAGAGAATAGGATTTGACAATTTGCATGAAATTTTTTGTCAACTTCTGTTTTCTGGGAAAAATAAGAAAAATATCAGCAATTTTGCGTCTGCTGAATTAGACCAGAGAGTAACGTGCCCAGGGTTAAGTAACGTGCCCAGAGGCACATCCACAACTATTATGTCCACGCTGTGTAATCCTAAGTGTAAGGAGTGTGATGTAACAGACATGGAAAGCCCCAATTGAGGTTTCTCTGAATCGCATGCGCGTGAGCACCAGACCACACACTGCACTGCTGCAAGTATTAACCATGCTTAGGTTGAGTTATACGTTGCCCTAGTTAACTGTTTTTGCATGATCGTCTTTTTGTGTATGCAGATACAATTGTCTTTGTATCAAACAATTTGTCAAATGCCCGTCTGTTAAGGGAAACTGAACTGACTGATGGTATAAGGATACTTAAGGTATTTGCCAACAATGAAATCTGCGGGGGTCTTACGAAACATGAAATTACTTATTGTGATCTTGTGATTAACATATTATTCTATTTCACTTCACAGAATGCCTAAAGGCTGAACCATTGAGAACAGAAATTGTGGAAGGAGAGCTAAACAGTACCAAGGTAGGCTGGAACTAGGTGTAGTTAAAGGGGACTTGGTAGATTCACCTGCAGAGTAGGGAACTATTCAAAATATTCCTTTCTCCCTAATCAAAAGGGGTCTGCTATTACAGAACATACTTCTTTTATAAGAAGACTCGTTTTCCAGAGAGACAGAGATTATAGGTGATTAGGTAGAAAGCTCCCTGATGAAACTCGGGCTGATGTAATCGATCCGTTTAATTCAACGTCTAGATATCTAGCTGATTTGCTTAATATTGACGATGTTTATTTTGAGCAAATGATTGATAAGAGCTATCTCTCTAAATTGAAACTGAATAGGGCTACTCCTTAGATACGGTGGCACCCTTTTTAGATTTGATTCTATCGGTCTCTCATGGTATAATCTCATTTAAGATATACGACAAACCGTATGATTTAGACTTTAGACCTATTTATACCTATTTCGATGGTTTGATCAGTCAGATTTACCCCCCAGAACTTCAGATAAATAAAGCAAATTCTTCTGATACCGAGGCCCCGTTTTTGGATTTACATCTATCTATTGTAGACGGGTTTGTTTCTTGCAAAATTTATGATAAACGCGATGACTTTGATTTTGAGATTGTAAATTTTCCTTTTTTGGATGGTGATGTTCCTCGTGCGCCATCCTATGGCGTTTATATTTCGCAATTAATTCGATTTGCTAGAGTGTGTAGTCATGTAACTGACTTCAACACTCGTAATAAATTATTAACGGCTAAACTGCTTAATCAGGGTTATCGGTACCATAAACTACGCAAAACCTTTTCAAAATTTTATAGACGCCATTCTGATTTAATTTCAAGATTCGATATTGGACTTAAATCTCTTCTGCTACAAGGTCTATCGGAACCCGAATTTTTTGGTGACTTAGTATATAAAGTCAGAAAAATATATAACCGCAATGACTTCAGCACCCAATTTCGTAAAATCATTCTTCGATATAAAAAAGATTTGGTACAACATGGATGTTATACGACAGACTGCATGCATGGTAGTTAACCCAATCACGGTTGGCAACTTTGCTTCCCTCTTTAATTGCACGTCGGTGGGTCATGCCTCAGATTCTATGACGGCTCCAACGTAAAGGCTTATTGAGAATTAGAGAGATCTAATTCTTGGTAATGTTGGTTGGTGCCTGATGCTCTGTCTCTGGTCGGGCCCATCGGAGTCTAACTGTTGGTTTTCTTTTGCTCCAGCATTTCAGTGGTTTCTTGCTGTCGAGTCCTCACCGTTGTCTCACCTCTGTGGTTCTTTGATTTTTTGTATTCACGGAGATGTTGCACTGATGAGTTAGAAGGCCTTCATGCGGACTGAACAAATTGTTTGTCTAAATCGCGACGGAAGTAAGGGCGAGGATTGTGGCCACGTAAAATCGATTTAAGCCCCCCCCCCAGTGAAAATCTTTCCACTGACCGTTCCAAGGGGGTTCTTCTGTGGCGGTTTATTTATGTTGTTGTTGGTTACTTACTGTGTGTTTCATTGGGCGGCAGGGCTTTAGATGTCATTTCATCTCAATGTCGGGAAAAAGTCCCACAAAATTGGAAGCAACGTCTCCAAAATGACCTTTACAGTGTTGACGGGGACGTTAAACCTCAAATCAAACAAACAAACAAAACTGTGTGTATCACTTGTGTCTTTTTATTTTGGATGGCCATATGGCCATTTTGTGGGAAAGTAACTGTCCTTATGACCTTCCTTTGTTTAGGTTTCCATTATGGTCCGGTCGCTTAATGTTTGTGTTTCTTTCCCTTTGGTGTCTTTGATGGGTGGAGTAAGTTAATTGAATCGATTCCTGATCTTTGTTTTACTTCTACTTTTAATATTGTTAATTTTCCGTTCTTAGATGAGGATGTCCCCATTCTCCTTCATATGGAGTATGTATATCTCAACTTATTCGTTTCGCTAGAGTTTCAACTCATCCTTACGACTTTATGAATCGGAATAAACTTCTGACTACTAAAGTTCTTAAACCATAAACTTAGGAAATCATTTTCTAAATTTTATCGCCGGCACTCTGAACTAGTTGAAAAATACAAAGTTAATTTAAAGACACTTCTGCAACAGGGCATATCGGAACAAGAGTTTTATAGAGATTCGGTAGCCCCGCCCATCGGGACTTGAAGAAATAGATGGGCTGCATGATGCTTCCACGCAAAGCTGAAACCGATCCGCACACATGTACTGGTAAACCGCTTAGAGGATCTAAATATGTTCTAGAAAGGGTTATCCTTTGGAAGCAAGGAATATTACCACAGAACTGGAAAATATGGAATGTACATGTTTTCTGGCCAGACTAGCTAGTTTCGGCCATTTAGGCATCATCAGTGACCCTCAAACATTTTAAAAATTCAACAAAGGAATCAATGATCCCAAAGGACAAGAAAATATAAACTACACTATGGTGTAGGGCAGGGAGACTTTTTACGGCCGCCACACATTCCCAGACACCAACTGTAGTGACGTTAAATATGTTCTAATGGAAGCAAGGAATACACCACAGAACTGGAAAATATGGAGTGTACATGTTTTCTGGGCCAGACCAACTAGTTTCGGCTATTTAGGCCTCATCAGTGACCCACAAATATTTTCAAAATTCAGCAATGTTATCAATGATCCCAAAGGACAAGAAAATATAAACTACACTATGATGTGTGCATGTTTTCTGGGCCATGTACATGTTTTTCTAAGCCTGCGGTGCGAGTTGGTCCGTCCATGTTTATAAACTCTATTGGTTTCATTGGTCGGCAGGTCTTGAGATGTCATTTCATCTCAATGTCGGGTAAAAGTCCAACAGAATTGGAAGCAAAGTCTCCAAAATGACATTGAAAGTGTTGACGGGGACGTTAAACTTCAAATCAAACAAACAAATATAGAGATTTGGTTTAAAAAGTACGAAAGATTATGAAGAAATCTGATTTTCAGAATCAATTCAAATAGGTCATTCAACGACATAAAAGAATGGTGCACAATAAAAGTGTTATGTGGCAGTCAGCATGCCTATTTTTTAACTCAGTCATGGTTGATTTCACGACGCGGGGGGCATGTCTCTGACTCGATGACGGCCAAAACTTAAACTTTTTTATTTATTTTATGAATGGTTGGTGCCTGAAGATTTGTCTTTAGTTTCACTCTTTGTGGTCTACCTGGTGGATTTCTTTAGCTCAAGCTTACAATGTGTGGAACAAGCTACGAGCCATTACGCAAACACGCCTATACAAATACATTGCTACCTTTATCGCCGAAAAAAAGAAAATTTTATGATGAAAAATTGTGATATTTTCCTTATTTCTGCTCCAAATATAGATTGTGGGCACTCGTTAGAACCGCCTCATCGAGGCGGTTCTAACGAATACCCACAGTCTATATTTTAGAGCAGAAATAAGCAAAATAAGGTATACCCCCGTAAACCCCAGTTTTACCATATAAAAGTGGGGTTCAAGGGGGTCAAAATTATATAGGCGTGTTTTCATGATGTCTCATCTGTGATTCATCGCACTTATAATTTGATTTGAATTTCAGTGTGTTCTAATTTATATATTATTCTGTGAGGGTCTATTTACGGAGGTAATAACATTCAGGTGGACCAACAACTTTGTGTGTTGCAAATAATATATGAACCTATAGTGACGGTTGGGCCCATATAAACGAGTGAAACTCGCAAGTGGTTCTCGCTACTGACCGTCCTAAGGGGGTGGCTCTAATGTTGTTTCGTTTAAATGTAGCTTTATGATCGAGAGAAT
Organism: Lucinisca nassula; assembly: GCA_963580285.1. NCBI lineage: Eukaryota > Metazoa > Mollusca > Bivalvia > Lucinida > Lucinidae > Lucinisca > Lucinisca nassula. The sequence continues at coordinate 5,189,759 of OY757010.1, forward strand.
GTTGGTTCGAATCCGGCTGCCGGAGGCGAGGTGTGGCCTTGGGCAAGACACGTTATGTCAATGCCCCACTCGACCAAAGTGTAAATTGGTAGCTGTGGTGTACAATTCGCTTTCTCTCTCTCTCTCTCTCTCTCTCTCTCTCTCGCACGCGTGATAACATCCGGAATGAGTGTTCGAGGGCGATTCAATAAGCTTTGAGCTTTCATCGCAATCGAACTAAATAAAATTAGTATAAAGTAAATGTAGCTATGTCTGATTTTTTTACGGGACTCTTCCTTTTGTATCTGTTATTTATTTATTTATTTATTTATTTATTTCATTTTCGTTGTGTGTGCCTGTTGCACATTGGTCACCTCTTGTGGGGAAGACTGTGCTGTTTGTGATTCGTATTTTCCTTTTTAGCTCACCCATTACGAAAAGACGCCCTATACAAATACATTGCCACCTCTATCACCGAAAAAATGAAGATTTAAGATGAAAAAATTACGATATTTTTCTTATTTCTGCTCAAACTATAGATTGCTGGTACTCGTTAGAACCGCCTCATCGAGGCGGTTCTAACGAGTACCCACAATCTATATTTTAGAGCAGAAATAAGAAAAATAAGGCTTACCCCTGCAAACCCCAGTTTTACTGTATAAAAGTGCGGTTCGAAGGGATCAAAATCATATCTCGTAGGCGTGTTTTCGTGATGAGAGCCGAAGGCTCCGGGAGAGCTTACAGGATAGGCAGTTGTCCATCGTCGTATGTCGTCTGGTGTTAACACATTTAAACATCTTTTCCTCTGAAGCCACCGGGCCGATGGGGGCCCAACTTTCATCTGTAGCATCATTTGGCTGGGGGATTGAAAAGTTGTGTTTTTAGCTCACCTGTCACCCAGTGACGAGGTGAGCTTTTGGGATCAATTTTTGTCCGTCGTGCGTCCGTGCGCACGTAAACTTTTCTTGTGAACACATTAGATGTCACAGTTTTGGGCCAATCTTAGTCAGAATGATCATCATGACAATATCTCGGTCAGATTCGAATATGTGTCATGGCAGATCAAAAAGGTAGGTCAGTAGGTCAAATCAAAGAAAAACCTTGTGAACACTCTAGAAGCGAAAGTTTTGGTTTGACCGTCATCAATCTTGCTCAGAATGAGCATCTTGACAATATCACGGTCAAGTTCGAATATGGGTCAAGTCGGGTCAAATGTAGGTCAGTTGGTCAAATCATAGAAAAACCTTGTGAATACTCTAGAGGCCACAGTTTTGGTCCGATCGTCATCAAACTTTCCCAGAATGATCGTCTTGACAATGTCTCGGACAAGTTTGAATATGGGTCATGTCGGGTCACAAAGTAGGTCAGTAGATCAAATAATATAAAAAACCTTGTGAATACTCTAGAGGCCACAGTTTTGGTCCGATAATCATCAATCTTGCTCAGAATGATTATCTTGACAATATCTCGGTCAAGTTCGAATATGGGTCATGTTGGGTCAAAAGTAGGTCAGTAGGTCAAATCAGAGAAAAACATTGTGAACACACTAGACGCCACAGTTTTGGTCTGACCATCATCAAACTAGCCCAGAATGATCATCTTGACAATACCTCAGTTAAGTTCGAATATGGGTGTTGTCGGATCAGAAAGCAGGCGAGTAGGTCAAATCGTAGAAAAACCTTCTGAGCACACTAGTGGCCACAGATTTGATCCAATCATCATCTAGCTTGCTCAGAATTATCATCTTGATAATATCTTGGTCACGTTCGAATATGGGTCATGTCGGGTCACAAGGTAGGTCAGTAGGTCAAATCATCCGCCCCCGCCCATCGGGGCTTGAAGAAATAGATGGGCTGCATGATGCTTCAACGCAGAGCTGAAACCAACCGCACGTGAATACTGGTAAACCGCTTAGAGGTTCTAAGCATGCTGAGGAAAAGTGGTGCGAGTTGGCCCGTCCATGCATATAATAAAAATCAAAAATGAGTTCCTATAAGAGCAATGAAAACATTCACAAGAAAGAAGATGGGTCAAACTACGTAGTTTCGGCTAATAAAGCCTCATCAGTGACCCTGCAATGATCCGGCAAAGAAAGCCAGAGGAAACATACTGCAATTTTACGAATTTCGAATAGGCATTCGATTCAAAGACTGATATAAATCAAGATGGGGTCCAAATAATTAAAAACCTGTCTAAAAAATGAGTCTAAACCAATAATTTATTTCTGATTTCTCAAAATATTCACGCTGATCTCAAAGGACCAAAAGTAAAATATAACTGCACTATGGTTGATGTACGGGGAGACGTTTTACGGCCGCCACACGGCACAACACCAGCTGCAGTGAAGGCAAATAAAAATCAAAAATGAGTTCCTTTAAGAGCAATGAAAACATTCATAAGAAAGAAGATGGGTCAAACGACGTAGTTTCGGCTAATAAAGCCTCATCAGTGACCCTGTAATGATCCGGCAAAGAAAGCCAGAGGAAACATACTGCAATTTTACGAATTTCGAATAGGCATTCGATTCAAAGACTGATATAAATCAAGATGGGGTCCAAATAATTAAAAACCTGTCTAAAAAATGAGTCTAAACCAATTGGTTTCATTGGGCAGCGGCTTTTGGTGCTACCTGTTAGAATTCTGATTTCTCAAAATATTCACGCTGATCTCAAAGGACCAAAAGTAAAATATAACTGCACTATGGTTGATGTACGGGGAGACGTTTTACGGCCGCCACACGGCACAACACCAGCTGCAGTGAAGGCAAATAAAAATCAAAAATGAGTTCCTTTAAGAGCAATGAAAACATTCATAAGAAAGAAGATGGGTCAAACGACGTAGTTTCGGCTAATAAAGCCTCATCAGTGACCCTGCAATGATCCGGCAAAGAAAGCCAGAGGAAACATACTGCAATTTTACGAATTTCGAATAGGCATTCGATTCAAAGACTGATATAAATCAAGATGGGGTCCAAATAATTAAAAACCTGTCTAAAAAATGAGTCTAAACCAATAATTTATTTCTGATTTCTCAAAATATTCACGCTGATCTCAAAAGACCAAAAGTAAAATATAACTGCACTATGGTTGATGTACGGGGAGACGTTTTACGGCCGCCACACGGCACAACACCAGCTGCAGTGAAGGCAAATAAAAATCAAAAATGAGTACCTTTAAGAGCAATGAAAACATTCATAAGAAAGAAGATGGGTCAAACGACGTAGTTTCGGCTAATAAAGCCTCATCAGTGACCCTGTAATGATCCGGCAAAGAAAGCCAGAGGAAACATACTGCAATTTTACGAATTTCGAATAGGCATTCGATTCGAAGACTGATATAAATCAAAATGGGGTCCAAATAATTAAAAACCTGTCTAGAATATGAGTCTAAACCAATTGGTTTCATTGGGCAGCGGCTTTTGGTGCTACCTGTTAGAATTTCAATAAACTGAGCGCGTTCTAAACAAAAGTAATTTGCTTCTCCTTTGTTCACCTTATTTGCATTATCTGCTGGTTATCAGTGTTGGAAAAACTACCTAGGTAATCAGACCCCCCTGACCTTGAAAGGTCAGTGGGGTCTGGTTACCTGTTTTTCCAATATTGACAATGTGCAAGCTGGGAGCCAGCAAATAATGCAAATATGGTGAATGAGAGGTCTCGTATTGATGGGGGAGGCAAAATTTTATTGCAAGAGTTGCTTCCCCTGTTGGTGTATCCATTCCCCTTATTTCTGTGTTTGATTTGAGGTTTAACGTTACCGTCAACACTGTGAAGGTCATTTTTGAGACGTTATTTGTTCAGCTGTTCTTTCATCCTTCTTTCTGTCCATATAGGACAATGTGTTTTTTTCATCAAATATTTCTCAGGAACTACAAATAAAAATCAAAAATGAGTTCCTTTAAGAGCAATGAAAATATTCATAAGAAAGAAGGTAGGTCATACTACGTAGTTTCGGCTAATAAAGCCTCATCAGTGACCCTGTAATAATCCGGCAAAGAAAGCCAGAGGAAGCATACTGCAATTTTACGAATTTAGAATAGGCATTCGATTCAAAGACTGATATAAATCAAAATGGGGTCCAAATAATTAAAAACCTCTCTAGAATATGAGTCTTAACCAATAATTTATTTCTGATTTCTCAGAATATTCACGCTGATCTCAAAGGAACAAAAGTAAAATATAAACTGCAGTATGGTTGATGTACGGGGAGACGTTTTACGGCCGCCACACGGCACAACACCAGCTGCAGTGAAGGCAAATAAAAATCAAAAATGAGTTCCTTTAAGAGCAATGAAAACATTCATAAGAAAGAAGATGGGTCAAACTACGTAGTTTCGGCTAATAAAGCCTCATCAGTGACCCTGTAATGATCCGGCAAAGAAAGCCAGAGGAAACATACTGCAATTTTACGAATTTCGAATACGCATTCGATTCAAAGTAGAAGTAAAACAAAGATCAGGAATTGATACAATTAACTTACTCCATCCACAAAAGACACCAAAGGGAAAGAAATACAAACATCAAGCGACCAGACCATAATGGAAACCTAAACAAAGGAAGGCCATATGGACAGTTACTTTCCCACAAAATGGCCATATGGCCATCCAAAATTAAAAGACACAAGTGATACACACAGTAAGTAACAAACAACAACATAAATAAATCGCCACAGAAGAGCCGCCTTGGAACGGTCAGTGGAAGATTTCCACTGGGGGGCTTAAATCGATTTTACGTGGCCACAATCCTCGCCCTTACTTCCGTCGCGATTTAGACAAATAATTTGTTCAGTCCGCATGAAGGCCTCCTAACTCATCAGTGCAACATCTCCGTGAACACAGAAATCAAAGAACCACAGAGGTGAGACAACGGTGAGGACTCGACAGCAAGAAACCACTGAAATGCTGGAGCAAAAGAAAACCAACAGTTAGACTCCGATGAGCCCGACCAGAGAAGACTGATATAAATCAAAATGGGTCCAAATAATTAAAAACCTGTCTAGAATATGAGTCTAAACCAATAATTTATTTCTGATTTTTCAGAATATTCACGCTGATCTCAAAGGACCAAAAGTAATATATGAACTGCACTATGGTTGATGTACGGGGAGACGTTTTACGACCGCCACACGGCACAACACCAGCTGCAGTGAAGGCAAATAAAAATAAAAAAATGAGTTCCTTTAAGAGCAATGAAAACATTTATAATACGTAGTTTCGGCTAATAAAGCCTCATCAGTGTAATGATCCGGCAAAGAAAGCCAGAGGAAACATACTGCAATTTTACGAATTTCGAATAGGCATTCGATTCAAAGACTGATATAAATCAAAATGGGTCCAAATAATTAAAAACCTGTCTAGAATATGAGTCTAAACCAATAATTTATTTCTGATTTTTCAGAATATTCACGCTGATCTAAAAGGACCAAAAGTAATATATAAACTGCACTATGGTTGATGTACGGGGAGACGATTTACGACCGCCACACGGCACAACACCAGCTGCAGTGAAGGCAAATAAAAATAAAAAATGAGTTCCTTTAAGAGCAATGAAAACATTTATAATACGTAGTTTCGGCTAATAAAGCCTCATCAGTGTAATGATCCGGCAAAGAAAGCCAGAGGAAACATACTGCAATTTTACGAATTTCGAATAGGCATTCGATTCAAAGACTGATATAAATCAAAATGGGGTCCAAATAATTAAAAACCTGTCTAGAATATGAGTCTAAACCAATAATTTATTTCTGATTTCTCAGAATATTCACGCTGATCTCAAAGGACCAAAAGTCAAATATAAGCTTCACTATGGTTGATGTACGGGGAGACGTTTTTCGGCCGCCCCACGGCACAACACCAGCTGCAGTGAAGGCAAATAAAAATCAAAAATGAGTTCCTTTAAGAGCAATGAAAACATTCATAAGAAAGAAGATGGGTAAAACTACGTAGTTTTGGCTAATAAAGCCTCATCAGTGACCCTGTAATGATCCGGCAAAGAAAGCCAGAGGAAACATACTGCAATTTTACGAATTTCGAATAGGCATTCGATTCAAAGACTGATATAAATCAAAATGGGGTCCAAACAATTAAAAATCTGTCTAGAATATGAGTCTAAACCAATAATTTATTTCTGATTTCTCAGAATATTCATGCTGATCTCAAAGGACCAAAAGTAATATATAAACTGCACTATGGTTGATGTACGGGGAGACGTTTTACGGCCGCCACACGGCACAACACCAGCTGCAGTGAAGGCAAATAAAAATCAAAAATGAGTTCCTTTAAGAGCAATGAAAACATTTATAAGAAAGAAGATGGGTCAAACTACGTAGTTTCGGCTAATAAAGCCTCATCAGTGACCCTGTAATGATCCGGCAAAGAAAGCCAGAGGAAACATACTGCAATTTTACGAATTTCGAATAGGCATTCGATTCGAAGACTGATATAAATCAAAATGGGGTCCAAATAATTAAAAACCTGTCTAGAATATGAGTCTAAACCAATTGGTTTCATTGGGCAGCAGGGCTTGAGATGTCATTTCATCTCAGTGTTGGGTGAAAGTCCTACAAAATTGGAAGCAACGTCTCCAATATGACCTTTACAGTGTTGACGGGGACACTAAACCCCAAATCAAACAAACAAACAAGGTCAAATCATAGAAAAACCTTGTGAATACATTAGAGGCCACCGTTTTGGTCTTATCATCATCAAACTTGCACAGAATGATTATCTTGACAATGTCTCGATCAAGTTCGAATATGGGTCATGTTTGGTCAAAAGGTAGGTCATTAGGTCAAATCAGAGAAAGACCTTTTGAACACACTAGAGGCCACAGTTTTGGTCTGATCATCATCAAACTTGTTCAAAATGATACTCCTGACAATATCGAGGTCAGATTCGAACTTTTGAACCGTTTGAGATAGAGCCTACATATTTGGCATGTATGTTCCTTGTGACAAGGGCTTCCCACTCAATAAAGATTGTACCTGTGACATTGACCTGTGACCTACTTTATCATAACTTTTGAACCATATGAGATAGAGCCTTCGTATTTGGCATGTATGTTCTTTGTGACAAGATTTTCTGAACAATTCAAAACGTTGACCCATGCCCTAGACCTTCGACCTACCTTGTCATAACCTTTGAAGCATTTGAGATACAGCCTTCCCATTTGGTATGTAGGTTTCTTGCGACAAGGGCTTCCTGTTCATACATAAAATGATTTGTGACCTTTACCTTGACATTAGACCTATTTTATTGCAACTTTTGAACCAGGTGAGATAGTGCCTTCATATTTGGCATGTATGTTCCTTGTGAAAAAGTCTTCCCACCCATCCAAAAAGTTTGTCTTATGATCTTGACCTTTGACCTTCTTTGTCATGATTTTGAAGCATTTGATGATGGCATCATTTCAATTGAATGATGGGAAAAACATGGCTACCTTATTAATGGCGGGATTTTCAAAGCATTGCCAGAAAACTAATTGTCCGGTAGTATGAGGTTTTACATAGACTTATATAGGGAAATCTTTAAAAATCTTCTTTTCTGAAACCACAAGGCCTAGGTCTTTGATATTTGGTATAAAGCTTCAAAAATGCCCCGCCTCGGGACCCTTTGGTTTTACATAGACTAGTCTGGTCCAGAAAACATGTACACTCCATATATTTCAGTTCTGTGGTGTATTCCTTGCTTCCAAAGGATAACCCTTTTATAGAACATATTTAGCTTCACTACAGCTGGTGTGTGGGAATGTGTGGCGGTGGTAAAAGTCTCCCTGCCCTACATCATAGTGTAGATTATATTTTCTTGTCCTTTGGGATCATTGATTCCGTTGTGGAATTTGGAAAATATCTGAGGGTCACTGATGAGGCCTAATTGGCCGAAACTAGCTAGTCTGGCCCAGAAAACATGTACACTCCATATATTTCAGTTCTGTGGTGTATTCCTTGCTTCCAAATGATAACCTTTTTATAGAACGTATTTATATAGGGAAAACTTTTAAAAATCTTCTTCTGTGAAACCACAAGGCCTAGGTCTTTGATATTTGGTGTGAAATTTCATCTAGTGGACCTCTATCAAGATTGTTCAAATTAAAGCCCTGGGACCAAACATGCCCCCGCCCCGAGAACCTTTGGTTTTACGTAGACATAGGCGGCCGTAAAACGTCTCCCCGTACATCAACCATAGTGCAGTTAATATTTTACTTTAGGTCCTTTGAGATCAGCCATAATATTCTGAGAAATCAGAAATAAATTATTGGTTTAGACTCAAATTCTAGACAGGTTTTTAATCATTTTGACCCCATTTTGATTTATATCAGTCTTTGTATCGACTGCCTATTCGAAATTCGCAAAATTGCAGTATGTTTCCTCTGGCTTTCTTTGCCGAATCATTGCAGGTCACTGATGAGGCTTTATTAGCCGAAACTAAGGAGTATGACCCATCTTCTTTCTTGTGAATGTTTTCATTGTTCTTAAAGGAACTCATTTTTGATTTTTATTATATATGGAAATCTTTAAAAATCTTCTTCTCCGAAACCGCAAGGCCCATGTCTTTGATAGTTGGTATGGAGCTTCATCTAGTGGACCTCTACCAAGACGGTTCAAATCATAGCCCTCGGGCCACAAATGCCCCCACCCCGGGCCCTTTCGTTTTACATAGACTTATATAGAGATAATTTTGAAAATCTTCTTCTCTGAAACAGCAAGGCCCAGGTCTTTGGTATTTGATGTGAAGCTTCATCTAGTGGACCTCTATCAAGATTGTTTAAATTATAGCCCTGAGGCCAAAAATGCGCCGGCCCCAGGGCCATTTGGTTTTACATAGGCTTATGTAGGTAATATCTTTTAAAAATCTTCTTCTCTGAAACCGCAAGGCCCAGGTCTTTGATATTTGGTGTGTAGCTTCATCTAGTGGACCTTTGCCAAGATTGTTCAAATTATAGCCTTTGTTGATATTTGGTATGAAGCTTCACCTTTTTAGACCTCCCTCAACATTACGCACATTATAGCTCTGGGGTCAATAATGGTCCTCCCCGGGGCCCACTTGTTACTCTATGGATCAGGTGAGCGATTCAGGGCCATCATGGCCGTCTTGTTTATTAAAATCGGCTGTTTAGTTTGGTTGCTATGGCAACTTAGACTTTCCATAGACTTACGTTTGGGAAAGTTGATAAATGACATTTACTGCCCAGTCATTGCAGATATTTTGAAAAAAAAACAACAACTTTTATAGATATGTTTATTGAGTAAACTTCTCTCGGCCATATGCTTTTATGCCAACCTGAGGGTTTCCCAGGTTGATCCGGGGCCATGTCCCACCGCCTCTACAACATAAAGGCCATATATCCCAGAAACCATTTAGATCCCACCCCTAAACTCTATATATTCTTGTTTCTTATGATAAGACGCATTCAGTGACACCAACCTGAGGGTCCATCGGGATGTGCCGGGGCCATGGCGCACCCACTCCACTTCTTGAAAGGCCCAGTATCTCGGAAACCTTATAGATCCCCTACCACAAAACACTTTATTTTTTTGTTCCTTGTAATGCATCCCCCGGGGTGCGCTGGGACTATGCCCCACCCCCGCCACTTCATAAAGGCCATTTAGAAACAATTTAGATCGGCACCCCTAAACCATATATATTCTTGTTCCTTATGATGAGACGCATTCATTGACACAAACTTGCCCCCCCCCCCCCCGTGATGCGCGGGACCATGCCCCACCCCTACACTTCATAAAAGGCCACATATTTCAGAAACCATTCATATTTCCACCCCTTAACCATATATATTCTTGTTCCGTATAATAAGTCGCATTCAGTGACACCAACCTTGGGGTCTCCTCGGATGCGTCGGGGCCATGCCCCATGCTCTTCACTTCATAAAAGGCCCAATATCGCTGAAACCTTACAGGTCAGATACCCACCCTTAAACCATATATGTTCTTGATCCTTATGATAAGGCACATTCAGTGACAGCAACCTTGGGGTGCGCAGGGCCATGCTCAACCGCCTCCACTTCATAAAAGGTCATTTATCTCAGAAACCATTCAGATCCCCACCCATAAACCATATATATTCTTGTTCCTTATGATAAGACGCATTCAGTGACACCAACTTGGGGGGTCCCTCGGGATGCGCCGGGGCCATGTCCCGCACCTTCGACTTCATAAAAGACCAGAAACCTTACATATCCCCACCTCTAAAATATATACATCCGTGATCCTTATGATTAGACACATTCAATAACAGCAACCTTGGGGGATCTCTTTGTGCTGGGGCAATGTGCTGGGACTATGCCCCGTCCATCCACTTCATAAAACATACTCTATAAAAGAGTTATCCTTTAGAAGCAAGGAATACACCACACAACTAGAAAATATGGAGTTTATAAAGGCAAGGATACACAGTAGAACTGAAATGTATCGAATCTACAAATTAACCTAAAATGAAGTTCATCCATCAGAACTTTATGGTAATGAGTTTGATGTCGATTCTCTTTTAATAGGCTGAGGTTTTGGTGAACACAACTTCACCCACACTTCATTTGAATGCTGGAGCAGTTTCTATGGCCTTGTTAAAGGTCGCAGGTGATAAACTTCAACAAGACTGTAAAAAGTATTACCCTAAAGGCATAAAGATGGGAGAAATAGCAGTAACACAAGGTTATTCATTACCATGCAGCTACGTATTCCACGGTGCACTTCTGCACTACATGCTGAAAAAGACAGACGCAGAGAAATTACAGGTAGGGCTTTCATGTTTTCTGCCTCGAAAGAGGTCGATGGGACAATTTCTATGGGACATATTCGTTCTGTCTTGTCTGTTCGTCTTTCTACCTGTCTGACCGTCCATCTTTTCGTTACTTTGTAAGCATAAGGAAGGGTACAGACTGAAATGAGGTTTATGCCAGAATTGGGCATTTTGCATACCTTGTCAACAACATATCTCACGAACCGCTCGAAGGTTCATGGAAATTTGGCAGATAGTTTTGACAAATGAGTACCTTTGATGCAATTTTATAAATATTTAGGGTTTTGCCCTATTTCAGACTTAGGCACTTAAGCGTAGGAACAGAATATCTCAGTAATCGCTTTATTAGTTTTTTTAGCTCACCTGAGCCGAAGGCTCTGGGGAGCTTTTTGGATCAGTCAGTCGTCCGTCGTCGTCGTCGTCATCGTCGTCCTTCCGGATGTCCGTCCACAACTCCCTTAAACGACATCTCCTAAACCACTAAACAGATTTTGACCAAACTTGGCAGAAATTATCTTTGGGTGGTCCTCTCTCAAAGTTATTCAAAGATTTCCATTCCATGCAGAACTCTGGTTGCCATGGCAACAAAAAGGGAACATAAGAAAAACAAAAAACCTTTAAAAATCTTCTTGTCTGAAACCAGAAGGCCGAGGTCATTGATATTTGCCCCAGGGCAATAATTTGAACAATCTTGGTAGATGTCCACTAGATGAAGATTGATATTTGGTATCAAGCTTCATATAGTGGACCTCAACCAAGATTTTACATAGGCTTATGTAGGGAAAATCTTTAAAAATCTTCTTGTCTGAAACCTGAAGGCCCAGGTCTTTGACATTTGGTATGAACCTTCATCTAGTGGACCTCTACCAAGATTGTTCAAATTATAGCCCTGGGGCCGAAAATGCCCTCGCCCTCGCCCCGGGGCCCTTTGGTTTTACATAGGCTTATATAGAGAAAATCTTCGTCTCAAACCAGAAGGCCCAGGACTTTGATATTTGGTATGAAGCTTCATCTAGTGGACCTCAACCAAGATTGTTTAAATTATAGCCCTAGGGTCAAAAATGACCCTGCGCCAGGGCCCACAGGTTTTACATAGGCTTATATGAGGAAAATCTTTAAAAAGCTTCTTCTCTGAAACCGCAAGGCCCAGGTCTTTGATATTTGGTATGAAACTTCATCTAGTGGGCCTCTACCAAGATTGTTCAAATTATAGCCCTGGGGCCAAAAAAGTCCCAGTGACAGGGCCCACTGGTTTTACATAAGCGTATATATAGGGAAATCCTTTAAAAATCTTATTGTCTGAACACAGCAGGCCCAGGTCTTTGATATTTGGTATGAAGCTTCACCCAGTGGACCGCTATAAAGATGGTTCAGATTAAAACTCTGGGGCCAAAAATGGCCCCACCCCGGGGCCCACTGGTTTTACATAGGCTTATATAGGGAATTATTTAAAAATCTTCTTATCTAAAACCAGAAGGCCCAGCTCTTTGATATTTAGTATGAAGCTTCTTCTAGTGGACCTCTACCTATAGCCCTGGGGCCAAACATGCCCCTGCGCCAGGGCCCACTGGTTTCACATAGGCTTATATAGGGAAAATCTTTAAAACTCATCTTCTCTGAAACCGCAAGGCGCAGATCTTTGATATTTGGTATGAAGCTTCATCTAGTGGACCTCTAGCAAGATTGTTCAAATTATAGCCCTGGGGCCAAAAATGCCCCCGCGCCGGGGTCCACTGTTTCTACATAGGCTTATGTAGGGAAATCCTTTGAAAATCTTCTTGTCTGAAACCAGGAGGTCCAGGTCTTTGATATTTGGTATGAAGCTTCATCAAGTGGACCGCTACGAAGATTGTTCAAATTATAGCCCTGGGCCAAAAATGGCCCCACACGGGGACCCACTGGTTTTACATAGGCTTTACATGTTGTTTGTTACTTACTGTGTGTATCACTTGTATCTTTTTATTTTGGATGGCCATATGGCCATTTTGTGGGAAAGTAACTGTCCTTATGGCCTTCCTTTATTTAGGTTTCCATTATGGTCTGGTCGCTTAATGTTTGTGTTTCTTTCCCTTTGGTGTCTGTGTTGGGTGGAGTAAGTTAATTGTATCGATTCCTGATCTTTGTTTTACTTCTACTTTATATACGGGAAACCTTTAAAAATCTTCTTATCTGAAACCCGAAGGCCCAGGTCTTTGATATTTGGTATGGAGCTTCATCTAGAGGACCTCTACCAAGGTTGTTCAAATTATAGCTCTGGGGCCAAAATTGCCCCACGCCGGTGCGCACTGGTTTTATGAAGGCTTATGATAGGGAAAACCTTTAAAAATCTTCTTGTCTGAAACCAGAAGGCCCAGGTCTTTGATATTTAGTATGAAGCTTCATCTAGTTGATCTCTACCAACATTGTTCAAATTATGGCCCTGGGGCCAAACATGCCCCCTCGCCGGGCCCCACTGGTTTTACATAGGCTTATATAGGGAAATCATTTGAAAATCTTCTTGTCTGAAGCCAAAAGGCCCAGGTCTTTGATATTTGGTATAAAGCTTCATCCAGTGGACCGCTTTGAAGATTGTTGAAATTATAGCCTTGGGGCCAAGCATGGCCTCACACGGGGACCCACTGGTTTTACGTAGGCTTATATAGGAATCAAAAATCTTTAAAAATCTTCTTGTCTAAAACCAGAAGGCCCAGGTCTTTGATATTTGATATGATGCTTCATCTAGATGACCTCTACAAAGATTGTTCAAATTATAGCCCTGGGACCAAAAATGTCCCCGTGCCGGGGCCCACAGGTTTTATGCAGGCTTATAATAGGGAAATCTTTAAAAATCTTCTTGTCTGAAACCAGAAGGCAAAGGTCTTTTATATTTAGTATGAAGCTTCATCTAGTTGACCTCTACCAAGATTGTTCAAATTATAGCCCTAGGACCAAAAATGGCCCGGCGCCGGGTCTCAAACAGGACACTGGGGCACATGCAAAACTATCAGTTCTTAGCTCAGATGAGCGATATAGGACCATCATGGTCCTCTTGTTTTTTTTTTCAGATAGTTCGGGATCAATGAATAGATGACCTCATTAAAGTTAAAGTTTGTAAATATTTGACGGATTTTTGGACCTTTTCAGACTTAAGCATTAATTATAGGAAAGTATTAGTCAACACAATATCTCAAATGTTCTATAAAAGGGTTATCCTTTGGAAGTAAGGAAAACACCACAAGACTGAAAAGTAAGGGGTGTGTAAGTTTTCTGGGCCAGACTAGCTAGTTTTTGGCCAATTGGGCCTCATCAGTGACCCTCAAATATTTTCAAAATTATACAATGGACTCGATGATCCCAAAGGACAAGCCAATATAATCTACACTATAATGAAGGGCAGGGAGACTTTTCACGGCACGCACAAATCCCCTTCACACCAGCTGTAGTGAGGTTAAATATTCTATAAAAGGGTTATCCTTTGGAAGCAAAGAATATACCAGAGGACTGAAAAAATATGGAGTGTACAAGTTTTCTAGACCAGACTAGCTAGTTTCGGCCAGTTAAGCCTGATCAGTGACCCTAAATATTTGCAAAATTCTACAGAACTAGCTAGAAAATATAACAGCGTTTGAGGTAGGATTAAGGTAGGCGTACAGAGTCCAACATTTGTTTTTCTTTTGCTTCGGCATTATGTTCCGCCACCGGAGGTGAGGGGACATATTGTTTTTGGTGCAGATCCTGTTTGCGTTTGCGTGGGGGTCGGCGTTGACGTTGGCGTAGCTTGTTTGAAGCACTGCATCTCTTAAAGCTATGGATGGATTCTGACCCCACTTGCATTGTTACATCATTATGATGGGGGTAAACGGTCGTAAGGTTATGATGACTTTGACCTCATTTTAAAGGACACAGGTCCTTCAAACAGTCAGTTTTGGGCCAAAAATGGCTTGTCTGCTCTCTTTCTCAATACAATATATCAAGACAACATACCGCAGATTTGATTAGATTGTGGTGACATTGACCATTTTTCAAGGGCACGGGCCACCAAAGACTGTGTTTTTTCGCTTTTTTGCACCCTTTCTCATGAACGAATGCGTGCAATGTGGTCAAACTTGGTACAGTGTATCATTCAGACGTACCAAATATTTGTTTAGGTTTTGGTGGCCTTGACCTTATTTTCAAGGGCACATGCCCCCCTCCTCCAAATAAAATATCCATTTTGGCTTGTTTGCAACCCAATCTCATGAACGAATGGATGACATTTGGCCATACAGGTACCCCTTGATTAGATTTTTGTGACCTTGGCCTTATTGTTAAGGGCACGTGTCCCTAAAAAAGTCCATTTTGGCTTTTCTGCGCCCTATCTCACGAACGAATCAATGGAATTTTATCAAAATAGAAGTGTAGGCAATGATCAGGAATCTATTAAATTAACGCACAGCTCCCATCAGAGACACCAAGTGGAAAGAAACCCAAACATGAAACAACTAGATCCTACTGGAAACATCAATAGCGGAAAGCCGGAAGGATATTTACTTTCCCACAAAATGGCCAATTGGCTACCCAAAACAAAATAATATAAGTGGTACACACACTCATACACAAACCATAACAAAACTAAATCGCGACAGAAGAACCGCCTTGAATCGGTCAATGAACTTGGTACTATTAAGGCGTAACTATACCTAATTTAGTGACACAGAGGCCTTTCTGATATTTAATCTTCATCAGTGTGTCTCAACCCCAAAGTTTTGAAACCGAAACGGATGATGGACAAGACCCGGCAAACACAGCACATCCCCCTCCGAGCACACACCGACCGACGTAGCCTATGAGACAGGTCAGCTGGAGGCATCAGGCAAGAGAGCCTACCCGCGGACTTATAGGGTCCCCCACCGAGCCAACATCAGCAAACATGACCCACATTCCACGGAAGTCCCGGGCATCAGGAAGGAGATGTCCAAAGTAGCGAGGCTTGCAAAATTTAAAATATAACAAAAAGTGTAAACCAAATCCGCTAAGATACATGTCTAACCTGACAAGTCAGTCTTAATTTTAGAACAATTAGAATTTTATGCTGCAAAAATTAAAGATATAATATAGTTATTTAATCAGTACTTGAGCACTGACGTCAACACCGCAGTATCAACCTCAGCTCTAAGGAACTGATACTGAGCTGATGATACCCTCGGGGACGAACGAATCATCCACCAGCAGAGATATCGACCCAATGGTTGCAATTAAGGCGTAACTATACCTTATTTAGTGACACAAAGGCCTTTCTGATATTTAATCTTCACCAGTGTGTCTCAACCCCAAAGTTTTGAAACCGAAACGGATGATGGACAAGACCCGGCAAACAAAGCACATCCCCCTCCGCGCACACACCGACCGGCGTAGCCTGACCCACATTCCACGGAAGTCCCGGGCATCAGGAAGGAGATGTCCAAAGTAGCGAGACTTGCAAAATTTAAAATATAACAAAAAGTGTGAACCAAATCCGCTAAGATACATGTCTCACCTGACAAGTAAGTCTTAGTTTTAGAACAATTAGAATTTTATGCTGCAAAAATTAACGATATAATATAGTTATCTTTCATTGCAGTCTGCCAAAGATTTGATTAGATTTTGGTGACCTTGCCTAATTTTCAAGGGCACAGGCTTCCCCAAAATGTCAAGTTCGACTTGTGTACATCCTAGGATGAAAATTGGTCGGATTTGGTACACTGTAATATTTCAACCTACAAAAGATTTGATAAGATTTTGGTGACAATGATCTTATCAAGGGCTCAGCCCCCCCCCCCCTCCAGAAACTGTCAATTTGTCTGCACCCTGTATCATTAAACAATTGATGAGATTTGACCAAACTTGGTACAATATACGATTGCAACCTACCAAAGATTTGTCAAGAATTTGGTGACCTTGACCTTAATCTCAATGTCACAGGCTTCCGAAACCTGTTCTTTTTGGACCTAAAATGTCTGCACCCTAAATCATTCAAGAATTGATGAATGTTGGTCAAACTCGGTAGAATCTTTATTTACAGTCAACCACATTTGGAAAGATTTGCTGAGCTGACCTTTTTAATGACTGTTTTTTTTTTAAGATCACAGGCCTCGAAAACTGTCAGTTTTTTGCCAGAAATGACTTGTTTGCACCTTACATTTTGTTGACCTTAACCTAGTTAAATGGATGTTTAAGATATATTTATGGTTGGGGGACATTGTTTTCCTCTGAAAACAATTCTAGTTTCAGTCTTTTCATGCTGTGGAGTCCTCATCGTTTATTCATCTCTGTATTCGTTTGCTTTTATGTTATCGGAGAGTGATTTTTATTTTTTGGAGTTGTTGCACTGATGAGCTAGACATACGGACTAGACAAATTCTTTGTCTAAACTAAGACAGATTTAAGGGAGAGGATTGTGGCCATATTAACTCGATTTGTGCCACCCCCACCCCCTACCCAGTAAGAATCTGTTTTACTGACCGTTTCAAGGCGGTTCTTCTGTCGTGGTTTATTGTTGTTTTATTTTGGATTGCCATTTGGAAATTTTTTGGAATGTAGCTGTCCTTTTGGCTTTCTGCCTGTGACGTTTTCATTACATTGACGTTAATTTATGTCCGTGTTTATTTCCCTTTGATATCTGGGATAGGAGGTGGGAGGTAATCGGATCGATTTCTGAGTTTTGGCTTGTCAACAAATTATTTCAAGAATCGCTGTAGCTAGGCTCAAGACAGTTTGCAGCTAGGCTCAAGAAACACAGGTTAGGAAAGACGTGTAGATGACCTCGATACTGATCGATGATGACCAATTATTTTAATTATTTGTCCCATTTATGGGAAACCTGCGGTCAAGGGCATGATGATTCACAGTTTCTGTTCTAAGTATTTCAAATTGCAGAACATTTTCATTCTTTTTAGCTCACCGTCACGTAGTGACGAGGTGAGCTTTTGGGATCACTTTTTGTCCGCCGTCCGTCGTGCGTCCGTGCGTGCGTAAACAATTTCTTCAAACGACATCTCCTCCTAAACCACTGATCGGATTTTGACCAAACTTCACAGGAATGATCCTTAGGTGGTCCCCTTTCAAATTTGTTCAAATGGTTCCAGTTCGTTGCGCATCTAGGTCACAGGAGCCAAACATAGATTTTTTTCACCTAAAACTTAAAAAATCTTCTTCTCTGAAACCACAAGGCCCAGGTCTTTTATATTTGGTATGAAGCTTCATCTAGTGGACACCTACCAAGATTGTTCAAATTATAGTGCTGGGGCCGAAAATGCCCCCACCCCGGGGCCCTTTGGTTTTACATTGGCTTTTATAGGGGAAATCTTTAAAAATCTTCTACTCTGAAACCGCAAGGCCCAGGACTTTGATATTTGGACGAAGCTTCATCTAATGGACCTCTACCGAGATTGTTCAAATTATAGCCCTTGGGCTAAATATATCCCCGCTCCGGGGCCCTTTGGTTTTACATAGACTTATATAGGGAAAATTTTTAAAAATCTTCTGCTCTGAAACCACAAGGCCTAGGTCTTCGATGTTTGGTATGAAGCTTCATTTAATGGACCTCTACCAAGATTGTTCAAATTATAACCCTGGGTCAAAAAAATGCCCCCGCTCCGGGGCCCTTTGGTTTTACATAGACAAATATAGGGAAAATCTTTAAAAATCTTCTTCTCTTAAACCACAAGACCTATGTCTTTGATATTTGGTATAATGCTTCATCTAGTGGACCTCCTGAAACCAAAAATGCCCCTGCTCCGGGGCCCTTTTGTTTTACATAGACTTATAAAGGGAAATCTTTAAAAATCTTCTTCTCTGAAACTGCAAGGCCCAGGTCTTTGATATTTAGTATGGGGCTTCATCTAGTGGACCTCTACCAAGATTGTTCAGATCAGGTGAGCGATCCAGGGCCATCATGGCCCTCTTGTTAATAATATCCATTTTTCTGTACCTCGGCAAGTGAATTAAAACGTTCCTGTTCTTTCATCATTTTTGCAAGATGGAGAGAAAATTTTTGAGTATGGAGTGTTTGAGTTTTACGCCTCACCAGCAGCTAAGGTTATACGGGGACGGGATCTCGGTTTAAAGACTCATCCGAAAGTCTGGATTAGCCCGGGGTCGATCATGCGACCCCAGGTTTACAATGTGAGTAGCATAACGACTACTCCACGGAGGCTTCTAAAGAAAGGACGGGTCTCCCTAAGGGGTTTTTTGGCCTCCTAACGATTTTGTTTATTTCTGGCTTATTGTTAGCATACATATGCCTTATTAATTGGAACATATGTGGTTTTGGTATTTAAGCAGTTTTTTCTGAGTTACAGGCTCTTTAAAGTGGGTGGGGTAACTCCACACAGTTTTGACATGTATTTTGTGTCTCATTTAAAGGTAGAAAAATAGTACCATACATGACACGTTATTATATAAAATGACAGGGGAAGGTCTAACTCTATGTTTTGTCACAAGTTTATTCACCAAAATCACTTTTTGGGGGAAAAATATGGTTTAAGGAACCTTGGGTCATTTTTGAGATTTTTTAACAGTAAAGTTCTTTTTTTTCTTATATCTTCGGTATACATTAACCTATAGTGGTGAAACTCCTACCATGCAAGCATACTGATTAGGTAATATAACTCAAATGATCATTTGAGATGTTGACCTATATTTCACGGTCTGTCTGTCTGTCTGTCCGTTTGTTTATCTGTTTGTCTGTCCGCAAAAACCTTAGCATTTGGCATAACATCTGAATGGTAAATGATAGGGCTTTCAGATTTCACATGAGCATTCCTTGTCACAAGACCTTTCCAGTGGTTCCATAATTGTTGACCTCGTGACCTTGACCTTGACGTTTGGCCTACCTTTTAAAAACTTAACATTACCATTACTTTCGACTGGTAAGTGATAGGGCTTTAATAATTCACATGTGCCTCCCTCATAAGACCTTTCCAGTGGTACCATAATTTTTGACCTCGTGATCTTGACCTTGACGTTTGACCTACTTTTTAAAAACTTTGACATTGAACCTAATTTTCGATTGGTAAGTGATAGGGCTTTCACATTTCACATTTGCATTCTATGTCACCAGACCTTTCCAACGGTACCATAATGTTTGACCTTTTGACGTTGACCTTGATGATCGACCTGCTTTCAAAAACTTAAACATTGGCCATAACTTTCGATTTGTAAGCGATAGGGCTTTCATATCAACACTTTCAAACGACACCTCCTCTGAAGCCGCTCGGCCGACTGGGCCCAAAATTTCATCTGTAGCATCCTTGGGTTGGGGATTGAAAGTTTGTGCTTTTTATGAATTTCGACTCATTAGTTTGGTTGCTATGGCAACTTAGAGTTTCCATAGACTTGACTGAACATATTATTTGTCTAAATCGCGACGGAAGTAAGGGCGAGGATTGTGGCCACGTAAAATCGATTTAAGCCCCCAGTGGAAATCTTTCCACTGACCGTTCCAAGGCAGTTCTTCTGTGGCGATTTATTCATGTTGTTGTTTGTTACTTACTGTGTGTATCACTTGTGTCTTTTTATTTTGGATGGCCATATGGCCATTTTGTGGGAAAGTAACTGTCCTTATGGCCTTCCTTTGTTTAGGTTTCCATTATGGTCTGGTCGCTTAATGTTTGTGTTTCTTTCCCTTTGGTGTCTTTGATGGTCGGAGTAAGTTAATTGTATCGATTCCTGATCTTTGTTTTACTTCTACTTTGAATTGGGGAAAATTTGAAAATGGCATTTACTGCCAAGCCTTTGCAGATATTTTGACAAAACTTTTATAAAAATGTTTCTTGAGTAAACTTCTCTCAGCCATATGCTTTAATGCCAACCTAAGGGTCCCGGGCTTTGCTAGGGCCCTGCCCCACCCCCTTCACTTCATAAAAGGCCATTTTTCGTAGAAACCATTCAGATCCCCTCTCCTAAACCATATATATTCTTGTCCCTTACGATAAGACGCATTCAGTGACACCAACGTGGTGGGGCCTTGTCCCATCCTCCTCCACTTCATTAAAGGCCCAATATCTCGGAAACCTTACAGATCCTCACCCCTTAACCATATATATTCTTGTTCCTTATGATAAGACAAACTCAGCGACACCAACCTGGAGGCCCCCCCGGGATGCACCGGGGCATTTCCCCACCTCCTCCACTTCACAAAAGGCCCAATATCTCGGAAACCTTACAGATCCCCACACCTAAACTATATATATTCTTGTTTCTTATGATAAGACACATTCAGGGACACCAACCTGCCCCCCCCCCCCCCCCCCCGGAAGCGCCGGGGTCCTGCCCGACCCCCCCCCCCCCATTTCATATAAGGCCATATATCTTAGAAACCATAAAGATCCACCCCTTAACTATATATATTCTTGTTCCTTATGAAAACACGCATTCAGCGACACCAACCTGGGGGCCCCTGGGATGCACCGGGACATTGCCCCACCCCCTTCCACTTCATAAAAAGGCCGCGGCCCCCCGCCCATTGGGGCTTGAAGAAAACGATGGGCTGCATGATGCTTCCACGCAGAGCTGAAACCGACCCGCACAAGAGTACTGGTAAACCACTTAGAGGATCTAAGCCTGCCCAGGCAAAGCGGTGCGGGTCGGACCGTCCATGCTAATTGACCCTACTGGTTTCATTGGGCGGCAGGGTTTGAACTGTCATTTCATCTCAATGTCGGGGAAAAGTCCCACAAAATTGGAAGCGACGTCTCCAAAATGATCTTTACAGTGTTGACTGATACATTAAACCTCATCTCAAACAAACAAACAAACAAACAAATCATAAAAAGGCCGAATGTCTCGGAAACCCTACAGATCCCCACCCCTTAACCATATATATTCTTGTTCCTTATGATAAGACACATTCAGTGACACCAACCTGGGCTCCCCTGGGATACGCCGGGGCCCTGTCCCAGACCCTCCACTTCATAACAGGCCATATATTTCAGAAACCATTCAGATCCCCATCCCTTAATCATATATGTTCCTGTTCCTTATTAAGCCTCCGTGGTGTAGTTGTTATGTTACTCGTATTGTAAACCAGGGATCGCAGGATCGATCCCGGGCTTCTCCAGACTTTCGTATGAGTCTTTAAAGCGAGGTCCCGTCTCCGTAGGTGAGACGTAAAACTCAAATACTCACTCACTCTTGTTCCTTATGATAAGTGGCATTCAGTGACACCAACCTGGGAGCCCCCGGGATGCGCCGGGGCATTGCCCAACCCCCGCCACATCATAAAAAAGGCCCAATATCTCGCCAACCGTACAGATCCCCATCCCTAAACCATAAATACTCTTGTTCCATATGATAAGACACATTCAGTGACAACAACCTCGGGTCTGCTTGGGTGCGCTGGGGCCATGTCCCAGCCCTCAACTTCACAAAAGGTAATATATCCGAGAAACTATTCAGAGCCCCAGCCCTAAACCATATATATTCATGTTCCTTATGATTAGGGACATTCAATGACACCTACATGGGGGTCCCCTGGGGTGCCCTGGGCCATGTCCCAGCCTTCCACTTCATAAAATGCCCAGTATCTCGGAAACCTTACAGATCCCCACCCATAAACCATATATATTCTTGTTCCTTATGATAAGACGCATTCAGTGACACCAAACCGGAGGCCCGCGGGATGCACCTGTACATTGCTCCTTCCACTTCCTAAAAAGGCCTAATATCTCGGAAACCTTACAGATCCCCACCCCTAAACCATATATACTCTTGTTCCTTATGATAAGACACATTCAGTGACACCAACCTCGGGGTCTGCCGGGTGCGACAGGGCCATACCCCACCCTTCCACTTCACAAAAGGCCATATATTTGAGAAACTGTTCAGACCATATATATTCATGTTCCTTATGGTTAGGGACATTCAGGGTCACCAACATGGGGGTCCCCTGGGGTGCCTTCGGTAATGCCCCACCCCTCCACTTCATAAAAGGCCCAATATCTCAGAAACCTTACATACCCCCTCTCCAAAACCAACATCTCCAAAACCAACAGGTTTTGTTTTGTTTTTATTGAAATTCGGCTGTTTAGTTTGGTTGCTATGGCAACTTAGGAGTTTCCATTGAGGTATAATGGGGAAAATTGGAAAATGGTATTTACCGCCAAGCCTTTGCAGATATTTTGACAAAACTTTCATAGTAATATTCTTTAAGCTATCATCCATCTGCCATATGATTTTAGGCTTCCTGCTCACTTTTACTGGTTGCCATGGAAACCAAAATGCCCCCCAAAACAGAAAAAAACACTTAAACATTATCTCCTCAGAAACCGTATTCTCTCTGAGGCTGAGACTATATTGAAATATTAACCATATTTGCCTGATCAGGTACTGTGTTTTTTTATGAAATTCCTTTAGTTTGGTTGCTATAACAACTTAAAGTTTCCAAAGACGGGGCAAATTGAAAATTTGCATTTACTGCCAAGATATTTTGGCAAAACTTTCAAAGAAATATTCTTTTATCAATCTTCTATCTGGTTATGATTTAAGGCCTGCTGCTCATTTTTATTGGTTTCAAAACATAGATTAAAAAAAAAAACAAACTTAAAACATCATCTCCTCATTAACCATATGCTCTATGAGGCTGAGAATTCATGAAAATATTCAGTATATTTGCCTTTGCAGGTTTTGTGTTTAATGGAATTTGGCTCTTTAGATTGGTTACTATGGCAAGTTAAGCGTTACCATGGACATGTAATGATGAGAAATGGAAGAAAGACATTTACGGCTTTCAAGATATTTTGTCAAACTTTTATGGAAATATTCCTTAAACAGTGGTCTATCTGCCATATAATTTTAGGCCTATTGGTTGCCACAGATGGGCAGTTGTCAATTGCTGTCTGTTTCTTGCCACAGCACATTCGTGCTACATCAGTCCTCCAAAGCCACTAAGCTGATTGGGTCCAAATTTCATCGGCTTGCATGGTTTATTAAAAACACATGGCTGCCAGTCTGCAGCCCCCCCCCACCCCCGCTGAGCTCTGGTGAACAAAGTGGCCCATGGGTCTCTTGTATTTTGAGACTTAACATTGGCCATACCTATTGATTGGTTAGTGATAGGGCTTTCATATTTCACATGTGCTGGCCAGGGGCATCAGTGTTTCACAAAAACACCTTGTTTAGAAAAATTACAATCACCCCTTAAATTTGAAACGGATATGTTGTAAGTGTTTGTTCGAAATAAATGGGTCGGAAGTATATATGAGTGGAAAGGTGATTGGAAAATTATAACAGAGCTGAATGACTTTTAAAACAATGTTTAAAATGTCAGGGTATTCATTTTGAAACATACACACGAAACTTCAGTGCCTCGAACACCGTTATGTCTTCTGCAATGGCCGTTGAACCCGTTCTTGAGTCCCTGGGAAATTCTCCCAATAATTCGTGATTAGAAATATAGACGGGTGATTAATGGAGATTTTCTTTTATCTCGAACACGTAGGTTGATTGTACTCATTAAAGTCACAGCGAGGAGGCGATTGTAATGGATACACACAAGATGTAGAGGATCTGACACGAGTGGTCATTTCATATCATTTCATATGAAATGACCACGAGTGTAAGATTGTGTTTATCATATGACAACTTTAAATTGGATTTTATTGCCTTTAAATTTGACATTTTTCCCCCAAAAAGGCACTGTGAGTAATACGCAGTAGCTTGAACTGCATCTGTCTCGATATGGAATGACTTTCGTTGTTGAATTTATCGAAATATAAACTCCTGCGAATCGCTTTCAAACTTAGTATGAAGTCATTGCTTTCTCTTCTTTTCTCATGCAATTTGTGAGTGATTCGCCGGAGTTAACACATCGATAAAAGCCACATAAATGATATTTTTTCCTCATAATTCAAACTGTGCCATCGAAATGTTAAATGTGCTACCAAAATGCATTTTTAGGAATTGTTTTGAAAGCGACAGTAGGAACTTACACTTACAACGGGCACTGCGGAATGATTATTTAATTAGAAACTGCCATTTAAAAACACCCAAGCGAAACAGAAAGTTTAAGCCTTTAATTTCCGTTTACTTATATTCTTAAATTTACGCTTTCAGTAGTGTAACATTTTCAATCGAATGCTGTTAATGTCACTTCATATACAATGAAGAAACGCACGGGTTCTAACCGTGCTCTTTGATGTCACGTTATATTACAACCTGCCACTGTGTGAAATAATTCTGAGACTCTTCCTCATAGAATTCATCATCGAAGTATAAAACTTTAATCCAACCAGACAAATCGCTCGAAATGTACATAATGATGGTTAATTGGAAATATAGTCTGTTAACGTATTCGAGTCATGGAAATTCGACTGTGCATACATTCCTTCCAATTTGCAGGTGTTTAGAAACTTTATGGGAGCTTGTCTGACGAAAGCCTCTGAACTTGGATGTCGCACAATTGCTTTTCCAGTGCTTGGGTCCGGAAACCTGAAATACCCAATAGAGTTGGTTGCATCAGAGATGCTGACATGTGTGGAGAAATTTAGACAGGAAAATCCAAGTTGTACCTTACGAACTGTTTATATTGTTGTGTATCCAGCAGACAAAGAGACATTGAAGGCAAGTTTTTTTCCAGAGTATTTCACTTACATGTCCTAACTTTAATACAGTGACATATATGATTTACTTAGATATATTTTGTTATATTTCTTTGCATCATATTTATGTTCTCAGCGCCGATATTTTAGACTAATTTTAATAGATTTGTTTCTAATTCCCTCCTAACACTTACTTCTGTTCAAAACAGGCGCTGCATACACTGTATCACTTTGTTTCTGAGTTTGAGAAATCACAAGAAGGCATTTCAAGTTAGTTGTATAAATTTAGGAACAAACGTGTTACGTCAGGATAAGAAAAATGGTACGTTTTGGTTAGTCCCGGTTTTAGCTCACCTGAGCACGAAGTGATAAAGGTAAGCTATTGTGGTCGCTTTTTATCCGGCGTCCGTCGTCCGACTGTCCATCAATAATTTCTTCAAATGACATCTTCTCCAAAACCACAGTGCCAATTTTAAAATAATTTCACAGAAATATTCCTTAGATGACCCCCAAATTGGTGAAATGGTTACGCTCCGCTGAACGAAATGGCCGCCAGAGCTAAAAATAGAAAACAAAAACCTTTAAACGATATCTCCTCCTAGGCTAATGGTTGGATTTCAAAATAATTTCACAGGAATATTCCTTGGATGACCCACTACCAAAACTGCTAAAATAATTTCGCTCCGCGGAGCTAAATGTCCACCAGAACTTAAAATAATGAAACCTAAGAAAAACCTATAAACGTCTCCTCCTAGGCTAATGGTCCGAAATAGTTCTGCTCTGCTGAACAAAATAGCCGCCAGAACTAAAAAAAAAAAAAAAACCTTAGAAAAACATTTAAATGACATCTTCTCCTAGGCTTATAGTCGGATTTCAAAATAATCTCACGGAAATATTTGTTAGGTTACCCTCTACCAAAATTGCTAAGATGGTTCCGCTCTGCTGAACAAACATGGCCACCAGAGCTTAAAATAGAAACAGAAAACTTTAAACGACATCTCCTCCAAGCGTTATGGTCGGATTTCAAACTAATATCACAGGAATGTTCAGTGTATGAACCTCTGCCAGAATTGCTAAAATGGTTCCACTCCACATAACAAAATGGCCACCCGAGCTAAAAATAGAAAAGCCTGTAATCGACATCTCCTCCTAGGCTAATGGTCCGATTTCAAAATAATTTCACATGAATGTTCCTTGCGTGATCCTCTACTAGAATTGCTAAAATGGTTTCACGCGGTTAAACAAACTGAACGCCAGAGCTATAAATAGAAAACAAACAAAAAAAAAAAAAACGTTTAAACGACATCGCATCCTAGGCTAATGGTCCGATTTCAAAATAATTTCACAGGAATGCTCCCTCTACCAAAACCGCTACAATTGTTATGTTCCACTGAACAAAATGGCCACCAGTGCCAAAATAGAGTCCATGGCGCAATTTCAAACCCAATTCACAGAAATGCTCATCTTTTATTTTTGTACCAAAAAAAACATGATTAAACGGTATGGCTCATCATAGGTCTGTGACGAACCTGCTTTGTTTCAAGGCTGTCGATAAAGCACATTGCTAAGACTGATCAGATAGCAATATGCATTCATTGTTTAGCTACTCTGAAAGAAAACCTGTTACCGTAATAATCCTAAGTATTGAAACAGATAGGTGCAGATTCATATCAGACTGCTCCTGAAGCATTCTGATCAGGGTCTACACTGTTTGCCATTCTGTCGGTGCCTTTTGGACCCCTTGCTGGATCATGAAACAAATTTCTTAAAATTTAAGAATCTTACAGCAATTCCAAGCTGTGTTCGATTTTTTTAGGATTTTTACGGTAATGGCAACAAAAAAAACCCTCTAATTAGCCATGTTAGCGCACTCAGTCTGTTCAAAGCCTTCATTGTCTACAGAAGTTTCTGTATCTAATAAGCTTTCTGTTATTAAAAAGGTGTTTAGAGGGTGTCTAGGCTTGTTGACCTGATGCGGACAAAGAAAGTCAGAATTTACCCTAAAAATCCAGAGAAAGGCCTATCCACTAACTGGAAGGATGAACCTGAAGTTTGGTTTTCTTACAGTGTTCTTGTAACAGCCAAAGAAGAAAATGAAAGAAATGAAAAATCCCACAGGATTCAAATCCTGTGCTCTGAAATGGGATAAAAATCCTGCGGAAGTTAAATTCATTGGGGCCAATATTAGTTACTTTAAACCAATAAATTATTCATGTTTTATACACAAATGGACAAAATTATTACAGCTTTGTCCAAACAAAGGAGATTTATAGTAAATTGGAAATTAGTGAAATCCTACGGGAGAAAAATCCCATTTTCGATGCGATAAAAATCACATAACTATTTTAAATAGTTTTATTGATGCCGGTCCCTGCCCATCGGGGCTTGAAGAATTATATGGGCTGCATGATGCTTCCACGCAGAGCTGAATCTGACCCACACACAAGTACTGGTAAACCGCTTAGAGAATCTAAGCCTGCCCAGGCAAAGCGGTGTGAGTGTCGGACCGTCCATGCTTATAAATCCTTTTGGTTTCATTTGGCGACAGGGCTTGAGGTGTCATTTCATCTCATTGTCGGGTAAAAGTCCCACAAAATTGTAAACGGCCCCCGCCAATCGGGGCTTAAAGAAATATATGGGCTGCACGATGCTTCCACGCAGAGCTGAATCCGACCCACACACGAGTACTGGTAAACCGCTTAGAGGATCTAAGCCTGCCCAGGCAAAGTGGTGTGAGTGTCGGACCATCCATGCTTATAAACCCTATTGGTTTCATTGGGCGACAGGGCTTGAGCTGTCATTTCATCTCAATGTCGGGTAAAAGTCCCACAAAATTGGAAGCAACGTCTCCAAAATGACCTTTACAGTGTTGGCGGGGACGTTAAACCTCAAATCAAACAAACAAACAAAAACAAAATTGTACGCAACGTCTCCAAAATGGCCTTTTCAGTGTTGATGGGGACGTTAAACCTCAAATCAAACAAACAAAACAAAATATTGATGCTTAACTGATTGTAAGCTTCTCTGTTTGACCTTATTAATAGAAAAGAGATATTACACTATGATTTCAGAGCATTTTAATAAAACAAATAAATCTCGCCGGAGTTTTCTCCGTAAAAAATCCCACGGGAGAAAAGTCCCTCGGGAAAAATTGAAATTAGTGTAAGAGCAGCCATATTTTTCTTCATGTATTTTAATGTAAAGTAGGTCCATTTTGATAGTTAAAAGCAGGATTTAAAATTTTGAAATTGACTCATGGGAGAAATATCCCTGGGATTCTTATGGGATTTTAATCCCGCGGGAGTGGAGAAAAATCATGTGGGATTATTTTAATTCTGTGGGATTTTCAAAAATCCCGTACGATTTTCACCATTTCACCCCGGTTTGCTCTGAAACCGTTACGTATATCTTCACAAAATTATATAGAAACAATTTGTATGGATCCAAACTATTACCTTAATGCATTGAAAACCATCTAAAAGTGTTAGAAAGACTAGGTGAGTTTGCCTAATTTCTGTTGAGGCAAAACAACTGGTAGCTGTTAATTGGCAATGTGATCTGATAGACAAAATGGCCATGAAGACGTATGTAATATATGATCAGCCTCATCCAGGTGAGTGATTCTGGCCCACTTGAGCCTCTAGTTGTGTTCTCGGAGATGTTGCACCGATGGGTAAGGAGGCCTTCATGGGGACTGAAAAAAAAACTATTTGTCTAAATCGCGACGGAAGTAAGTGCGAGGAGGATTGTGGCCACGTCAAATCGATTTAAGCCCCCCCCCCCCCCCGGTGGAATTTGTTTCCCTGACAGTTCCAAGACAGTTCTTCTGTCGCGGTTTTTTTGTTATGGTTTGTCTTTGAGTGTGTGTATCGGTTATAATTTTTTGGTTTGGATTGCCAATTGGCCATTTTGTAGGAAAGTAACTCTCCTTTTGACTTTCAGCTATTGATGTTTACATTAGGGTCTAGTTATTTTATGCTTGTGTTTCTCTCCCTTTGGTGTCTCTGACTGAAGCTGTGGGTTAATTAGGGCCCCGCACTGAAAGTGTGGGTGCCCTATAGTAATCACTCTGTCCGTCCGTATGTCTGTCTGTCTGTCTGTCCGTCTGTCCGTCCACAAATTTTCCTACTCCTCTGATAGCGCTGCCGGGGCCCTAGTTAGTTTCACTGACACCTCTAGTTGTATCGATTCCTTATCATTGCCTTCACTTCTATTTTAAATGGGTGGCAGTGATGTAAAAGTCACTGCCTCTTTCTCGCGCACGTGATAAAATCCGGAATGAATGTTCATGAGCGATTCACTAAGCTTGGATCTTTCATTGCAATCGAACTAAAATAAATTAGTATTAACTATCATCTCAGAGAAAACAAACATTTAACAGCCGCATAGATGAAACAACGGTGAGGACTCGACAGCAAGAAATAACTGAAATGCTGGAGCAAAAGAAAACCAGCAGTTAGACTTACACTTTCAGCGAGCTATTCGGATAGGGTTATGGTCCGGCGTCCGTCGGCCGTCGTCTGTCAACAATTGACAATTCCTCCTACACCACTGGGCCAATTTTGACCAAACTACACCAGAATGATCTTTGTGAGGTACTAACTGACAGTTGTTTCAAGATTTGTATAGGGACATACTTTAAAAATCTTCTTCTTTGAAACCGTAGGACCCATGTCTTTGATATTTGGTATGAAGCTTCATCTAGTGGTCCTCTACCAAGATTGTTCAAATTATAGCCCCGAGGCCAAACACGGCCCCACCCTGTCATCCACTGGATTTACCTGGAATTGTATAGGGAAATCCTTTAAAAATCTTCTTCGCTAAAACCGCAGGGCGCAGGTCTTTGAGATTTGGTTTGAAGCTTCATCTAGTGGATTTCTACTGAGAGTGTTCAAATAATAGCCCTGTGGCCAAAAATGGCCCCTCGCTGTGGTCCGCTGGTTTGAAATAGACTTATATAAGGAAACCCTTCGAAAATCTTCTTCTCTGAAACCGCAAAGCGCAGGTCTTTGATATTTGGTTTGAAGCTTCATCTAAGAGACCTCTACCAAGATTGTTCAAATCGTAGCCCTTGGGCCAAAATGGCCTCACCCGGAGGCCCACATGCTTAACATGGACTTAGTAGTTAAAACATTTTAAAGTCTTCTTGTCTGAAACTAGAAGGCCGAGGTCCTTGACGTTTGTTATGTAGCTTCACCTAATGGACCAATACGATAGGGGAAAGCCCTGCCTTAAGGATCACTTGTTTTTATAGACCCTTATGGGGAAGTACCTTAAAAATCTTCATGTAGAGGTCCTATTCCAAGATTGTTCAAGTTATAGCCCTGGGGCCAAAAATGGACCCACTCGGGGGCCCACTTAATTTACATAGACTTATATAGAACAAACCTTTAAACATCTATTGGCCTGAAACCTGAAGGCTCAGGCCTTTGATATATATGGTACACAGCTGTGTATTGTTTCTCAAAACGTAGGGGCTCACATTTATTTCTGTGGCCTTTGGCATATAGGTGGGGAACCAGGCGGCTGAGGCCAGTTGGAAGCACGTCTGACTGAGAAGCTAGAGGTTGCTGGATTGAGACCCAATCCGGCCACATACTTCTATTCAAATTAATCCTGAAATATTTTCCACCATCATCCTCCCCTTCTGCTGATTCAAGATTACTGGATAATGTATGTGTACTAATAATAGTAATGGTTAACCACTTAGGTGGAATAATCTGGTATTCTGACCATATCTGACATAACCCTAATGTGTTGAAGAATCCCAAATGTACCAAGCACCGTCATCTTCATCCCAAGATCTGGATTAAACAGTTCTTAAGTCGCCAGCTTGTCAGTTTAAATTCAAACGTACATAGTCCTATAAAGAGAAATCATAGTCCTTTAAAAAGTTCTAGAGACAGTGAAGCTCAGGTGAGCGAAATAGAGCCCTCTGGACCCTCTTGTCTCAGATAACTTAGGGACATGAAACCTTTTTAGAAGTTTGGGGAGCTTCACACACTTTCTGACATGACCATAAAGTATAAATTATGCTCTTTAGAAGTGAAAAAGGCATTTCTTGCATTACATGCAAGATGGAGGGAGTCTTCCCTGTGGGGTTTCCATTCAATTAAATCATTGAGTTTTTCTTTTGTCGGGTTGTGAGGAGGTGTAGTTAGGGGTGGGGGTGGGAGTGGAGGGGTCGTATGTAGACAGACTTGTAGACAGACATATGTAGAAAGGCTTTGTCTCTGGTTTGGCCCATCGGTGTCTAACTGTTGGTTTTCGTTTGCTCCAGCATTTCAGTGGTTTCTTGCTGTCGAGTCCTCACCGTTGTTTCATCTCTGTGGTCGTTTGATTATTTGTGTTCACGGAGATGTTGCACTGATGAGTAAGGAGGCCTTCATGCGGACTGAACACATTATTTGTCTAAATCGCGACGAAAGTAAGGGCGAGGATTTAGGCCACGTAAAATCGATTTAAGCCCCCCACCTCCCCCCCATTGGAATTCGTTTCCACTGACCTTCCAAGGCGGTTCTTCTGTCGTGGTTTATTAGCTCACCTGGGCCGAAAGCTCCAGGGGAGCTTATAGTATAGTGGGTTCTCCGTCGTCCGTCCGTCCACACTTTTGAGCAGCTATATCTCTGTATCCTGCAGGCTGATCTTAATCATTTCTCATCTGAAGCATGCTTCTGGTGGGGCATTGATGACATAAACTGTTTTTCGAAATCGCTCTAAAACTTTGGTTCCTATGGCAACCACAAGGTCCCATAGACTTACTATGGGAAAATGCTTGTCATCACCGTAGCGCCTTCAGTTTTGATCCGATCTCTCTGAAACTTATATGTAAGGTGACTGGGGTTAAAAACTCAGATGAGTTCGAAAACCGGCCGAGTCAGCCCTTTTATCATAGAGTTACGTCCCTTTGATTGCTGAAAATGCCCATTTTCGACATTGTCATCACCGTAGCCCCTTCAGTTTTGATCGGATCTTTCTGAAACTTATTTAAAAGGTGGCTGGGGATAAAACCTCGGATGGGTTATAAAACGGGCAAAGTCCGCCCATTTATCATAAAGTTAGGTCCCTTTGATTGCTGAAAATGCCGATTTTTGACCTTGGCATCACGGTAGCCCCTTCAGTTTTGATCAAATCTTTCTGAAACTTATATGTAAGGTGGCAGGAGATAAATCCTCAGATGAGTTCGAAAACCGGCCAAGTCGGTCCATTTACCATAGAGTTATGTCCCTTTGATTGCTGAAAATGCCCATTTTTGACCTTGTCATCACCGTAGCCCCTTCAGTTTTGATCGGATCTTTCTGAAACTTATATGTAAGGTGGCTGGAGATAAAACCTCGGATTAGTTGGAAAACCGGCCAAGTCCGCCCATAGAGTTAGGTCCCTTTGATTGCTGAAAATGCCGATTTTTGACCTTGTCATCACGGTAGCCCCTTCAGTTTTGATCGTATCTTTCTGAAACTTAAATGTAAGGTGGTTTTGGATAAAACCCTGGATAAGTTCGAAAACCGGCCAAGTCTGCCCATTTAACATAGTGTTGCTTCCCTTTGATTGCTGAAAATGCCCATTTTCGATCTTGTCATCACCGTAGCCCCTTCAGTTTTGATCGGATCTTTCTGAACCTTTTATGTAAGGTGGCTGATGATAAAACCTCGGATGAGTTTGAAAACCAGCCAAGTCAGCCAATTTATCATAGAGTTACATCCCTTTGGTTGCTGAAAATGCCGTTTTTTGACCTTTTCATAATGGTAGCCCCTTCTGTTTTTATCGAATCTTTCTGAAAATTATATGTAAGGTGGCTAGGGATAAAATCTCGGATGAGTTCGAAAGTCGGCCCATTTATCATAGAGTTACGTCCCTTTAATTGCTGAAAATGCCAATTTTTAGCTCACCTGGGCCGAAGGCTCCAGGGGAGCTTATAGTATAGTGGGACCTCCGTTGTCCGTCCACACTTTGTGCAGCTATATCTCTGCAGCCTGCAGGCTGATCTCAATCATTTCTCATCTGTAGCATGTCTCTGGTGAGGCATTGATGACATAAACTTTTTTTCGAAATTGCTCTAAAACTTTGGTTGTTATGGCAACCACATGGTCCCATAGGCTTACTATGGGAAAATGCTTATTATCACCGTAGCCCCTTCATATTTGATCGGATCTTTCTGAAACTTATATGTAAGGTGGCTTGGGATAAAAACTCGAATGAGTTGGAAAACCGGCTAAGCCGGCCCATTTTTCTTAGAGTTACGTCTCTTTGATTGCTGAAAATGTCGATTTTTTACCTTGTCATCACCGTAGCCCCTTCAGTTTTGATCGAATCTTTTTGAAACTTATATGTAAGGTTGCTGGGGATAAAACCTCGGATGAGTTCGAAAACCGGCCAAGTCGGCCCATTTTTCTTAGAGTTACGTCTCTTTGATTGCTGAAAATGTCGATTTTTACCTTGTCATCACCGTAGCCCCTTTCAGTTTTGATCGGATCTTACTGAAACTTATATGTAAGGTGGCTGGGGATAAAATCTCGGATGAGTTCGAAAACCGGCCAAGTCGGCCCATTTATCATAGAATATCGTCCCTTTGATTGCTGAAAATGCTGTTTTTTGACCTTGTCATCACCGTAGCCCTTTCAGTTTTGATCGGATCTTTCTGAAACTTATATGTAAGGTGGCTGTGGATAAAACCTCGGATGAGTTCAAATACCGGCCAAGTTGGCCCTTTAATCATAGAGTAACGTCCCTTTGATTGCTGAAAATGTCGATTTTTGACCTTGCCATCACCGTAGCCCCTTCAGTTTTGATCGGATCTTTCTGAAATTCATATGTAAGGTGGCTGGGGATAAAACCTCAGATGAGTTTGAAAACTTGCCAAGTCGCCCCATTATCATAGAGTAATGCCCTTTGATTGCTGAAAATGCCAATTTTTGACATTGTCATCACCGTAGCCCCTTCAGTTTTAATCGGATCTTTCTGAAACTTATATGTAAGGTGGCTGGGTATAAAACCTCAAATGAGATCGAATACCAGCCAATTCGGCCCATTTATCTTAAAGTAACAAGGTTGGGCGGTCAAAACCAGGGGCGGTTTTAACCAGCGGTTTTTTAACCGGTTTAAACCGTCCCGGTCAATACTCCAGAGTGGTCAATACTGGTCAGTACTGGTCGATTGAAATATTGAGTGGTCAATTGAATAATTTTAGTGTTGAAAAGGCAAAGCTACTGAAACTATTTCGAAGTTTTGGTCTCTTTGCTGGAGGCTGATCATTTGAATTTTGATAAGAGTTTCAGGTTCAGATGTTATTTCTTCAAGTGGCCTCTTTGTGTCGTCAGGTTTCATTCATTTTTGACACCTTCAGTAATAGCTTGGTGATAAGATACTGCCTATATTGCATATAAAACAAAATTTCACACATTAGGAATACAGCCTTGTGTCAGTTTATAATACCCCTATTAGGGACAGTAATTGGTCAATTTAGCAATTAGATCTTTGCCACACCCACTGCAGTGGCATGGGTTAGTCTGTTTTGATAGCAATTTACAGGTGTTGCAGATACTTTTAAATATTCAAAGACATCAGTGAATCTTCAAACATTGTTTGGTTAATAAATTACAGACTTTTACAGATGAACTACTTCACAGGCCTAAAATTTATGACAGGTGTATTTCACATGTTTGTCAATATATGCATGTGACAATTTTCTGCAATACCATCAAAATGCTTTAAACTGCTTTGAAATTTTATGATCAAAGATTATGTCAAATAATTGATATTTTCAAAGTTGAAGAGGGAAGAAGATTTGTGGGGGGAGAGAGGTGAGTTGGTCAATCTGGCACAACATTTTTTTTTCTGTGTCGAACAAAATAGGACCTTTCATAAATCCTCCAAAATCAATGACACATTCAGCTTGTTCATATTTATGTAAATCAAAATATGAATAATAAAACCTATAAAGGAAAAAAGAATAATTATAAAGATTGTTTGATTGAACAGAACAGGCCTGTCTACAGTTCAGTGAGCCATTCGAACCTCTTCATTTGACCAGCAACAATGTCTTTTGACTTTTGATCAAATAAAAAATACCTCAAATAATTACTGTTATTAATAAAAACTATTTTTGTCTTGTTCAGTGATGAAAATATAGTCTAACATCATGTACATGATTTAGGGGGAAAGCTTTTAAGACCAGTTTAGCAGCAGGACAGAGGCGTATACTTCAGTGATTTAATCGACCACCAATTGACCAGTATCGACCAGTAATGACCGGTTAAAACCGGTTTTAACCACTGGCCCGGTCAATACTCATATTGACCGGCTTTTTGCCAACCTTGTAAAGTAACGTCCCTTTGATTGCTGAAAATGTCGATTTTTGACCTTGTCATCACCGTAGCCGCTTCAGTTTTGATCCAATCTTTTTGAAACTTAAACAAAAGGTGGCTGGGGATAAAACCTCGGATAAGTTTGAAAACCGGCCAAGTCGCCCCATTTATCATAGAGTTATGTGCCTTTGATGGCTGAAAATGCCGATTTTTGACATTGTCATCACCGTAGCCCCTTCAGTTTTGATCGGATTTTTCTGAAACTTATATGTAAGGTGGCTGGGGATAAAACCTCAGATGAGTTTGAAAACTGGCCAAGTCGCCCCATTTATCATAAGGTTATGCCCTTTGATGGCTGAAAATGCCAATTTTTGACAGTGTCATCACCGTAGACCCTTCTGTTTTAATCGTATCTTTCTGAAACTTATATGTAAGGTGACTGGGGATAAAACCTCGAATGAGTTCGAATACCAACCAATTCGGGCCATTTATCTTAAAGTAACGTCCCTTTGATTGCTGAAAATGTCGATTTTTGACCTTGTCATCCCCGTGGCCCCTTCAGTTTTGATCCAATCTTTCTGAAACTTATATGTAAGGTGGCTGGGGATAAAACCTCGGATAAGTTTGAAAACCGGCCAAGTCGCCCCATTTATCATAGAGTTATGTGCCTTTGATGGCTGAAAATGCCGATTTTTGGCATTGTCATCACCGTAGGCCCTTCAGTTTTGATCGGATCTTTCTGAAACTTATATGTAAGGTGGCTGGGGATAAAACCTCAGATGAGTTCGAATACCGACCAAGTTGGCCCTTTAATCATAGATTTCTGTCCCTTTGATTGCTGAAAATGTCGAATTTTGACCCTGTCATCACTATAGCCCCTTCAGTTTTGATCGGATCTTTCTGAAACTTATATGTAAGGTGGCTGGGGATGAAATCTCGGATGAGTTCCAAAACCGGCCACGTCAGCCCATTTATCATAGAGTAACGTCCCATTGATGGCTGAAAATGGCGATTTTTGACCTTGTCATCACCTTAGGCTCTTCAGTTTTGATCGGATTTTTCTGAAACTTATATGTAAGGTGGCTGGGGATAAAACCTCGGATGAGTTCGAGTGGGCCAATTTACCTTAGAGCAACATTCCTATGCTTGCTGAATACGCCAAATTTTGACCTTGTCATCACCGTAGCCACTTTAGTTTTGATCAAATCTTTCTGATCCTTATATGTAAGGTGGCTGGGTATAAAACCTTGGATGAGGTGGAATACCGGCCAAGTCGGCACATTTATCATAGAGTTACATGCCTTTGATTGCTGAAAATGCCTATTTTCGACCTTGTCATCACTGCTGCCCCT
Source organism: Lucinisca nassula (assembly GCA_963580285.1). Taxonomy (NCBI): domain Eukaryota; kingdom Metazoa; phylum Mollusca; class Bivalvia; order Lucinida; family Lucinidae; genus Lucinisca; species Lucinisca nassula. The sequence goes on from OY757010.1 coordinate 5,226,677, forward strand.
TCAGTTTTGATCGGATTTTTATGAAATTTACAAACAAGTAAATCAGGCAGAAAAAGCTCGGAGGATTTGAAAACTCGTGAGGTTTGCCTATTTATCACAGAGTAACATCCCTTTGATATCACCAGTTAATTGCTTATTTTTGAACTTGTCATCACCATAGCCACTTCAGTTTAGATCGGATCTTCTTAGCAAGTCGGGAATAAAAGCTTGAATGAGTTTGAAACTTTGAATCTGTAAGCACAAGTCTGCGATACAGGACCAGCTTGGTCCTCTTGTTTTTGTTATGGTTTGTCTTTGGGTGTTTGTGATGCTTATATTATTTTATTTTGGATAGCCTATTGGCCATTTTGTGGGAAAGTTACTGTCCTTTTGGCTTTCCGCTATTGGTGTTTCCATTAGGTCTGTTGTTTCATGTCTGTGCTTCTTTCCCTTTGGTGTCCCTGATGGGAGCTGTGGGTTGATTGTATCGATTCCAGATCATGGTTTTCACCTTTTTTCAATAGCTGTAAATAAGGTAAAATGTTAGTACGTCTTTTTATTTTTCAGATATTCCGACGGTACAAAAAAGATTTGAAAGGTAATATGTTTATAAGTTAATGTTACATGCAAGAAAGCAAAACGAAATGGCACTTCTTTGTTTTTTGAAATTATATTGTCAGTACCCTTCGTATTAATTATTTAATAACACTTTTTCATAGTAGGAAATTTCTGTATAGTTCAAGAAATTTCGATGAAGTTTAGATATTGTGCAGCATATCAAATTTATGGTCGTTGATCCCTTTTAACTCGTCTGGAAGAGCTTATGCATTGTCTTCGATGAGGGCGTCGACTATTATGTTCAACATTTTGTACGAGCTCATTTTCAAATCTGTATCATGGATTCCGTTCATATGTTCTATGATAATAGATAAAGACCCAAAGTTTTATGCAGCAAGGATCGCACACACACCAATTTCCTTAAGGGCAAGGTCATAGTATTAGAAATTTTATTTTAAAGTTTACATTTAAAGTCTCCCTGCCCTACACCATAGTGTAGTTTATATTTTCTTGTCCTTTGGGATCATTGATTCCATTGTGGAATTTTGAAAGTACTTGAGGGTCACTGATGAGGCCTAATTGGCCGAAACTAGCTAGTCTGGCCCAGAAAATATGTACACTCCATATTTTCCAGTTCCGTGGTGTATTCCTTGCTTCCAAAGGATAACCCTTTCTAGAACTTATTTAACGTCACTACAGCTGGTGTCTGGGAATTTGTGGCGGCCGTAAAAAGTCTCCCTGCCCTACACCATAGTGTAGTTTATTTTTTCTTGTCCTTTGGGATCATTGATTCCATTGTGGAATTTTGAAAGTACTTGAGGGTCACTGATGAGGCCTAATTGGCCGAAACTAGCTATTCTGGCCCAGAAAATATGTACACTCCATATTTTCCAGTTCCGTGGTGTATTCCTTGCTTCCAAAGGATAACCCTTTCTAGAACTTATTCTATACCTCATGTGGATTTGGCCAGATTTGGTATGCTAATAGGTATTTGTCCAAGTGTTTATTAAACAGTACCTTCGCCTATTACCATTGTATAATATTTCGATTTTTAATCTATAGGAAGGCCAAAACCCATTGTATCATGGCCTTGTGTCTACTGACTGACGTCAAATAAGTTTTCGAGGAGTCCTCCATCATATTACTTGATTGTCTTTATTCAGACATAGCTGTTTTACGTATTTTGCGCCCGTTTCTCATTGTCTCCATATGGAACATTCTGACATTATATCTTATATAAAGACTTTTTAAGCCCTGGTTTAGATTATGTGAAAAGTATATGAAAGGTTTGACATAAACGTAGTAAGTCAATGAACTGAAAGCAAGGTTTTCATAAAAGGTAGGAAATCATGCAGTTTAAATGAAAAACAATTACAAGGAAGAGTCTCTGTTTTTGGCTTAAATAGCTGAAATGTATGTTACACATCTTGGAATGAAGATAATCACTATCAGTTTGGATATGTTAAAAGGTTTGATACGTTTATTTTTTACATTTATATAACCTTCACTCATAAATTATCTTTCCACATACTGTACACCTCTTGCTGCAGATTTGTGTTATGGGGTTTTTGTAGCTCTATTTTTCCCGTTGACCATTAGAACTAAAACTAGAAGAAAAATGACAGTATAAATGGCACCTTCTCTCAAGCACATGGTTCGAATTGAAACTAAATAGAAGTGAAGGCAATGACCAGGAATTAATACAATTAACCCACAGCTCCCACCAGAGACACCAAAGACAACGCAACACAAACATAAAACAACTAGACCCTAATGGAAGCATCAATAGCGGAAACCCAAAAGGACAGTTACTTTCCTACAAAATGGTCAATTGGCTATCCAAAAACAAAATAATATAAGTGATACACACATTCAAGGACAAACAATAACAAAAATAAACTGCGACAGAAAAACCGCATTCGAACGGTCAGCGAAACGAAATCCACAGGTTTACAGGAATAATTCTTTCATGGTCTTGTTTCAAAATGATTCCTCTCAAATGGGCAAGACATCTACCAGAGCTAAAATATAAATTAAAACAGCTTTGGGGCAGCATCTCCTCTCGAACCAGTGGCTCGATTACCAAATAACTACACAGAAATGTTTCTGGTTTGGCTCTGCAACAATAGAAGTGAAGCTAATGATCAGGAATCGATACAATTAATCTACACCTTATATCAAAGGCACCGGAGGGAAAGAAACACAAACATGAAATAGAGCGTAATGGAAACATCAATAGCAGAAAGCCAAAAGGACAGTTACTTTCACACAAAATGGGTAATTGGCTAACCAAAACAAAAGGGCAGAAGCGATACACACATTCGAAGACCAATTATAATAAAAATAAATCGCGACAGAAGAACCACAATGGAACGGTCAGTTTGAAAGTATTTTACTTGGGGCGGTGGGAGTGGGCTTAAATCGATTTTCACGGCCGCAATCCACACCTTTTCTTCCATCGCGATTTAGAAAAATAATTTGTTTCAGTCCGCATGAGGGCTACCTAACTTATCAGTGGAACATCTCCGTGAACACAAAAATCAAACAACCACAGTGATGAAAACTGCTCAGATCGCTTCGCTCCATTGAACAAGACGGCCGCCAGAATGTCTTAAATGACTTCCTCGCCAGCCAATGACCCTTTTCCAAAATTATTTCTCGAACGGTTCAGCTGAACTGAACAATATGGATGCTAGAGCAAATAGAATAAAACAAACCTTTTAACTGACAACACTTCTGAAGTCAGTGCATCTGTCTGAAAAATTACGAAACTCAATACCTACCATAATTGCTTTAATGTTTCTGATTGAACAAACTGGCAGAGCGATCTAGGACGAAGCATCAAATTGACAATCCATGGTAAACATCTTGACTCAAACGAGCGATTCATGTCCATCATGGACCTTTGGTAATGAGCATAGCTTCATATTATCCTTTTCAACATGTAAATGAGGCTTTCATTGGTCGATGAGGCTTTCTCCCAATATCTTGCATGCAATGTAAGAAATGCTTTTTTCACTTCAGAAGAGCATAAAAATTATACTTTATGGTCATTTCAGAAAGAGTGTGAAGCTCTCACCTTTCTACCTGACAATATTTACATAAGATTTGGTACTAAGTTATTTTGACAAGGTATGGGTATTCCGATGGTTACTAATTGCGCACCACTTGTGGCTGATCTGTTTTTGATTTGTTATGAGAGAGACGTCATGGTGTTCCTTTCTGCTGAAAACCAGCTTGATATCATTGAAGCATTTAGCTCCACTTCTAGATATTTGGATCATTTATTAAATATTGATTATACCTATTTCGATGGTTTGATCAGTCAGATTTACCCCCCAGAACTTCAGTTAAATAAAGCAAATTCTTCTGATACCGAGGCCCCGTTTTTGGATTACATCTATCTTGTGTATATGGGTTTGTTTCTAGCAAAATTTACTATAAATGCGATGATTTTGATTTTGAGATTGTAAATTTTCCTTTTTTGGATGGTGATGTTCCTCATGCGCCGCCCTATGACGTTTATATTTCTCAATTAATTTGATTTCCTAGAGTGTGTAGTCGTGTAACTGACATCAACGCCCGTAATAAATTGTTAACGGCTGAACGTCTTAATAAGGGCTATTGGTACCATTGACTACGCAAAGCCTTTTCAAAATTTTATAGACGTCATTCTGATTTAATTTCAAAATTCAATATTGGACTTAAATCTCTTCTGCGACAAGGGCTATCGGAACCCGAATTTTATGGTGACTTAGTATATAAATTCAGAAAAATATTTAACCCCAATGACTTCAGCACCCAATTTCGAAAAATCATTCTTCGATATAAAAAGATAGGGTACAACATAAATGTTATACGAGAGACTGCATGCATGGTAGTTAACCTAATCACGGTAAACAATTTTTCTTTCCTCTTTAATTGCACGCCGGTGGGTCAGGCCTCAGATTCTATGACGGTTCCAGCGTAAAGGCTTATGTTGGTTGGTACCTGATGCTCTGTCTCTGGTCGGGCCCATCGGAGTCTAAATGTTTGTTTTCTTTTGCCCCAGCATTTCAGTGGTTTATTATTGTCGAGTCCTCACCGTTGTTTCATGTCTGTTGTTGTTTGATTTTTGTGTTCACGGAGATGTTGCATTGATGAGTTGGGAGGCCTTCATGCGGACTGAACAAATTGTTTGTCTTGGTCGCGACGGAGAAGGGGGCGGGGATTGTGGCCCGTGGGGTCGATTTGGCCCCCAGTGGAATTCATTTCCGCTGAACATTCAAAGGCGATTCTTCTGTCGCTGTTAATTTTTGTTATGGTTTGTCTTTGGGTGTTTGTGTCGCTTATTTGATTTTATTTTGGATAGCCTATTGACCATTTTGTGGGAAAGTAACTGTCCTTTTGGCTTTCCGCTATTTATGTTTCCATTAGGGTCTGTTGTTTCGTGTTTGTGTTTCGTTCCCTTTGGTGTCTCTGATGGGAGCTGTTGGTTAATTGTATCGATTCCTGATCATTGCCTCCACTTCTATTTTCAGTTCTGTTCGATATTTGGATATCCTTATAAATATCGACAATATCTGCTTTGAACAGATAATAATCAGAATTTATCCTAAGTATTGGAACCAATTTTATAAGCAAACTGTTTCACTTCATTTTGACCTTATCTATTGCTATTATTTCCTCTTAAATATATGATAAAGGGGACGACTTTGATTTTGGGATTGGATTGTATGTTTTGATTGATTGGATGATGATGCCTCAAGGGCTGTCCTGTGGGCTTCATATCCCACGATTTTGTTTTAGGACTCGCGTATATGCGTTTTGTCGTCAACATTATCAAACGACATCTCTGACACCAAGGGGAGTTGTGCGGTGTGGGGAAGGGGGCGGGTGCGAACATTCGTATGAATATCTATTGACACATTTACGTCATGTCCATATGAGTACATATTAAAACACTTTGAAAATCCTCTTTACTGGAACTGTTGTGCTGATAGCCTACACACTCGGCACGTAACATTAGAGACGTTGGTACGACCATGTTGATTCAAATGCTGACCCTAAGCTGACGACAAAGTTGATTAAAATACTGCCCTAGGTTGACCATGACCTATTTCATGCTAAAATCAAATTTGTTACCCGGGGATTGAAATTGAGAATAGGGTTTAACAGTACATTTTCCCAAACCCATTTTAGTCTTTGATATGATAGCAGGTACCACATGAACATTTATAAATACCATAGGTCGATGGCATTCATTGAATTGGACCCAAGATCATTAGAATTGAACGTTATCCAACATTTCAACGGACTTCTTCTCTGGCACCGCGGAGTCAAGCTCAAATAAATGTGATTTCATGACAATTCGAAATTGAAGTTTTGTTCAAACTGTCCTAGTGATTTTACCAAAATAACCGTTATGCCCATATATGATAATAAAAATAAAACACCTTCTTCTGCAGAATACTGGGCCTATTACCCTGAACAATGGTAGGTAGCATCAGGTGACTGAGTATTCAAATGAAAACCCTTGGACTTTTGAATGTGAAAGCTTTTTCCAAAATAATTACAGTCTATGCGCGAAAGCAGGTATCGCACAAACCTCTATGAATAACACAGGTCAAGGTCATTCATTGGCATTTGCAAAAACTCACTGGGATTGATTCTCCATGCCGCTTATTTGAGAAAGGCAGCTGTTAGTGACAAGCCAAAAAATGCACACTATTTCTGTTAACCACTTACGTATACACACACCTAGTACAATGGCGATTAGGCCTTCTTCTCTGATACCGCAGTGCGGATTGTAATTAAATTTCGTAGTAAACCACCTAGCAATTGTGGAACGAAGATTTGACTGAATGGTCCGTAGTCATTTGACCAGGACAGCTTCCATGCTCATGTATGGTAAAACCCTAACAGTCCTCTCCAGAACAAGTCGACAGATGGCCTTGAAACTTGGCGTGTAGTATAAGTACCACCATTACCTTAAACTTTCGTTCGATACCACCTGAAAAGAAGGACGTACATGAAACAAGGAAATTATAATTAAGCATTACACATAGAAAGTATTTTCCTACAAATGGCCAAACGGCTATCCAAAATAAAACTTTCTAGGACACCAAGGCATAGACATACACAATGCCAACAATAAACCACAAGAGAAAAACTGCGTTGAAACGTTGAGTAAAATCGTAGGGGGGGGGGGGGGGGGGTTGGGGCGGGCTTGAATAGAATATTCAGGCCTAAAACCCTCGCCTGTAGTCCTCCCGTGGTTAACATTGTTCATTCTGTGTGATAGGTTTTTATCTCATCAGTGCAACATCTCCGAGAACACATACATCGTACAAAAGCACAGCTAAACTATGATGATGACCCGACATCACAAAATAACAAAAAAAATGCTTAATCAAAAGAATCGAAAAGGCCCCGAAAAGCGACAGAGTTCAAATAATGACCCTCTTCATCTTCTTTATCTTCGGGTGGGGGTGGGGGAGGGGTGGGGTGATGGGGATTTGAAAGTGATAGAACACTTCTTTTTTGCGACCATTATGTGAGGTTGACTGTCTTGAAGTATTCTTTTAGGGATTAAATCCATTTTATCTGTGGGTGTTCCGAAGGGTGCTCGTTGCGCACCCCTCGTGGCTGATCTGTTTTATTTTGTTATGGGAGAGACTTCTTGCGTCCCTTTCTGCTTGGGGCCAGTCTGAAATCGTTGGGGCTTTTGGCTCGACTTCTAGATTTTTGGATGATTTGTTGGGTGTTGGCAATACCTATTTTGGTGGTTTGATCAGTCGGGGGGCTTCGGTTGAGTGGGGCGGGTTCTTCTGTTGCCGGGGCTCCATTTTTGGGTTTGCATATATCTATTGTGGATGGGTTTGTTTCTTGCAAAGTTTATGATAAACGCGATAATTTTAATTCTGAGATCGTAAATTTTCCTTTTTTGGATGGTGATGTTCCTCGTGCGCCGTCCTGTGGCGTTTGTATTTCACAATTAATTCGATTTGCCAGAATGTGGTCATGTGGCTGGCTTCAGCGCTCGTAGTGGGTTGTTGGCTGCTACACATCTTAATCAGGGTTATCGGTACCATAAACTACGCAAAGCCTTTGCATCATTTTAAAGACGTCGTTCTGATTTAATGTCGGGCTCAATCACGGTTGACAGCTTTGCTTCCCTCTTTAATTGCACGACAGGGGTGGGACCTCAGCTTCTATGACGGTTCCAGCGTAAAGGCTTACTGAGAATTAGAGAGATCTAATTCGTTGGTGCCTGATGCTCTGTCTCTGGTCGGGCCTCTCGGAGTCTAATTATTGGTTTTCATTCGCTTCAGCATTTCAATGTTTTCTTGCTGTCGAGTCCTCATCGTTGTTTCATCTATGTGGTTGTTTCATTTTTTGTGTTCATGGAGATGTTGCACTGATGAGTTAGGAGGCCATCCTGCGGACTGAACAAAGAATGTGTCTAAATCACGACAGAAGTGAGGGCGAGGATTGTGGCCACGTAGGATCGATATAAGCTCCCCCCCCCCCCAATGCGGTTCTTCTGTCGCGGTTTGTTTTTGTTAGCTCACCTGTCACGTAGTGACAAGGTGAGCTTTTGTGATCACATTTTGTCCGTCGTCCGTGCCTCAGTGCGTCCGTGCGTGCGTAAACAATTTCTTGTCCGCACGATAGCATCCTCATTTATGATTTGATTTTAACCAGACTTGCACACAACTTGTACCACTATGAGATCTAGGTTCCTTTCTTGAACCAGCCATATCCCATCATGTTTCATGGAGTTACGGCCCCTGAAAGGGCAAAAATTGCCTATTTTGGTCTTGTCTGCACGATAGCATCTTCATTTATGATTTGATTTTAACTAGACTTGCACACAACTTGTACCACCATGAGATCTGGGTTCCTTTCTTGAACCAGCCATATCCCGTCATGTGTTACGGAGTTACGGCCCCTGAAAGGGCAAAAATTGCCTATTTTGTTCTTGTCTGCATGATAGCTGTTTCATTTATGATTTGAACTTGCACATATTTTGTACCATCACAAAAATATCTCTGTCAAGTTCGAATATGGGTCATTTTGGGTCAAAAAGTAGGTCAGTAGGTCAAATTAGAAAAAAAAAAAACTTGTGAAGACAATAGAGGCCACAGTTTTGGTCCGACCATCATCAAACTAGCCCAGAATGATCATCTCGGGTCAAAAAGTAGGTCAGTAGGTCAAATCATAGAAAAACCTTCTGAACACACTAGAGGCCACAGTTTTGGTCCGATCATCATCAAACTTGCTCAGAATGATCATCTTGATAATATCTTGGTCGCATCCGAATATGGGTCATGTCGGTTATAAAAATTGGTCAGTAGGTCAAATCATTGAAAAAGCCCTGTGAACATACTAGAGGCCACAGTTTTGGTCTAATCATCATCAAACATGACCGAAATGATCATCATGACAATATCCGAGTCAAGTTCGAATATGGGTCATGTCGGTTCAAAAAGTATTTCAGTAGTTCAAATCAGAGAAAAACCTTGTGAACACACTAGAGGCCACAGTTTTGGTCCGATCATCATCAAACTAGCCCAGAATGGTCATTTGACAATATCTCAGTCAAGTTCGAATATGGGTGTTGTCGGGTCAAAAACTAGGTCAATAGGTCAAATCATAGAAAAACCTTCTGAACACACTAGAGGCCATAATTTATGTCCAATCATCATCAAACTTGCTCAGAATGATCATCTTGATAATATCTTGGTCACGTCCGAATATGGGTCATGTCGGTTCAAAGTGTAGGTCAGTAGGTCAAATCATAGAAAAACCGTGTGAACACACTAGAGGCCACAGTTTTGGTCCAATCATCATCAAACTTGCCCGGAATGATCATATTGACAATATATAAGTCAAGTTCGAATATGGGTCATGCCGGGTCAAAAAGTAGGTCAGTATTTCAAATCAGAGAAAAACCTTTTTGAACCCACTAGAGGCCACAGTTTTGGTCCGATCATCATTAGACTTGCTCAGAATGATCATCTTGATAATATCTTGGTCACGTTCGAATATGGGTCATGGCAGGTCAAAAAGTAGGTCAGTAGTTCAAACCGGAGAAAAACCTTGGGAACACACTAGATGCCACATTTTTGGTCCAATCATCACCAAACTTGCTCAGAATGATAGTCTTGACAATATCTCGGTCAAGTTCGAATATGGGTCATTTCAGATAAAAAAGTAGGTCAGTAGGTCAAATCATATAAAAACCTTGTGGACACACTAGAGGCCACAGATTAGGCCCAATCATCATCAAACATGCCCAGAATGATCATCTTGACAATATCTAAGTCAAGTTCGAATATGGGCCATGTCGGTCCAAAAAGTAGGTCAGTAGATAAAACAATGGAAAAACCCTCTGAACACACTAGAGGCCACAGTTTTGGTCCGATCATCATCAAACATTGCTCAAAATGATCATTTGGCAATATCTCAGTTTGTTTCGAATATTGGTTATATCTGGTCACTAAGTAGGTCAGTAGGTCAGATTGTTGAAAAACCTTGTGGACACACTAGAGACCCCAGTTTTGGTCCGATCATTATCAAACTTGCTCAGAATGATCATCTTGACAATATCTGGGTCAAGTTTGAATATGGGTCATGTCGGGTCAAAAAGTAGGTCAGCAGGTCAAATCACAGAAAAATGTTTTGAACGCTCTAAGAGGCCACGGTTTTAGTCAAATCATCATAAAACTTGCTCAGAATGATCATCTGGACAATATCTCATTTAAATCCGGATATGGGTCATGTCACATAAAAAAGTAGATCAGTAGGTTATTTTGTCATATCTTTTGAACCGTTTGAGATAGAGCCTTCATATTTGGCATGTAGGTTCCTTGTGACAAGGGCTTCCCACTCAAATAAAGATTTGACCTGTGACGTTGACCTGTGACGTTGGCCTGTGGTGTGTGGGAATGTTGGCGGTGGTAAAACGTCTCCCTGCCCAACATCATAGTGTATATTATATTTTCTTGTCCTTTGGGATCATTGATTCCATTGTGGAATTTTGAAAATATCTGAGAATCACTGATGAGGCCTAATTGGCCGAAACTAGCTAGTCTGGCCCAGAAAACATGTACACTCCATATTATTTAGTTCTGTGGTGTATTCCTTGCTTCCAAAGGATAACCCTTTTATAGAACGTATTTATCATAACTTTTGAACCCTGTGAGATAGAGCCTTCATATTTGACATGTATGTTCCTTGTGACAAGGTTTTCTCAACCATTCAGAACTTTTGAGCCATGACCTTGACCTTTGACCTACTTTGTCATAACTTTTGGAGCATTTAAAATACAGCCTTCATATTTGGCATATAGGTTCCTTCATAGGAGTGAGTGTTTGAGTTTAAGCCTCACAAACAGCTAAGGTCATACAGGTTTTTTTTGTTTTTTTGGGGGGGTTTTACGGCCCTTTCAAGATTATTTCACTCATATCGAGCCGATCGTTAATCAGAGGTGGGCGAAAACCGGAGTACCCGGAGAAAAACCACCTGACCTTCCGTTGCAGAACTTGGCGTCTCACACGTGGCCCGAGCGAGGCTCGAACCTACGGCGGTGAGAGACCTAATGACTAAGAGTCAGCGCTCTTATCCACTAGGCCACGGAGGCCCGTTTAAGGTCATACAGTTATGGGACCTCTGTTTAAAAACCAATCTGAAAGTCTGGAGAAGCCTGGAATGGATCCTGCTACCCCTGGTTTACAAGGCAAGTAACATGACCACAGTACCATGAAGGCTTCTAAACTTCATTGGAATGTTGTGTAGATGACCCTCTAGGAAAAATAGCATAACGATTAACAAATGGTCACAAGAGCTTAAAATAGAAAAACATTGTAAATTTGCTTCAAATGCGAACTCCTTCTAAACCTTTGAGCCAATTGGATTTAAAACTTCACATGAATGTTGCCTAGGTGACTCCCTACCAAAATAGTTAAAACTCATTCCATTCCAATGAACAAGATGGCTGCCAGAGCTAAAAATAAAAAAAAAATCTTCAAACGACAATTCCTTCTGTACTCTTGGGCCAATTTCATTCAAACTTCGAAGTACTGTTGCTTAGATGACCCTCTACCAAAAAGGCTGAAACAATCCCGCTCTGATAAAAAATGGCCACCGGAGCTAAATATAGAAAAATATTGTAAATCTGATTCAAACGTGAACCCCTCCTAAACCCTAAGGCCAATTTGATTCAATCTTCACAGGAATGTTGCCTAGGTTACTCCCTACCAAATAAGCTAAGATCACTCTGCTGATGAACAAGATGGCCACCATAGCTAATTATAGAATGTGCTCGAGACAGCGACACACAGGTGAGCGAACCAGGGCCCTATCGGCCCTCTTGTTATGGTTTGTCTTTGAGTGTTTGTATCGCTTATTTTATTTTGTTTTGGATAGCCGGTTGGCCGTATGTGGGAAAGTATCTGTCGTTTTGGCTTTCAGCTATTGACTTTTCCATTTGTATCTGTTGTTTCATGTTTGTATTTCTTTCTCTTTGGTGTCTCTGGTGGGGGGAGCTGTGGGTTAGTTGTATCGATTCCTGATCATTGTCCTCACTTCTATTTTTTATATATTTGTTTAAAGTTCACGTATTCAATACTGTTGAAGTTTCAGAACAAGATATAGATTATATGAAGCAAAAGCAACATGCATCTCTTTCTGATACTAACGACTGCGATGAAGATACGGACATAGTCGGGGCTTTAACAGTCGATGTAACGGGGGCTCAGTCTGTAGTAAAGGACGCCTGTGAATACATAAAGACAAAATGGGAGAAAGTCATAACGGTAAATATTATGAATACTTTAGTCTTTCTTCGATATATAATTCAGAAGACTGAAAATTATCCAAGTTTTAGATCGCCTTGACGAAGGCCAGGACGAGCTATTGCACTACCCCCGGCGCCGATGTTGGCGATGTCGTTGGCGTTGGAATCGACGCCGGTGTCCACATTTACGGTGAAATGTTTTAAGAGCTCATTTTTTCCAAAACATACGATGAATTTGGTCCGTGTTCGGTATGGTGATAGATATAGGTTCAAAGTTTTATTTAGCAATACCCCCGCCCATGACTGCAGTGTCAAGGTCATGGACTTAGATTTGTATCAATTCCGGATTATTGCCTTCACTTCATTTTAGAGCCTTGAACTTTGTTAAATATATCGTTTAATGTCCCCAATATTTAAGGATTGTTTTCCTGCTTATGGTAGCTCACCTCAGCACGTAGTGCTCAAGATGAGCTATTGTGATCGGCCAATGTCCGGCGGGCATCGTCCATCTTTATCGGGCGGCGTCAACAGTTTGCTTTAAATGCCAACTCATTTTTGATTTTTATTCACCTAAACACGTGAGTCAGTTTTTTTTCAAACTTCAAAGGAAATTTGCCTAATTTGCTCCCTTCTAAAATAGCTAAAATCGTTCTACTCCAGGGAACAAGCTGGCCGCCAGAGATAAACATTAGACATCTTTAAACGACAGCTACTTTTTTACCCCTTTCCTATTTTTATTCAAACGTCAAAGGAATGTTGCCTTTGTGACCCCATACAAAATAGTTAAATGCTTCTGCTCCGATGAACGAAATGGCCGCGAGAGCTTAAAACATAGAATAAAACTGAAGGCAATTATCAGGAATCGTCACAATTACCTGTTCTCCAATCCAAGACACCAGAGGGAAAGAAACACCAATATTAAATAACTTCACAATAACTCAAACGTCACAAATGGAATATATTCTATAAAAGTCAAACGGACAATTTACTTTCCCACAAAATGGCCAGATGGCCATCCAAAACAAAGAGACATTAATGGTTTAGGTTCTTAAATGCAGATACAAACTGTCGCAATAATAAAACACAACACAAGAACTGCCTTTCGATATTTTAAATGATAGTACCTGCTATACCTGGGTTCAGTTTCATTAAAGCTTTACAGGAATGTTGCTTCGGTGCACTTCTACCAAAATATCTAATATCGTTCCACTCCAATGAACAAGATATGACCGCCAGAGCTAAATTAGAAAACAAGATGCCCATGGGCCACTATGCTCCCCACAGCTTAGGTGGGCACTGTCTACAGGCAGCCATGTATTTTAACATGATATGATTTTTATCTATCAATTATAAGACTCCCAAACGAACCCAATACCCAAATGAGCATACATGTGGACTCTGAATCTGAATTATTAAGCATTTTATGAAGAGGAAGGGGCGGGTATGGATATAACAGAGCCCTGGTTGGTATTATTGACTGCATCGTATCATAAGGAACAAGACTATATATGGTTAAAGGGGATCTGTTAGGTTCCTGAGATATAAGGCCTTTCAAGCGGTGGAGAGTTTGGGGAATGACCCTGGCAGACTCCAGAAAAGCTTAAGATTGTTGTCACTGAATGTGTCTAATCATAAGGACCAAAACTATATATGGTTTAGGGGTGGGGATCTGAACGGTTTCTGCGATATAAGGTCCTTACATAAAGTGAAGGGAAGAGGAATGGTCCCAGCGGATCCCACTAGCTGGTGTAACTGAATGTGTCTAATCATAAGGAACAACGATATATATGATTATTGTCTGGGGATCTGAATGGTTTCTGAGATATATGACCTTTAATGAAGTGGAGGGGTGAGACATGACTTAAGCACATTGCCCCAGCAAAGGTTGGTGTGACTGAATGAGTCTTACAAAGAATAAGAATATATATGGTTTAGGGGTGGAGATCTGAACGGCTTTTAAGATATATGGCTTTTTATGATTATAAGATATATGGCTTTTTAGCTCACCTGTCACGTAGTGACAAGGTGAGCGTTTGGGGTCACTTTTTGTCCGTCGTGCATGCGTGCGTGCGTGCGTCCGTAAACTTTTCTTCAAACGACATCTTCTCCTAAACCACTGATCGTATTTTGACCAAACTTCACAGGAATGATCCTTAGGTGGTCCCCTTTCAAAGTTGTTCATATGGTTCCGGTCCGTTGCACATATAGGTCACAGTAGCCAAAAATAGATTTTTTTCACCGCAAACTTAAAAATCTTCTTCTCTGAAACCGCAAGGCCCAGGTCTTTGATTTTTGGTATGAAGCTTCATCTAGTGGACCCCTACAAAGATTGTTCAAATTATAGTGCTGGGGCCAAAAATGCCCCCGCACGGGGGCCCTTTGGTTTTACATGGGCTTATATAGGGAAAAATCTTGAAAAATCTTCTTCTCTGAAACCGCAAGGCCCAGGTCTTTGATATTTGGTATGAAGCTTCATCTAGTGGACCCCTACCAAAATTGTTCAAATTATAGTGCTGGAGCTAAAAATGCCCCCGCTCCGGGGCCCTTTGGTTTTACATGGGCTTATATAGGGAAAATCTTGATTCCGGTCCGTTGCACATATAGGTCACAGTAGCCAAAAATAGATTTTTTTCACCGCAAACTTAAAAATCTTCTTCTCTGAAACCGCATGGCCCAGGTCTTTGATATTTGGTATGAAGCTTCATCTAGTGGACCCCTACCATGATTGTTCAAATTATAGTGCTGGAGCTAAAAATGCCCCCGCTCCGGGGCCCTTTGGTTTTACATGGGCTTATATAGGGAAAATCTTGAAAAATGTTCTTCTCTGAAACCGCAAGGCCCACGTCTTTGATGTTTGGTATGAAGCTTCATGTAGTGGACCCCTACCAAGATTGTTCAAATTATAGTGCTGGGGCCAAAAATGCCCCCGCACGGGGGCCCTTTGGTTTTACATTGGCTTATATAGGGAAAATCTTGAAAAATCTTCTTCTCTGAAACCGCAAGGCCCAGGTCTTTGATATTTGGTATAAAGCTTCATCTAGTGGACCCCTACCAAAATTGTTCAAATTTTAGTGCTGGAGCTAAAAATGCCCCCGCTCCGGGGCCCTTTGGTTTTTTCATGGGCTTATATAGGGAAAATCTTTAAAAATCTTCTTCTCTGAAACCGCAAGGCCCAGGTCTTTGATATTTGGTATGAAGCTTCATCTAGTGGACCCCTACCAAAATTGTTCAAATTATAGTGCTTGGGCCAAAAATGCCTCCGCGCCAGGGCCCTTTTGTTTTACATAGGCTTATATAGGGAAAATCTTTAAAAATCTTCTTCTCTGAAACTGCAAGGCCAAGGTCTTTGATATTTGGTATGAAGCTTCATCTAGTGGACCCCTACCAAGATTGTTCAAATTATAGTGCTGGAGCTAAAAATGCCCCCCCCCCCACACACACACAGGGGCCCTTTTGTTTTACATGGGCTTATATAGGGAAAATCTTGAAAAATCTTCTTCTCTGAAACCGCAAGGCCCAGGTCTTTGGATATTTGGGACAAAAATGCCCCCGCACCAGGGCCCTTTTGTTTTACATAGGCTTATATAGGGAAAATCTTGAAAAATCTTCTTCTCTGAAACTGCAAGGCCCAGGTCTATGATATTTGGTATGAAGCTTCATCTTGTGGACATCTACCAAGATTGTTCAAATTATAGCCCTGGGGCCAAAAATGCCCCCGCTCCGGGGCCCTTTGGTTTTACATAGACGTATATATGGAAAATCTTGAAAAATCTTCTTCTTTGAAACCACAAGGCTTAGGTCTTTGATATTTGTTATGAAGCTTCAGCTAGTGGACCTCTATAAAGATTGTTCAAGTTATAGCCCTGAGACCAAAAATGCCTCCGCCATGTGGCCCTTTGGTTTTACATAGACTTATGTAGGGAAAATCTTTAAAAAATCATCTTCTCTGAAACACAAGGCTTAGGTCTTTGATATTTGTTATGAAGCTTCAGCTAGTGGACCTCTACCAAGATTGTTCAAATTATAGCCCTGGGGCCAAAAATGCCCCTGCTCCGGGGCCCTTTGGTTTAACATAGACTTATATAGGGAAAATCTTGTTTTACATAGACTTCTATATGCAGGGTAAACCTTTAAAATCTTCTTCTCTGAAACCAGAAAGCCCAGGTCTTTCATATTCGATATGAAGCTTCATCTTGTGGACCTCTACCAAGATTGTTCAAATTATAGCCCTGGGGCCAAAATTGACCCTGCCCGGGGCCCACTTTTTATACATTGGATTAGGTGAGCGAACCAGGGCCCTCTGGGCCCTCTTGTTATGAAGTGGAATGGTGGGGCATGGCCCGGGGCACCCCGAAGGACTCCCAGATTGGTGTCAATGAATGCGTCCTTTCTTAAAGAACATGAATATATATGGTTTGGGGGTGGGGGCTCTACAGTGTGTGTGTGTGTGTATGTGTGTGTGTGTTTGAGTTTTTCGTCCCACTAACAGCTTAGATCATACAGAGGCGGGCCCTCGGTTTAAAGACTCATACGAAAGTCTGGAGAAGCCCGGGATCAAACCCAAAACCATCATACAGAGGCGGGCCCTCGGTTTAAAGACTCATACGAAAGTCTGGAGAAGCCCGGGATCAAATCCAAAACCCCTGGTTTATGAGGCGAGTAGCATAACCACTACACCACAGAGGCTATTCTATTGGGCTCTTAAGAGATTCTCAGATATATGGCCTTTTGTGAAGAGGAGGGGCGAGGAGGGGAGGGTACCCGGGAGACACATAAGTATGTGTCACTGAATGTGTCTTATCGTAAAGAACAAGAATATATATGGTTAAGGGGTGGGGATCTGAAAGGTTTCTGAAATATTATTTGGCCTTTTATGAAGTGGGGCATGGACCCAACACATCCTAGGGGACCCCCAGGTTGGTGTCATAAAATGCATCTTTTTATAAGGAACAAGTGTATATATGGTTTTGGAGTGGGGTGTGAATGGTTTCTATGGCCTTTTATGAAGTGGTAGGGGTGGGGCATGGCCCCGGCACACCCTGTGGGACCCCCAGGTTGGCATAAACGTATATGGCTGAGAGATAATTACTCAAGTAACATTTCTATAAAACATTTGTCAAAAAATCTGCAATGATTTGGCAGTAGATGCCATTTTTAGCTCACCTGTCACGTAGTGACAAGGTGAGCTTTTGGGATCACTTTTTGTCCGTCGTCCGTCGTGCGTCCGTGCGTGCGTGCGTGAGTGCGTCCGTAAACTTTTCTTTAAACGACATCTCCTCCTAAACCACTGATCGGATTTTGACCAAACTTCACAGGAATGATCCTTAGGTGGTCCCCTTTCAAAGTTGTTCAAATGGTTCCGGTCCGTTGCACATATAGGTCACAGTAGCCAAAAATAGATTTTTTTCACCGAAAACTTAAAAAATCTTCTTCTCTGAAACCGCAATGCCCAGGTCTTTGATATTTGGTATGAAGCTTCATCTAGTGGACCCCTATCAAGATTGTTCAAATTATAGTGCTGGGGCCAAAAATGCCCCCGCTCCGGGGCCCTTTGGTTTTACATGGGCTTATATAGGGAAAATCTTTAAAAATCTTCTTCTCTGAAACCGCAAGGCCCAGGTCTTTGATATTTGGTATGAAGCTTCATCTAGTGGACCCCAACCAAGATTGTTCAAATTATAGTGCTGGAGCTAAAAATGCCCCCGCACCGGGGCCCTTTGGTTTTACATGGGCTTATATAGGGAAAATCTTGAAAAATCTTCTTCTCTGAAACCGCAAGGCCCATGTCTTTGATATTTGGTATGAAGTTTCATCTAGTGGACCCCTACCAAGATTGTTCAAATTAAAGTGCTGGGGCCAAAAATGCCCCCGCACGGGGGCCCTTTGGTTTTACATGGGCTTATATAGGGAAAATCTTTAAAAATCTTCTTCTCTGAAACTGCAAGGCCCAGGTCTTTGATATTTGGTATGAAGCTTCATCTAGTGGACTCCTACCAAGATTGTTCAAATTAAAGTGCTGGGGCCAAAAATGCCCCCGCACGGGGGCCCTTTGGTTTTACATGGGCTTATATAGGGAAAATCTTTAAAAATCTTCTTCTCTGAAACTGCAAGGCCCAGGTCTTTGATATTTGGTATGAAGCTTCATCTAGTGGACCCCTACCAAGATTGTTCAAATTATAGTGCTGGGGCCAAAAATGCCCCCGCAAGGGGGCCCTTTGGTTTAACATGGGCTTATATAGGGAAAATCTTTAAAAATCTTCTTCTCTGAAACCGCAAGGCCCAGGTCTTTGATATTTGGTATGAAGCTGTATCTAGTGGACCCCTACCAAGATTGTTCAAATTATAGTGCTGGAGCTAAAAATGCCCCCGCACGGGGGCCCTTTGGTTTTACATGGGCTTATATAGGGAAAATCTTGAAAAATCTTCTTCCCTGAAACCGCAAGGCCCACGTCTTTGATATTTGGTATGAAGCTTCATCTAGTGGACCCCTACCAAGATTGTTCAAATTATAGTGGTGGGGCCAAAAATATCCCCCGCCCTGGGGCCCTTTTGTTTTACATAGGCTTATATAGGGAAAATCTTGAAAAATCTTCTTCTCTGAAACTGCAAGGCCCATGTCTTTGATATTTGGTATGAAGCTTCATCTTGTGGACCTCTACCAAGATTGTTCAAATTATAGCCCTGGGGCCAAAAATGCCCCCGCTCCGGAGCCCTTTGGTTTTACAAAGACTTATATAGGGAAAATCTTGAAAAATCTTCTTCTCTGAAACCACAAGGCTTAGGTCTTCGATATTTGTTATGAAGCTTCAGCTAGTGGACCTCTACAAAGATTGTTCAAATTATAGCCCTGAGACCAAAAATGCCCCCTCCATGTGGCCCTTTGGTTTTACATAGACTTATATAGTGAAAATCTTTAAAAATCATTTTCTCTGAAACACAAGGCTTAGGTCTTTGATATTTGTTATGAAGCTTCAGCTAGTGGACCTCTACCAAGATTGTTCAAATTATAGCCCCGGGGCCCTTTGGTTTAACATAGACTTATATAGGGAAAATCTTGTTTTACATAGACTACTATATGCAGGGTAAACCTTTAAAATCTTCTTCTCTGAAACCAGAAAGCCCAGGTCTTTCATATTCGATATGAAGCTTCATCTTGTGGACCTCTACCAAGATTGTTCAAATTATAGCCCTGGGGCCAAAATTGACCCTGCCCGGGGCCCACTTGTTATACATTGGATCAGGTGAGCGAACCAGGGCCCTCTGGGCCCTCTTGTTCAATTTTCCCTTTTATAAGTCTATGGGAACTATGTGCTGCCATAGCAACCAAATTAAAGAACCGATATTCATAGAGAAAAAGCACAAACATTCAATCCCCTAGTCCGCGGATGCTTCGTGTGAAATTTGGACCGATCGGCCCAGTGGCACCAGTTGAGATGTCATTTGAGAATGTTGACACCAGACGACAGATGACGACGACATATGATGTACGACATGCGCCAGACGACGACGGACAACTGCCCATCCTATAAGCTCACCAGGCGCAGCCCCCGGAGCCTTCGGCTCTGGTGAGCTAAAAGTCTTTCATTGATATTTCTCCTGTGCCCTGGATCGATTTCATTCATAGGAATATTGCTTATGTGACCCTTTGTCATAATTGCTAAAATCTTTCCGCTGCAATGAACAAACTAGAATAGGAAAATACTTTACATGGCACTTCCTTCTGTACATCTGGGCCACTTTTATTTAAACGTTTGAATGTTGCTTAGACGACCTTTTATCAAATAATAATAATAATAATAGTAACTTCATTTCAAGAGGATAACATATTTGGCACGAGTGCCAGTCCTCATTGTAACAATTATTTGAGCATGTTTGCATTGGTGATAAACTTTTCCGCACCTAAATATACCAACGGAAGTTCAAACCATATTCACAAATATATA
This sequence comes from Lucinisca nassula, assembly GCA_963580285.1. Taxonomy (NCBI): domain Eukaryota; kingdom Metazoa; phylum Mollusca; class Bivalvia; order Lucinida; family Lucinidae; genus Lucinisca; species Lucinisca nassula. The sequence continues at coordinate 5,246,939 of OY757010.1, forward strand.
CATTAAACGTTTAAAGGAATTGACTATCAAGGCTGGGGCGAAGGGCGCGTGCCGGAAACCAATGTCCTAACAGAAAGCCCCCTACTTCTATTCCAGTTTGATAGTCCCTAAACTCGCAGATGGCGTCTAGACTATACGCCATCTTAGATTAGCAAAAATTTGAATAGGCCAATTAAGTTATGGATGTTTGAAATTTTAGGCGTAACGTTAACACTTTACTGCACAGGTCGCAGGTTTGTCCATTCGAGTCACCTTAAGCAAAAAGTCCCGAGGCGTGGGAGTATGTCACACGTAAATGTCGAAAGAGTGTACGTGAAAGACTGAAGTACGCCAGTCAGTGTCGTTGAGTGGGGGTGCGAGCGCAAATAAGCAAGTCCTCTCACGTCCCCGAACGAACAGAAGATAAAACATCAGACACTATTGGGTCCTAGATTACAGAAGACCCTCAGAAGCTGTGGGCCAGCCAGACGTGGTCTATCTAGTCTTGTGTCCAAACACAGCCCGAGCCAACAAGTCCGAAAACCATCCGAGGATACAAGCAGACTATCGATGATCACAGTTAAATCCACATGGAGTAAATAGCACTTATGTGCTTTCTTTACTTTAAACAGGGTCTCACTTTCCCTAATTTCAGTTCGTAAATTTCCCGTAGCCGGGGACCTGTGGCGGAAAAGGCTTTGTAGTTATATGTGGTATGCGATCTAGGAACATGCAGTTTATCGTTTGCTGTCGATTACGTTCGTCACTCATGGTGTTTGGGGACGAGCGTTAGCATAGATGAAATGTAATCCAGGGACTGTCCATTTATACCTCTGTATACCATGAAACATGTGTGATATTGTACTTGTTTAGGAAAAGATAGCTTAGTTGCTGAAACAGTTGATCGAATGGTGTTAACATGTCAGTCTTTAATATTGAGCCATGCAGCACGCTTTTGCAGTGTGACAAGTCTTAAATGGTTTGAAGCTGTGGAATGACCCCATATTATATAACAAAAAGAAAATTGGAATAATATAAGGATTATAATATAATTATAGGGATTCTTGGTTTATGTATTTTGATAAAAGTTTAAGTAACATTAGTTTACGACGGAGGTTTTTGCAAACCCCCCGTGTTAAGTTGCTGGCAATCGTAATTTTGCAAGTTTACTATTTCAATCGTTTCAATCGCTTGCCATTTCGCTGAAATAGAAAATGGTCCACAGCCACATGTAACGAATTTCGTGCCTTGTATCATTGCATGTGTTTTAAGCCAATTTACACGGACATAGTGGACGCCAAATCATGCCTCAAAGTATATTGCGCTTCATTGAAGTTAAGTGTCTACGACTGTTAGGCTTTTGTCGGCCGCATGAGTTACGATTTCAGCGGCATAAAGGTCAGGATTTGTTCTTAAGTACAGGGGACGGTCGTTTATGAATTTAAGAAACAGCACATGGCCGAGTACAAAACCCTGTGGCCCTCCGCTTTTGAGTCGTGAGTACGTGTGAAATGGGAGATGGGGGTGGGGATAACCTCACAGTTTTTTTTTTGACACTCTGTCGTCATATCAGGTAGGCCATCTTTGATGATGTCACATCCTGTCCTCCATCTTGGATAACATCCGGTCGGCATCACATCCGGTCGGCCGTATTTGATGACGTCAGAGTGCCCCGCCACACCTTTCTCGGGTTTTTGAAGAAAAAAAACGAGCCATTTGTTTTTCGCACACTTTGCTGTGGATTAAGATAACTCCTATAATTGTCGGATGCTATTGCAATCTTTGTGTTCTTTGTTTTAACATTCTTGCGCTGGATGTCGTAATTGCCTCCTGGTTACCCTCACCACCGCCTCGCAGCCTGCTCTCTACTTTCTCATTTCCTCATCCCTTCTAGGGCACTCTTGTTAACGAGTTTGGCGCCCATTGTTTTGTTTCGCGCTATTACTGCTGGTTAAGAAAGCGATATTGGATTAACTTCTATTATTGTCGGATGGCATAGCTATCTTTTTGCTTATTGTTTTCATACGCATATGCTGGTTACCATCACTGCCTCCCGGTTACCCTCACTACCGCTTCATCACATCCTCACACCTCCTCACCTTCACCTTATTACCTCATCGCTTCACGGACCTCCGTGGCCTAGTGGTTTAGAGCGCTGACTCTTGATTATTAGGTCTCTCACCGCTGTGGTTCCAGCCTCGCTCTGGTCACATGTGAGACGCCAAGTTCTGCAACGGAAGGTCAGGTAGTTTTTCTCCGGGTACTCCGGTTTTCGCCCACCTCTGATTAACGATCGGCCCGATATGAGTGAAATAATCTTGAAAGGGCCGTAAAACCAAAACCAAAAAAAAAAAAAACCTCATCGCTTCTATGGCACTATCGGAAACGGTTGTGGGCTTGTTCGGCGTTGCCCCCCTCAAAACAGCTTCAACAACCACCCCTCGCGCATTCTTCTTTACCCAGTATGGGGTTGTGTGTGTGGGATGGTGTGGTGGGGGTGGTGCGTAGTCTTGGCGTTTTTTCTTCCACGTTGCTCAGCAGTATCGCAAGACTCTGTTTCGCATTTAAAAACCCCGCCTTTTTGTATGCTAAAGCGATACTTTGTTTCCATTCAAAGTAAAACCTAGGACAAATGGTTTATATCGATTATAATACAAATATTCAGAAAACCATATGACCTTGTAAAATTGTGACACTATTATAAACTGTATTTTTGTCAATACTTAAAATATACAAGTGATTGTATAGAGCAGACGATATTCTGTCACTTGAGCAAGGGTTTTCAACTTCCATACATGTACCATATGTCGTCTTTGCTAAAATAACACAAAAAAAAACAGTTTCGGAAGAAATGTTGGAGGCAAAGACGAACATAGAATATCTGCGAGAAAAAAAGTAACGGATTGAAAACAAATAAGACAATATTGTCCTTTGATTTTTATTAGATTTTACAGAAAAAAACATGAAGATATCACTTAGTATATATTTGACCATAACAAACTAACATATTTGTTTCGAGTAAAGTTTCTCAGCTTTTTGCACTTTCTGTACGATTGCCCAGTGTGCTTCACTTCTTTGAATTTTCATTCTTTCTACCTCAGCTGTGTCTTGCGGAGAAAACCGTCGAATCCACTTTTCTGCCTTCCGGCAATAATTCCTCCTTAGCACTCAATGCGACTTGCCAAGTTTACTTTCAATTTGTTACTGCCATGGCCTCTTCCGCCTTCCAGGGCAGTGTTATTTTCCGTTGTTTGTTAAGTGTTTCGGGTTCCCATCATAATCTCACGTATCTGTCAATTCTGGTGGGTCGTATTCTTTTAAGATTCTGTCGAAATAAAACCTTCTTTTGATGACGGCAGATTTCGAAACTTCCTCGGTGTCGTAATCGTCGAAAAAATTCCAAATCAGATACCGTACTTTTTACAGGTAGATTAGTGCGATCTTTTTTCATAGCTTCAAACCACAGCATTTCGTTGACAAAAACGTTCACCAGCGCTTTTCTGTAAGTTGGCAGAATATTATCGCACACTTTCTTCCTAGCTCCATGTTTCCATAATGCACTTGGTGACTCTTTTACACTCAGACTGACACCTCTCGAAGACCCCATATATCAGTAAACGCCAGGGGTCCTCTGAATCTGCTTCTTTACCATCTTCTATTGCCTCCCCCACCATCTCCTCATCATCATCATCAACATCGATGTAATCAAGTAAACTCGTGTCATCACCACCAGTTTTAACGTTGCCTTCATCTTCTAAGGTTCTTGATCACACTATCATCCATCGTTTCATCTTCTTTAAAGTCTGCAGGAACAGTTTTAATGTGCCGACTCATGTTTATTCCCCTTTCGAACTGTTTGGAACACATTTGGCAAACAAATCTAATAATTGTGTTCTTTTTTGTGTGTAAAAAAAAAAAAGGAATATATTAGTTTCTCCTTATATGCTTCTCGATCTGACCCTTCGGAGATTTTCTCATAAATGAGGAGGAGGAGGAAGAAGATACATAATATTAAATAGTGCAGAAACATTCCGGATGAATGCTGCCTAAACCGGATCGAGGCAGTTGGTATTATCCCATCCATTACGACTAAGTAAAAACATTGTGCAATTTTCAACGATCTAATTATAGTTTTTTTTTTTTGTTGTTTTTTTTGGTTTTGGTTTTACGGCCCTTTCAAGATTATTTCACTCATATCGAGCCGGTCGTTAATCAGAGGTGGGCGAAAACCGGAGTACCCGGAGAAAAACCACCTGACCTACCGTTGCAGAACTTGGCGTCTCAACTAATTATAGTTCAAGGGAATTTCCGATACCACATTCGTTCTAGTTTAAAGTACTCTACACACATACATACATACAGCCCCATTCAGAATGGAGAAAGAAGGATGCGCGACGAGTGCTTTGAATGTGTAATAAGCAGACTGGAAAGATCTGTTTTGCGCTATTGTCTGGACCATAATCCCATGCCTGAAAAGATTTTTCAGGAATAAGCAAAACAGCAAATGCTTTATCACCTGGTTTCTGGTTTCAATTCCTTAAAATCGATTTAGCCCCCCCCCCCCCCCCCCGCCTGTGGAATTCGTTTCACTGACCGTTCTAAAATAGAAGTCGAGGCAATGATCAGGAATCGATGCAATTAACCCACAGCTCCCATCAGAGACACCAAAGGGAAAGAAACACTAACACGAAACAATAGACCCTAATGGCAACATCAATAGCGGAAAGCCAAAAGGACAGTTACTTTCCCACCAAATGACCAATAGGCTATCCAAAATAAAATAATATAAGTGACACAAACACCTAAAGACAAACCATAACAAAAATAAACCGCGACAGAAGAACCGCCTTGGAACGGTCAGCAGAAACGCACTCCTCTGGGGGGCTTAAGTCGATTTTACGTGGCCACAATCCTCGCCCTTACTTCTGTCGCTATTAAGACAAAAAAAAAAATTATGCAGTCCGCATGAACGTTGTTTCATCTCTGCGGTTGTTTGATTTTTGTGTTCACGGAGATGTTGCACTGATGAGTTAGGAGGCCATGTCGTGGGAAAGTAACTGTCCTTTTAGCTTTCCGCTGTTGGTGTTACCGTTAGGGTCTGTTGCTTCATGTTTGTGTTTCTGATTGGAGCTGTGGGTTATTTGTATCGATTCCTGATCATTGCCTCTACTTCTATTTTCCTATCTCATCAGCGCAGCATCCCCGTGAACACAAAAATCAAACAACCACAGAGACGAAACAACGGTGAGGACTCGATAGCAAGAAACCACTGAAATGCTGCAGCAAAAGAAAACCAACAGTTAGACTCCGATGGGCCCGACCAGAGACAGAGCATCAGTTACCAACCAACATAGGCCTTTACGCTGGAACCGTCATAGAATCTGAGGCCTGATCCACCAGCGTGCAATTAAAGAGGGAAGCAAAGTTATCATGCAGGCAGTCTGTCGTTAACATTTAGGTTGTTCCCAAGATTTTTATATCGAAGAATGATTTTACGAAATTGGGTGCTGAAGTCATTGCGGTTATATATTTTTCTGAATTTATATACTAAGTCACCATGAAATTCCGGTTCCGATAGACCTTGTTGCAGAAGAGATTTAAGTCCAATATTGAATTTAGAAATTAAATCAAAATGACGTCTATAAAATTTTAAAAAGGCTTTGCGTAGTTTATGGTACCGATAACACTGATTAAACAGTTTAGCCGGTAACAATTTATTACGAGCGTTGAAGTCAGTAACATGACTACACACTCTGGCAAATCGATATATTGCGAAATATAAACGCCATAGGATGGCGCACGAGGAACATCACCATCCAAAAAAAAAGTTTTCAATCTCAAAATCAAAATCATCGCGTTTATCATAAAATTTGCAAGAAACAAACCCATCTACAATAGACAGATGCAAACCCCAAAACGGGGCCCCGGACCCAGAAGAACCCGCCCCATCCAACCGAAGCCCCGGTGGGCAAATCCGACAGACCAATCCACCGAAACAGGCACCATCAACTTCCAACAAACCATCCAAACATCCAGCAGCGGAGCCAAAAGCCCCAACGATCCAGACCGGCCCCCAGCAGAAAGGGACATCACGAAGTCCCACCCCCACAACCAAACAAAAACAGACCAGCCACAAGTGGTGCGCAATTAGTATCCATCTGAATACCCACAACCCGCCCAACAACCAAGGCGGTTCGTCTGTCACGGTTTGTTTTTGTTATGGTTTGTCTTTGGGTGTTTTTGTCGCTTATATTGTTTTGTTTTGGGTAGCCAGTTGAACATTTTGTGGGAAAGTAACTGTCCTTTTGGCTTTCCGCTATTGATTTTTCCATTAGGGTCTGTTGTTCCATGTTTGTGTTTCTTTCCCTTTGGTGTCTCTGATGGGAGCTGTATGTTAATTGTATGGATTCCTGATCATTGCCCTCACTTATATTTTACTTCTGGGCAAGCGACATACACAGTGTATAATTATTCTAATGAAAGGTTTATCAAATGCAGGTATAGGCTGCAAAAGAGCCTTAGGTATAGTCTGATTGGGTTTTCCTACCATTTGGCAGCAATGGCTAGACAGTGCAATTTACAACATGATGAAGGACTGGGAGATTGTTTCGCTCTCCACATGTTTCCTTAACACCAGCGGTAGTGAGGATAACTTTGCTCTGTTAAAACGTTTTCTATGGAAGCAACCTGGGCCCGACGATATAAAGCTATCTCTTGGTACACATGCAGAACGTTATAATTAAGGATAAACTGTGTAGTGATTAAGATTCCATAAAGCTTCTCCAAGGTAAAGCTGTTGGCCAGTTTGTTCACATCATGTCAGAAATTGCAACCGTTGTCTACAATATGTAGACAACTAGTAACTAAATGGAATCATCGTGGACAAAGCATGAGACCACCTTAATGTAGCGTTATGGAACACATTTATCAGACACTTCTAGGGCAGAGAATCTTAGAAACGCGATAACAAAGTACAATTGAAGACTTGAAGACAGTGATCAGGAATCGATACATTTAACCCACACGCCACCCCAGTCAGGAACACCAAAGGGGAAGAAACACGAAAATGAAATAACAAGTCCCTCATGGAAACATCACTAGCGGAAAGCCAAAAGTTTCCCACAAAATAGCCAATTTGTCATCCAAAACAAAAAATTATAAGCGATTTAAACATTCAAATACAAACTATAACAAAATCAACCGCGACAGAAGAACCGCCTTGGAAAGATCAGTGAAAAGTATTTCATTGGGGAGGGGTGATATGGGACTTAAATCGATTTTACATTGCCACAATACTCGCCCTTCTGTCGTGGCTCAGACAATTTCGGTAATTTGATCTGTATACATGAAGGCTTCCAAAATAGGGCAATGTTCAGGAATTGATACAATTAATCTACATCCCCATCAGAGACAAAAGCATGAAATAACAAGACCCAAATGGAAACATCAACAGCGGACAATAGGACAGTTACTTTACCACACAATGTCCAATTGGCAATCCAAAGCAAAAGATAAAAGCGAAACACATGCTGAATGACAAACCATTACAAAAAAAAAACGCGACAGAAGAACCGCCTTAAATCGATTTTACTCGGCCGCAATCCTCGCCTTTATTTCCGTCGTGATTTAGACAAATAATTTGTTCAGTCTGCATGAGATTCAATATTGTACTTAAATCTCTTTTGCAACAAGGTCTATCGGAACACGAATTTTATGGTGACTTAGTATATATAAATTCAGAAAAATATTTAACCGCAATGACTTCAGCACTCAATTTCGTAAAATCATTAATGTTATACCATATACTGCATGCATGGTAGTTAACCCAATCACGGTTGACAATTTTGCTTTCCTCTTTAGTTGCACACCGGTGGGTCAGGCCTCAGATTCAATGACGGTTCCAGCGTAAAGGCTTATGTTGGCTGGTACCTGATGCTCTGTCTCTGGTCGGGCCCATCGGAGTCTAACTTTTGGTTTTCTTTTGCTCCAGCATTTCAGTGATTTCTTGCTGTCGAATCCTCACCGTTGTTTCATCTCTGTGGTCGTTTGATTTTTGTGTTCACGGAGATTTTGCTCTGATGAGTTAGAAGGCCTTCATGCATTCATGCGGACTGAACGAATTATTTGTCTTAATCGCGAAGGAAGTAAGGGCGAGGATTGTGGCCACGTAAAATCAAGCCCCAAAGTTGAATTCGTTTCTTCTGACCATTCCAAGGCGGTTCTTCTGTCGCCATTTAGTTTTGTTATGGTTTGTGTTTGCGTGTTTGTTTTGCTTATATTATTTTATTTTGGAAAGCCTATTGGCCATTTTGTGGGAAAGTAACTGTCTTTTTGGCTTTCCGCTATTGATATCTCCACTAGGGTCTGTTGTTTTATGTGTGTGTCTCCTTCCCTTTGGTGTCTCTGATGGGAGCTGTGGGTTAATTGTATCGATTCCTGATCATTGCCTCCACTTCTATTTTCCTAACGTTTCAGTTCAACATCTCTGAAACACTAAAATTAAACAACCACAGAGATGAATCAACGATGAGGACTCGACAGCAAGAAACAGCTGGAATGCTGAAGCAAAAGAAAACCAACAGTTAGACTTCGATGGGCCAAGAAACAGAGCATCAGGTGCCAACCAATATTCATTACAAAAACTCGCCTTTACAAATACGTTATGTATTTTACCACCGAAAAAAAGAAAATCGTGATATTTTTTTCTTATTTTTACTGCAAACATAGGTTGTTGGTGCCCGTCAATGAGGCGGTTCTATCGAGTACACACAATCTGTGTTATTGAGCAGAAATAAGAAAAATAGTATTCATCCCAGTTATACTATATAAAAGTGGGGTTTAAAGGGGTCAAAATTATATAGGCGTGTTTGCGTAATGACATAAAATTAAATTTTAATTCTGAGTAACCCTTTACGATGGAACTGTCATAGAATCTGAGGACTGACCGACAGTTACTCTCCCACAAAATGGCCAAAAGGCTATCCAAAATATAACACCACACGCGACACAAACACCCCAAGACAAACCATAACAAAAATAAACCACGAGAGAAGAACCGCCTTGGAACGGTGAGCGGAAACGAATTGTTCCAGACATCTGTATGGAAAAATGGCAAGTTAGTGGATTTTACTGATTTCATGGTAGCCTGTCGCATCAGAAATATTATTTGCAATCAACTGAATTGAAGTTATTCAAAGGTCAAGGTCACTACTGACCTTTGTATCGGATTGCTCAGATTCAGAATTTTTATCTTCGATTCCACTAAAACTGCTGTGCTGACTGAAACCAAATTACCTAAAAGCCTCTAATATGGGATGCGAAAATGAAAAGTTGTTCATGGGATTGTTGTCATATGATCAAGATGGGCGCCATATGTTCTATAAAAGGGTTATCGTTTGGAAGCAAGGTATACACCACAGAACTGGATAATATGGAATGAACATATTTTCTTGGCCAGATTAGCTAGTTTCGAACATTTAGGCCTCATCAATGAGCATCAAATATTCTCACAATTCAACAATGGAATCAATGATCCCAAAGGACAAGAAAATATAAACTACACCATGACGTATATGGTAGAAACCACTTGAACTCTGGTGAGCGTATTGGATCATGGGCCTCTTGTTTCAGATTGGACTGGAAAGGTTATATGGTTATTTTGAAAGTCAACCACCGTGTATGTCGACGCTAGTAGGGCGCGAGCAGCAACATTTTCGTGCTTCTAGTCTGTCTACCTACGATTTTTCCACTCTTTACACTACACTTCCTCATAATCTTATAAAAGAAAAGCTTAATGATTTAATTGAATGGACTTTTCACAGACAAGATTCTCTCTATCTTGCATGTAATGTCAGAAATGCATTTTTCACTTCTAAAGAGCATAAGAATTATACACTTTGGTCATGTCAGAAAGTGTGTGATGCCCTCACCTTTCTACTTGACAATATTTATATTAGATTCGGTACTAAGCTATTTAGACAAATTGTGGGTATTCCGATGGGTACTAATTGCGCACCTCTTGTGGCTGATCTGTTCTTGTATTGTTATGAAAGAGACTTCATTTTGTCGCTTTCCATTGATAACCAATCTGAAATTATTGAAGCTTTTAGCTCTACTTCTAGATATTTAGATGATTTATTAAATATTGATAATACCTATTTTGATGGTTTGATCAGTCAGATTTACCCCCTAGAACTTCAGTTAAATAAAGCAAATTCTTCTGATACCGAGGCCCCGTTTTTGGATTTACATCTGTCTATTGAAGATGGATTTGTTTCGTGCAAAATTTATGATAAACGCGATGACTTTGATTTTGAGATTGTAAATTTTCCTTTTTTGGATGGTGATGTTCCTCGTGCGCCATCCTATGGCGTTTATATTTCGCAATTAATTCGATTTGCTAGAGTGTGTAGTCATGTAACTGACTTCAACACTCGTAATAAATTATTAACGGCTAAACTCCTTAATCAGGGTTATCGGTACCATAAACTACGCAAAGCCTTTTCAAAATTTTATAGACGCCATTCTGATTTAATTTCAAAATTCAATATTGGACTTAAATCTCTTCTGCAACAAGGTCTATCGGAACCCGAATTTTATGGTGACTTGGCATATAAATTCAGAAAAATATATAACCGCAATGACTTCAGCACCCAATTTCGTAAAATCATTCTTCGATATAAAAAGATTGGGTACAACATGGATATTATACGACAGACTGCATGCATGGTAGTTAACCCAATCACGGTTGGCAACTTTGCTTCCCTCTTTAATTGCACGCCGGTGGGTCAGGCCTCAGATTCTATGACGGCTCCAACGTAAAGGCTTATTGAAAATTAGAGAGATAATGTCGGTTGGTGCCTGATGCTCTGTCTCTGGCCGGGCTCATCGGAGTCTAACTGTTGGTTTTCTTTTGCTCCAGCATTTCAGTGGATTCTTGCTGTCGAGTCCTCACCGTTGTCTCACCTCTGTGGTTCTTTGATTTTTGTGTTCACGGAGATGTTGCACTGATGAGTTAGGAGGCCTTCACGCGGACTGAACAAATTATTTGTCTAAATCGCGACGGAAGTAAGGGCGAGGATTGTGGCCACGTAAAATCGATTTAAGCCCCCCAGTGGAAATCTTCCACTGACCGTTCCAAGGCGGCTCTTCTGTGGCGATTTATTTATGTTGTTGTTTGTTACTTGCTGTGTGTATCACTTGTGTCTTTTGGTTTTGGATGGCCATATGGCCATTTTGTGGGAAAGTAACTGTCCTTATGGCCTTCCTTTGTTTGGGTTTCCATTATGGTCTGGTCGCTTAATGTTTGTATTTCTTTCCCTTTGGTGTCTTTTATGGGTGGAGTAAGTTAATTGTATCAATTCCTGATCTTTGTTTTACTTCTACTTTAAATTATAATACCACTTGATGCATGTTTTCTTGATCGTGGATTCCAAATGCAGTCTCTATTTCATTTCAGGATTACACACAAACATTTACGATGCGGTTACCTTCTGCATTTGGACAATCCATTTGTAAGGCGGAACACAGAAATGTGATACAACAGTTGGGGCGCATGGGTGTAGAAGTATCTGAATTAGAGTCGAATTTCTACCTTTCGGCTCATAATTTCAAAGATTTGCATGATTCGCTTACCTTTATGAAAGAATTGCCTGAATTTAAAGAGCTGCAGAAATATCATTCAGATAGGTTCGATGAAGCGGATGTTAGGTTGAAGATTGGAAATATCAGTAAAATTGATTTTCAATTGATGCATAAGCTTTATATGTCAGAGTTTCACAAACATGATAGAAACGGAACTAAAATTATTTATAAAGGAAGATATCTAGTCGTGGAAGGTACAGCGGGTACTATTGATTGTGTACGGAATGAGATCGAGGAATTACATAGCTCTATAAAGAAACTGGAACACGATTCTATTGACTACTCTAAACTTAATATAAAGAAAGAAACTGCAAGTAAACTGGTGTGTGAATTTCAAGCTACCCTTACTCAGTGCCATGACAAACACGTTTTACTCGATCAGACAAATAACAAAGTTGTATTGTTTGGTAGGAATAAACAAGCCATTATTGACTTAAAGACTTCATTAGTAGATAAGATGAAATCAAATTGTAAGGGTGGGAATGAAGGTCAGCAGTCAGCTCAAGGACCAACCCTTGTGGTAGATAAAGCAACAAGATACAAAATACTTGAAACAGTAATTGTACAAACAGTTAAACTTTTTGTGTGTGAAGGTAATTTATTGGAAGCACCTGTTGCATGCCTTGTTAACGCAGCAAACGACTGTTTGACACATAACGCTGGTGTTGCTGCTGCTATCGCAAACGCCGCTGGAGAACGGCTACTCCGAGAGTCAGTGAGTCATTACAAAAGGTACGGAAAAATGAAAGCAGGTGACGCTATCGTTACTTCGGCTGGAAACCTTAGTTATAAGTGTATTATACATGCTGTTGGTCCTACCTGGCGTGAATACCAGCCTCTAACACGTGAACGGCTGAACCAGTGTAAGCGAGCTGTGCAATCTGCTGTTTATAAATGCTTGGATCTAGTGGAAGGACACAAACTAAAATCCGTTGCATTACCAGCTTTAAGTGCAGGTAGGTTTGTCAGCAAGCGCAAGGGGTTTCTGAAGAATTTTAACTCTCCTGAGCCAAAGGCACAGGGGGAGCTTATAGGATGGTAGGCCTCTGCCCTCCATCGTCCGTCCGTCGTCCACCATTTTTAAATGTCGTTTCCCCTGAAACCACTGGGCCAATTCCAAATAAATTTTAAATGCAGCCTCCTGGCAACGGAGAATGACAGTTTGCAGGTATGGTCCTGTTCACATGATCAAGGTGGCCACCATGTCCAAATATGGTAAAATATTTAAACAATCCTCTTCTCCAGAACCAATCAGCCGTTTGTAGTGAAGCTTGGTACGAAACATCGGGTGACAAAGAACTACCAAATTTGCAAATATGATGACCCTAGGTTGATCATGACCTATTTTCTGCCAAGGTCAGAATTGATTCCTTAGGCTTTTGAATGGGAAAACAGTAAAACAACGCTTTTTCGAAAAATATTGTGGTCTGTGACATGAGAATAGGTAAAAAATGAACGTCCGTGATTGCTTGAGGTCAAGGTCAGTCAGTGACCTTGGTACAAGGTCACTTGAATTACAGGTCCATTGACATTGCGAAATACATTTTCTCTGAAAATGGGCCATCTCGACTGGGCGAATTTCAGTGGGCGAAACACCTATAATTTGCTATAAATATGACAAACCTGTTAGATCTATCATTTTTAATTTCAATAAACTTGTTTCAGATCTTGATATTGATTCTAATACTCCTGATTCATGTGATTGTAAAAACTCACAGTATTGCTATCCTGCTGCTGGTCATGTAATTACTGGCAATTTGAAAATTATTCCTGATTCTAGGATAAGGAATATAATTTCTAAAGGACCAAAATATCGGTTTCCTTCTAAAATTGATTTCAGTAAATGTAGAGATGAAATCGCTGCTTCCTTGAATGAATTCGGTAATCGATGGTGTAAGCGAGAGTATGTTGAGCATAAAGCTCTTAAGGACTGGAAACTTAGCATTTTAAAACTAGTGAATAAACGCATTTCTTTCTATTCTCAAAATACTAACTTATTACCTCCTAAGCCCAAGACGTCTTTACGTCATCTTAAACTAGGTATTTAAGAATTTCATAAGAAGTTTGTTTTGGCCCCTGCAGACAAGGCCGCTAACAACGTCGTCGTTGTGTGACGGATCCACTATGTTAACACGCTTAAGCAGGAGCTTGGTGGTACTAAGGCCTATGAACTTCAGCCTTTAGCTGAAGAGAGAGCTATAGTAGATAAACATGTTTGTCTTTCAGCCACCAAGTTTGCTGTGTGTGTTAACGAAGGCCAAGACAAGCTTCCTACGCTATACTGGTTACCAAAACTTCATAAAAGACCTTACAAAGCACGGTTTATTGCAAATTCTAGCTCTTGTACTACCACTGAACTTTCTAAATTATTAACTTCCTGTCTTACTGCTATTAAAACGCATGTAATTAAATATTGTGATAAAGTCTTTGAAAGATCAGGAAGAAATCTGTTTTGGTCTATAAAAAATTCGAATGAGGTTTTAAATAAATTAAAATCCAGACATTTTCGTGCTTCTAGTCTGTCTACCTACGATTTTTCCACTCTTTACACTACACTTCCTCATAATCTTATAAAAGAAAAGCTTAATGATTTAATTGAATGGGCTTTTGACAGAGAAGATTCTCTGTATCTTGCATGTAATGTCAGAAATGCATTTTTCACATCTAAAGAGCATAAGAATTATACACGTTGGTCATGTCAGAAAGTGTGTGATGCCCTCACCTCTCTACTTGACAATATTTATATTAGATTCGGTACTAAGTTATTTAGACAAATTGTGGGTATTCCGATGGGTACTAATTGCGCACCTCTTGTGGCTGATCTGTTTTTGTAATGTTATGAAAGAGACTTCATTTTGTCGCTTTCCATTGATAACCGATCTGGGATTATTGAAGCTTTTAGCTCTACTTCTAGATATTTAGATGATTTATTAAATATTGATAATACCTATTTCGATGGTTTGATCAGTCAGATTTACCCCCTAGAACTTCAGTTTAATAAAGCAAATTCTTCTGATACCGAGGCCCCGTTTTTAGATTTACATCTATCTATTGTAGATGGATTTGTTTCGTGCAAAATTTATGATAAACCCGATGACTTTGATTTTGAGATTGTAAATTTTCCTTTTTTGGATGGTGATGTTCCTCGTGCGCCATCCTATGGCGTTTATATTTCGCAATTAATTCGATTTGCTAGAGTGTGTAGTCATGTAACTGACTTCAACACTCGTAATAAATTATTAACGGCTAAACTCCTTAATCAGGGTTATCGGTACCATAAACTACGCAAAGCCTTTTCAAAATTTTATAGACGCCATTCTGATTTAATTTCAAAATTCTATATTGGACTTAAATCTCTTCTGCAACAAGGTCTATCGGAACCCGAATTTTTTGGTGCCTTAGTATACAAATTCAGAAAAATATATAACCGCAATGACTTCAGCACCCAATTTCGTAAAATCATTCTTCGATATAAAAAGATTGGGTACAACATGGATATTATACGACAGACTGCATGCATGGTAGTTAACCCAATCACGGTTGGCAACTTTGCTTCCCTCTTTAATTGCACGCCGGTGGGTCAGGCCTCAGATTCTATGACGGCTCCAACGTAAAGGCTTATTGAGAATTAGAGAGATAATGTTGGTTGGTGCCTGATGCTCTGTCTCTGGTTGGGCTCATCGGAGTCTAACTGTTGGTTTTCTTTTGCTCCAGCATTTCAGTGGTTTCTTGCTGTCGAGTCCTCACCGTTGTCTCACCTCTGTGGTTCTTTGATTTTTGTGTTCACGGAGATGTTGCACTGATGAGTTAGGGGGCCTTCGTGCGGGCTGGGCGGGTTGTTTGTCTGAGTCATGGCGGGGTAGGGGGCGGGGGTTGTGGCCGCACGGGGTCGATTTGGGCCCCCTGGTAGAAATCTTCCACTGACCGTTCCAGGGCGGCTCTTCTGTGGCGATTTATTTATGTTGTTGTTTGTTACTTACTGTGTGTATCACTTGTGTCTTTTAATTTTGGATGGCCATATGGCCATTTTGTGGGAAAATGGCTGTCCTTATGGCCTTCCTTTGTTTGGGTTTCCATTGTGGTCTGGTCGCTTGGTGTTTGTGTTTCTTTCCCTTTGGTGTCTTTTATGGGTGGAGTAAGTTAATTGTATCAATTCCTGATCTTTGTTTTACTTCTACTTTTCAATTTAATTTTATATGCAGCCTTAGGACAGTGAAGGAACGAAAATTTGTTCGAAATGTCCAGTTCAGTGACCAAGAGGCCACCAGGCTCAAATATGGTAAAAACCTCAAAAATTCTTCTTTCCCACAACCACTGGACCGATTGTCTTGAAACTTGGTATGTAGCATTAAGTGACTGAGTACAACCAAGTTAGCAAATATGATGACCCTGTGATGACATTGACGTATTTTCTGCCAAGGTCAAAGTTGGTTCCTTAGGCTTTTCAATGGTAAAATGGAAAAACAATGCATTTCTTTCAGAAGATGTATTGTGGTCTGTGACTGGAGAATAGGTAAAAAAGGAACGTCTGTGAATGCTTAAGGTCAAGGTCATTCAGTGACCTTGGCTCAAGGTCACTTGAATTACAGGTCCATTGACATTTCATAATACATTTTTTCTTAAACCAATGGGCCAATTTCAATTAAATTTTATATGCAGCCTTAGGACACTGAGGGAACAAAAATTGTTGGAATGGTCCCGGTCAGATTGCCAAGATGGCTTCTTCTTCTCCAGAACCACTGACTGTCTTGAAACTTTGTATGTAGCATTAGGTGACTGAGTTCTACAGAATTTGCAAATATGATGACCTTGGTTGACCTTGACCTATTTTACGCCAGGGTCAAATTTGGTTCCTTAGGCTTTTCAATGGGAAAAGGGTAAAACAATGCATTTTTCCGATAACATTGTGGTCTTTGACGTAAGAATAGGTAAAAAATGAAGGTCATTCAGTTACCTTGGCTCAAGATCCTTGGATTAAAGGTCTATTGACATTTCAAAATACATTTTTTCTTGAGCCACTGGGCCAATTACATTTAAATTCAATATGCAGCCTTAGGACAGTTAAGGAACAAAATTTGTTTGAATGGTCCAGGTGGCCGCAATGCCCAAATATTTTAAAAAGCATAAAAAATCTTTTTCAGAACCACTGGGCTAATTGTCTTGAAACTTGGTATGTCTCATCGGGTGACTGAGTACTAGTAATCTGCAAATATGATGACCTTAGGCTGACCTTAGTCTATTTTACACCAAGGTCAAATTTGGTTCCTTAGGCTTTTTAATGCGAAAAGGGTAAAACAATGCATTTTTCGAAAAATATTGTGGTCTGTTTCATGAGAACAGGTAAAAAACTAAATGTCTATGAATGCTAATGGTCAAGGTCATTCAGTGACTTGGCTCAAGGTGACTTGGATAACAGGTCTACTGATATTTCAAAATACATTTTCACTAAAATCACTGGGCCAATTTCAATTAAACTTTATATGCCGCTGTAGGGCAGTGAGGGAACGAAAATTTGTTCGAATGGTCCAGGTCACTTCACCAAGATGGCCGGCATTCCCAAATGTGGTAAAAACTTAAAAAAAAAAATCTTCTTCTCGAGAACCACTTGGCCGATTGTCTTGAAACTTGGTATGTAGCATCTTGTGACTGACTACTACGAAATTTGCAGATAGGATAACCCTAGATTAACCTTGACTTATTTTCTGCCAAGGTCAAATTTGCTTCCTTAGGCTTTTCAATTGGAAAAGTGTAAACAATGCTTTTTTTCGGCAAATATTGTGGTCGATGACATGAAAGTGGGTTCCAAATGAATGTCTATGAACGCTAGAGGTCAAGGTCATTCATTGACCTTTGCTGAACGTCACATGGATTGCAGTTACATTTACATTTCAATATACATTTTCTCTAAAGCCTATTTCATTAAAATTTTAAATGTAGCCTAAGGACAGTGAGGGAACAAAAATTAGTTTGAATGGTCTAGGTCAGATGACCAAGATGGCAGCGCTGCCCAAATATGGTAAAAACCTTAAAATCTTCTCCAGAACCAGTGAGCCAATTGTCTTGAAACATTGCAAATATGATGACCCTAGTTTGACCTTGACCTGTTTTACGCCATGGTCAAATTTGGTTCAGTAGGCTCTTCAATGGGAAAAGGGTAAAACAATGCATTTTTCGAAAAATATTGTGGTCTGTGGCATGAGAATAGGTAAAATATGAATGCCTATAAATGCTATGGGTAATTGTCATTCAGTGACCATGGCTCAAGGTTCCTTGAATTACAGGTCCATTGACATTTCAAAATACATTTTCTCTGGGCCAGTTTGATTTCAATTTAAAAAGAGCCTTAGGACAGTGAAGGAACGA
Source organism: Lucinisca nassula (assembly GCA_963580285.1). Classification (NCBI taxonomy): domain Eukaryota; kingdom Metazoa; phylum Mollusca; class Bivalvia; order Lucinida; family Lucinidae; genus Lucinisca; species Lucinisca nassula. The sequence continues at coordinate 5,264,924 of OY757010.1, forward strand.
AAATATGTTCGAATGGTCATTACATGACCAAGATGGCTGCCATGCCAAAATATTGTAAAACCTTAAAATATCTTCTCTAAAACCACTGGGCGGAATATCTGAAAACTTGGTATGTAGCATTAGGTGACTGAGTACTACCAAATTTACAAATATGATATGCCTAATTTGACCTTGACCAATTTTACGCTAAGGTCACATTTGGTTCCTTAGGCTTTTCAATGGGAAAAGGGTAAAACAATGGATTTGTCGGAAAATATTGTGGTCTGTGACATGAGAATAGGTACAAAATGAATGTCTTTGGATGCTCAAGGTCAGTGTCATTCAGTGACATTGGTCCAAGGTCACATGGATTGCAGGTCCATTGACATTTCAAAATACATTTTCTCTGAAACTACTGGGCCAATTATGCCCCCCACCGAAGAGGAGCTGGACACATTGTTTTGGTGCAGATCCTTTGGGCGTAGGTGTATACCTTTGCCTCGGTGTTAGCTTCGGCGTGACACTTTCTTGTGTGCAAGATATCTCATGAACTAGTGGGTGGATTTTAATCAAATTTGCATGGATATAACACTCGAACAAGATAAAGAACTGAATAGGTTTTGGTCACCTTGACCTTATTTTCAAGGTCAAAGCCATGCTAAATAGGTCAAATCAAGGCCAAATTTTGGTTGTTCGCAGTATATCCCATGAACTACTAGGTAGATTTTAATCAAGTTTGCATGAATATAACATTAGGGCAGTATGAAGAACTGATTAGGTTTTGGTGACCTTGACCTTATTTTCAAGGTCAAAGCCATGCTAAATATGTCAAATCTAGGCCAAATCTTGTTGTGTGCAGTATATCCCATGAACTACTGGGTAGATTTCAATCAAATTTGCATGGATATAACATTAGGGCAGTATAAAGAACTGATTAGGTTTTGGTGACCTTGACCTTATTTTCAAGGACAGAGCCACGGACCCCGCCCATCGGGTCTTGAAATAGATGGGCTGCATGATGCTTCCACGCAGAGCTGAAACCGTCCACACACGAGTACTGGTAAACGGCTTAGAGGATCTAAGCCTGCCCAGGCAAAGTGGTGCGAGCTTATAAACCGTATTGGTTTCATTGGGTGACAGGGCTTGAGATGTCTTTTCATCTCAATGTCGGGTAAAATTCCCTCAAAATTGGAAGCAACGTCTCCAAAATGACCTATAAATCGTTGACGGGGACGCTAAACCTCGAATCAAACAAATCAAACAAGGGCAGAGCCATGCTAAATAGGTCAAAGTTCGACATCCTTGTTTCTCTAGTCTAGTTTCATTTAAAATCTGCAGCCTTAGGACAGCAAGTGAACGAAAGTACGCTCGAATGGTCCAGGTCACATGACTAAGATGGCTTCCATTCCCAAATATAGTAAAACCTTAAAAAAATCTTCTTCTCCAGAACCGCCGGGCCGATTGTGTATTTAATCTTTAAGCATTGGGTGACTTGATACTACAACGTTTGCTGAAAAACTTACACAAGTTGACCTTAACCAATTTTAGAGCAATGTCAATTTGGTTTCTTAGGCTTTTGAATGGGAAAATTGTAAAACAATGCATTTTGAGCTCACCTGTCACGTAGTGACGAGATGAACTTTTGGGATCACTTTTTGTCTGTCGTGCGTGCATGTGTGCGTAAACTTTTTCTTCAAACAACATCTCCTCCTAAACCACTGATCGGATTTTGACAAAACTTCACAAGAATGATTCTTAGGTGGTCCCCTTTCAAAAGTTGTTCAAATGGTTCCGTTCCGTTGCACATCTAGGTCACAGGAGCTAAAATAGATTTTTTTACTGAAAACTAAAAAAAACCTTCTTCTCTGAAACCGCATGGCCCAGGTCTTTAATATTTGGTATGAAGCTTTATCTAGTGGACCTCTTCCAAGATTGTTCAAATTATAGCCCTGGGGCCAAAAGTGCCCCCGTCACGGGGCCCTTTGATTTTACATAGGCTTGTATAGGGAAAGTCTTTAAAAATCTTCTTGTCTGAAACCGCAAGGCCTATGTCTTTGATATTTGGTATGAAGCTTCATCTAGTTGACTTCACCAAGATTGATCAAATTGTAGCCCTGGGGCGGAAAATACCCCCAACCGGGGCCCTTTGGTTTTATATAGGCTTATATGTAGGGAAAATCTTTAAAAATCTTCTTCTCTGAAACCGCAAGGATCAGGTAATTGCAGTATGTTTCCTCTGGCTTTCTTTGCCGGATCATTATAGGGTCACTGATGAGGCTTTATTAGCCGAAACTACGTAGTATGACCCATCTTCTTTCTTATGAATGTTTTCATTGCTCTTAAAGGAACTCATTTTTTATTTTTATTTGCCTTCACTGCAGCTGGTGTTGTGCCGTGTGGCGGCCGTAAAACGTCTCCCCGTACATCAACCATAGTGCAGTTTATATTTTACTTTTGGTCCTTTGAGATCAGCGTGAATATTCTGAGAAATCAGAAATAAATTATTGGTTTAGACTCATATTCTAGACAGGTTTTTAATTATTTGGACCCTATTTTGATTTATATCAGTCTTTGAATCGACTGCCTATTCGAAATTCGCAAAATTGCAGTATGTTTCCTCTGGCTTTCTTTGCCGGATCATTATAGGGTCACTGATGAGGCTTTATTAGCCGAAACTACGTAGTATGACCCATCTTCTTTCTTATGAATGTTTTCATTGCTCTTAAAGGAACTCATTTTTTACTTTTAGTCTTGTCTGAAACCAGAAGGTCCAGGTCTTTGATATTTGGTATGAAGCTTCATCTAGTGAACCTCTACCAAGCTTGTTCAAATTATAGCCCTTGGGCAAAAAAATGCCCCCTTCGGGCAAAAACATGCCCCCTTCCCGGGGCCCTTTGGTTTTACATAGGCTTATATAGGGAACATCTTTAAAAATCTTTTTCTCTGAAACCGCAAGGCCCATTTTTGTTTGATTTGAAGTTTAACGTCCCGGTCAAAACTGTAAAGGTCATTTTTGAGACGTTCCTTCCAATTTTGTGGGACTTTTACCCGACATTGAGATGAAATGTCATCTCAAGCCCTGCCGCCCAATGAAACCAATAGGACGGGCCGACTCGCACCGCATTGCCTGTGCAGACTTAGAAAAACTTTTCTACGATGCAAATTCTACATCTAGATTCAAAATTATCAAAATACATGAGGCTGAACTGAAATGGATTAAATATTTACAGACCTCTTTTCCACTGGGATTGAATGACAGCATTTATCATGAGGGTAATTTTTCCAGAATGCCGGACTCAGTGTATTGCTATCCTGCTGCTGGTCATGTAATTACTGGCAATTTGAAAATTATTCCTGATTCTAGGATAAGGAATATAATTTCAAAAGGACCGAAATATCGGTTTCCTTCTAAAATTGATTTCAAGAAATGTAGAGATGAAATCGCTGCTGCCTTGAATAAATTCGGTAATCGAAAGTGTAAGCGAGAGTATGTTGAGCATAAAGCCCTTAAGGAATGGAAACTTTGCATTCTAAAACTAGTGAATAAAAGCATTTCTTTCTATTCTCAAAATACTACTTTATTACCTCCTAAGTCTAAGACGTCTTTACGTCATCTTAAACTAGGTATTCAAGAATTTCAAAAGAAGTTTCTTTTGGTCCCTGCAGACAAGGCCGCTAAAAACGTCGTCGTTGTGTAACGGCTCCACTGAGTTAACACGCTTAAGCAGGAGCTTGGTGGTACTAAGGCCTATCAACTTCAGCCGTCAACTGAAGAGAGAGCTATAGTAGATGAACATATTTGTCATTCAGCCACCAAGTTTTACTGTTTGTGTTACCGAAGGCCAAGTCAAGCTTCCTACGCTATACTTGTTACCAAAACTTCATAAAAGACCTTACAAAGCACGGTTTATTGCAAATTCTAGCTCTTGCACTACCACTGAACTTTCCAAATTATTAACTTCCTGTATTACTGCTATTAAAACGCATGTAATTAAATATTGCGATAAAGTCTTTGAAAGATCAGGAAGAAATCTGTTGTGGTCTATAAAAAAATTCGAATAAGGTTTTAAATAAATTGAAATCCAGACGTTTTCGTGCTTCAAAATAGAAGTAAAACAAAGATCAGGAATCAATACAATTAACTTACTCCACCCATCAAAGACACCAAACACAGTTACTTTCCCACCAAAATGGCCAAGTCTGTCTACTTAAGATTTTTTCAATATTTACACTACACTTCCTCATAATCTTATAAGAGAAAAAACTTAATGATTAAATTGAATGGGCTTTTCACAGAGAAGATTCTCTCTATCTTGCATGTAATGTCAGAAATGCGTTTTTCACTTCTAAAGAGCATAAGAATTATACACTTTGGTCATGTCAGAAAGTGTGTGATGCCCTCACCCTTTTTACTTGACAATATTTATATTAGATTCGGTACTAAGTTATTTCGTCAAATTGTGGTAAAGTAGAAGTAAAACAAAGATCAGGAATTGATACAATTAACTTACTCCATCCATAAAAGACACCAAAGGGAAAGAAATACAAACATTAAGCGACCAGACCATAATGGAAACCTCAACAAAGGAAGGCCATAAGGACAGTTACTTTCCCACAAAATGGCCATATGGCTATCCAAAATTAAAAGACACAAGTGATACACACAGTAAGTAACAAACAACAACATAAATAAATCGCCACAGAAGGGCCGTCTTGGAACGGTCAGTGGAAGATTTCCACTGGGGGGCTTAAATCGATTTTATGTGGCCACAATCCTCGCCCTTACTTCCGTCGCGATTTAGACAAATAATTTGTTCAGTCCGCATGAAGGCCTCCCAACTCATCAGTGCAACATCTCCATGAACACTAAAATCAAAGAACCACAGAGGTGAGACAACGGTGAGGACTCGACAGCAAGAAACCACTGAAATGCTGGAGCAAAAGAAAACCAACAGTTAGACTCCGATGGACCCGACCAGAGACAGAGCATCAGGCACCAACCAACATTACCTTGAATTAGATCTCTCTAAATTATCAATAAGCCTTTACGTTGGAGTCGTCATAGAATCTGAGGCCTGACCCACCGGCGTGCAATTAAAGAGGGAAGCAAAGTTGCCAACCGTGATTGGGTTAACTACCATGCATGCAGTCTGTCGTATAATATCCATGTTGTACCCAATCTTTTTATATCGAAGAATGATTTTACGAAATTGGGTACTGAAGTCATTGCGGTTATATATTTTTCTGAATTTATATACTAAGTCACCATAAAATTCGGGTTCCGATAGACCTTGCTGCAGAAGAGATTTAAGTCCAATATTGAATTTTGAAATTAAATCAGAATGGCGTCTATAAAATTTTGAAAAGGCTTTGCGTAGTTTATGGTACCGATAACCCTGATTAAGGAGTTTAGCCGTTAATAATTTATTACGAGTGTTGAAGTCAGTTACATGACTACACACTCTAGCAAATCGAATTAATTGCGAAATATAAACGCCATAGGATGGCGCACGAGGAACATCACCATCCAAAAAAGGGAAATTTACAATCTCAAAATCAAAGTCATCGGGTTTATCATAAATTTTGCACGAAACAAATCCATCTACAATAGATAGATGCAAATCCAAAAACGGGGCCTCGGTATCAGAAGAATTTGCTTTATTCAACTGAAGTTCTAGGGGGTAAATCTGACTGATCAAACCATCAAAATAGGTATTATCAATATTTAATAAATCATCTAAATATCTAGAAGTGGAGCTAAAAGCTTCAATAATTTCAGATTGGTTACCAATGGAAAGCGACAAAATGAAGTCTCTTTCATAACAATACAAGAACAGATCAGCCACAAGAGGTGCGCAATTAGTACCCATCGGAATACCCACAATTTGTCTAAATAACTTAGTACCGAATCTAATATAAATATGGTCAAGTAGAAAGGTGAGGGCATCACACACTTTCTGACATGACCAAAGTGTATAATTCTTATGCTCTTTAGAAGTGAAAAATGCATATCTGACATTACATGCAAGATAGAGAGAATCTTCTCTGTGAAAAGCCCATTCAATTAAATCATTAAGCTTTTCTTTTATAAGATTATGAGGAAGTGTAGTGTAAAGAGTGGAAAAATCGTAAGTAGACAGACTAGAAGCACGAAAATGTCTGGATTTCAATTTATTTAAAACCTCATTCGAATTTTTAATAGACCAAAACAGATTTCTTCCTGATCTTTCAAAGACTTTATCACAATATTTAATTACATGCGTTTTAATAGCAGTAAGACAGGAAGTTAATAATTTAGAAAGTTCAATGGTAGTACAAGAGCTAGAATTTGCAATAAACCGTGCTTTGTAAGGTCTTTTATGAAGTTTTGGTAACCAGTATAGCGTAGGAAGCTTGTCTTGGCCTTCGTTAACACACACAGCAAACTTGGTGGCTGAAAGACAAACATGTTTATCTACTATAGCTCTCTCTTCAGCTAAAGGCTGAAGTTCATAGGCCTTAGTACCACCAAGCTCCTGCTTAAGCGTGTTAACATAGTGGATCCGTCACACAACGACGACGTTGTTAGCGGCCTTGTCTGCAGGGGCCAAAACAAACTTCTTATGAAATTCTTAAATACCTAGTTTCAGATGACGTAAAGACGTCTTGGGCTTAGGAGGTAATAAGTTAGTATTTTGAGAATAGAAAGAAATGCGTTTATTCACTAGTTTTAGAATGCAAAGTTTCCAGTCCTTAAGGGCTTTATGCTCAACATACTCTCGCTTACACCATCGATTACCGAATTCATTCAAGGAAGCAGCGATTTCATCTCTACATTTACTGAAATCAATTTTAGAAGGAAACCGATATTTCGGTCCTTTAGAAATTATATTCCTTATCCTAGAATCAGGAATAATTTTCAAATTGCCAGTAATTACATGACCAGCAGCAGGATAGCAATACTTTGGGTTTTTACAATCACATGAATCAGGAGTATTAGTATCAATATCAAGATCTGAAACAAGTTTATTAAAATTAAAAATGATAGATCTAACAGGTTTGTTATATTTATAGCAAATTATAGGTGTTTCAGTATTTTGAAAATAAGCAGGAATGGAAGAAAGCACCGATCTCTCACGGAAGATACTGGGCAAATCTATAAAATCCATACCCTTATTAATGAAGGATATTTTGAAGAAATGGCGTTTATGATTAATTTCAGAATCAATGTAAGGACGGAGAGTATGCTGAGTATAGCCTCTAGTTAAGAGAGCCGCATCATATAACTGATGAGAACTATCGTAGAATGTATTCGCCTCGGTGTCCAGAAGACGTAAAACAGAAACGGGTTATGAACTTAAAAATGAAAGCATAGAGTGGCGTCCATGATTTAATAATATAATTGACAGTCACTTCAGTCTAGTATTGTTTCGTTTAAACGCACGTGATTTACGTTTAAAATTACCATTTTTCCTGGTGCCGTGAGATCTATTTCTGGGTTTTCGACATTCCAGGAGTGAGAAAATATCAAAGTCCGGCATTCTGGAAATATTACCCTCATGATAAATGTTGTCATTTAATCCCAGTGGAAAAGGGGTCTGTAAAAATTTAATCCATTTCAGTTCAGCTTCATGTCGTTTGATTATTTTGAATCTAGATGTAGAATTTGCATCGTAATAAAGTTTTTCCACTGGTTGTATAACAATGTTATTTACAGAATGACCTGTACGTCGAAAGTGACGGTACAAGAAAGTGTCAGTTTTCTTAGGCTTACTCATTCTACGATAATGCTCGTTCAATCTAGTTTTAAGCATGCGGTTAGTTTGACCGACGTACTGCATAATACAGTTTGCAGCACGTCAAGTAATTAGATAAATTAAATCTGCAGACTGTCATGTCAAATCAGACATGTTAACTACAGAGAAGCGTCTACCGTTTACAGATGAAGTAACGGTAGACGCAGTGCTTAAATGCGAACAACATCTGCACCTCTTGGCATTGCACTTAGAAATACTAGGATACATTCCACTTCTTATCCACGGATTAGTATATTTCGAAGGATGGGCGATTTGAGAGGAGATAGTCTTATACGAAGACTACTCCCCAAAACATTGGTATTGCCTGCTCCTTTGAGATTAACTGAAGTTACAGAAGACAAATTTAAGGGTCTAACCAATACCGAAGGCAACATAGTATTAAAGTTCTTAATAGAATGGGGAATCCGTACAGAAGAAGCAGAGTGTAACCTAAGGGGTGATATTGATATTTTAAATGTATTTGTGATACTCATTTGGGTTAATAAGGTTGTGATACCGTCAAAACTAAAGCGATGTTCATACCGGTTATTAAATAAATAAATAAAACAGCATATAAAATTACTGAAGAAGATTCCTTCGAATAGAAGGAAGGTACAACAAAAGCCCACAAAACATCTTAGTCTACTTAAAGTCCAGGGATGTCAAACAAGCAGTTGTTATACAACGAGGAACGAACATCGGTTTAATAATGACCTTCAACAGGTATCTAAAGGATGTCAATTGATGGAACAGTGAAAAGCAATTGCATAAGCAATCCCTGAGAATTGGCAAAATAAGAGCATTAAATGCATGTACAGGGAGACCTTTTACAGCCGCCAAACAAAACAGCCCTGATGGGTACAAAATCCCGATGGGTACGAATTGCGCACCTCATGTGGCTGATCTGTTCTTGTATTGTTATGAGAGAGACTTCATGTTGTCACTTTCCATTGATAACCAATCTGAAATTATTGACGCTTTTAGTTCTACTTCTAGATATTTAGATGATTTATTAAATATTGACAATACTTACTTTGATGGTTTGATCAGTCAGATTTATCCCCTAGAACTTCAGTTAAACACGGCAAATTCCTCTGATACCGAAGCGCCCTTTTTGGATTTACATTTACCTATTGTAGATGGATTTGTTTCTTGCAAGATTTATGATAAACGTGATGATTTTGATTTCGAGATTGTAAATATTCCTTTTTTTGACGGTGATGTTCCTCGTGCGACATCGTACGGGGTTTATATTTTGCAGTTAATTCGATTCGCTAGAGTGTCTAGTCATGTATCCGACTTCAACCCTCGTAAAAATTATTAACTGCTAAACTTCTTAATCAGGGGTATCAGTATCATAAACTACGTAAAGCCTTTTCTAAGTTTTATAGATACCATTCTGATTTGGTTTCAAAATTCAATGTTGGACTTAAAACACTTCTGCAACAAGGCCTGTCGGAACCCGAATTCTATGGTGACTTAGTATATAAATTTAGAAAAATACATGCCTGTAATGACTTTAGTACCCAACTCGTAAAATCGTTCGTCGATATATAAAGATTGGGTACAACATAAATGTTTTAAAACAGACTGCATGCATGGAGGTTAACCCAATCACGGTTGGCAACTTTGCTTCCCTCTTTGATTGCACTACGGTGGGTCGGGCTTAAGATTATATGACGGTTCCAGCGTAAAAACAAAAATGGAATTTTATTTTATTTTAGTATTCTTTATATTGGTTGGAGCCTGATGCTCCGTCTTTGGTCGGGCCCCTCAGAGTCTAACTGTTGATTTTCTTTTGCTCCAGGAATTCTGTTATTGTATGCTGTCGAGTCCTCAACCTTGTTTCATCTCTGTATTTTTTTTATTTGTATGTTCTCGGAGATGTTACACTGATGAGTTAGGAAGCCTTCATGCGGACTAAACAAAATAAGTGTATACCGCAACAGAGGTAAGGGCGAGGATTATGGCTAGGTAAAATCGATTTAACCCCCCCCCCCCCCCCGCAGTGGAATTTTTTCCACTGACCGTTCCAAGGCGGTTTTTTCGATGACGGTTTATTTATGTTGTTATTTTTTACTTACTGTGTGTCTTTTTATTTTGGACGGCCATTTGGCCATTTTGTGGGAAAGTAACTGTCCTTATGGCCTTCCTTTGTTTAGGTTTCCATTATGTTTGTGTTTCTTTCCCTTTGGTGTCTTTGATGGATAGAGTAAGTTAATTGTATCGATTCCTGATCTCTGTTTTACTTCTACCTAGATCCTCTTAAGTGGTCTCGTGTAAGGGTCGGTTTCAGCTTGCAATGCCCATGTCTTTGATAGTTGGCATGAAGGTTCATCTGGTGGACTTCTACCAAGATTGTTCAAACTGTAGACCTGGGGCCAAAAATGCCCCCGCCCGGGGCCCTTTGGTTTTACATGGGCTAATATAGTGAACATCTTATTAAATCTCATTCTCTGAAACCGCAAGGCACAGGTCTTTGATATTTGGTATGAAGCTTCATCTAGTGGACTTCTACCAAGATTGTTCAAATTGTAGCCCAGGGGCCAAAAGTGCCCCCGCCCTGGGGCCCTTTGGTTTTACATAGACTTATATAGGATGATGATGATTTCGTGTTTAATGAGGCGCCAACTCTCGTTGTGGGTCATAAGCGTCAGACTTAAGAGGCCTTCATGCGGACTGAACAAATTATTTGTCTAAATCGCGACGGAAGTAAGGGCGAGGATTGTGGCCACGTAAAGTCGATTTAAGCCCCCCAGTGGAAATCTTCCACTGACCGTTCCAAGGCGGCTCTTCTGTGGCGATTTATTTATGTTGTTGTTTGTTACTTACTGTGTGTATCACTTATGTCTTTTAATTTTGGATGGCCATATGGCCATTTTGTGGGAAAGTAACTGTCCTTATGGCCTTCCTTTGTTTAGGTTTCCATTATGGTCTGGTCGCTTAATGTTTGTATTTCTTTCCCTTTGGTGTCTTTTATGGGTGGAGTAAGTTAATTTATCAATTCCTGATCTTTGTTTTACTTCTACTTTTTATAGGGAAAATCTTTAAAAATCTTCCTCTCTGAAACCACAGGGCCCAGGTCTTTGATATTCGTGTGAAGCTTCATCTAGTGGACCTCTATCAACATTGTTCAAATTATAGCCCTAGGGCCAACAATGCCACCACCCCAGGAACCTTTTGGTTGTGCATATACTTATACAGGGAAAATCTTTCAAAATCTTCTTCTCTGAAACTGCACTGCCCAGGTCTTTGATATTGGGTATGAAGCTTCATCTAGTTGACCTGTACCAAGATTGTTCATATTATAGCCCTTGGACAAAAATGTCCCCTTCCCGGGGCCCTTTGTTTTTTTATAGACTTATATAGGGAAAATTAAAAAAAATCTTCTTCTCTGAAACCGCAAGGCACAGGTCTTTGATATTTGGTGTGAAGCTTCATCTAGTGGATCTCTATCAGGATTGTTTAAATTATAGCCCTATGGCCAAAAATGCCGCTGCCCCGGGCCCCTTTGCTGTTGCATAGGCTTATGTAGGGAATATCTTGAAAATCTTCTTCTCTGAAACCGCAAGGCCCAGGTATTTGATATTTGGTTTGTAGCTTCATCTAGTGGACCTCTGCCACGATTGTTCAAATTATATCCCTAGGTCCAAAAATTCTCCCGCATCGGGGCCCATTGGTTTTACATTGACTGATGTAGGGAAAATTAAAAAAAAATCTTCTTTTCTGAAACCGCAAGTCCCAGGTATTTGAATTTTGATGTGAAGCTTCATCTAGTGGACCTCTATCAAGATTGTTCAAATTATAGCCCTAGGGATAAAAATGCCTCCATCCCGGGGCCCTTTGGTTTTACATAGACTGATATCGGGAACATCTTTTAAAATCTCATTCTCTGAAACCGCAAGGCACATGTCTTTGATATTTGGCCTAAAGCTTCACCTAAAGGACCTCTATCAAGATTGTTCAAATTAAAGCCATAGGGTCAAAAATGCCTCTGCCATGGGGCCCTTTGGTTTTACAAAGACTTAAAAATTATTCCTGATTCTAGGATATGTAATATAATTTCTAAAGGACCGAAATATCGATTTTCTTCTGAAATTGATTTCAATAAATGTAGAGATGAAATCGCTGCTGCCTTGAATTAATTTGGTAATCGATGGTGTAAACAAGAGTATGTTGAACATAAAGCTCTTAAAGAATGGAAACTAAGCGTTCTGAAATTAGTGAATAAACACATTTCGTTTTATTCTCAAAATACCAACTTATTACCTCCTAAAACTAAGACGTCTTTACGTCACCTTAAGCTAGGTATTCAAGAATTTCATAAGACGTTTGCTTTGGCTCCAGCAGATAAATATGTTCTATAAAAGGGTTATCCTTTGGAAGCAAGGAATACACCACAGAAGTGAAAAAAATGGAGTGTACATGTTTTCTGGGCCAGGCTAGCTAGTTTCGGCCAATTATGCCTCATCAGTGACCCTCAGATATTTTCAAAATTCCACAATGGAATCAATGATCCCAAAGGACAAGAAAATATAATCTACACTATGATGTAAGGCCGCTAACAATATGGTCGTTGTTTGACGGCTTCACTATGTTAACACTCTTCAGCAAGAACTTGGCCGTACTTAGGCCTATGAACTGCAGCCTTTAGCTGTAGAGAGGGCTTTAGTTGATGACCACATTTGTCATTCAGCCACCAAGTTTGCTATCTGTGTTACAGAAGGCCAAGACAAGCTTCCTACGCTATATTGGTTACCTAAACCTCATAAAAGACATTACAAAGCACGTTTTATTGCAAATTCTAGCTCTTGTACCACCACTGAACTCTCAAAATTGTTAACATCATGTTTAACTGCCATCAAAAACATGTGATAGAATATTGCGACAAAGTCTTCGAAAGATCAGGTAGAAATCTCTTTTGGTCTATAAAAATTCTAATGAAGTTATAAATAAATTGAAATCCAGACGTTTTCGTGCATCAAGTCTGTCTACTTATGATTTTTCCACCCTTTACACTACACTTCCTCATATTCTTAGAAAAGAAAAACTGATTTAATTGAATGGGCATTTCATAATGAAGACAATCTCTATCTTGCATGTAATTTAAGAAAGGCTTTTTTCACTTCTGAAAAGCATAACAGTTATACTTTATGGTCATGTCAGAAAGTGTGTGAAGCTCTCACCTTTCTACTTGACAATATTTACATAAGATTTGGTACTAAATTATTTAGACAAGCTGTGGGTATTCCGATGGGTTCTAATTGCGAACCTTTTGTGGCTGATCCGTTTTTGTTTTGTTATGAGAGAGATTTCATGCTGCCCCTTTCTGCTGAAAACCAATCTGAAATCATTGAAACTTTTAGCTCGACTTCTAGATATTTGGATGATTTATTTTACATAGACAATACCTATTTCGATGGCTTGATCAGTCAAATTTACCCCCCCTCCCGAAATACAGATAAATGAAGCAAATTCTTCTGATACAGAGGCTTCGTTTTTGGATTTTCAGCTATCTATTGTAGGTGGGTTTGTTTCTTGCAAAAAAAAATGATAAACGCAATGATTTTGATATTGAGATTGTAAATTTTCCTTTTTTGGATGGTGATGTTCCTCGTGCGCCATCATATGGCGTTTATATTTTGCAGTGAATTCGATTTGCCAGAGTGTGTTTTCATGTAACTGACTTCAACACTCGTAATAAATTGTTAACGGCTGAACTTCTTAATCAGGGTTATCGGTACAATAAACTACGCAAAACCTTTTCAAACTTTTATAGACGTCATCCTGATTTCGTAAAATCATTCTTCGATATAAAAAGATTGGGTGCAACATAAATGTTATAAGACAGGCTGCATGCATGGTAGTTAACCTAATCACGGTTACCAACTTTGCTTACCTCTTTAATTGCACGCTGGTGGGTCGGGCGTCAGATTCTATGACGATTCCAGCGTAAAGGCTTACTGAGAATTAGAGAGATCTAATTCAATGTAATGTTGGTTGGTGCCTGATGCTCTGTCTCTAGTTGGGCCTATCGGAGTCTAACTGTTGGTCTTCTTTTGCTCCGGCATTTCAGTGGTTTCTTGCTGTCGAGTCCTCACCGTTGTTTCATGTCTGTGGTTGTTTGATTTTTTGTGTTCACGGAGATGTTGCACTGATGAGTTAGGAGGCCTTGATGCGGACCGACAAAAAAGATGTTTGTCTAAATAGCGACGGAAGTAAGGACGTGGATTGTGGCCACGTAAAAATGATTTTAGCCCCCCCCCCCCCCCCCTCATAGTAGTGTTCGTTTCACTGACCGTTCCAAGGCGGTTCTTCTGTCGCGGTTTATTTTTGTTATTGTTTGTCTTAGAGTGTTTGTATCGCTTATATTATTTTGTTTTGGATAGCCAATTGGCCATTTTTGGGTAAGTAACTGCCCTTTTGGCTTTCTGCTATTGATGTTTCCAATAGGATTTGTTGTTTCATGTTTGTGTTACTTTCCTATTGGTGTCTCTGATGGGAGCTGTGGGTTAATTGTATCGATTCCTGATCATTGCCTTCAATTCTATTTTATATAGGGAAAGTCTTTAAAAATCTTCTTGTCTGAAATGAGAAAGCTCAGGTCTTTGATATTTGGTATGAAGCTTCACCTTTTAGACCACTACCACGATTATTCAAATTAAAGCCCTGGGGCCAATAATGGCTCTCCTCGGGGCCCACCTGATACCCTATGGATCAGGTGAGCTATACAGGGCCACCATGGCCCTCTTGTTTGAAAACTATTGTGCTTTATGATATGACTAGGTACAATATGAATGTCAAACGTCAAGTTCATTCGATGGCTTTTGCCCCAGGTCACTTAAAATGATATTTTCTGTAAACATGCAGAGCCAATTTCGGTTTGATATGCAGTTTCCTGACAATTGCAAATCGAACGTTAATTCAGATGGTTTAGGACACATGACAAAGATGGCCGGCATGTTAAATATGGTAACGCCCCTAAAAACCTTTGCCAGAACCTCTTGGCCAAATGCCTTGAAGCCTCATAGCTCAGTCGGATGCGCAACTGACTGGTGATCAGGAGAACGCGGGCTAGATACCTACCAGGGTCGGCAACATTCTTTCGTGGAGATTGATCATGAAATCTTTTCTACGGTCATTCTCTCCCTTCCACTGATTGAAGAAGGGCAGTTGTCAGTTTCTGGCGAACGATTGTGCACTGTACTGGTTAACTGCTTACGTATAAGCCTGTCCAGCAAAAGTGTGAATAGGTAAACTGACCGGCTCAAAAATTACACAAAATAGTGTTGACTGGGGCGTTAAACTTCAATACAAACAAACAAACAAACAAACAAACAAACAAGCAAACCAAATCCCTTGAAACTTAGTTTGTAGCTTTATGTGACTGAGTACAACTAAATTTTCCATTGATGCCCTAGGTTGACCTTGACCTATCTTTTGACACGGTCCAATTTGGTCCCTCTGGCTTGGGTCAAAAATATTTATTTTCGAAACTTGTTATGATTATGAAATGAGAGGTACTGTATGATTGTCTGTGAATGCTATTATATGTTAAGCAACATCAACTTTTCAGCTAAAACCTTATATACAGCTGCCTTGGCTATTGATGAAAGTGTGTTCAAATGGTCCAGACCACATGACCAAAATGGCTGCCATGGCCATATAGCTTAAGTTTAAATCTTCTCCAGAACCTCTGATCTGATTTCTAGAAACTTTGTGTACAGCATTAGGTGACTGAGTAGTGCAGTATTTTATCAATGAGGGCCCTAGCTTATAATGACCTTCACCTTTTTATCAGTACCAAAGTTCATAGTCACTCAGATGAGGGAAAAGGGACCAAATAATAAACAGGGCTCAGGGGGGGGGGGGGGCGATCAGGACCTCATGGTCCTCTTGTTTGAGCTCACCTGATCAAGAAATGCTCTAGGTGCGTTATTGTGATCAGTCAATGTCTGACGTGCTTCGTGTGTCGTGCGACGTCAACAATTTGCTTTAAATTGTAACTCCTCCTGAACCCTTGGGCCAGTTTAAATCAAACTTTATAGAAATCTTACTTATGGGAGCTTCTACTAAAATAGCTAATAGCGTTCCGCTCGGATGAACAAGATGGCCGCCAGAGCTACAAACAGGAAAAAATCTTTAAATGACAACCCCTTCTGTAGCATTGGACCAATTTCATTCAAACTTCATAGGAATGTTGCTTAGGTGACCCTCCTTCAACTAGCTTAAACGGTTTCGCTCCAATTAGCAAGATGGCCACCACAGCTTAAAATAGAAAAACGTCAGCAATTGGCTTTCAATGCCAACTCCTTCTGAACCCTTGAGCCAATTTCAATCAATCTTCGTAGGAATGTTGCTTAGTTGACCCTCTGCAAAAACAGCTAACATCGTTCTGCCCTGATGAACAAGATGGCCGCCAGAGCTAAAAACAGAAAAAAATATTCAAACACAGATCGCCCGAAACCCTTAGGCCAATGTCATTCAAACATCACAGGAATGTTGCTTAGGTGACCCTCTACCAAATAAGCTAACACGGTTACGCTTCGATGAGCAAGGTGATTGCCACAGCTAAAAAAAGAAACACTTAAACAATGCGCTATAATTGCCAACTCCCTCTCAACCATTGGGCCAGTTTCAAACTTCACAGGAATGTTGCATAGGTGACCCCTAACAAACTAGCTAAATCGGTTCCACTCCGATGAGCAAGATGACCGCAAGAGCTAAATATAGAAAAACGTCAACAATTCGCTTTAAATGCCAAATCCTTAACCCTTGGGTCAATTCCAATCAAACGGGGATGTTCCACTGATGGGTTGGGGGCCTTCATGCGGACTAAACAAATTATTTGTCGAAATCGCAATGGATGTAAGGGCGAGGATTGTGGCCACGTAAAATCGACTTAAGCCCCCCCCCCCCCACCCCCCCCACCCCCTCCCCAGTGGAATTCGTTTCGCTGAGCGTTCCATGGCGGTTCTTCTGCTTCTATCGCAGTTTATTTTTGTTATGGCTTGTGTTCGTGTGTTTCTGTCTTGTGTCGCTATATTATTTTTTTATAGCCAATTGGTCATTTGGTGGGAAAGTAACTCTTTCCTTTTGGCTTTCTGCTATTGAAGTTTCCATTAGACCCTGTTGTTTCATGTTTGTGTTCCTTAACCTTTGGTGTATCTGATGGGAGCTGTGAGTTAATTGTATCGATTCCTGATTATTGCCTCCTCTTTTATTTTTCATAGAAATGTTGCTTCATTGACCCTCTACCGAAATAGCTAAAATTGTTCAGCTTGGATGAACAAGATGGCCACCCGCGCTTAAAATAGAAATATCTTCAAACGACCGCTCCTCCTATACCCTTGGGCCACTTTCATTCAAACTTTACAGGAATATTGCTTAGGTGACCCGCTACTAAAGTAGATAAAGCGGTTCTGCTCTGATGAGCAAGGTGGCCAACATTGCTGAAATAGAAGAACATCAACATTTTGCTTTAAATGCCAATTCCTCCTGGTTACCTTTTGCCAATTTCAGTCAAACTGTATACGTATGTTACTTTGGGGACCCTCTTCCAAAATAGATACAATCCGATGAACAAGATGGCCACAAGAGCTAGAAATAAAAACAAATATTTAAGCGACCCTTCCTTCTATACCCTCGGATCAGTTTCAGTCAAACGTCATAAGAATGTTGCTTAGGTACCTGAATCACTACTATAATAGCTTTAACAGTTCTGCTCCGATGAGCAAAATGACCACCAGAGCTAAAAATTAAAAACATCAACTTTAAATGCCAACTTTTCCTTAACACTTTGACAAATTTTAATCAAACGTCACAAGAATGTCGCTTAGGTGACCCTCAAATGCTTCTGGATGGCCGCCAGATCTAAAAATAGAAATTTCTTAAAACCCCAACTCTTCCTATACCCATGGGTCAATTTCATTAAAACATGAAATGGACGTTGCTTAAGTGACTCTTTACCAGAAGCTGTTGCACTCTTATGAGCAAGATGGCCAGCAGAGCTAAAAATAGAAAATTGTCAACAATTCTTTTTAAATGCCACTTTGTGGAAATTTCAGTCAATCTTCATAGGAATGTTGTTTAGGTGACTGTCAGTGACTTTCAGAAGCTATAAACCAAAACATTCAATCAATCGATCGTTTCTTTAAAAGTATTCCCTTACGTAAGTGCATAAATAAAGGTTTTAGCTGAAATATACAATAAATGTGTAAAATAGAAGAGAAGGCAACGATCAGGAATCAATACAATTAACAAACATATCCCATCCAAGACACCAAAGAGAAAGAAACACAAATATAAAACAACTTCACCATAACTAAACCATAACAAGCGAAAAGCCAAAAGGACATTTCCTTTCTCACGAAATGGTGAAACGGCTGTCCAAAATACCAGTATCAGGATTCTATCTCAAAAGCCTAGGAGTTGTGTGAAAATCGAAAAAAGGTACACAAAGTCCTACCTTTCGACCTATGCTGACCCACAAAATTGCTCCCGGGACAAACGTTTGCATCATTGTATTAAACTCTTCATTACCTTTACATTACGCAAACACGTCTATACAAATACATTGCCACCTTTATCGCTGAAACAACGACAATTTTATGATGAAAAATTGTGATATTTTTCTTATTTCTGCTCCAAATATAGATTGTGGGCACTCGTTAGAACCTCTAACGAGTACCCACAATCTATATTTTAGAGCAGAAATAAGAAAAAAATAAGGTATACCCCCGGAAACCCCAGTTTTTCTATATAAAAGTTGGGTTCAAGGGGGTCAAAATTATATAGGCGTGTTGTCGTGATGGTCTGATATGCAACATGACTGTGTTTGTACAAAAGTGTTTTTGAGCCATCGGGCAGGGTCGAGCCGCACCCTCAGGAGCATCACAGCAATTCTGAATATGTTCCTCCAGTCCTTATCTATAGGGTGAGTTGTAGGATTCCACTGAGAAAACCTAGGAGGAGTTTTGTGACAATCGAAAAACAGGACCATAAAATCTTACTTTTTACCTCTTATGACACCGCCCCGACATGTCCATTGGGCTAAATGTTTGCAGCACTGTATTCTACACTTCCATGCCTTAGGTTTGTTATGCAACATGTCTTTGTCTGAAACCAGAAGGTCCAGGTCTTTGATATTTTGTATGGAGCTTCATCAAGTGGACCCCTACCAAGATTGTTCATATTATTGATCTGGGGCCAAAAAATTTGCCCCATGCCGGGGCCCACTGGTTTTACATAGGCTTATACCTGGAAAACCTTTAAAAATCTTCTTGTCTGAAACCAGAAGGCCCATGTCGTTTATATTTGGTATAAAGCTTCTTCTAGTGGACCGCTACCAAGATTGTTCAACTTATAGCCCTTGGGCCAAAAATGCCCGTGCGCCGGAGCCTTCTGATTTAACTTAACATAGGCTTATATTGTGAAAACCTTTAAAAATCTTCTTGTCTGAAACCAGAAGGCCCAAGTCTTTGATAATTAGTATGAAGCTTCATCTAATGGACCTCTACCAAGATTGTTCAAATTATAGCCCTGCGGCCAAAAATGCCCCCGTGCCGGGGCCCACTAGTTTCACAAACGCAAAGCCTTTTCAAAATTTTATAGACGTCATTCTGATTTAATTTCAAAATTCAGCATTTGACTTAAATCTCTTCTGCAACAAGGTCTATCGGAACCCGAATTTTATGGTGACTTAGTATACAAATTCAGAAAAACTTATAACCGCAGTGACTTCAGCACACAATTTCGTAAAATCATTCTTCGATATAAAAAGACTGGGTACAACATAAATGTTATACGACAGACTGCATGCATGGTAGTTAACCCAATCACGATTGACAACTTTGCTTCCCTCTTTAATTGCACACCGGTGGTTCAGGCTTCAGATTCTATGACGATTCCAGCGTAAAAGCATAAATGGAATTTTATTTTATTTTAGCATTCTTTATGTTGGTTGGCGCCTGATGCTCCGTCTTTCGTCGGGCCCCTCGGAGTCTAACTGTTGGTTTTCTTTTGCTCAAGCAATTCTGTTGTTGTATGCTGTCGAGTCCTCAACCTTGTTTCACCTCTGTAGTTTTTGGATTTGTATGTTCTCGGAGATTTTACACTGATGAGTTAGGAAGCCTTCATGCGGACTAAACTCAAATTTGTGTATACCGCGACAGAGGTAAGGGCGAGGATTATGGCCATGTAAAATCGATTTAAGAATCCCCCCCCCCCACCAGATGAATTCTTTCCGCTGACCGTTCCAAGGCGGTTCTTCTGTGACAGTTTATTTATGTTGTAGTTTGTTACTTACTGTGTGTATCACTTGTGTCTTTTTATTTTGGATGGCCATTTGGCCATTTTGTGGGAAAGTAACTGTCCTTATGGCCTTCCTTTGTTTAGGTTTCCATTATGTTCTGGTCGCTTCATGTTTGTGTTTCTTTTCCTTTGGTGTCTTTGGTGGGTGGAGTAAGTTAATTGTATCGTTACCTGATCTATGGTTTGCTTCTACTTTATTTAGAATTAAAGAGATCTAATTCAAGGTAATGTTGGCTAAGGCCTGATGCTCTATCTCTGTTCGGGCCCTTCGGAGTCTAACTGTTGGTTTTCTTTTGCTCCAGCATTTCAGTGGTTTCTTGCTGTCGAGTCCTCACCGTTGTTTCATCTCTGTGGTTGTTTGATTATTTGTGTTCACGGAGATGTTGCACCGATGAGTTATGAGGCCTTCATGCGGACTGAACAAATTATTTGTCTAAATCGCGATGGAAATAAGGGCGAGGATTGTGGCTACGTAATATCGATTTAAGCCCCCCAGTGGAATTCGTTTCCGCTGACCGTTCCAAGGCGGTTCTTCTGTTGCGATTTATTTTTGTTATGGTTTGTCTTTAGGTGTTTGGGTCGCTTGTGTTATTTTATTTTGGATAGCCTATTGGCCATTTTGAGGGAAAGTTACTGTCCTTTTGGCTTTCGGCTGTTGGTGTTTCCATTGGGTCTGTTGTTGCGTGTTTGTGTTTCTTTCCGATTGGTATCTCTGATGGAGCTATGGGTTGATTGTATCGATTCCTGATCATTACCTCTACTTCTATTTTTTATATTGGGAAAACCTTTAAAAATTTTCTTGTCTGAAACCAGAAGGCCCAGGTCTTTGATATTTGGTATAGAGCTTCATTTGGTGGACCTTTACCAAGATTGATCAAATTATAGCTCTGGGGCCAAAAATAGCCCCGCCTCAGGGCCGACATGTTTTCCAATGGCTTTTATAGGGAAAACCTTTAACAATCTTCTTGTCTGAAACCAGAAGGCCAAGGTCTTTGATATTTGATACAAATTTGCTTGCAGTGGACCTCTGTCAAGATTGTTCAACTTATAGCACTGAGGCCCAAGATGGTGCTGCCCCGGGTCTTACATAGGCTTATATAGGGAATACCTATATGGAATACCCCCGCAATGGGACCCACTGGTTTTACATAAGCTTATATGTGGAAAAACTTTAAGAATCTTTTTGATATAAGCTTCATTCAGGGGAGCTCTACTACTATTGTTCAAATTATAGATCTGGGGCAAAAATTTGGCCAGCCCCGTGGCCTACATGTATATCTCTTAGCTCAGGTGAGCGATATATGACCATCATGGTCCTCTTGTATTAGCTAAGCTGGACCACAGCAGCTCGTAGTAAGCTTATGCCATGACCTGTTGTTCATCCTCCGTCTGTACGTCAGTTCGTCGTCCATCGTTTGTTGGTTAAAGTTTGGACATTTCATCAGAAACTTAAGGGGAAGGGAAAACCTTCAAGGGAGGCAACTCCTGCAAAAGTATTTTGTCTCCCATGCCAATAGTGATCAACTCTTAAAGGAAAGGATTTGTTCCTGAGGAGCAAATTCTTTCCTTGAAGAGTAGACAACTTTTTCAGTGGGACAGGGCTTGATCTTGGATAGCCTATTGGCCATTTTGTGGGAAAGTAACTGTCCTTTTGGCTTTCCGCTATTGATGTTTTCATTAGGGTCTGTTGTTTCATGTTTGTGATTCTGTCCCTTTAATGTCTCTGATGGCAGCTGTGGTTTATTGTATCGATTCCTGATCATTGCCTCCACTTATATATAGAAAAGCGAACAGGAAGCCCTGAATGTTATCTCCCTTTTAAAAATGGCGTAAATATCTGCCAGGTGTTCCCATTCCCCTTAAGTCGGATTGAGCTGATACTTGGTTTGGGGCATTATAGCCAGATGTAGATACAGAATTGCTAAAATCGTCCCGTTCCGATTGCCAAAATGGCCGCCATTGTAGCCATCTTGAATTTCTTTAAACGACGTCTCACGAATCGGAAGTCCCACACTCGCCACCAAGTGTCGCAGTGGAAAGAAAAGAACATGGCTCGATCGACGGAACTCGAATGTGGGGTCTTTCATATGCCTATCGACAGAGCTATCGAGCCACACAGTCGACCTGTTACACCAGTCCGACTGTAAAACCCTTTGGGCCATTGAACAGGTTTTATATCTAAACACTTCTGAAATTCATATCTTGTCGATTTGTTTTCAGGTTATCAAGGTGTGCCTGCAGATATATGTGCTCTTCAGTATGCAGAAGCTATCAATCAATATGTCAAAACTACAAAAAAGCCTTCTATTGAAGAAATACATTTTGTTGATCTGAATGAGGACACGGTTAAACAGATACAACATACGTTCCTCGACTATTTCAGTGGTGGCAGAGTTGCGAATCCTGATTCGAGATATCTTGAAAATGAAACAGAACACACATACATTACGGCGCCATCCGCGATAGGACATAAAACATTGCAAATGTCGGAAATATCTAGCCTGCATCAAGGGAAGGCGCCTCATACAACCCAGGCCACGGCAGCAACTGATGTCAATTTAAGAACGCATCTGTCTGAACACAAACCCATCCAGGCGCCATCAGTTACAGGACAAAAAACATTGCAAGTGTCAGAAATATCTAGCCTGCAACAAGAGAAGGTGTCTCATACAACCCAGGCAATGGCAGCAACTGCTGTACATTTAAGAACTCATCCTTCAGAACACAAACACATTACGGCACCATCAGTTACAGGACATAAAACATTGCAAGTGTCAGAAATATCTGGCCTGCAACAGGAGAAGGTGCCCCATACGACCCAGGCAATGGCAGCAACTGATGTAAATTTAAGAACTCATCCGTCAGAACACAAACACATTCAGGCACCATCAGTTACAGGACATAAAACATTGCAAGTGTCAGAAATATCTAGCCTGCAACAGGAGAAGGTGCCCCATACGACCCAGGCAATGGCAGCAACTGATGTACATTTAAGAACTCATCCGTCTGAACACAAACACATTACGGCACCATCAGTAACAGGGCATAAAACATCGCATGTGTCAGGAATGTCTAGCCTGCAACAAGAGAAGGTGCCCCATACGACCCAGGCAATGGTAGCAACTGATGTACATTTAGGAACGCATTCACCTGGATCAGATGGGAAGGCCCTCAAATTTCCAGTTTTCAATCAGTTGCCTTCAAACATGACTGTGATACAGTTTACCTCCCACCACGGACTACATTTGTATACAGCAAATATACTTGAGCTTATGTCTGTTCATTCAATAGTGATCTTCGAGGATCCTTCGGGAAGTTTCAAAGAGATCGTTAATCAGGGGCTGATGAGTAAAGGAGGACCGAGGTATATAACAGAAAAACAAACATTATTTAAACGACAGCTAAATGTTGGAGAGGTTGTTATATCAAGTGGAGGGGAAAGTCAGTTCAAGTTTGTATTGTTTGCTATCATACATCAAGAACAAGAGATTCTTCATACAGGATACTCGAAATGGTATGATGCATTCCAGAAGCTACTGAACCTGGTTTTTATTAAGGCAGTCCTGTTTAAATGTCCCAGCATTGCCATGCCTGTGATTGGAACTGGTAATTATAATTCAATACTGTTTTTGTTTAAGCTCACTTGAGCCGAAGGCTCGGGGGAGCTATTGTGATCACTAACCGCCCGTCGACGTCGTCGTCGTCATCGTCTGTATGTCCGTTCACATTTTCCTTTAAACAACATCTCCTTCTAAACCACTGGATGGATTCGAACCAAACTTGGCAGAAATGATCTTTGGGTGGTCCTGTCTCAAAGTTGTTCGACGAATTCCATTCCATGCAGAACTCTGGTTGCCATGGCAACAAAAATGGGACAATAGGAAAAAACCTTTAAAAATTTTCTTGTCTGAAACCAGAAGGCCCAGCTCTTTGATATTTGGTATGAAGCTTCACCTAGTGGACCTCTACCAAGATTGTTCAAATTACAGCCCTGGGGCCAAAAATGGCCCCGCGCCAGGGTCCACTGGTTTTACATAGGCTTATATAGGGAAAACCTTTAAAAATCTTCTTGTCTGAAATCAGAAGGCCCAGATCTTTGATATTTGGTATGAAGCTTCACCTAGTAGACCTCTACCACGATTGTTCAAATTATAGCCCTGGGGCCAAAAATGGCCCGCGCCCCGGGCCTACTGGTTCTACGAGGGTAGGCTGAAAAGTTCTGAGCCTGACCAAGAAGCAGGCATCGAAGAGCCATGGAATTTTGCATTCATTAAATCCGAACATTCATTACTTGATTTGACTCAAATGAGTTAAAGTTTACCCGCAATAACGTAGAAATTCTAGACTTTGAAAATTTATACTAGCACGTTATGAGAAAATGGACAAAATCTGGCATCGTGGTGTCATCAAGTACCTCCATAAAAAAGGGGTTAGCTCCTAAGGACATTCATACCGATATGGTTGCTACATTAAGGGAGGATTCTCCTTCGTATGCAACCGTGAAAAGGTGGGCAGCAAATTGTGAGATGGGCAAGGACAGCCTTGAAGATGATGACCGGTGTGGACGACCCACAACGGCAACAACTGAGGAAACCATCAGCCAAGTGCACAGGGCCGTGATGGTTGACAGGCTTTTAACTGTGAATCAGTTAGCTAACACTGTTGGCATCTCACATGAACGAGTAGAGAACATTCTAGATGGGTGCCACGGCTTTTGACGCCTGACAAAAAGTTGACCAGACCGAACCTGTCTAAGCCAACCGTAAAGCGTCTCCCCGTACATCAACCATAGTGCAGTTTATATTTTACTTTTGGTCCTTTGAGATCAGCGTGAATATTCTAAGAAATCGGAAATAAGTTATTGGTTTATACTCATATTCTAGACAGGTTTTTAATTATTTGGACCCCATTTTGATTTATATCAGTCTTTGAATCGACTGCCTATTCGAAATTCGCAAAATTGCAGTATGTTTCCTCTGGTTTTCTTTGCCGGATCATTACAGGGTCACTGATGAGGCTTTATTAGCCGAAACTACGTAGTATGACCCATCTTGTTTCTTATGAATGTTTTCGTTGCTCTTAAAGGAACTCATTTTTGATTTTTGTTCGGCTATTTTTGAAGCAGACCAAGATGGTTTTCTTGACCGGTTTGTCACTCAGGACGAGTGTTGGGTTAATCACTTTGAGCCAGAGACCAAAAGACAATCCATGCAATGGAAGCACCGTGGGTGGCTCCCCCCCCCCCCCTCCAAAGAAGGCAAAGGTCGTCTCCTCTGCAGGGAAGGTGATGGCATCAGTGTTCTTGGATTCCAAGGGTATAATATTCATAGATTACCTTCAAAAGGGCAGAACAATTCATGGGGAGTTTTATGCAGATCTGCTAAAACAATTGCGAAAAGCAATTTAGGCTAAACGAGCCGGAAAATTGACAAAAGGGGTCTTGTGTCATCAGGACAATGCGCCTGCTCATAAATCTGTTGTCGCAATGGCTGTTGTGCATGACTGTGGCTTCACACTTGTCGATCATCCTCCGTATTCACCTGATCTAGCTCCATCAGATTATTTCCTGTTTCCAAACATGAAAAAACACTTGGCTGGGCAGCATTATCGGTCAGACGAGGAGGTGATATTTGCTGTGGAGGAGTTTTTCAGGGCAAAAGATGAGACCTTCTATACCACTGGGATCCAAGGACTCCAGCATCGCTGGAGGATGTGTGTGGACAGGAAGGGAGACTATGTTGAAAATTAAGGCACTTTCAGCATGGACAAACCATTGGATCTTGTCCAGGCTCAGAACTTTTCAGCCGACCCTCGTACATAGGCTTATATAAGGAAAACCTATAAAAATCTTCTTGCTGAAGCCAGAAGGCCCAGATCTTTGATACTTGGTATGAAGCTTCACCTGGTAACCTCTACCAAGATTGTTCAAATTATAGCCGTGGGCCAAAATGGCCCAGCGCCAGGGTCCACTGGTTTAACATAGGCTTATATAGGGAAACCCTTTAGAAATCTTCTTGTCTGAAATCAGAAGGCCCAGATCTTTGATATTTGGTATGAAGCTTCCCTAGTGGACCTCTACCAAGATTATTCAAATTATAGCCCTGGGCCAAAAAATGGCCCCGCGCCGGGGTCCACTGGTTCTACATTGGCTTATATAGGGAAAACATAAAAACATTCTTGTCTGAAACCAGAAGGTCCAGGTCTTTGATATTTGGTATGAAGCTTCATCTGGTGAACTTCTACCGGGATTGTTCAAATTATAGCCCTGGGGCCAAAATGGCCCCGCGCCAGGGTCCACTGGTTTTACATAGGCTTATATTAGGAAACCCTTTAGAAATCTTCTTGTCTGAAATCAGAAGGCCCAGATCTTTGATATTTGGTATGAAGCTTCACCTAGTGGACCTCTACCAACATTGTTCAAATTATAGCCCTGGGGCCAAAAATGGCCCCGCGCCGGGGTCCACTGGTTCTACATTGGCTTATATAGGGAAAACATAAAAACATTCTTATCTGAAACCAGAAGGTCCAGGTCTTTGATATTTGGTATGAAGCTTCATCTAGTTGACCTCTACCTAGATTGTTCAAATTATAGCCCTGGGGCCAATAACGCCCCCGCGTCGGGGCCCATTGGTTTACATAGGCTTATATAGGGGGAACCTTTAAAAGTCTTGTTCTCTGAAACCAGAAGGCCCAGGTCTTTGATATTTGGTATGAAGCTTCATCTGATGGACCTATACCAAGATTGTTCAATTTATAGCCCTGGGGCCAATAATGCCCGCGCGCCAGGGCCCACTGGTTTTACATAGGCTTACATAAGGAAAACATTTAAAAATCTTTTTGACTGAAACCAGAAGGCACAGGTCTTTGATATTTGATATGAAGCTACATCTAGTGGACCTCTACCACGATTGTTCAAATTATAGCTCTGGGGCCAAAAACGGCCCCACCCCGGGGCCCACTGGTTTTATATAGGCTTATATAGGGAAAACATATAAAAACTTCTTTTCTGAAACCAGAAGGCCCAGGTTTTTGATATTTGGATTGAAGCTTCACCTAGTGCAATTCTACCAAGATTGTTAAAATTATAGACCTGGGCCCAAAAAAGGCCCTGCGCCGGGACCCACTTGTTTTTATAGACTAAGAAGGGGAAAAAACCTTTAAATATCTTCTTGTCTGAATTGTGAAGGCCCAAGTCTTTGATATTTGATATGTAGCTTCACCTAGTTGACATCTACCAAGATCGTTCAAATTATAGCCCGGGGACGAAAACTGGCTCCGCCCCGTGGCCAACTTGTTTTACATAGACTTATAAGGGAAAAACCTTCAAAACTCTTCTTGTCTGAAACCAGAAGGCCCAGGTCTTTGATATTTGGTATGAATCTTCATCTAGTGGATCTCTAAATAGATCGTTCAAATTATGGCCCTTGGGCCAAAAAGACCCCGCTCCAGGGCCAACTGGTTTTACATAAGCTTATATAGGGAAAACCTTTAAAGTTTGTGAAAACAGAAGTCCCAGGTCTTTGATATTTGGTTTGAAGCTTCATCTAATAGACCTATATCAAGATTGTTCAAATTATAGCCGTGGGGCCAGTAATGCCCCTCGCGCCGGGGCCCACTGATTTGACATAGGCTTATTTAGGGAAAACCTTTAAAAATCTTCTTGTCTGAAACCAGAAGGCCCAGATCTTTGATATTTGGTATGAAGCTTCATCTAGTGGACCTCTACCAAGATTATTCAAATTATGGTCCTGGGGCCCAATACGCTCCCGCGTCGGGGCCCAATGGTTTTACCTAGGCTTATATAAGGAAAACATTTAAAAATCTTTTTGTCTGCAACCAGAAGGCGCAGGTCTTTGATATTTGGTATGAAGCTACGTCTAGTGAACCTCTACCACGATTGTTCAAATTATAGCTCTGGGGCCAGAAACGGCCCCACCCCGGGGCCCACTGGTTTTATAAAGGCTTATATAGGGAAAACATATAAAAATCTTCTTGTCTGAAACCAGAAGGCCCAGGTCTTTGATACTTGGTATGAAGCTTCACCTAGTTTACTTCTACCAAAATTGTTCAAATTACAGCCCTGGGCCCAAAAAATGGCCCCGCGCCGGGACCCACTGGTTTTATATAGAGTAGGAAGGAAAAAACCTTTAAATATCTTCTTGTCTGAATTGTGAAGGCCCAAGTCTTTGATATTTGGTATGTAGCTTCAACTAGTGGACCTCTACCAAGATTGTTCAAACTATAGCACAGGGGCGAAAACTGGCTCCGCCCCGTGGCCAACTTGTTTTACATAGACTTATAAGGGAAAAACCTTCAAAAATCTTCTTGTCTGAAACCAGAAGGCCCAGGTCTTTGATATTTGGTATGAAGCTTCATCTAGTGGATCTCTACATAGATCGTTCAAATTATGGGCCAAAAAAGACCCCGGTCCAGGGCCACCTGGTTTTACATAAGCTTATATAGGGAAAACCTTTAAAGTTTCTGAAAACAGAAGGACCAGGTCTTTGATATTTGGGTTGAAGCCTCATATAATGGACCTCTACCAAGATTGTTCAAATTATAGCCCTGAGGCCAATAATGCCCCGTGCGCCGGGGCCCACTGATTTTACATCATTATGCTTATTTAGGGAAAACCTTTACAAACCTTCTTGTTTGAAACCAGAAGGCCCAGATCTTTAATATTTGGAATGAAGGTATATCTAGTGGACCTCTACCTAGATTGTTCAAATTAAAGCCCTGGGGCCATAAACGCTCCCGCGTCGGGCCCACTGGTTTTACATAGGCTTATATAGGGAAAACCTTTAAAAATCTTGTTCTCTGAAACCAGAAGGCCCAGGTCTTTGATATTTGGTATGAAGCGTTATCTAATGGACCTATACCAAGATTGTTCAAATTAGAGCCCTGGGGCCAATAATGCCCGCGCGCCAAGGCATACTGGTTTTACATAGGCTTATATAAGGAAAACATTTAAATATCTTTTTGTCTGAAACCAGAAGGCACAGGTGTTTGATATTTGGTATGAAGCTACATCTAGTGGACCTCTACCAAGATTGTTCAAATTATAGCTCTGGGGCCAAAAATGGTCCCAGCCCGAGGCCCACTGGTTTTATATAGCCTTATATAGGGAAAACATATAAACTCTTCTTGTCTGAAACCAGAAGGCCTAGGTCTTTGATATTTGGTTTGAAGCTTCACCTAGTGCACCTCTACCAAGATTGTTCAAATTATAGCCCTGGGCCCAAAAATGGCCCCGCGCCTGGACCTACTGCTTTTACATAGACTAAGAAGGGAAAAAACTTTAAATATCTTCTTGTCTGAATTGTGAAGGCCCAAGTCTTTGAAATTTGGTATGTAGCTTCATCTAGTGGACCTCTACAAAGATTGTTCAAATTATAGCCCAGGGAAGAAAACTGGCTCCGCCCCGTGGCCAACTTGTTTTACATAGACTTATAGGGGAAAAGCCTTTAAAAATATTCTTGTCTGAAACTAGAAGGCCCAGGTCTTTGATATTTGGTATGAAGCTTCATCTAGTGGATCTCTAAATAGATCGTTCTGATTATGGCCCTAGGGCCTAAAAGACCCCGCTCCAGGGCCAACTGGTTTTACATAAGCTTATATAGGGAAAACCTTTAAAGTTTCTGAAAACAGAAGTCCCAGGTCTTTGATATTTGGTTTTAAGCTTCATCTAATGCACCTTTACCAGGATTGTTCAAATTATAGCCCTGGGGCCAATAATACCCCCCCCCCCACACACACACACACACGCCGGGGGCTCACTGGCTTACAAAGGCTTATTTAGGGAAAACCTTTAAAATCTTCTTGTCTGAAACCAGAAAGCCCAGATCTTTGATACATGTATTTGGTATGAAGCTTCATCTGGTGGACCTCTACCAAGATTGTTCAAAATATAGCCATGGGACCAAAAACGCCTCCGCGCCGGGGCCCACTGGTTTTACATAGGCTTATATAGGGAAAACCTTTAAAATTCTTGTTCTCTGAAACCAGAAGGCCGAGGGCTTTGATATTTGTTATGAAGCTTCATCTAGTGAACCGCTACCAAGATTGTTCAAATTAAAGCCCTGGATCAAAAAATGCCCCCGCGCCGGTGCCTACTAGTTTTACATAGGCTTATAGTGGGAAAACCTTTAAAAATCTTCTTAAGCAGATTCTATTTTCAAAATGATTCTAAATGAACTCAACGATCCCAAAGGACCATAAAATATTATCTGCACTACGATGATGTACGGGGAGACTTTTTACGACCATCACACTGCACAATACCAGCTACAGTGAAAATAAATAGGTTCTGAATAGTTTGATCCATTGAAAGCAAAGAATACACCAAATTAACGGAAATAGCAGACTCGGTTTTATTGAGTCTGTTCATGACCAGTACACCGGCCACGCCCTTTAGTACGGGCTTAAGCAGTACACTAAAGTTAAAGAAAACAAAATGGACAACATATAATCAAATACATTTTATTCTATGGTTAAGAAAAATAATCAAAATTCAACAACGATGCTGACTGATAATCCAAGCCCTAAGGTCAAGGCATTAAGTCGGAATCTCGGTCAGATCGTCCGACTTAATCCGTTAACCCTCGGGGTTTGATTTTCGTAACTGCATCGAGGATCAATGTTATTAGTTCACCAGAGCCGAAGGCTCCGGGGGAGCTTATAGGATAGGCAGTTGTCCATCGTCGTCTGCGTCTGCGTCTGCGTCAACACTTTCAAACGACATCTCCTCTGAAGCCACTGGGCCGATTGGGCCCAAATTTTATCTGTAGCATTCTTGGGCTGGGGGATTGAAAAGTTGTGTTTTTATGAAAATCGGCTCATTAATTTAATGCTTTATTTATTTAACGAGGATTCCTAACAGCCCAGGGGCCACTAGTAGGTCTCCTCACATACAACATATACAGACATTTACAAAGGACAATACATATTCAAACACAATGACAAGAAATAACATATAACATATAAAATATGTACATATTTACATCCGGTGAAAGGTTTTATGGTAGGACAAACACACGGTGTAGCGTTATGATACAGAGAGAGAGAGAGAGAGAGAGAGAGAGAGAGAGAGAGAGAGCTAACATAATGATACATTATTTGCAAAGTATTACGGGCTATCGTCAAGTGCAACGGTCTCATTGTGATCGAAACGGCCAGATTCTTCAATGAATTTAAAAACATGGTCAAAAATCTTTTTGTTTTCTTCCACACTTAATTCGTTTGATCCTTGTAGGAGAATATTGCAAAGATGTTCTGCCATTAAAGTTATAATAGTGTTATAGTTGGTACCTGGAAAAATTATTTCAGAAATTCCTGAAAGCATTGTATGCCGGTGATCTGCATACCTAGGACAAAAAAGAAAGAAATGTGACGGCGTTTCTACTACGTCACTACAATCAACATTTTCACAAGAGGGCGCGTTTATAAGATTATAGTTAAAAAGCTGACCTTTTAGGTGGCTAAGACCAAGGCGCATCCTGCAGTGATTTATGGTGGGCCAACCATGTCCGTATGAGTATAGTTTATTGGTTTTATTCGGTCCATGTACTCTCTCCAACTTTTCTTTAAAGACGTGTATGCTATCAGATGTTTTAATTTCAATAGATAAATTATTCCATTCGCGTATGGTTTTTGGAAAAAAAGATTTAGAGAATATTTCTTTCCTTATAAAGGGTACGAGAAGTGCATTATTTCTTCGGAGGGTATACGCATCAGTGTTATGTGGTATAAGATTACAGGTTTCTCTCAAATACAGCGGAGTTAACAAGTTTATAATTTTATAAAGCAGGGTAAGCCTATGCACCTTTCTACGATTTTCCATTTTTCCCCACCCTAGTTCATTTAAGAGACGGTCACTACTCGTGATTCTAAATGCACCCGTGCAAACAAGCCCTGCTTTACGTTGGAATTTTTCGATAGCATCTGATTCAGATTTTAGACAAGCATCGTAAATTATATCGCCATAATCGAAGACTGGGCGGATTGTTGTTTTATATAGTGTTTCTTTGCAATTTCTTGGCAGCAGTCTGTGGCATCTGCGAATTATATTTAGTCGTCTATCAGCTTTAGCAATGGCTCCATTGATGTGATCTGACCAGGAGAGAGTATCACTGATGGTGACCCCAAGATGTGTATGATGATTAGATTTCAATATTTTTTCACCGTTCAAAAATAGGTCTGGATGATTTGGGAGGTTACGCTTCCTTGATATGATCAAATACTCTGTCTTCGTTGCGTTGAACTTAATAAGCCACTGTTTCCCGAAAACACTCAATCGCTGGAGATCTCTATTCACTTTATCGTAAGACGAGGTATCGGTTATTTTTTGCTGAACGGAAGTGTCATCAGCGAAGAGATTAATAAACATTCCATATCATCGACAATGTCATCGATATAAATTAAAAATAGAAGGGGTCCCAGTATGGATCCCTGAGGGACACCAGCTTCTAGATGGCATATGCTTGAGTCCACCCCATTTAATACGACTTTCTGATAACGTTCAGATATATAGTCCTTGAGCCAATTTAAAAGATTGCCAACGACACCCATTTGTTGTATTTTGAAAGCTAGCCCATCGTGTCATACTTTGTCGAAAGCTTTCGACACGTCTAGAAATACCATGCAAGTATCGTTTCCATCATTTATATCTTGATAAATTTGGTGAACTATTTTTAGTAATTGGTTTGCGGTGGAATCATGTTTCTTAAAACCGGAGTTCTTTTCAGTAAGTAATCTATTTTCAATTAAGTATTCATATAGACGTTTATAAACTATTTTTTCAAGGACTTTTGACATGTTTGATAACAGAGATATCGGACGATAGTTTGTCTTGTCAGATTTGTTTCCCTTTTTATATACGGGACAAACATTTGCCTGCTTCCATATCCTGGGAAACACGCCTTCATTCAGAGATTTATTATATAAGGTTGTCAAAGGCGTGCAAAGTGAATCAGAACAGTTTTTAAGGATCCAATTTCCTATTCCATCCGGGCCGGTTGATTTATGAACGTTTAGCTGGGATAATAAGCGATGTACCTCCAACTCCGTAGTTTCAATATTGCTAATACGCATATCCGTTTTAAACTGAAAGTCGGGCAGACTGGGTGAAGGTACAGTATGGTCATGTGAGGCAATAGAGGCAAAGTAGTCATTGAATATTTCAGCCTTGCCAGAGTCGTCGGGCACCAATATATCATTATTTAATAACGGTGGTATCGTGCGTTCAGATTTAGCGTCTAGGATGCGTTTCGAGAGTTTCCAAAAAGTTCTGATATCTAAGTTATGATCACTAAGGGAGTTAACAATTTTTGATTGAAAACGCTTTTTGGCATTTCTTTTAGCCCTATTCGCTTCTCGCCGGGCGACGTAAAAATTTAACTTGTCTTGAGCTAATAACGTTCTTTTATAACGCTTAAAGCAACGATCTCTTTTACGTATGAGCAACCGAACCTCATTACACATCCAAGATTTATCTTTGGTATGTATAGTTACATTTTTATTAATAATATGTTCTCCGCATGTTGACAAAATAATCGAGTTATTGAAGTTAACTATATCATCTAAGTTATCGTGAAGTGTGTACGGGACTCCCCATGGAGCAGAGGCCAAGGCCTCGTTCAGGGCATTTTTGTCGGCCGTTTTGTAATCCCAAACTGTTCGCCTAAAAGATTTTGGACGGTATGTTTGAACATTAAAATCACAATGAACTGTGCAGTGATCCAAATTCGCAAGAGGGGGGCTTACTCCTGAACTAAAAACAAGGTGGGGACAGTCAGTTATGATTAAGTCCAATATCACCGGCTCATTACTAAAATACCGAGTCGGCTCATTTATAATCTGATATAAGTTATTTTGCATGAAAACATTAGAAAGTTTGTTTCCCACTTCACTTTGTGAATGTGGTAGATTCCAGTCAATGCACTTATCATTAAAGTCCCCCATGAGCACAATAAGGTCTGGGCTTGCTAGTTTTACGTTTCCAATCGAGTTTTCTAATGACGTGAGAAATATAT
This sequence comes from Lucinisca nassula, assembly GCA_963580285.1. Lineage (NCBI taxonomy): Eukaryota > Metazoa > Mollusca > Bivalvia > Lucinida > Lucinidae > Lucinisca > Lucinisca nassula. The sequence continues at coordinate 5,299,020 of OY757010.1, forward strand.
TTTGGACATCCCTGGTTTGGCCTGGAGGTCGGTAACATACCCCAACAAATATTATTTTGTGATTTGTCCTAATCTCGGCTCATTAGTTTGGTTTCTTACGACCTGAAAGCCGTAACAAAGGAAAGATGCATAGCCTGAAAAAAATCCCCGCCTATGGTGGGATTCGAACCCGGGCCGCTCGGGTGACAGTCCACTGCTCTTATCCCTGAGCCAAAGAGTCGACTCCCTGACGCAGTTGTCAGAGAGTGGTTATAAACCTAGAAGCTATGCATATGATCTACCAAGGTAGATAATGGAAGGGAGGTAACACACCCCCTCTTCAAGGAAGTCATCATTTATGATGACGTGAAGGATGCCAACTTCGGCACAAGCCAATTCTGGCATTTCGGACGAGCCCCCATCTTACGACCTGAAAGCCGTAACAAAGGAAAGATGCATAGCCTGAAAAAAATCCCCGCCTATGGTGGGATTCGAACCCGGGCCGCTCGGGTGACAGTCCACTGCTCTTACCCCTGAGCCAAAGAGTCGACTCCCTGACGCAGTTGTCAGAGAGTGGTTATAAACCTAGAAGCTATGCATATGATCTACCAAGGTAGATAATGGAAGGGAGGTAACAGGTTGCTATGGCAACTTAGAGTTTTCATAGACTTATAATAGGGAAAATTGAAAAATGGCATTTTCTGCCAAGCCTCTGCAGATATTTTGACAAAACTTTTATAGAAATGTTCCTTAAGCAACAACACATTTAAGCCACATCAGAATCTGAAGCCACTAGGCTGATTGGATCCAAATTTTATCTGTAGCATCCTTGAGCACAGGGCTTCCATGGTTAATTAAAATACATTGCTACCAGTGGGCAGTGTCCCCCTGAGCTCTGGTGAGCATTGTGGCCCATGGGCCTCTTGTGTTCTATTTACCACCCTTATGTGCTGTTGTGAGACAGAAACAGTAATAAACCGCTAATTACGAAAACCACGCTCAGAAAGATAGCTATCACTAGCCATGGCAGTATAGAGACTGTATGTGACATTATATCACACGCACAAATGAAAAATGAAAAAACAAAAAAAATACACACACACAATAGCTCTACGGAAAGAATTTATGAACCTAAAATTTATCCCACAGTTTCATGGAACTTAAGACACTGATCAGGAATCATTACATTCCAATAAACCCCATCCAGGACACCAAAGGGAAAGAAGCACAAACATAAAGAGCAACTGCACCTTAATTAAAATATCACTAGCAGAAATTCAAAAGGACAGTTTCTTTCCCAAATAAAATATATTACCAGGATAAATATGAAACCACAAAGTGAATATAATAATCAAAACAGTAGCTTACATTTTGGACTTATTCTGGCTAGATCGAAAGATACTTAAATTTTATGAAAAAGAAATGGTTTTGATTTTTAAATCATTACGTTTTCCTTTCTCGGATGGCCATGTCCTAAAGATATGTCCTAGAAGGTTCTACTACTTTATTCTCCTACTTTATTACGATGCAAATTCTACATCTAGATTCAAAATTATTAAAAGACATGAGGCTGAACTGAAATGGATTAAATCTGTACAGACCCCTTTTCCACTGGGATTTAATTACAACATTTATCATGAGGGTAATATTTCCAGAATGCCGGACTTTGATATTTTCTCGCTCCTGGAATGTCGAAAACGTAGAACTAGATCTCACGGCACCAGGACAAATGGTATCTTTAAACGTAAATTACGTGCGTTTAAACCAAACAATACTAGACTGAAGTGACTGTCAATTATATTATTAAAGCATGGACGCCACTCTATGCTTTCATTTTTAAGTTCATTACCCCTTTCTGTTTTACGTCTTCTGGACACCGAGGCGAATAAATTCTACGATAGTTCTAATCAGTTATATGATGCGGCTCTCTTAGCTAGAGGCTATACTCAGCATACTCCCCGTCCTTACATTGATTCTGAAATTACTCATAAACGCCATTTCTTCAAAATATCCTTCATTAATAAGGGTATGGATTTTATAGATTTGCCCAGTATCTTCCGTGAGAGCTCGGTGCTTTCTTCCATTCCTGCTTATTTTCAAAATACTGAAACACCTATAATTTGCGCTATAAATATAACAAACCTGTTAGATCTACCATTTTTTCATTTCAATAAACTTGTTTCAGATCTTGATATTGATACTAAAACTTCTGATTCATGTGATTGTAAAAACTCAGTGTATTGCTATCCTGCTGCTGGTCATGTAAGTACTGGCAATTTGAAAATTATTCCTGATTCTAGGATAAGGAATATAATTTCTAAACGACCGAAATATCGGTTTCCTTCTAAAATTGATTTCAGTAAATGTAGATATGAAATCGCTGCTTTCTTGGATGAATTCGGTAATCGATGGTGTAAGCGAGAGTATGTTGAGCATAAAGCCCTTAAGGATTGGAAACTTAGCATTTTAAAACTAGTGAATAAACGCATTTCTTTCTTTCTCAAAATACTAACTTATTACCTCCTAAGACTAAGACGTCTTTACGTCATCTTAAACTAGGTATTCAAGAATTTCATAAGAAGTTTGTTTTGTCACCTGCAGACAAGGCCGCTAACAACGTCGTCGTTGTGTGACGGCTCTTTCCCTTTGTTGTTTTTGATGGGTGGAATAAGTTAGTTGTATCGATTCCTGATCTTTGTTTTACTTCTACTTTCCACTATGTTAACACGCTTAAGCAGGAGCTTGGTGGTACTAAGGCTTATGAACTTCAGCCTTTAGCTGAAGAGAGAGAGCTATAGTAGATAAATATATTTATCATTCAGCCACCAAGTTTGCTGTGTGTGTTACCGAAGGCCAAGACAAGCTTCCTACGCTATACTGGTTACCAAAACTTCATAAAAGACCTTACAAAGCACGGTTTATTGCAAATTCTAGCTCTTTCACTACCACTGAACTTTCTGAATCATTAACTTCCTGTCTTACTGCTATTAAAACACATGTGATTAAATATTGTGATAAAGTCTTTGAAAGATCAGGAAGAATGATTAAATATTGTGATAAAGTCTTTGAAAGATCAGGAAGAAATCTGTTATGGTCTATAAAAAATTCTAATGAGGTTTTAAATAAATTGAAATTCAGACATTTTCGTGCTTCAAGTCTGTCTACTTACGATTTTTCCACTCTTTACACTACACTTCCTCATAATCTTATAAAAGAAAAGCTTAATGATTTAATTTAATGGGCTTTTCACAGAGAAGATTCTCTCTATCTTGCATGTTATGTCAGAAATGCATTTTTCACTTCTAAAGAGCATAAGAATTATACACTGTGGTCATGTCAGAAAGTGTGTGATGCCCTCACCTTTCTACTTGACAATATTTTTATATTAGATTCGGTACTAAGTTATTTAGACAAATTGTGGGTATTCCGATGGGTACGAATTCGCACCTCTTGTGGCTGATCTGTTCTTGTATTGTTATGAAAGAGACTCCATGTTGTCGCTTTCCATTGATAACCAATCTGAAATTATTGAAGCTTTTAGCTCCACTTCTAGATATTTAGATGATTTATTAAATATTGATAATACCTATTTCGATAATTTGATCAGTCAGATTTACCCCCCCCCCCCCAGAACTTCAGTTAAATAAAGCAAATTCTTCTGATACCGAGGCCCCGTTTTTGGATATACGTCTATCTATTGTAGATGTGTGTGTGTGTGTGTGTGTGTGTGTGAATTCGGGTTTAACGTCGCTTTCAACATTTTTTCAGTCATATCACGACGGTGTCTGGTTGCGACAGGGAGCTCAATGCTCACGTTTATAGTGCTGCCTCTCTGAAGTATCATGTCCCAGACACATTACATGATACCACACCCAGTCACATTATCCTGACACTGGATCGACCAGTCCTAGCTCTTCCCCGTAAACCTGAGTGCCAAGCGAGGAGCAGCTAGTACCATTTTTAACGACTTTGGTATGTCGCGGCCCGGGATCGAACCCCAGACCTCCCGATCCCCGGAGCGGACACTCTACCAATGAGCTATCGGGGCCGGTCTATTGTAGATGGGTTTGTTTCGTGCAAAATTTATGATAAACGCGATGACTTTGATTTTGAGATTGTAAATTTTCCTTTTTTGGATGTTGATGTTCCTCGTGCGCCATCCTATGGCGTTTATATTTCACAATTAATTCGATTTGCTAGAGTGTGTAGTCATGTTACTGACTTCAACACTCGTAATAAATTATTAACGGCTAAACTTCTTAATCAGGGTTATCGGTACCATAAACTACGCAAAGCCTTTTCAAAATTTTATAGACGCCATTCTGATTTAATTCCAAAATTCAATATTGGACTTAAATCTCTTCTGCAACAAGGTCTATCGGAACCCGAATTTTATGGTGACTTAGTATATAAATTCAGAAAAATATATAACCGCAATGACTTCAGCACCCAATTTCGTAAAATCATTCTTCGATATAAAAAGATTGGGTACAACATGGATGTTATACGACAGACTGCATGCATGGTAGTTAAGGGCATATGCTACGAAATACTTCCTACATTGAAAACCGTTTAAGAGTCTGTATATGTTCAGTATCATATTATGGCTCACCACATTTGAAATAAAAAACACATGTCACCGTGCTGAATCTTAAATAATCTGAACAAGAAGGAAACCACCCCAAACTGTTTTCCCAGAAATATCAGAAAACTACCATGTTAGTAAATAGCAAGTCAAAAATGACTTTTGCCTAGCCTTTAAACATTTATTTCAGTCAGAATGATATATTAAAAGATAATGCTGCCTAAATTTAGCCAATTTTTCAAGTTAAGAAAATGTATTTGCAATACAAATTTTGTCATCAACCAATCTTTTTGAATCTTTAAAAATTATTCATTGGCTGCATTATTTTGGACCATACATAAAAATGCTACATTGAAATTTTCATAAAACAAGGTTTTTTTCTCTAGGGGATGTTATCAGAGAATAGGAAATTAAAAGAAAAGTAGGGGTCACCGTGCTTATTTCTGTTTTATTAAACAAACCGTTCCCCTACCCCCAGATGAAATTCATGATAAAAATACATATAAATTCTATGAAAAGATGGTTAATCACTGACAGATAACTTGGATTTTACTTGTAAATAGTAGCTGGCCATAATATGCATTACAGCAAATCGTTTAAGTAAGTCTGTGACCATTTAGGTTGATCTGGTCTTGGGTAATTGCCGAAAAATTAAAATTTCCAAAAGTTGCAATGTTACTGTTTTCGTGAAGTTTATAGCCAAGCTGAACACGTTAAATAATGAAATGAACCCAAAACCATATCTGTTGCACAAATTTCAACCATTTCCTTACCCAAGAATGGTAAAATGTTGGCTCTGGCATAACTTTCATTTTTGATGATCAAACAAACATTGGGAAGTCGTAGCATTTGTCTTTAACCCAATCACGGTTGGCAACTTTGCTACCCTCTTTAATTGCACGCCGGTGGGTCAGGCCTCAGATTTTATGACGGTTCCAACGTAAAGCTTACTGCGAATTAGAGAGATCTAATTCAAGGTAATGTTGGCTGATACCTGATGCTCTGTCTCTGGTCGGGCCCATCGGAGTCCAACTGTTAGTTTTCTTTTGCTCCAGCATTTTAACGGTTTCTTGCTGTCGAGTCATCACCGTTGTCTCACCTCTGTGGTGCTTTGATTATTTGTGTTCACGGAGATGTTGCTCTGATGAGTTAGGAGGCCTTCATGCGGACTGAACAAATTATTTGTCTAAATCGCGACGGAAGTAAGGGCGAGGATTGTGGCCACGTATAATCGACTTAAGCCCCCCAGATGAAATCTTTCCACTGACCGTTCCAAGGCGGTTCTTCTGTGGCGGTTTATTTATGTTATTGTTTGTTACTTACTATGTGTATCACTTGTGTCTTTTTATTTTGGATGGCCATATGGCCATTTTGTGGGAAAGTAACTGTCCTTATGGCCTTCCTTTGTTTGGGTTTCCATTATGGTCTGGTCGCTATGTTTGTGAATCTTTCCCTTTGGTGTCTTTGATGGGTGGAGTAAGTTAATTGTATCGATTCCTGATCTTTGTTTTACTTCTACTTTGTATGTCACAATTTATCTGATTTGCTAGACCTTGTAGTCATATTGACATCGATCAGTTAAGCAAATAATTAACAGAAAAATGCTAAGCCATTTTATCATATGACGTCGCGTCTGAGAGTGTAATAACGCCATGTATTATTTTCGATAATCCACTAGTGGATTAAATATACAAATTAGCTAGATACGTCCCGTAACGTTACATATACGACGTCCTTAACGACGTCGCGTTTATTAACGGCGGAATATTGACATTTTTGTAAACAATCGTGAATAAAATGCGTTTTAAATGTCATATAATTAATAGAATCTTGCATTCGTGCTCATGTATTATTGAATTTATTAAACTCGTTGAGGAAAAGGAATAAAATGCTCGGATAAGCCTCGCATTTTATCCCTTTTCCTCAACTCGTTTAATAAATTCAATAATACATGAGCACTCATGTAAGATCCTCTATATAATATGCGAATAACTTTTTCTTACAATTTGTATTCATCAGTACGCCAATAAGAACCTGTACCCTCTACAGTTTTTAGTTACGTTCTGTTGCCTTTGCTTCCAAAGGAGTACCCTTTGATAGAACATATTTGAGCCCCGCCAAGCGAATTTGGGTCTTCGAGCATTCCGTCATGACAAATTTTAACTGCGCATGCCCAGCCATCCTGAGGGGCCAGGGATATGGCTTTCTGTCTGAAGGTTCCACTTGATTCACTGCTCGCATAGGCGATAAGTACCAAAATCGCTTGGCGGGGCCCATTTAACTTCACCACAGCTGGTGTTAAGGTTCCTCAATACAGTTATTTAGCTATATTTGAGGTACTGAAAAAAACATATTCGCAAATAATTACCCAAAAAGATTTTTTCGTCAGATGGTAGTCCATGTAAATGTAAGAATATGGAAGCAAAACATTTTTATTCGAAAGTCACCATTTTAGTAATTTATTGCATTTTTCCTTGGTTTTGCAAAAAAAAAAAAGAAAATAATATCTCGTTCCATAGAACAACAATGTGTAAAATACTATTATAGAAATGTGGCTCAAGGTTGCCTTTAGGTACTGCAACAGAGGAATTTCAAGTAAAATAACAAAAAAGTACTGAAAATTAATGATTCCCAAAAATTGAAAAAATGTAATTGTCTCACCTGGTACTATTTTTAATTCAGTGTATGGTAGCCAAAAATGACCAGTTCTACCAATTTGGCAACAAGCTCATTGATTGGGTTGAGATGTTGAAATCTCTTGCATTTAGCTTTTAAAATGATTGCCCTTCTTTGGTGCTTTCAGTTATTCATTTTATATATTTCAGTCATGCAATTTATAACAATTCATGCAATCACTGCACCAAAGTTTCAGTGTGTAACTGATTGTGTTTACAGGATGAGTGATTTGATACTTGATAAATCAAAAACAAAAAATTGAAATTAAGAGAAGCCAACAGTTTATCCCCATATTTGAACTGAAGGACTGAAAGCAGCCTGTTCAGCACCAGAAACTTTGTGCAACTGCCAATAACTGCAAGGTATAGAAATGATTTTTACCCATTGATTTGTTACATTGGTTCACATGAGCCACCATAAACAAATCAGTGATTTTTCGACAGGTGAACTTCTTGACAACACAAAGGTTATATTTATCTAATCTATTAAATGATCTGTTGTGTCACCTACTAACCAATGTGTAGGCTGGTTAAACTCACAGAAGCCCAATGCATGTAATATGTTTTGATGAAAAAAGCTTCAAAAATCTCTTTTGAATTGAGTGTTTACTTGTAGCTGGACAGAACAACACAATCCGGACAATGTTACACATAAAAAATAGTTCGAAAAATGAATTCATACTTTTCATAAATTAAAAAATAAATTATGTTGGAAAGTACCTGAAATTAGTTGCAAGACAGTATCAAATATGAATATTATGTTTTAAATTAAAAACAACGGTGTACCATTGTTATTTTTGAAAAATTAGTTCCAAGGAGTATGAATACAATTTAAGTTGGCAAGATGGATATCTCCTCAATTTGACAGCTACAATAATTTATCAGTGATGACAGGCTTCCAAGATAGGCAATGTCATAATGCTGTATGCAGGGAGAAGGCTGCATAGCTGAATTTTCAAGGTATATTCGATGGACAAAATAAAATGTGGAATGCATAATTGATGAAATCTAAGCATTCAGATTTACCGCAAAAAAAAGAAGATGGCGGTGCCCATGATGAAAAACGTCGAAGTTTTTTTTCTGGTTTTCAATTATAGTAGGCTTTTTGATAGAAAGCTTGGCCCTAGTCGCTAGTATTTGATGTGAACTACTGATCTGCAGCTGTTTTAGTAACTTGTGAAAAGGCTAGAAAGCAGTTTCATTTTTTTTCTGGCCTGGTAAAAGTAAAAAAAACAACAAAAAAACAGGAATGCATTTATTTTCAAAGGCACAGAGATGTTGCTGATGCAAGAAAGTGCTTGCTGTAATAACCGTTGGTACCTCCAGACCTTTTTCTTCCAGGACAGGCACTTTAAAAGAAAATCAGGATCATATTTTGGGACAAAATAACATGCAAATCTCACACCTATATTTTTCTTGTGCAAATGTATCGAGGAACCTTAAGGGAATGTGTGGCGACCGTAAAAAAGTCTCCCTGCCTTTCATCAAAGTGCGGTTCATATTGTTTAGTTCATCACGAAAACACGCCTATACAATTTTGACCCACTTTATATAGCAAAAAAAGGGTTTACAGGGGTAAACCTTATTTTTTTTCTTATTTCTGCACTAAATTATAGATTGTGGCTACTCTTTAGAACCGCCTCAACGAGGCGGTTCTAACGAGTACCCACAATCTATATTTTGAGCCAAAAATAAGAAAAATATCACAATTTTTCATCTTAAAATTTTCCTTTTTCTCGCTATAAAGTTGCCAATGTATTACTATAGGCGTGTTTTCGTAATGCTTTTGATCTAATTGATGCCACCACGGAAGTTTGAAAATATCTGAAGATCACTGATGAGGCCTCATTGGCCGAAACGTGCTTGTCTGGCACAGAAACAGCTTGTACCTTCTACAGTTTTCAGTTCTATTCCGTAGTCCTTGCTTCCAAAGGATTACCCTTTTATAGAACATATTTGTGTCAACATAAAATATATATTTGAGAACACTTCTGATTCATTGACTGTCAGAATATAATGTTTGGAGACTTGGTTTATGAATTCAAATGCATATTTGGTACAAGTATCATTCAAGTACTGTTATGGAAAATGGTTATAGACTGTAAAGTACGGCACAAATGGCATTTTTGCATTTATACCTTCAATGCCTTTGTTTCCAGGTACAAGAATGCAAAATTTACCCGAGTATACAAGAGCTTTCATTGAAAGTTACAAAAGCTTTTGCCTTGCAAAACCAGCTCAGGAGTTAACAGTCCACTTAATTAGCTGTGAACCCAGTTTGACTTCATCTTTGGCATCCGAGTTTCATCGGTACGTCACTAACCAGCAAAGACAATCTGGTAGCGAAAATAGGAACAGTGTGCCACCCACAAACGTCGAAAAGTCTGAATTAGATACAAACCAGGTAGATAATGATTTATTATTATCAGTTTTTGATTGTAGCTGAAATCTTAGAAAAATCAGCAGCTAAGAAACCCATCACGTCTTGTGTCATACCAAACACGTAAACGATGATCTGCGTCATAACTGGATGGAGGAGCTCAGAGACATGTTTTCATGTATGGTGGCGAGGAGCGAATGCTTATCATTAGCATGATGCAATATCACAGAAAGCCAATTTATCTAGTTCCCAGGATGTGATAAAACAGATGGCATTTACTAAACCTACATTATTTTGAAGGAAACACGTCTTCCTTCATACTGTAATTGTACTTATTTTCGCGTATACGAACGACCGATTTTCTTTTTAGATTCTTGCATTTTCATAGGAATTTAGGTTCACGTAAATTCACGGAATTGTCTATTAATGTTGATCTCGGTGATCACGAAATTCGAAACATTAAAACACCTCGAAAATCTTTGAACAATTACAGTTGACCTGAGCCGAAAGCTCACCACGTGTGCTGATAGTATTGCAATGGTCCTTTGACTGTCATCGTTCGTCCACACTTTCAAACATCTCCGCAGGAACAACTGAAGTCAGATTTGTTTTCAACGCCTATGCCTCACGATAACAAAATGTTATATATTTGGTCCTGGTCGCACTACCAAGATGGCCGACGCAAATATGTGTTTAAAACTTTTAATATCTTCTCCAGAATTAAAAAAAGATGACTTAGAAACTTAGCACAGAGCAAAAGGGACTTGAGTCATTCAATATATATAAATGAGGAACCAGGGCTGACATCGACCTATTATGTGTTACCCTCTATAAAAAGGTCGATGATTATTATTATTATTATAATTATCATATGGCATGATCAGTTTTGTTCACTTGGCGTTTTGATTCGATCAGTTCTTGAAGTATCTTTACTCATTTAATATCCCAACAATGAGGGAATAGAATTTTTTTTCGAACGGCCCAGGTCACATGACCAAGGCGGCTGCCATGGCCAAATAAGGTAAGTACTTTTAAATCTTCTACTATTGATCTACGAAGCCGCTTGCCTTTTGACTTGGAATGCAACATCAACTGTCACATTTACACAAATGATGATCCCAGCTTGACCTTGAATCATTTTACGGCACTCAAATTCAGTTCCATAAGATTTCGTATGAGAAACGAGTAAAGCAATGCATTTTCCCAAAACATTTGAATTATTTAATATGGAAGCAGGTACTTTTGTTTGTTTGACTTGAGGTTTTACGTCCCAGTCAACACTATTTAGGTCATTTTGGAGACGTTGATTCCAATTTTGTCGCCCTTTCACCCGACACTCAGATTAAATGGCATCTCAATCGCTGCGTCCGATTCAATCAACAGGGTTTATATGCACGGACTGACTCGCACAACACTGCTTGGGCAGGCTTAGACCTTCTAAGCGATTTACCAGTACTCATGTGCGGACCATTTCAGCCATGCGTTGAAGCACTATGCAGCCCAATCTATTTCTCCAAGCCCCAGTGTGTTGGGCCGTTGGAAGCGGGTACAACATTAATCCAAATGTATGCCAAAGTTCGAGGTCTAAAAGTGATTTCAATTGAATTTTATATGCTACCTTCTGGCACAGAAGGAACAAACGTTTGTTTAAAAGTTTCAGGTCCAACGACAAAGGTAGCTGCAATGCCCATATATAAGTCCATAAGTCTGTTCTATTGGAGCGTCTTGTTCTGTACTCCGGTGTGAAATGGAGAAGTGCTGAAAGGCCTAAGTTTTATAAGAATAATGCACTTCAAAATCGAATTTTGAGTAGTTGAGTAATTCCTGATCTTTGTTTTACTTCTACTTTATCTACTTCACACAACACTAGTGCAGTGAAGGGAAAAGGTAAAACAGACTCTTGTTCGTTATGTTACCCTGTTGAATATAAAATAAACCAGCGCATGTTTATATTCGAGGGTGAGTCAATGACATAAAAGACGAACTTATTTCTTGGTTAGATCGATCTCTTCTTTTTCGATGTAATAATGCACTTGGACCAACGCTGTTCCAGTGTCATCAGCCCGGAACTGACGAAGCTAGGGTCTTTGTCTCCGACTCACTCCCCGACTGCTGCCACGACTCCATCGTTGGACCGGAAATGACGTCCGCTTATAGCCTTTTTCAAGTTTGGGAATAGGAAATAGTCACTAGGAGCTACGAGTAGGCGGGGTGCGGTGTTAGCTCATGTGGACTGAACAAATTATTTGTCTAAATCGATTTAAGACCCCCCCCCCAAACCACTGGAACATTTTATGGTTCACTGACAGTTCCAAGGCGGTTCTTCTGTCGCGGGTTATTTTTGCTATGGTTTGTCTTTGAGTGTGCGTATCGCTTAAATCATTTTGTTTTGAATAGCCAGCTGACCAGTTTCCATTAAGATCTAGTCATTTCATGTTTGTGTTTCTTTCCCATTGGTGTCACTGATGGGAGTTGTGGGTTAATTGCATCGATTCCTGGCCATTGTCTTCACTTCTATTTTGTTGTCGCGCCTGCTATTAGCATGGCGCGATATAGTCGTCCCGTTTTCTGTTCGTTCGTCCGTCCGTTCGTCCGTTTGTCAAGGCGTCAACATTTGCGACCACCCTAGCGTTCACCCAAAGGTTCAAGTTTATTTCTCAAGAACATAAGAGCTTCATTAATGATAGTTGGTACAAACTTGTATCTGGGGATGGCAACTTAAATGCAAGAATCCGTATTTGACCTTGACCAACATTTTATGGTTCACTGACTTTGTAAAATATTGCGACCACCCTAGCGTTCACCCTCATGGTCAAGTTTATTTCTCAAGAACTATAAGAGTTTAATAAATGATATTTGGTACAAACTTGAATCTGGGGATGGCAACTTAAATACAAGCATCCGTATTTGACCTTTACCTAAATTCCATGGTTCACTGACTTTGTAAAATATTGCGACCCCCTGGCGTTCGCCCTAATGGTCAAGTTTATTTCTCAATATCTATAAGAGCTTCATTAATGATACTTGGTACAAACTTGCATCTTGATGGAACTTAAATGCAAGCATCCATATTTGACCTTGACCTACATTTCATGGTTCACTGACTTTGTAAAATATTGCGACCACCCTAGCGTTCACCCAAATGGTCAAGTTAATTTCTCAAGAGCTATAAGAGCTTCATTAATGATACTTGGTACAAACTTGTATTTGGAGATGGAAACTTAAATGCAACCATCCATATTTGACCTTGACCTACAATTTCATGGTTCACTGGCTAGCGTTCACCCTAATGGTTAAGTTCATTTCTCAAGAATTACTACAGCTTAATGAATGATACTTAGCACAAGCTTGCATTTAAGATAGCAACTTCTATGCAAGCATCTATGTTTGACCTTGGCCTAGATGTCATGGTTCGCTGTATTTGCGCCCCCACAGGCACGACATAGCCTCCGGCGGAATTCTTGTTTTTAACAGAATATAAGAATCTTATATGGGTGTGAGGGATGGATGAGAAAATCCGTCCCAAGGGTCACTGTCCGGCATCACGAGGCTTGCCGAGTTATGCCGGACAGTGATCCCGAGGGACGGATTTTTCTATCCAGCCCTCACACCCATAGGATTCTTTTTCTTGCATACCTTCCAATTCTTAGCGCGGATTTTAATGCTGCAATCACTTCGATTACCGACGTCCGTAATTTTGTGATGACACTGAAGGAATGTTTTGTGAGATCAATTTACGTGCTGTGACGTCAACCTTATTGATGGTGCACATGAAATATGCGAGAATATTCGATTTTCGGTACGAACAACAGGGTTAGACAAGAATTTCTTTCCCTAGCTAAAACTATGGGTTTCCTTATCTGGTTTTGCAAGAAACCCTCATTAGTGATGGTCTAATTTGTGTGTTTTATAATTACTGTCATACAGGCACCTTCTGAGAATGCAGATGATGACTGTGTCATTTGTCTGTACAAGTTAGAACACCCGAAGGAACTTAACTGTGGGCACAGGTTTTGCTCCGAGTGTATAGATCAACATCTGAAGACGAAGAACGCCTGTCCTATATGCGGAAAAGTCTTTGGAAAACTCACTGGTAACCAGCCCCGTGGAAAAATGGTGGTGGATGTCATACCAAACTCTCTTCCTGGATACGAGGCATGCAAGACGATAAGAATCATTTACACATTTAGCAGTGGAACACAGGGAGTGAGTATATGTATGTCTGTTTTAGCTCACCTGAGCACAATGTGCTCATGGTGAGTTATTGTGATCGATGAATGTTCGTCGTGCGACGTCTCGCGTCCGCCGTCAACAATTTGCTTTAGATGCCAACTCCTCCTAAAGCATTGGGCCATATTTGATTTAGCATCACAGGAATGTTGCCTAGGTAGCTCCTTCAAAAATAGCAAAAAAAAAACAACAACAAAAAACGTTCCATTCGGATAAACAAGGACTGCAAGAGCTACAAGAAATAGAAACTCTTCAAACGACAACTATTTCTATACCCTTGGACTAATTTCATTCCAGCTTCAAAGGAATGTTGCTTAGTTGACCCTCTACAAAAGTAGCTAAAACATTTCCGCCCCGATTAGCAAAATGGCCAACAGAGCTAAAATAGAAAAATGTAAACAATTTTAATTAAATTCAGACTCCTCCTAATCTCTTGGGCCAGTTGATGGTTGATTCCCACTTCATAGTAATGTCGCCTGGATGGTTGCCGACCAAAATTGCTAAAATGGTTCTGCTTCGATGAACAAGATGGCCGCCAGAGCTATTATACAACTTTTTTCAAACGAAAACTTCTCTTATACCATTGGGACAATTTCATTCAAACTTCAAAGGAATGTTTCTTAGGTGACCCTCTACCAAAGTCGCCCCGATGAGAAACATTGCCGCCAAACCTTAAAATAGAAGAAAAAATATCGTCCCAATTTGCTTTAAATTCCAACTTCTCGCAAATCCTTCGGCCAGTTTGATTTAAACTTCACAGGAATGTTGCCTAGATGGTTTACTACAAAAAAGCTAATATTGGTTCGCTCATATGAACAAGATTATCGCCAGAGCAAGACATCTTTAAACAACAGCTCCTCCTATATACCACTTGACCAGTGTCATCCTTAGGTGACCCTCTACAAAAATATTTAAACTCGTCCCACTCTGATTTACAAAATGGCCACTGGGACTTAAATACAAAAAAAAAACTTTAAGTGATAATGGTTGTTTGTTTTTTGTGTTCACGGAGATGTTGAACTGATGAGCTAGGAGGCCTTCATGTGGACTGAACAAATTATTTGTCTTAATCGCGACAGAAGTAAGGGCGAGGATTGTGGCCACGTCAAATCGATTTAAGCCCTCCATAGGAATTTGTTTCCGCTGACCGTTCCAAGGCGGTTCTTCTGTTGCGGTTTATATTTGTTATGGTTTGTCTTTGGGTGTTTGTGTCCCTTATATTATTTTATTTTGGATAGCCTATTGTTTTGTTGGAAAGTAAATGTCCTTTTGGCTTCCCGCTATTGATGTTTCCATTGGGGTCTGTTGTTTCATGTTTGTGTTTCCATCCCTTTGGTGTCTCTGATGGGAGCGGTGGGTTAATATTATCGATTCCTAATCATTGCCTCCCTTTCTATTTCTCCTACACTTAATTCTTGTTTCATTCAAACTTCACAGAAATGTTGCTTAGGTGTCTCTCTATAAAATATGTTCTAGAAAGGGTTATCCTTTGGAAGCAAGGAATACACCACAGAAATGGAATTATGGAGTGTGCATGTTTTCTGGGCCAGACTAGCTAGTTTCGGCCAATTAGGCCTCATCAAAAGTAGCTAAACTGGTTGCAATCTGATAAACAAGATGGCCGCAAGAGCTTAAACTAAAACAAGTGACAATTCTTATACCTTTGGTCATTTTTTTTCAAACTACACAGGACGTTTCTTAAAACAGACTCTTTCAAGCTAGCTGAAACGGTTCAGTTCGGATGAACAAGATGCCCACCAGAGCTTAAAATAGAAAAAAAGACATTAAATGGCAACTCCTGCAACACCTTTAGTCCAGTTTTTTTAATACTTTATAGGATTGTGAATTTATTCCAATGAAAAACAAATGACCAACAGATTAAAAATCTTAAAATGACTACCTCTCCTTATCGCGTAGGTCCGTTTTATTCAAGGGGGCGGTTTTGTGAGGCAAAAGTGACGTGTATCACTTGGGCGTCCAACGGATATTGGCTTACAGTTGGACAAGTCCTCCTGTACTTGCAACAGGTAAGGGTAGAGGGGGTCTGTTGTTATTTCTTCTGTTTCTATGCTTCCATTCATTTTTGTCTTTAAACAGCACGAAAAATATCGACTTGACTGGTTTCCCGGAGGAAACTGATAAACATTTCTTTTAAAAACTGTCTTTTTTATAGCCTGACCATCCAGAACCTGGGAAGAGATACTCCGGTATTTCACGAACGGCTTACCTCCCTGACAATGATGATGGTCAACAAATACTGAAGATGTTGCAGATAGCCTTTAAGCATAAACTCACCTTTACAATCGGACAGTCGAGAACAACTGGTCAGTCTGGTGTCATAACTTGGAATGATATACACCATAAGACGAATATGAACCCTAATTCACAGTAAGTGTAGCATATATCAACTAAGTAGAATGTTATTATTTCTATGCTATGTCCGTTATTGCCAATTCTTTAACAACTGATATAATTAGCATATGCAGCGTAACACTTGGTCATCGCCTTATTATTGGTAGCGGTTGTTTCAGATGTAACTCTCAGCTTTGATAAGATCTACATGCCATAACGATGACACAAAAAACTTTTCGGATGAGTTGGACAAGAAAGCGATTTAAAATGTTGGAGTTACCCTGCCTCTTATATAGAAATGAGAAGTTTTTCTATAATGCATGTCGATCATTTCGATTTTTATAATCAGATTGGTAAAAATCTTCCACATACTAAAGAGATACTTAAAGTTTCCGGACATGCTTAGACAAAACATAACATAATATGACATTCCATTATGATGACAAACTCAGGTCATATGAGTATAAAGATGAAAATGCACAATACCTATTCTCTTTGCGTATTAGGAAGCTTTTGGTCAGTGAGTATACCGTAAAGAGCACAGGAAATACACTGCTTAGACTGTACACATACGAGCATTTACTTGTTGCACTTATCCGTAGTCATTTCATCACTGTACGCGTCTGACAAGTTTTTGTCCGAGATTAAACACACCAGTAACTTTTACTGACCGTTCCAAATCGGTTCTTTTGCTGTGCTTCCTTCATGTTTTGTGTTGGTGGTTCTGATTCTTTCCCAGATCATATATGTTGTTATGTTGATTATTCTAATTCCCCACGTTTTTGTTAGTTTATACTATCTTTTTAGTTCGATTGCGATGGAAGCCCCAAGCTTATTTAATCGCTCTTGAACACACATTTTTTCACTCGGGCAAGAGGGAGGCAGTGACGTTTTCACCACTGCTACCCATTTACACCTGGGTGGAGTGAGGCAGTGTCATTACGTGTCTTGCCCAAATGCACTCCTCGAATCCGGGTGCAGGATTCGAACGCACAACCTCTCGATCATGAGTCGAAAGCATTAACCACTGCGCTATCGAGGCTGACATTTTTTGGTTTTTCCTTTTCAGTTACGTTTGTCCGTCCAGTTCAATGATTGTCATGTTGGTGATTCTGATTCTTTCTCCAATATGTATATCGCTCATTTTAGTCAAGCTTGGATATTCTGAGTCACCATCTGTTTGAGAAAGAGCTGCTGACTCGGTTTACCTGTTGTCCATTTTGTTTACTGTCGTCACTCCATGATATGATTGTATCATTCCCGATCGTTTGTGTTTTTAATTTTCTTCAGATTCGGATATCCTGACCCAACCTATTTCGACAGAGTGAAGGATGAACTTGCGGCCAAAGGAGTCACAGTTGATGATATAAAGGAGAATCGGAGCGTCAAAACTGTTACTGACATTTAGCTGACTGTATTATTAGGATGTCTGTTTATTCGGTGTTCATGCAATGTTCATGTTCATGCAAATTAAAAACCTTGTATGGTTAAGTACACAATATGTACGTAATTTGATTGCATTCAGGAACATATTTCCATATTTATGTAATGCTTAACCCATTAGATGTCAATCACAACAATTGTCGTCTGCTTTGTTATGAAAGTCATTGTTGCAATTATTGTGGAGCCAGAGCAGTCTAATCAGGGTCCACACTGTTTGCCCCGAAGACATCCTTGTTGTGACAGGGCTCATGTTTTGAGCATATGACAAATGAGGAAAATGCAGCAGACGGCATGAACAGACGACATTATCAGATGCAGTTTTTAAGTGTTAAATACGTTTGAACCTTTCTTTTTTGGTTATTTTTTTTTTAACAATTTTCTTTGTTCATAAGAAAAAATATTTTTATTATTGATGTACTTAACATTGAGTTTGTATTGAGGTTCTTCAACCCTGTCAACACTATTTAGGTAATTTTGGAGATGTTGCTTCCAATATTGTGGGACTTTTACCCGACATTGAGATGAAATGACATCTCAAGCAAGGCCACCCTAACAAAACAAACAGTGTTTATCAAGAAGACATTCAGCATGTAATGTTCTTCCAATTCACATCTTCAGCGAACTATTCAGGTTAGACGCGCAGCTTTATTGCACAATACTACTTTGAGCTCTCCTCTGCACATCGGTACACAGCAAATGCATATATGCACAGCAAAGGCTATGCAGGTCTTCTTTGCGTTATGTACCTTTTCTGATGAGCTAGCTCTCTTACATTACGAATACACGCCTACACAAATACGTTGTACACTTTAAAGCCGAAAAAACTGAAATTTTAAGATGAAACTGTGATATTTTTCTTACCTTCGCTCAAAATATAGAATGTAGGTACTCGTTAGAACCGCCTCATCGAGGCTGTAGGTACTCGTTAGAACCGCCTCATCGAGGCGGTTCTAACGAGTACCCACATTCTTTATTTTAAAGCCGAAATAAGAAAAATAAGGTTTATCCCTGTAAACCCCAGTTTTACCATGTAAAAGTGGGGTTCAAGGGAGTCAAATTATATAGACGTGTTTTCGTGATGTTAATATTTTAGCCCTTATCATGCTGCATGATTCATTTTGCCACACCCATTTTTTACTATCAACCAATCAAATTACCTGATATATATTATATTCATTTAAATTTGTAAACTAATTGACAGACAGTGTGGATCCAGATCAGATCTGATCTTGATCTACACTGTTTGCCAAGATGGATGTTTTCATGTCTAGCGGGATAAGGAGCAAGCATTTCTCATGTTTTGAGCCACATTGTTATGAAAAAAATGTTTTGTCATTTGCGAAAACCAACATGCAGATCAGTTCTGCGAATTAAAGCCTTCTGGTGCCTAGCTGTAAAGTACCTTTTGTTTGTAAAATCTGAAGGCTCTTACTGTTCTGTGGAGCTGAGCAGGACGGTCTGTGTCTAACATGTTGCAAGCCCCGATGACAGGGCTCGCATGTTTTGAGCATATGACATTTGTGGAAAACGACATTTGTTCATCCGTATTAATAAAACATATCTCATTATGTATGCTTCTGACACTAAATCCCCTCTTATAACGGGTTTTTATATAACTGATTTGAGCAACATTTTCTATTTGTTTTCTACCATTTCATTACGATAATACATCAGTTTGACACAGTGCATTCTTTCATATCTTAAAAATGGTTATTTTCTAATGATAAATTGTGGTATCATTCTTATTCATACTTTAAACATAGGTTGTAGGTGCTTGTTTGAACCGCCTCATTGAGGCGGTTCAAACAAGTACCCACAACCTATGTATTAGAACAAAACTAGGAAAAATTATGTATAGTAAACAAGGTGGAGTTTAGGGGGGTTCTAATTGTACGGACGTGTTAACATGATGTCAATGCAATGTCTATAAACACACCTGAAAGTAATCCAAACTGCACAAGTTTTGTTTGTTTGATTTGAACTTTAACGTCCCCTTCAACACTGTAAAGGTCATTTTGGAGACATTGCTTCCAATTTTGTGGGACTTTTACCCAACATTGAGATGAAATGACATCTCAACACCTGCCGCCCAATGAAACCAATAGGGTTTATAAGCATAGACCGTCCGACTGGAACTGCTTTGCCTGGGCAGGCTTAGATCCCCTAAGCGGTTTACCAGTACTCATGTGCGGGTCGATTACAGCTCTGTGTGGAAGTATCATTCAGTCCATCTATTTCTTCAAGCCCCGATTGTCGGGGACTGAAACTGCACAAGAACGGGTGTGTGGATTTCAAATTGTTTTTATACATAATATACAATGATGATCAGTTGGTTTTGAACGTTAAACCTCAAATCAAACAAACAAACAAACAGGTAAATACCGTAATTGTCGAGTATACATCGCGTTTGCAAAAAATGGCCCTCGTATACTTTTTAATGACCGATTCTATCTCTCATTCCCAGCTAGCACAGACGTCTTCAAGTCGCACTCGGCTTACATTACCACACAGAAATATGAATCCGCATAAAATGTAGTCTGACTTTTTTTAGTTTTAAACTTTCAGTGCAGTGTCACTCAAATCATATTTATTGGATATTTTTTTTACATTTTCTCGCGTATGTTTGTAAACATGTATTGATTTAAGTTTAAAAATTCTATAATTGATCAAAAGACACGCCTTTTAAACATAAAAAAATGAATATCTTATAAAGTGTTTTAAATAAACCAATAATCACATAAGTGTCAGGTGGATTGTAAGCAGACGGCATTCAGATTATTTTCCCCAGTTTTCAGAGGAAATCAGGCCCAGTATTTCATGGGGTTCATTTCAGCAAGCAGGTGATTCGCTTGAAATTTGAAGTCCTATTTATTCTGAAAAACAAATTAAGAATAAATATATGTAATAGAATTGGCGTCGGCTTCACTCGTATCAGGCAGTTTAAGTGTAAACAGTAAAGGGCGACTGATGCATACTTTGATCATCAATGACCATAACACTGTCTTATCATTTACCACTGTCCAGCTTAAATGTAGATTCTAAAATCGTTTGAATGCTGGATAAAAAGCTATGACCAAACAGGTGTATTACACGATATTATCTTATGGAATAAGATTCAGTTAAGACTTGGCGATACAGTCTGTTGTTAGCTATACTCAGATTGAATGGAAACGCACCGATAGTACTATACCTCATAATTTTAATTGGTTCACAGTATTTCCAGCATTTGATCACGTTTAATGAACTATCACTAACTTATCCTCAGACTCTTTACAGAGTCACAGCATTTCATTGGATGCAGAAATACGAAGGCTCAAATAAGTCCACACACCCGAAAAATCAAATCACATATCCTAATGCCGGGTATGTCCACCATAAGCATCAAGTGTTGCTTGGCATCGACGCCTCATGCTTCGAATTAAACGCTGTATCTGGTATTCTGTGATGTTGGCCCATTCTTCTGCAGCGCCATGGCAAACTGCTGAAAGTTGATTGGCGGATGACGTCGGTGGTACACACGTTTTCCGACTAGGTCCCATAGGTGCTCCATTATGTTTAAATCCGACGAAAACGCAGGCCAAAGAAGATCTTGCACGCCAGTTTGATTGAAAAAGTCCATGGTTAGCCTCGCAGAATGAGCACGTGCATTGTCCTGTTGGAAAAGCGTATTGTCACCATTATTGCGTAAAAACAGTACCACCTAAGGCTCTAAGATTACATCGATGTACCGACGTGTCGCCAAATTGCTATCAACAACAACGGATTGTGTTTAAATCCGGCGCAAACGCAGGCCAAAGAATATCGTGCACGCCAGTTTGATTGAAAAAGTTCATGGTTAGCCTCGCAGAATGAGCACGTGCATTGTCTTGTTGGAAAAGCGTATTGTCACCATTATTGCTTACAAACGGTACCACTTAAGGCTCTAAGATTACATCGATGTACCGACGTGTCGTCAAATTGCTATCAACAACGATGAGTTGGGTTTTGTGGCGCCATGAGATCCCTCCCCACACCTTTACGCTACCACAACCCCCACGTGACACATGTTTAACACAACAGTCTTGAAATCGCTCCCACGTCCTGAATCGGTCGCGTAAATGACTCAAAACAATGTACTGGTCTGCTGATGTGTAGTAACACGTCCACGTCTAGGGCGTTGTCTATCGTCCACAGACAGACCCCGTAGCGTTGTGCCTTTCAAACAATCGAGCAATCGTAGTGTGCGACTAACCCATATGCTCTGCAACTTGGCGGTATGAAAGTAGAAGTAAAACAAAGATCAGGAATCGATACAATTAACTTACTCCGACCATCAAAGACACCAAAGGGAAAGAAACACAAACATTAAGCGACCAGACCATAATGGAAACCTAAACAAAGGAAGGCCATAAGGACAGTTACTTTCCCCCAAAATGGCCATATGGCCATCCAAAATAAAAAGACACAAGTGATACACACAGTAAGTAACAAACAACACCATAAATAAATCGCCACAGAAGAACCGCCTTGGAACGGTCAGTGGAAAGATTTCCACTGGGGGGGGTGGGGGGGGGGCTTAAATCGATTTTACGTGGCCACAATCCTCGCCCTTACTTCCGTCGCGATTTAGACAAATAATTTGTTCAGTCCGCATGAAGGCCTTCTAACTCATCAGTGCAACATCTCCATGAACACAAAAATCAAAGAACCACAGATGTGAGACAACGGTGAGGACTCGACAGCAAGAAACCACTGAAATGCTGGAGCAAAAGAAAACCAACAGTTAGACTCCGATGGGCCCGACCAGAGACAGAGCATCAGGCACAAACCAACATTACCTTGAAAGCCCACTTTCAACCATACCGAGGGCACGATGACGATCGACTTCACTTAGAAGTCCCATTGACTTGTTCTTATGAAATGTTTTCTGACATTTTTAACGTAAAGAATCCGGACCTTATAATGACAGTAAAGAAAGTGCCAAAAAATCGTGATTAATTTGCTTTGCACTTGCACATGCATATCATGAAAATCAAGCAGTATTCGTGTCAAACAAACTCATGCTTCGGTGACAACTTTACAGTACCGTATTTATCATTTGAAAAAGTCAGTCGTTTTTACCTTAAACTAAAGAAATCAAAATTCTAAAAGTGGTGCGTTTTCATTGAATCTGAGTATATGTATATGGAACGGCGTTGACGTATCCCCGTACATCAAACATAGTGTAGTTTATATTTTACTTTTGGTCCTTTGAGATCAGCGTGAATATTCTTAGAAATCAGAAATAATTTTTTGGTTTAGACTCATATTCTAGACAGGTTTTTAATTTTTTGGACCCCAATTTGATTTATATCAGTCTTTGTATCGACTGCCTATTCGAAATTTGCAAAATTGCAGTATGGTTCCTCTGGCTTTCTTTGCCGGATCATTACAGGGTCACTGATGAGGCTTTATTAGCCGAAACTACGTAGTATGACCCATCTTCTTTCTTATGAATGTTTTCATTGCTCTTAAAGGAACTCATTTTTGATTTTTATTTGCCTTCACTGCAGCTGGTGTTGTGCCGTGTGGCGGCCGTAGAACGCCCCCCCCCCCACCCCCCGTACATCACCCATAGTGTAGTTTATATTTTACTTTTGGTCCTTTGAGATCAGCGTGAATATTCTGAGAAATCAGAGATAAATTTTTGGTTAAGACCCATATTCTAGACAGGTTTTTAATTTTTTGGACCCCAATTTGAGTTATATCAGTCTTTGTATCGACTGCCTATTCGAAATTTGCAAAATTGCAGTATGTTTCCTCTGGCTTTCTTTGCCGGATCATTACAGGGTCACTGGTGAGGCTTTATTAGCCGAAATTACGTAGTATGACCCATCTTTCTTATGAATGTTTTCATTGCTCTTAAAGGAACTAATTTTTGATTTTTATTTGCCTTCACTGCAGCTTGTGTTGTGCCGTGTGGCGGCCGTAAAACGTCTCCCCGTACATCAACCATAGTGTAGTTTATATTTAACGTTTGGTCCTTTGAGATCAGCGTGAATATTCTGAGAAATCAGACATAATTTTTTGGTTTAGACTCATATTCTAGACAGGTTTTTAATTTTTGGACCCCAATTTGATTTATATCGGTCTTTGCCTATTCGAAATTTGCAAAATTGCAGTATGTTTCCTCTGGCTTTCTTTGCCGGATCATTACAGGGTCACTGATGAGGCTTTAGTAGCCGAAACTACGTAGTACGACCCATCTTCTTTCTTATGCATGTTTTCATTGCTCTTAAAGGAACTCATTTTTGATTTTTAATTGATTGAATGTTGCGCATTGCATATTCGATAAGACCGTATATTTTGGAAGCATGGAAGTACCGAAAAACAACGTTATTTTCTGCAATGACTTTAAAAGAGACATCTTGGGCGTATGTTAATATCTTTCCTCATATGATATAGGCCATTGTATGTTAACTATCAGGAAACCTAACGAAAATGGAGCTATACTTGAATTTGCGAATCACTAAAACTTCCATTATGATTTTCATTCACATATTTCTGAAAAATTACACGTTTTGTTTCAACATATTGCAAACTATAAACTTTGGTCAGATTGTAAAATCGTGCACATTTTAAAATGAAATGTTTCATCTCATTATGATAATACACTCATATGATATAGTTAATTCGTTCATGGCTCCAAAAATACACATTAGGAAAACATGTCCGTAAGAAATAATGACGTCCAACAGGGTGTCCGAAAATGATAAATATTAGGTAAAAATGATAACATCTTTATTATTTTTGCTTTCAACATAGATTGTGGGTGCTCGTTAGAACCGCCTCCACGAGGCGGTTCTAACAGGTACCCACAATCTATGTTTTTGAGCAAAAATAAGGCAGGTAATGTATACCCCCGTAAACCCCAAGTTTCTCAATATAAATTGAGGTTTAGGGGGGGGTCTTCGTTTCACGGACTGTTATCGCGATGGTTTGGTTTTATTGAAACAATTTGATGACTACGAAAACACGCCTATACAAATATATTGCAAACTTTACTTCCGTAAAAACCCAAAGTTTTAAGATGAAAAATTGCGATATTTTTCTCATTTCTGCTCAAAATATAGATAGTTTTTACTCGTAAGAACCGCCTCATCAAGAACCGCCTCGATGAGGCGGTAACGAATATCAATAATCAAAATTTTAGAGCAGAAATAAAAAAAAAATAAGGGTTACCCCTGCAAACCGAAGATTTACTATATAAATACGGGGTTCAATGGGGTAAAAATTATATACTCGTGTTTTCGGTGATGATTGTTCTTATTTCGGCATCAGACATAGATCGTGGGTATTGTTAAGCACTGTCTAATTGTCTAAAAAGTAACAACAGTATTCTATAGAACAGTTTCATTGAGGTGGTTCTAACGAGTACCATTTATCTATGTTTTTAAGCCAGGAAAAGGGAATAATATACACCCCTCTAACCATCACGAAAACATGCCTATATAATTTTGACCCCCTTGAATCCCACTTTTATATAGTAAAACTGGGGTTTACAGGGGTAAACAGTATTTCTTATATCTGCTTAAAATCATTGATTGTGGGTACTCAATAGAACCGCATCATCGAGGCGGTTCTATCGAGTCCACACAATATATGTTTTGAGGAGAAATAAGAAACAAAATCACAATTTTTCATCTTAAAATTTTCATTTTTTAGCTGAAAAATTGACAATGTATTTGTATAGGCGTGTTTTCGTAATGTCCCACTTTTCTCCATATAAGGTGGGGTTTACAGGGATATTCATTGCACGGGCATGTTAACCTGATGGCAACTTTGAAACATTAACCCTTTTTGTGCCAAGTGGAATCTTCCTCCTTATATATAGCAGGAGTCCATTTCAAAATTTAGGGGTGTAAGGTTGCGTTTTCCTCAAATTTTATTTGGAAAATGGCTTAACTTTTTACAAACAGTGGAGGCCCTGATCAGACGCCGCGGTCTGCGGCGTCTGATCTGGGCCTCCACTGTTTGCCAGGGTACCCGTTAAAGGGTTTCCGGTCTGAAATGGGTTAAATGTCACTTCACAGTACTATATTAGGTAGCATTACACTAAATACTGGGAGGTACCGGGTTTTATCACTTTGGGACCGAGCTTTTAGTTGCGTTCTAAATACCAGACTTGCTTCCATTGGATATATATCCCATGTTTTATTTCAATGTGAGAAAATGATAGGTATAAGGGACTAAAATGATGCATGTTTTATAAATATATCTGCAAGCTCAAAGAAATTTTTTGTTGATTTTATATGGTCACCCCTCCTTTAAAAATGTTGGTTTTATTTACTCCGTTCTAGCAGGTCAACAAACATGGTTGATTGTAACTTGAAAATGAGCCGGACAACATGTGGATTTTTTCTCATTAACTTGTTGGGCTAGCATGGCTCTATAAACAAGTAAGGTTTGAAAAGTTTTGTATGTGTAGTTTTTGTGGGAGCAGGTAAAAGGTTACTATTGTCGCCTATGGAAAACATTTAGTGGAACGCTACCTATAGCAAAAGTAGACCACTATCCTGTTTTCAGTCATTACATACTATTTCCACACATTTGTAGGTTCTGTCCAATTCTGTTTCATAAAATGTATCCTCATGGCATGTATTTTGACATAGATACTGTAAAAAATGTGATGGTAATGCTAATTTAGGTCTAACTGGATGTATTTGATGTATTTTTGCCTCTGACCTATGTTCTTGGTGGGGGGGGGGGTACTTTGAAGCCATGTAAATCAGTTTTTATTGATGTGTTTTGAAAGGAGACTTGCAGTTATTGTATTTGCACAAACACAAGAAAGAATAAACTCCATCTGGAATATAAGTGTAAGGTTTCATGGCACTAGGACTATGTCTCAAACAAAAGCAAAAC
Organism: Lucinisca nassula; assembly: GCA_963580285.1. NCBI lineage: Eukaryota > Metazoa > Mollusca > Bivalvia > Lucinida > Lucinidae > Lucinisca > Lucinisca nassula. The sequence goes on from OY757010.1 coordinate 5,325,547, forward strand.
TTCAAAATTGTGTTTCCGAACAGCCCGCTGCAATATCCGGATAAGTTTTCTCATCCGTTAAAAGTTCTATTTCATTGTATTCATGTAAAAGGATGTGGACAGATATATTCAGCCATTCCTCATGGCATTAAGGCATTTATTAACATTTTCTTGGCATTTTTGTCCTCAAAATATCCTCAAAATGCCATTTTTACCTTTAAATAGGGGGTGTAGGTGTGAAAATAGCCATAAAATGAGTATTGGTGCTATTTAGGCATAATTCTCTGCATTTTAGGATTGAATTGATCCAAAGACATTGGAGAAGAACCCCTGATGCAAGCCGGTGTCTGGGTTCCATTCCAGAAAGAGATAAACTTTTGCACTTTTCAAAAACTATGGTTTGTTCGGCTTTCATTGTTGAATCTGAAAGCGATAACTTTATCGCAAACTTGAAAGATTCTGTGTGACTGAACTTTTATTATGCATGACTAAATTATTACATATGACCTAAATTTCTATTTGGCAATTCTTTTGATGCAACATAAAGAAAATAAGGATTTGGTATAGGTAGCATTACACTAAATACTGGGAGGTACCGGGTTTTATCACTTTGGGACCGAGCTTTTAGTTGCGTTCTAAATACCAGACTTGCTTCCATTGGATATATATCCCATGTTTTATTTCAATGTGAGAAAATGATAGGTATAAGGGACTAAAATGATGCATGTTTTATAAATATATCTGCAAGCTCAAAGAAATTTTTTGTTGATTTTATATGGTCACCCCTCCTTTAAAAATGTTGGTTTTATTTACTCCGTTCTAGCAGGTCAACAAACATGGTTGATTGTAACTTGAAAATGAGCCGGACAACATGTGGATTTTTTCTCATTAACTTGTTGGGCTAGCATGGCTCTATAAACAAGTAAGGTTTGAAAAGTTTTGTATGTGTAGTTTTTGTGGGAGCAGGTAAAAGGTTACTATTGTCGCCTATGGAAAACATTTAGTGGAACGCTACCATTAACATCAGCAAATATTTCATATTCGAAGTTTTGTGGTACATTGTTTTTGATAAATTAGAAACCTTCTTAAAGGTCATTTATCACACACCGCTTTGCCTGGGCAGGCATAGATCCCCCAAGCGGGTTACCAGTACTCGTGTGTGGGTCGGTTTCAGCTCTCTGTGGAAGCATATGGGCTGCATGATGCTTCCACGCAGAGCTGAAACCGACCCGCACATGAGTATTGGTAACCCGCTTGGAGGATCTTAACCTGCCCAGGCAAAGCGGTGCCGAGTCGGACCGCCCATGCTTATAAACCCTATTGGTTTCATTGGGCGACATGGCTTGAGATGTCATTTCATCCCAATATCGGGCAAAAGTCCCACAAAATTGGAAGCAACGTCTCAGAAATGACCTTTACAGTGTCGACGGGTAAGTTAAACCTCAAATCAAACAAACAAACATTAATCAGGGTATAGAAATCATTAAGAAATAAACGCACATTGCCACAGGAAAGTGAAATCTGAAAAACGGATCAAATTATTTTTATCAGTTTATGATGTATTGCAATTTTAAGTCTGAAATATTTAAAAAAGGGAGCGCGACTCCAAACTACCTCATTAATATCCATGAAGTATTTTATGACGTCATAGTTACAATTGAATTCTTTGAACTTTTTAACAATCAAAATATCTGGTGTTTCACCACAAAGTCACGCCTATATAATTTTGACCCCCTTGGACCCCACTTTTATAAGGTAAAACTGGGGTTTCCGGGAGTATACCTTATTTTTCTTATTTCTGCTCTTAAATATAGATTGTGCGTACTCGTTAGAATCGCCTCGATGAGGCGGTTCTAACTAGTGCCGACAATCTATATTTTGAGCAGAAATAAGAAAATATCACAATTTTTCATCATAAACTTTTCATTTTTCCGGCGATAAAGGAGATAATGTATTTCTATAGGCCCCAGCAGGCACAAGTCGCTAAGGCAACGTCAAATCAACGTCGGTGCAACGTCATGACGTTGCACCGACGTCGATGTGACGTTACATAAACGTCATGACGTTGCACCGACGTCGATGTGACGTCACAAGTACGTCATGTGCCTGCTGGGGCCTGTTAACGTAATGTATAATCATCCGAAACTACTTAACAACCTGTAACTACTTGACAACCTGTCTATATTAATTAAATTGATCTCATTACTAAAACACGCCTATACAATTACATTATCCGAAAAATGAAAATTATCAGATGAAAAATTTCAATATATCTCTTATTTCTGCTCAAAACATAGATTGAGGATAACGAGTACCCACAATCTATGTTTTTGAGCAGAAATAAGGAAAATAACGTATACCCCTGCAAACCCCAGTTTTACTTTATAAAAGTGGGGTTCGAGGGGGTCAAATTTTCATGATGTGAATAAAAATCTTATAACATTTTCCTCTTATTTCAAACCTAAAGTTGAAGTTTGAATATATATTTTTTTAATAATATAAATTTCAGCTTACATGTTTGTATGTAGATTAAATGACATGTAGTGGTTTTTGTTTGTTTGTTTGTATTGGAGTTTAACGGCCCATTCAACACTATTTAGGTCATTTTTGAGACGGTCAGTTTTCCTATCCACACTTTCCTGGGCAGGTTTAACCAGTTCAGTGCACATTCTTCCGCCAGAAACTGAAATGCAGTGGTAGGTTATGTGTTTAGAAAATAGAAGTGAAGGCAATGATCAGGAATCGTTACAATTAACGCACGGCTCCCATCAGAGACACCAAGGGAAAGAAACACAAACATGAAACAACTAGACCCTAATGGAAACATCACCAGCGGAAAGCCAAAAGAACAGTTACTTTCCCACAAAATGGCCAATTGGCTATCCAAAGCAAAATAATATAAGCGATATACACACTCATAGACAAGCCATAACAAAAATAAACCACGACAGGAGAACCGCCTTGGAACGGTCAGTGAAACGAATTCCACGCTGGGGGGTGGGGGGATGCAAATCGATTGTATTCAAAAGGCATTTTTGTTAACTTAACTAAAGAAATTATAAATGATCTGTTTTATACAGTTTATAACATCAATAAACGTCTTTCAGATTTCAAATGTATCTGCCAAGCTATTAATACGATTCACGACCATTAGTGGTCATAAGAATAATATATGAAAATATCATAGAAATAAAATTATGTCAGATTTAAAGTTGATTAAAAAAGTTAAAATCTGATGTCACAAAATATTGTATCGTGGGTCTAAAGTAATCTAAATTCAATGGAGGTTACACTTGCTGTAATTTAGGTAAGTATGAGACATAAATGAGCATAACTTTTGAACGAATGGGAATATTTTCATGAGGTTTTCAGTAAAATGGTCCTCATTATGTATTTATGCTGATTTTTGTGATAAGTGACCTTTAATAAAGACCGCACATATTAGTTATGAGTTTTGTGAATTTTTCTCATTAAATATGGCATATCAGTTCCTTTGGCACATTGGTTCTTTCTGTAGAGAATAATGTAGTCTCCGTTACACTTTCATTTCCAGAAATAGACTCTCTTATCTTTAAATTTGTATAAGTTCATTCTTGTAATTAGAGGGATTTAGTCAAAACAATTTACATGATGGCAAACTGCTGATCCTGATCAGATGGATCGTCTGGATCTACACTGTTTGCATAGGTACAGTATCTGTATATATGTACTTGTCTACAGTATTGAGAGGGTTTACAGGAGTGGATACACAAACATTTGGGGTGATTTTTTCAATCGACCCAGGGTTACTAAATGATCAAGAAGATTACATGCGATAGTCCACGTGACTATCTCTGACCACGTAGCTAGGACAACGGATATTAATAGGGGCAATTGTCGTTGTGACGTCAGAGTGCTGTGTAAAAAGGGTTACCTGTAAAATATGTTCCACAAAACGGATACCCTTTGAAAGCAAAGAATACACCGCAGAACTGAAAAGTATGGAGTGTACGAGTGTTTCTGGGCCACACTAGCTAGTTTCGGCCAATTAGGCCTCATCAGTGACCCTCAAATATTTTCAAAACTCCACAATGGAATCAGTGATCCAAAAGGTGATGAAAATACAAACTACACTATGATGAAGGGCAGTGTGATTTTTTATAATTGTCGTTGTGACGTCAGAGTGCTGTGTAAAAAGGGTTACCTGTAAAATATGTTCCACAAAACGGATACCCTTTGAAAGCAAAGAATACACCGCAGAACTGAAAAGTATGGAGTGTACGAGTGTTTCTGGGCCACACTAGCTAGTTTCGGCCAATTAGGCCTCATCAGTGACCCTCAAATATTTTCAAAACTGCACAATGGAATCAGTGATCCAAAAGGTGATGAAAATACAAACTACACTATGATGAAGGGCAGTGTGATTTTTTACAGCCGTCACACATTCCCTTAACACTAGCTGTAGTGACGTTAAATATTTTCCACAAAAAGGTTACCCTTTGGAAGCAAAGAATACTCCACAAAACTGAAAAGTATGGAATGTACAACTTGGACTGGGTTCTTTTACTGGGACACTGGCAAACAGTGAAGACCTCGATATGGGCAACTGATCAGGTTCTGCACTGTTTGCTTAAGAAAGAAAGGGAATTTAAGGGTTAAACAGAAATAGTCTAGATCCCAATACAGGACCATTTCTCCAGAATAATATAATAATAACAATCGACCTTATTTATAGAGGGCAACACATTTAGTACTAGTACTAATATTCCATGTGCCCCTCTTTTTCTGGGTAAGAACCAGTACTAACAAATGTGGATACAGTCTAAAGAAATAACACTTTGCGCTTGAGGGGATCGAACCGGCTACCTCTCGGTCTCAAATCCGATGCTTTACCACTGCACCACAGCTTTCCACTTAGAAATGTCGACCATGAATGGCTGTCAGCACTTTGATTTATGCAAAAGAGACAGTTTATAAACTTCTGTGTGCCTTTCTGTAAACTGGGCCTCTCTGAAAAGTTAATATACATTGACACTTTGATGGTACGAGCACCGATGACGCGTTTACACGGCTGCCTCAAATTCGATCTGAAGTCCCCATTACGAAAACACGCCTATACAAATACATGGTAAAGTTTACCACCTAAAAAAAGAAACTTTAAGACGAAAAATTGTGATATGTTTCTTATTTCTACTCAAGGTTCTAATGGGGTTCGATGAGGCGCTTCTAACGTGTACCCACAATGTATATTTTGAGCAGAAATAAGAAAACAATTTACAATTTTTCAACTTAAAATTTTCCTTTTTTCGGCGATAAAATTTGCATTGTATTTCTATAGGCGTGTTTTCGTAATGTATATCTCCGGCATTTGAAAGGAATCCGGGTCATCTCGGCCCTGAGTCAAGTCGGCCGGGTCAACTCGGCCGGGTCAAGTCGGACCCTAATATATATTTAGCCTGACGGACGTGTCCTTGATGAAATCATATGCTATATGTCATTGTATAATATATTATCTGTTATCCATCCGTTTTTCTGTCTTTCGGTAATTCATATTCCATACATCTTTTCCAGCAGACCTCTCTAGGGGTAGCCCCTATGTGCTTTAGCGCCCGATTACCTTAAAAACCAGCTCAGTTCAGTTCAGCAGACCTCGATGGCATGGTTGGATTGTCACACAATATTATCATTTCTAATCAATTTGTGGACAGCAGGTTAATGTCATTTAGAATAACTCTTAACAAATACTCAAGATGTAGTGTGGTATTTTTACTAGACTGGAAAACTACTCAACGGACCAGAAATGAATGTAAGCCTTTGATGTGAATATATACATTTGATTTGTACTAAAAACTTTATGGATCAATACAGCTTGAAAATGTGCATTTAAGTCCGATTCCCAACAAATAATTTTCAGAAAGTATAACTTTGGTCAAAGGCGAAAAGAATTCTCCATTCACTAATGATTTGTCATATAATGCTTGACAAGTGCAAGCCGAGTTGAACCGGCCGAGTTGACTCAAGGGCCGGGTTGGTTACAGGCCGAGTTGACCCGTTTCCATTTGGAAATAAGGAAATTAAAATTTTCGGTGTTGTAAACAGTTTCTGCTAAATGCAGTTATAGAAAGAATTTAGAGAACAAATAACAGTGAAACGTAAGAAGTAAACGTAAGAAATACGGAAGTAAGGGCGAGGATTGTGGCCACGTAAAATCGATTTAAGCCCCCCAGTGGAAATCTTCCACTGACCGTTCCAAGGCGGCTCTTCTGTGGCGATTTATTTATGTTGTTGTTTGTTACTTACTGTGTGTATCACTTGTGTCTTTTGGTTTTGGATGGCCATATGGCCATTTTGTGGGAAAGTAACTGTCCTTATGGCCTTCCTTTGTTTAGGTTTCCATTATGGTCTGGTCGCTTAATGTTTGTATTTCTTTCCCTTTGGTGTCTTTTATGGGTGGAGTAAGTTAATTGTATCAATTCCTGATCTTTGTTTTACTTCTACTTTGTAATCTAAACACACACACACACACACACACACACACACACACACACACACACACACACACACACACAAGGGGACCAAGATGGCCCTGATTCGAAGAAGTCACAAATCTTCAAAAAGTCATGTGGATAACTGACAGCCATCTTTTTTCCATCAAGCAAAATTGTTGCACCTAGATAGATGGTCACATTGCGAATATAGAAATGAAACTGACCTAAGAGTTTTACAAAGGTTGTCATTTATAGATTTTTCTGCTTTTAAGAGCCGCAGTCATTTTCTTCATTGTTGCACAAGATGGTCATCCAAGAAATCTTCTTGTGAAGTTTCGATGAAATGAAACCAAAGGCATAGGAGTTGTCCTTTTTAACCCGTAATTTTCAGCAATTTATGTTTTAAGCTCTGACAGCCATCTTTTTCATCCAAGAAGAGTTATTCAGCTGTTGCTGCAGAGGGTCGCCTATAAGCAATATTCTTGCACACCAGATAAGGAAATCCATAGTTTTAGCTTGGGATAGAAATTCTGTTATAACCCTTGTATCCTTACCCAAAATAGAATATTCTCGCGTGATTGATAATTGCACTGGTAGAAAACGACCTCCTATAGGCCTACACCGTCGTTAAGGTTGACGTCACAGCACGTTACGTGACATCACTAAACATTCCTGTAGTGTCTTCACAATATGGCGTACGTCCACCGAGGTGACTGCAGCATTAAAAATCCACTCTCAGAAATGGAAGGTATGCAAGAAAAAGAATCTACATTGGTGTGATGGTTGGATAGACAAATCCGTCCCTCGGGATCACTGTCCGGCATCACTCGGCAATCCTCGTGATACCGGGCAGTGTCCATCGGGACGGATTTTTACATCCACCCCTCACACCCATACAAGATTCTTATATTCCTATTTTGAATGATATGAAATAACAAGATGTCACATTGCTTCTGAAAGATACGAGGAAAGGTGATAGCTATCCCCATGAAGCATAACTACTACACTTAGACTGTCACCCTGGCAACATTCTTGCAAAGTTTGAATGACACTGACTTTAGAGTTTGGAGTGGTTGTCATTTAAACATTGTTCATTTTTACATCTGTCAGCCATTGTCTTCATTTGAGCAAAACCATTTTGGTAGAGTGAAATCATTTCAGCAATTTTGGTAGAGGGTCTCTTAATCAACAGTTCTATGAAGTTTGAATTAAATTGGACCAACGCTATTGGAGGAGTTGGCTGTTACAGTTTTGTCTATTTTAGCTCTGGCTGCTATCTTTTTTTATAAAAGCGCAACGATTATAGTAATTTTGGTTGAAGATTGGTTGAAGATTACTTACGCAACATTCTTGTATAGTTTGGTCAAAATAGGCCAAGGATTATAGAAGAATAGTTTTTGTTTCTATTCTTAGCTCTGGTGTATATTTTGTTCATCGGAGCCGAACTATTTTAGCTCAGCGAGGCGGCTCTAACGAGTACCCACAATCTATATTTTAGAGCAGAAATAATAAAAATAAGGTTTACCCCTGTAAACCCCAGTTTTACTATATAAAAGCGGAGTTCGAGGGGGTAAAAATATATAGGCATTTTTTCGTGATGAAGTTGGTAGCTGTGGTGGCCACCTTGTTTGTTGTAAAGATTTTAGCTTTGTTGGTAGACGGTCACTTAAGCAACATTCCTATGACGTTTGATTGACATTAGCGCAATGGTTTAGGAGAAGTTGGCATTTAAAGCAAATTGTTGACGTATCTCCTCTTTTGGCGTCTCTGATGTGAGGTGTGGGTTAATTGTATCGATTTTTGAGTAGCGGCAGCTCACCCGAGTACGAAGTTCGCAATTTGAGCTATTGTGATCATCCTTTGTCCATCCTACGTCCGTCGTGTGTCGTCCGTCGTCACCAATTAGTTTGTTAACGCTCTAGATGTCACAGCTGTTGTTGTTCAATCTTAACGTAACTGACTCAGAATGGTTGCCTCTATGAAATATAGGTAACGTTTGATACTCGGTCATGTCGGAACAAAAATAGGTCAAAAGGTCAAATCATAGAAAACCATGTTAACTCTGTAGAGGCCACAAGTTTGGTTCAATCATCACCAAACTAACCCAGAATAATTATTGTGACAATATCTATTTCAAGTTTGAATATTGGTCATGTCGGGTCAAAAAGTAAGTCAGTAGGTCAAATCATAGAAAACCTTGTTACCACTCTAGAGGCCGCAAGTTTAGACCAATCATCATTATCCTTGCTCAGAATGAGTATCTTGACAATGCCTGGGCCAACCTCGGATATGGATCATGTCGGGTCAAAATGTAGGTCATATCTACTTATCTATCTTCTGATAATGAACCGGTCACATTTTGCATTTACCTCAGTTGAATGTTTGGCTAAATCTAGAACTTAGTTAAAACTGTTACTGTATGAGTCCTTAAAACTATTTATAATCTAAATAACTCTGTGTCTCAATCTTACACTGTACGGGCTTTTAACTCCTCTGTGGTCTTGGCATTCATCGCAAAAGAGGGAAGGCTAGTCTATTGAGGAATACTTCTAGGAAAGAAAGAGTTTTTTAAGGGCATCGCTATTGGACTGTTACCTACGATATTGTAAGTCATTTACTTTTGATGCCCTTGTTTGGGTTGACGCTGTTGCAGGGGTCCATGCAGTACCTATCTTTATTAATAGCTACTGTACCAGAGTGTATCTAATAGAAGAAGGTTAAAGAGGACTGCTCATGACGATCATCTTACCTCGTTAAGCATGTTACCGACGCTACTTCTATTTCGCCATCGCCGGCACGTCTATCGAGGAGATGTCCTCTGCACTTTCTCCGCCTGCTGAATCTGATTTTTAACAAGAGGGGTGCCAAATTTATGATGCATATTCCAGTTGAGGGCGAACCAATGTTTAATTTGAAATATCCTTTGTCTAGGTGCAAAAGCCAAATTATGTCTAAGGAATCCTAAAGTCCCAGTTGCTTTAGATGTTATCTCTGAGATATGTTGACCCGAATCAAGATCATCAGCGATGACCAGGCTATTTGACGAATTGGACGTACTCCAAATGTTTAGTCAAACTTAATTTGCTTGTCAGGAGGGTGCCGTGACGCCTTCATTGAATGACATTTGGCCACTTTGAACTTCATCATCCGCCAGTCGGCCTCTCACTGTGCAAGTCGACCCAGGTCATCTTGTAAAATAAGACAGTCAGAAGGAGAACATATGTTCCTATACAGGACACAATCAATATACAGGACAAAGCCATAGACAAACCTTGTGAAAACTCTAGCGGCCACAGTTTTGGGCCATGATTGATTGATTGTCACGTATACCCTTATCGGTCATTTTGTGTCGTCTCCCAAAGAGAGAACATTCTAATGCACTTACGTATGTAACGCGACGTCTGATTGGATAACGTCAAAAATTTGCGACAGTTTATTCCACGATATACTGTCGGAAATCCAGTGTCACCACGTAACGTCGCTTTTCATTGGCTGGTGAGTGAGTTTTAGTTTTACGTCCCACCAACAGCTAAGGTCATACGGAGACGGGACCTCGGTTTAAAGACTCATCCGAAAGTCTGGAGAAGCCCGGGATCGATCCTGCGATCCCTGGTTTACAAGGCGAGTAGCGTAACCACTGCACCACGGAGGCTTCTATTTCATTGGCTGGCATTTGGTTTTACGCAGCTCACTGCGCTTGCCGCCTTGTGCAAAATAGTAGAAATTTTAGCTTAACAACCGAAAAAGTGCATTAGAATGGAGATAACTGTATTGAAAATTGTCATTTGGGGAGGTAAATCGTCGGTTTTACGGTCGCAAATTACGTTTTACGGCTCCGCTTACGCGTCGCCGTAAAACGAAATTTCCGACCGTAAAACCTCCGATTTACCTCCCCAAATGACAATTTTCAGTACAGTTATCCCCTAAGTGATAGAAAGGATAGAAGAGAAAATGAATGTGAGGGACAGAGAAAAAAAAGAGGAAAAAAATGGAAGTGTAGAAACAGAAGAAATAACAAGACTCCCCATTTCCCTTACTGCTTCAAGGACAACCTTGTACAACTATAAGCGAATATCAGATGGGCGCCACAGTGGCGCATGATACACGTCACCTTTGCCGCGGTGCGAGGCGGACCGTCCATGCTAATAAACCCTATCGGTTTCATTGGGCGACAGGGCTTGTGATGTCATTTCACCTCAATCTCGGGTAAAAGTCCCACAAAATTGGAAGCAACGTCTCCGAAATGACCTTTACAGTGTTGACGGGGACGTTAAACCTCAAATCAAACAAACAAAACAACCAACCCTACAATTTCGGTCCAATCATCATCAAACTTGCTCAGTATGATCACCATGACAATATCTAGGTCAAGTTCGAATATGGGTTATGTGTCGAATTAAAAAACAGGACGGTAGGTCCTATCGTGGAAAAACCTTGTTAACACTGGAGATCACGATTTTGGTCCAATCATGAAACTTGCTCAGAATGATCATGACAATTGTTTGTTTGTTTGTTTTTAGGTTTAACATCCCCTTGAACACTTTATACGTCATTTTGGAGACATTGCTTCCAATTTTGTGGGATATTTACCCGACATTCAGATGAAATGACAGCCCAAGCCCTGCTGTCCAATTAAACCAATAGGGTTTACATGCATGGACGGTCCAACTCGCAACACTCCAGTGCATTCTAAGGACCTTTATACGGCTTTTGTGCGGTTGGTTTCAGCTCTGCATGGAAGAATCGCGCAGCCCAGTCTATTTCTTCTAGCATCGATGGACGTGGGCCGATCATCATTGCAATATTTAGCAAGTTCAAATACAGGTTATGTCGGGTAAAAAGGTAGATCAGTAGGTCAAATCATAGAACAAAATACTTGTAAACCCTCTTAAGGCCACTGCTTTCGTCCAATCATCATCAATCTTGCTCAGAATGATCATCATGACAATATCGAGGTCAAGTTCGCATATAGGTCATGTCAGATCAAAAAGTTGGTCACGTTTCATATCATAGAAAAACGTTAACACTCTAGAGGCCACAGTATTGATCCACTCATCATCAACCTTGCTCAGAATGATCATCATAACAGTATCTAGGTAAAGTTCGAGTATGGGTCGTGTCGGGTCAAAATGTAGGTCAGTAGGTTAACTCATAGAAAAACATTAACACACTAGAGGCCACATATTTGATCCAGTCATCGCCACATCATCTTGACAATATCTTGGGATCTTGGACAGGTGGGGTATTTTATGAATAGAGTGGTACCTTTTTACATGAGAAGTCTGTAAAGGGTATGGTGGTGTTGTCAAACTAACTTAGTACTAGGAACCACCCTTTGTCACCACATGAGATTATAAGTCAGACTAAGCCTGTTCATCGCCGTCTGGTGCACTAGATCCTGACCCTCAATGCCCACAAGGATCACTACTTTCACATACAAGTCAGCTCTGTACCTACAATTGTCAAAGGGATCCATTTACACCCCCCCCCCCCACACACACACACGTACTATCAACACAACCCCTATCACCATGAGTCATTGTTAGTAAGATTGTGTCTGTTCATCTCCGTCTAGTGCGCTAGGACCTGAACCTCAATGTCCACAAGGTGCCCAGATAACCAGATAGTGACTTACATACCAGTCAGCTCTGTATGTGAAAGGGAGAAAGGGATCCACCCCACCCCACCCCACCCCCAACCCGCACCCCCTCCCACTCAAAGCAAACCACCTACTCAGAATTCTAACTTCTGATGCCAACTCTCTCTGTCAGCCACATCCCCCTTCCCCTCCTTTGTCACCGCACCCATTATAAGTTTGACGGAACCGGTTCATCATCGTTTATTGCACTAGGACATGACCTTCAATGTCCACAAGGTACCAGACAGTGGCATACACGTCAGCACTGAATCGTCAAAGGGAACGTTTGAAAGACTTTTTTCTAGAAAAAGAAAACAATTTCGAATGATGTTCCATGAGTGACCCTCTGTCAAATTTCCACTGAACATTATAGACACCGGAAAAATATACAACCCTTAAAACTTCAACTCTAAAATCTATAAAGGTTTATTGATTTTGAAATAATTTCACAGAAATGTTCCTTGGGCCATTGTCAAGCAAAATTTCTCAAACCCTCTACTCCGCCATATATAACCTACCATTTCATTTGTACAATAAGGATCAGGTGAGTGATCCAGAGCCATCGTGGCCCTCTTGTTCTAAACATTGCTAATGATTTTCTGATATAGAGGTGAGCGATACAGAGCCATCTTGACCCTCTTTTTTCTGTTGTCAGCTCCGGGGGCCATGTTGCTCATCTGAACGGAACCGTGTAAGGTCTCCTAATGCCTAAAAATAGATGTGTTTCCGTTAACATGCCAAAAAATAATTAGGGCCGATAGGTCGATTAAATTTATTTTTTGTCAACTTTTTATTTGATGGAAAAAGAACAAAGATCTTTAAAAGGGCTTAATTCCAGCCATATTACAGGAAAATATTGAAATTATGAGGTTTAGAGCATCAATGAAGCAAAAGAACAGGATTTTATGTATCAGTTTTGCTTTTTTGACAGTTTTATGATATTTTATCAAAAGTGCTAGGAAATATTCAGGTCAGTAGGTGAGAAAAGCTTTTTTTCTGGATGGCCATAAGAAAATTGCGAGGTCGGCACAAAAAAATCAGGGTCGGTCGGGTTAGTGGAAACACAGCTATTTTTAGGTCTAAGCAACGTTCCCACGAAGTGTGAATGAAATTGGCTAGGGATTTTGGAGCAGTCATCACGAAAACACGCCTATATAATTTTGACCCCCTTGAACCCCACTTTTATATTGTAAAACTGGGGTTTCCGGGGTTATACCTTATTTTTCTTATTTCTGCTCTAAAATATAGATTGTGGGTACTCGTTAGAACCGCCTCGATGAGGCGATTCTAACGAGTGCCCACAATCCATATTTTGAGCAGAAATAAGAAAACTATCACAACTTTTCATCATAAAGTTTTCATTTTTTCGGCGATAAAGGTGGCAATGTATTTGTATAGGCGTGTTTGCGTAATGTGTCATTTATATATTTTATTTTCTGTTTTTAGCTCTGGCGGCCATACTGTTTTTCAGTGCGGAACGATTTTACCTATTTTGATAGAAGGTTATCTAAGCAACATTCTTTTGAAGTTTGATAAGGTTTAGGCGGAGTTAGAATTTAAATCAAATTGTTGACGACGAACGACGCACGACGGACGACGGACATTGACCGATCACAATAGCTCATCATGTGTTTAGGTGAGCTAAATCTTGTCTGGTGACAGTGTTCAGCCATCACATTACGAAAACACGCCTATACAAATACATTGTAAATTTTACCGCCAAAAACGAAAATTTTAAGATGAAAAATTGTGATATTTTTCTTCTTTCTGCTCCATATATAGATTGTGGATACTCTTTAGAACAGGCGGTTCTAACGAGTACCCTCAATCTATATTTTAGAGCAGAAATAAGAAAAATAAAGTTTACCCCTGTAAATCCGAGTTTTACTGTATAAAAGTGGGGTTCAAGGGAGTCAAAATTATATAGGCGTGTTTTCATGATGAGGTGAACAAGTCTGTGAAATGAGTACACCCATAAACCCCACTTTATATTGGCCCCGTCAAGCGATTTTGGTACTTATCGCCTATGCGAGCAGCGAAGGTTCAGCAAGCCTGCGCATCCGCGCAGTCTCGCCAGAACCTTCGCTGCTCGCTACGACAAGCAGTGAATCAAGACGAACCTTCAGACAGAAAGCCATATCCCTGGCCCCTCATGACGGAATGCTCGAAGACACAAATTCGCTTGGCGGGGCTCATATTGAGAAAACTGAGGATTAAGTGGGGTAAACATTATTTTTCGCATTACTGTTCTAATAATGATGCGCTTCTAGGGAGCACCCACATACCTATGTTTGCTGTAAAAATAAGGAAACTATCACGGAGTTTGGACTTTAGCGATGTGGCACGGATGTGTTTATAGAATTATAATGCTAGCAGCGCATTTGTGGCCCATTAGTGTGGTTACACTTAGGGGAAAATTTTATTGAAAATTGTCATTGGGGTGGTAAATCGGCGGTTTTACAGTCGGAAATTTCGTTTTACGGCGACGCGTCAGCGGAGCCGTAAAACGGAATTTGCGACCGTAAAACCGACGATTTACCTCCCAAAATGACAATTTTCAATACAGTTATCCCCCATTCTAATGCGTTTATTCGGTTGTTTTCTTAAAAAGTGTACTTTTTTGCTCAAAGCTGCAATCGCTGTGAGCTGCGTAAAACCAAATACCAGCCAATGGAAAGCGGGTTTCCGACAGTATATCGCAGAATATACTGTCGCAAATTTTTGACGTTATCCAATCAGACGTCGCGTTACATACGCAAATGCATTAGAATTCGATTTATTCCTTATGCATTATTCTTCTTTTTTCATATTTATACTCGCAAATATTCAAGGTTGTTTGAATCGGAAAATACAATTACATACTCAACACGGTGTTCACAAATTGAAACTTGCCTCAGATTGCTTGCTTTGTCTCGCTAGAGTTTCGCACAAGATTACCATCAGCATAGAGGATCTTGCATTAGTGCTCATGTATTGTTGAATTTATTAAAAAGATAAAATTCGAGGCGTTGCCGAGCATCTTATCCCTATTCCTCAAAGAGTTTAATAAATTAAATAATACATGAACACGAATGCAAGATTTTGTTTATCATGTGGGATTAAATACGCATTTTATTCACGATTCGTTTACAAATACGGCAATATTCCACCATTAGTAAACGCGACGTAGTTAAGGACGTCGTACGTGTAACGTTACAGCGTGTATCAAACTAATTTGCATATTTAATCCATTAGTGGATAAGTATTTTATTACATGACGTTATTGCAATCTCATACGCGATATTACATGATAAATAAAGTTAGTACCTCCTTATAATGTGCACGCTGAAAAATCCGGTACTTTACCCAGTGACACTGTTTTTGTTGTATTAAGAGGAATGGGAACACCTTTCAGATTTTTCTGCCATTTTTTTCAAAGGGAGACAACTTTCGGGACTTCCTGTTCTCTTTTCTGTAAGCCCAGTCCCACTGAAAAAAGGGTCTACTCTTTAAGGAAAGAATTTGCTCATCAGGAGCAAATTCTTTCCTTAAAGAGTTGACCCCTATTGACGTGGGAGACAAAAATACTTTTGCGAGTTGCCGCCCCTGAAGGTGTTCCCATACCCCTTCATTGCGAAAACACACCCGTGCGACACAGTGCGTTTTACACACCTCCAAAATGGCTACTTTTCTGATGAAAATCTGTGATATTTTTCTTATTTTTACTGCAAACATAGGTTGTTGGTGCTCATTAGAACCACCTCATTGAGGCGGTTCTAACGAGTACCCACAACCTATGTCTTGGAGCAGAAATAAGAAAAATAATATATACCCCCTTAAACCTCACTTTTCTTTATATAAAGTGGGATTTAAGGGGTCTTCATCTCAATGACTTGTTCACATGATGAAACGGTGTGTATTGAGAAGCTGAAGAACCCGACTTGCTTGACATGACCTAAATAGCGTTGACCGGGCTGTTAAACTAAAAACGGTAACCAACAAACATAAACTGGTTTCCAACATATTGTAACGTGAAACGTTTCAATATCATAATCATTTCAACAAAATATTGTAAATCCAGTTTAATGAACAATTTTCAGTAAAACAGGATCTAGTTTTTGATAGATATTGTCTTCCGCTTTGTTTTTGCTGGAATGACTCCAATGGTCACATGACGTCTAAACAACGTCACATCAACTTGATGCGACGTTGCATAAACATTGCGTGCCCGCTGGTACGCAGTATCACATACAGCGTTTGACATGTTCAAGAACAATCGACATGTTTAGCAAATTTGTCGTGCCTTTCGGGATTTCCTGTATACCTGTAAGCCATGTCATATTTTTTGTTCTGTAGAAATCGTCATACACGTTCATAGACCACGGAATTTTATTGACTTTCAATTGTTCCGCAAAATAGCAGCCAAAGCTGTTAACCTCGCATTGCTTCAAACTTCCGTCTATGTTGTCCATCGTCATCCAAGCGCCGAAGTAACTTGGGATACCAGTGACCTCGGAAAAGTTTGCTCCGACCGCAAGATGATCCCTCACTCTTTGTTTGTCGCATTCAGAACCACTTCCTGACCAATATTTCGCACTTGGTTTACCGCTGTTTAAGCAATTCTTATTCGGTCCTGATGCGTATATATGCCATTCTACCAGCATGTTATTATCACCTTCGTAGATGGCCGGGTCAATCAAATGCAGGCCTTCCGCTGTCTTCAGAGGTGACGCAAGGATAAGGGTTCTATTCAAATTGTTCCCTGTCCCATTACGAATCGCTCTCACCACCTCTTTAGTCCAGTTGTCATATTTATACAGGTTCTCTCTTAAACTTTCGTTGCAATAGTTGTTTGGCGGACATCCAGTATACCCAAGCTCAGTAAACAGATTAAAGCTCAGTCTATAATCTATGTCCTTTAGGTGATCGGCCACTCTCTGCCACCACAAGACGTACTGATCACGTTGTTCATCCGTAGCATAGGATTCCGCCTCGTGGTTGATCCAGGAAATAATTGGTATAGCACCGTGGTCAAGCATTTGTCCAACTACTGTCTTTAGATCGTCCAGAAATGGTAAAAACTTTGTATCATCATCCGCCGGGAACAAACCTGACCTACACCGCAGTCTTAGGTTAGTAAACCCGGCAGCCAGTAGATCAACAATGTTCTGTTCTTTATAAGCGCTCAGTGGTTTTTTCGTTTTGAAATAATTTGTTGAAAATCCTGGTCCGATCAAGGCTGCGTAGTCAGACGCTGATATGGGCTCGGAGAAGTCACCGCTTGCTAAGGTGAAAAGTGCGACGAGAATGACCACCTGCTCCCTCATTGTAGATCAAAACTGAAAACATTTCGAAAACACGCCTATACAAATACATTGTATATTGTACCTCCGAAAAATGAAAATTTTCAGATAAAAAAAAATCCGATATGTTTCTTATTTCTGCTCAAAACAAAGACTGTGGATACTCGTTAGAACCGCCTCGACGAGGCGGTTGTAACGAGTGTCCACAATCTATTATTTGTGCACAAATAAGAACAATAATGTATACCCCTGCAAATCCCAGTTTTCCTATATAAAATTGAGATTTAAAGGGGTCAACTTGATACAGGCTTTTTTAGCCGGAACTACGTAGTATGACCCATCGTCTTTCTTATGAATGTTTTCATTGCTCTTAAAGGAACTCATTTTTGATTTTTATTTGCCTTCACTGCAGCTGGTGTTGTGCCGTGTGGCGGCCGTAAAACGTCTCCCCGTACATCAACCATAGTGCAGTTTATATTTTACTTTTGGTCCTTTGAGATCAGCGTAAATATTCTGAGAAATCAGAAATAAATTATTGGTTTAGACTCATATTCTAGACAGGTTTTTAATTATTTGGACCCCATTTTGATTTATAGCAGTCTTTGAATCGACTGCCTGTTCGAAATTCGCAAATTTGCAGTATGTTTCCTCTGGCTTTCTTTGCCGGATCATTACAGGGTCACTGATGAGGCTTTTTTAGCCGAAACTACGTAGTATGACCCATCTTCTTTCTTATGAATGTTTTCATTGCTCTTAAAGGAACTCATTTTTGATTTTTATTTGCCTTCACTGCAGCTGGTGTTGTGTCGTGTGGCGGCCGTAAAACGTCTCCCCGTACATCAACCATAGTGCAGTTTATATTTTACTTTTGGTCCTTTGAAATCAGCGTAAATATTCTGAGCAATCAGAAATAAATTATTGGTTTAGACTCATATTCTAGACAGGTTTTTAATTATTTGGACCCCGTTTTGATTTATATCAGTCTTTGAATCGACTGCCTGTTCGAAATTCGCAAATTTGCAGTATGTTTCCTCTGGCTTTCTTTGCCGGATCATTACAGGGTCACTGATGAGGCTTTTTTTAGCCGAAACTACGTAGTATGACCCATCTTCTTTCTTATGAATGTTTTCATTGCTCTTATAGGAACTCATTTTTTATTTTTATTTGCCTTCACTGCAGCTGGTGTTGTGTCGTGTGGCGGCCATAAAACGTCTCCCCGTACATCAACCATAGTGCAGTTTATATTTTACTTTTGGTCCTTTGAGATCAGCGTAAATATTCTGAGAAATCAGAAATAAATTATTGGTTTAGACTCATATTCTAGACAGGTTTGTAATTATTTGGACCCCATTTTGATTTATATCAGTCTTTGAATCGACTGCCTGTTCGAAATTCGCAAATTTGCAGTATGTTTCCTCTGGCTTTCTTTGCCGGATCATTACAGGGTCACTGATGAGGCTTTTTTAGCCGAAACTACGTAGTAAGACCCATCTTTCTTATGAATGTTTTCATTGCTCTTAAAGGAACTCATTTTTGATTTTTATTGTTTTCGTGATGATACTGAAAATCCTATGTTAGGTAGGGCGTGAGCCCAACGGCTCAGATATACACACAAAAAGACATCACAAAAACACGGCTATATAACTTTCACCCCATTAAACCCCACTATTATATAGTAAAACCGGGGTTTACAGGGGTAAACATTGATTTTCCTATTTCTGCTGGAACACGTACACTGTGGGTACTAGTTAGAACCAACACACTTATGCGAATCTAACGAGCACCGACAATCTAGTTTCGCAGCAGAAATATATGAAATATAAGAATTTTTTTCTGTAAAGTTTCTCGTTTCTCCGTTTTGGGGTTAAAATCTAATTTGTTTCATAATGGCCGTGATGGAGAATCTGTATGTTTAACTCTTGTCCTGCTGTTCACAACAACCCTTTTCTTTGCAAACACTGTAGATCCAGATCAGATGGCTTCTGAAGAAGCCAGCTGATCAGGATCTACACTGTATGACATTCAGTTTATGAATTTCTAGGAATAAATTACATCAAGTAATCTGATTGGTTCAAAGTCAGAGATGGGTGTGGCTAAACTGAATATTCAGCAAGAGAAGGGTTAACCCATTGTATGCAGGAATCCCCTAAAGGGGTACCTTGGCAAACAGCCCAGGCCCTGATCCGGGGCCTGCTCTCTCTGCTAAAAAATAAAAAAATAAAAATAAAAATAAAAATAAAAAATAGGCCTGACCAAATAGAAGTGAATGCAATGATCAGGAATTGATACAAGTAACCCTTATCTTGCTGAATATTCATTTAAGCCACACTCATTTCTGTCTATCAACCAATCAAATTACTTGATGTAATTTATTCTTACAAATCCATAAACTGTATGTCAAACAGTGTAGATCCTGGTCAGATGGCTTCAGAAACCATCTGATCTGGATCTACACTGTTTCCAAAGATGGGGGTTGTCGTGAACAGCATGATAAGAGTTAACCCGCAGCTCCCGTCAGAGATACAAAAGGGAAAGAAACAGAAACAATGTATTCCCATTTAAAAAGGGATTTTCCATCTGAATCCCTTTTTTGAGGTATAAAGTCCAAATATGACATTGTCATATTTCAATTTTGGTCCTCTTTTCGTCTGCAAGCTTGGATCGAACAGGGGAAATTCCCTCGCTTTAGAAGGGACATTTTTCAATTTTGACCCTGTTCAATACCGCACGTTAGAGCGCCCTTTTTCAGGTTTCCTTTCCTTTTCAGTTGTACACAATACCACATTAAACAGAGGTTTTTTCCTCTGCTAAGGCTTTGCACTGAGTTCAGAAAGTACATGCCAAGGGTTTCAACTCTGATGAACAGAGAAATTTTCCTCTGTTCTTATATATTCAGTCCACAGAATTTATTCTGCTGACAGAATATTTTTAGAACCTTGCCCAAGTCAAGGCATCAGGCGTACTATCCGAACAGAGGATTTTTCCTCTGTTCAGCTGCACCCTTACCAATGAAAGTTTCCAAGAAGTTAACCTCTGCTGAGGTATTTAATATTATTCAGCATGTGAAAATCTGATGACAATCAGTTCAGCTCAAAAAGGATTTTTCCTTTGTTCTTATATAAACAGTCCGAGCGGACTTGTTTATTGCAGACTATTGAACAGGCCATCCATTTTATATAAAGATAAAAAAACTGTGTCTTTAACCCTTTTTGTACCAAATGGAATCTTCCTCCTTATATATAGCAGGAGTTCATTTCAACATTAAGGGGTGGCAGGTTGTTTTCATCAAAATCTATTTGGAAAATGACTGAACTACTAGCAAACAGTGAATGCCCTGATCAGTTTCCGCGTTCTCCGGCGTCTGATCTGGGTCTTCACTGTTTGCCAAGGTATCCGTTTTGGGGTTTCCGGTACCAAATGGGTTAAAGTCGTTCTGGATCCCTACAGAATTCTACTCATAGCCCCAAATATCCATATATTTACAATAATGGCTTGGGGGATGGTTGATTATACCTCCCCGCATACGAAGTATGGGGGTATACTGTTTTACGTTTTCTGATTACCGCTCAATATCTTGAAAACAAATCGATGAATTTTGATCAAATTTTGCATATGAATTGATGTTGACAACATCTTGTTTGGAATTGTGACACAGCTTTTTTCGTCAATCATCAGGAAAACACGCCTATATAATTTTGACCCCCTTGAACCCACTTATATATGGTAAAACTGGGGTTTGCAGAGGTAAACCTTATTTTTCTTATTTCTGCTCTAAAGTATAGATGGGCCTCAATGAGGCGGTTTGAACGAGTACCCACAATCTAAAGTTTCAGCAGAAATAAGAAAAATACGGTTTCCCTCTGTAAACCCCAGTTCTACCATATACAAGTGGGGTTCAAGAGGGTCAAAAATTTTATCTTAAAATTTTCTTTTTTTCGGCGATAAAGGTTACAATGTATTTGTATAGGCGTGTTTTCATAATGTTTCAACAGAGCTGACGCCAGAAAGTCGATTCCGCTCAATAACAAAAGAAACATATGATTAATTTTGACCATATTAAGTCTACGAATTTATGTTGACACGATCTATCTTGGGATTGCTAAGCGGCATTTTGCGTCAAGTTTCAGCAGACTTTTGGCGCTTGAATGACGTCAAAATTCGTTTCCGTTCAATATCTTGAGAAAGAATGGGTGGACTTTGATCAAATTTGGTATGTGAATTTATGTTGACAAGATATAGTTTGCGATTGTTACTCGGTATTTTGTGTCAATTGTTAACCTAGTTATGATGCCCCTTGAATGATGTCTACAAATTTATTTCAGCTCAAAATCTGAGGAAGAAATAATGAATTTTGATCATCAAATTTGTATTCTTGTTGGCAAGAAATAGCGTGTGACTGTCACACGGCTTTTTGCATCAATTTTTCAGCAGAGTTATGGACTTTAAATGACCTCAAAAATCGTTTTCGCCCAATATTTTGGGGAGGAACTTATAAATTTTGACCAAATTTGGTATGCGAAGGTTTTTGCATCAAATTTCAATAGAGTTATAGCCTGGTAACCCCAGAAATTCAATGATGGATTGGAATATGAATTTATCTTGGCAAGATATAGGCTGGCATAACGATAAAACATCCGTGCATCAAAGTGCATTTTTTACATCCAGAAAATGGTCAATTTTCTGATGAAAATTTGTGACATGATTATTATTATTATTTATACTCAAAACATAGGTTGTGGGTAGTCGTTAGAACCGCCTCATTGAGGCGGATCAAACGAGTACCCACAACCTATGTCTTGGAGCAGAACTAAGGAAAATAATATATATCCCCGTAAACCCCAGTTTTCTTTATATAAAGTGGGGTGTAAGGGGTTGTTTATTTCACGGACTGTTTAGCGTGATTGACTATCACACGGCTCTTTGCATCAATTGTCAGCAAAGATTTTGCCGAACAAGAGTTTTATTGAAATTTGGTTAATAAATTTCGAAAAATTATGAAGGAATATGATTTTCAGAATCTGATTTTCAGAATTAATTCAAAAAGTTAATTAAACGCCATAAAAGAATATTTTCCAATATGGGCGTTGTGCGGCCGACAGCGTGCCTAGTTTTCATTGCACGACGGGGGTCATGTGTCTGAATCGATGAGGCTCCCAATTCACCGTCTATCATCGACACCGGAAATAGAATCCCGGTGAATCGAAAGTAATAGCAGCAGGAGAAGGGGTGCCTCTTGAAAATGGATTATTTTACTGCTTGTAAGCTTTATGTTAAGATTACTGTTATCAAATACCAGTAGTGGACATAATTTGCTGCTGCCATGAGAAGTGCTTTCTTATAAAACGCACTATTGTGCCAATTATAGACCGAATATTCGACAGCTGGTACCGTAAACAAAATGGATTTGGCAAGTTCGTTGTTGTTTTGTTTAAGGTTTATGCATTTCTACTGATGTTTTTTCACTTAATCAGCAAGAACAATGATGGAAAAAATAATTTGCAAAAGAAACTCGCCTCAAATTGTACTTTCAACACAAATGTTTGCCTAAACGTAAATTACCTGTTGTACGGCGAATAGTAGTGTAGTGTACAGCGTGTTGCAAATTAGCATAAACGAAGGTGTACGGCGAATAGTTCCATGTTTATAGCTGATAACATTTCAAAAGTATACTGACCGGCCTTCCGATGCTTCTCTCACATCCATGAGGACTGTACTACTCTGCATGTATGTCCTGTCAAAGTCGGGTGTTATATTTTGTCGAACATGCTGCTCCGAAATGTAAACAATGGTCGGCAAGAACTAGGGCTACATCAATAGATTCACCTGCCTGTCACAACATCTTAATCCAGTGTCATCAGAATTTTATAAACACACTTCAACAATTTTCACCCATTCTCTCGTCAAAGCAAGAACCCAACACAATATAGTAATGTTAGTTAGGAACTAATGCATATGTGTAGTTTTAAGACCATATTTCACCACAGAGGCGTTATTGTGGGTTAAAAAGAAGTGCGCATTATGAAATCACGCCTGTTCAAATATACACGCGTGGAAGACTCGTAAGGGGTAGATGGCGGTTATGCACTTTAACTCATACGGGAATTTTCGGCCATGACTTACGGGTGATTACACTACATTACGAGACTTCAAATGTCAACATTTTGAGATGAAATGACATCTAAAAACTTTTTGTCCTATGAATACAACAGAATACAGATGCATGGCCAGTCCCACTCGCACTACTTTCTCTAGGTTCTGCGGTTCAATTAGTTGCAGCGGTAATAAAGTTGCGGTGTCCAAACATGCTACACTGGTATCATTTGCCGGGATAAATGCCCCAAAATGCACCGTCTATTGGATCGAGACGTTAACTGGAGCCCTCTACCCCCGTGCAGGGAGAATCCTCCCCTATGTAAGTTAGAGATCTTTGCGTAATTACATGATGAGTTTAAACAATAGTTTATCAGTGCCTGATTACACACTTCTGGAGTCCATGTCTGTTGATCTGAACATTGATACTTGCCATTTTGTATATGGATAAACGATTTTGGATTATCGCTTTGGTACCACGGCTAACTACTTAACTATATATGATCACTAATAAACCATTGTTTAAACTAATCATGTAATGTAATCACTCAGATCCAATTATTGTGACAAATGGAGTCCACCAAGGTTGTGTGATAGCCCCAACACTGTTCAGCATGATGTTCGCTTCCATGCACAAAGATGTTTTCCAGGAGGTTGACAATGGTATACCGATAAGGTACCGTTTTGATGGGAAGCTTTTCAATGCTACACTGGTATCATCTGCCGGGATAAATGCCCCAAAATGCACCGTCTATCGGATCGAGACGTTAACTGGAGCCCTCTACCCCCGTGCAGGGAGAATCCTCTCCTATGCAAGTTAGAGATCTTTGCGTAATTACACGATGAGCTTAGACAATAGTTTATTAGTTAACTATATACGATCACTAATAAACCATTGTTTAAACTAATCATGTAATGTAATCACTCAGATCCAATTCCTGTGACAAATGGAGTCCACCAAGGTTGTGTGATAGCCCCAACACTGTTCAGCATGATGTTCGCTTCCATGCACAAAGATGTTTTCCAGGAGGTTGACAATGGTATACCGATTAGGTATCGTTTTGGTGGGAAGCTTTTCAATCTCGGAAGGTTGCAAGCCAAATCAAAGGTGCAAACAGAGGTGCCAGATGAGTTCCTCATTGGGGATGACATGGCAAAAGGTGCATAATTACTGTGTAGGCTTTCATCCTGCAACTCTGGAGTATGTGTATTGTAAACCTGAGAGTAATGGTCAAATGTGTTCGATCGCAGTAATTGTTTAGGGCAGTTCAACGGCCCAGTCAACACTATTTAGGACATTGTTCCGAACAGTTTACCTATCCACACTTTTACTCTGCAGGCTTATTCTTTCATTGATTCCAGTGTTGAATTTGGAGAATATTTGAGGGTCACTGATGAGGCCTAATTGACCGAAACTAGCTAGTCTGGCCCAGAAAACGTGTACACTCCATAGTTTCCAGTTCTGTGGTGTATTCTTTGCTTCCAAAGGATAACCTAACTAGAACATATTATATGTAAGCGGTTACTCTTCTTGAATCAGCCGAAGGGTGACAATGAGGGAGGTAATGACCGTAGAAAAGATTTCATATGATCAATCTCCACGACTGAGTGTTGCCGACCCCGGCACGTATCGAATCCACGTCCTCCTGATCACAAGTCAGACGCACATCCGACTGAGCTCCCGAGGCCGGCCAATCGCAGTAGATAGATAGATAGATAGATTTCTCCATGATCCGTTGGTCGGGGAAAGCATATATACCCTTTAAAGTGGGGGAAAATGAAGTTGTCCATTATTGGCGTTTAGCAATAAAGAATAAAATAAATGCTCTTCCTCTTTCGCAGAAGAAATAAGATTCATGCACAGGCAAAAAAGACGGGAAGTGGTAAACTCCGGACAAAATTTGAAAACTTGAAACGTGAGATCAAGACTGATATATATAAAAACAATCAGCATGATTTGTTTGTGAATAACTCAGTAGGTTATGTAAAGGCAAATCCAAGAGATTCTTCAGTCGCGGTTTATTTTTGTTATGGTTTGTCTTTGGGTGTTTGTGTCGCTTATATTAATTTACTGTGGATGGCCTGTTGGCCGTTTTGTGGGGTTGGGGAGTAGGGTGGCTGTCCTTTTGGCTTTCCCCTGTTCGTGTTTCCGTTGGGGTGTGTTGTTTCATGCTTGTGGTTCTTTCCAATTGGTGTCTCTGATTGGAACTGAGGGTTGATTATATCGATTCCTGATCGTTGCCTCCACCTCTATTTTCTACAGATATATCAATAGTCAGAAGAAAGACAGACAAGGTATCCCACCCTTTAATAAAAGAGGAGGGAGCGGAGTTGCTGAATCAGACTCTGAAAGGGCAGGGAAACTAGTTGGTCAATTCAATGATGCGTTTAATAAAACTGAGTTCACGGAGGTTCCATTGACAAGAAGATCGGCCCCATTTATGGATACTATTGTTGTGTCATCGGCAGGAGTGACCAAGTTACTTAAAGGCTTAAACCCCTCTAAAGCTTAAGAACCTGATGAGCTACATTCTAGATTCCTGAAGGAGCTAACAAAACAGTTAGATCCAGTTTTTGTCCACCTGTTTTAACAGTCTCTCGATACAGGTGAAATCCCCAAAGAATGACACTTAGCGAACATTTGCCCACTCTTCAAAAAAGGAGATAGGGCTCTTAATCATAATTATCACCCTATGTCTCTGACTTGTGTTCTGTGTGTAAATTGCTTGAGCATATAGTCTGCTCAAACATCATGGCCCACTTGGATGAACATAAAACATAAACTTTTGTCAGAAAGATAACATGCATTAAGGAAAAGGCATAGTTGTGAAACTCAGTTGAGAACAACTATTAATAATTGGGCAAAACTCTTGGGCAAAGGGGGACAGGTAGACACATTTATTCTCGACTTCGAGAAAGCTTTTGACACCACACCACATGAAATACTTAAATCTAAGTTATTTGGTTATCGCATTGGGGGAAATGCTATCATATGGATAGAATTCTTTCTTTGCTACAGAAAACCGCGTTGTTGTTAATGGTGAATCTTCAGAGTGGGCATCAATTTTGTCTGGAGTCCAACAAGGGACTGTTCTTGGGCCACTGTTATTCTCCCTGTACATCAATGATGTTTCCACTGACACTGACTTAGCAATAAGACTGTTCGCAGACGATTGTGTTTGCTACCAGGAAATTAGAGATCAGATGATTCACTGAAACTTCAGAATGATATAGATAGATCAGGATGTTGGGCCCGAAAATGGGACATGAGATTTCACCCCGTTAAATGCAATATTATGCATATAACTAGGAAGAGAATAAATAAAATTGAGGCTTCTTACACCTCAGAGGGAACAGTCCTCGAAAACGTGGATTCCATTAAATACCTTGGTGTGACACAATTTGAGATTGAATACACATATTAGCAACATGTGTACTAAGGCAAATAGAACGTTTGGTTCCCTGAGGCGAAATCTTCACCAGTGTCCTCATGATGTAAAAGAGGTAGCTTATAAAGTTCTTGTTCGCCCAATCTTGGAATATGGTAGTCGTATCTGGGACCCCAGCGGAGTGGTCCTTAATGAAGCAATTGAAAACGTTCTGAAAATAGCTGCTAGATTTGTAACAAGCAATTACTGCTTTGAAACTGGGGGCATGACTGGACTACTAGGAAAATTAAGATGGGAGGTTCTCAAGAAAAAGAGAAAACAGTAGGCTCATACTTCTATACAAAGGTCTAAGAGGTGCTGCCAGCATTCCAACAGATGACCTTGTTCCCGAAGCTAGGCACTGTAGAAATCATCATTCATTGGAGTTTCAGACCCTTACTGCAAAAACTGACATTTATAAAGAATCATACTTTCCCCGAACTATTAGAGATTGGAATGCCCTTCCCAATTCGATTATTTCAGCAGCTGAAGATGCTGAGGATTGTGTATCTAAGTTTACCTCTTTAATGAGAGCTAGGGACTAACATCCCATCACAGGTCCTGGTGTATGAATGTCATTTGAAGTGTCACCAGTAACATTTCTGATTCTGAACAAAGGAGTAGCCATTCCTATTCGCCGTACACTTTTTTGACTATATTCCGTACAGCTATCTGTTGTAAACAACTAAACGCCGTACACATGGATTTTTAGTTTTTAATAAATATGCTTAGTGCATGATAAAACCACCACCAGAAAAAGTTTTCATTAACTACCCATTATTAACGGAAATAGGTAAAAGAAAGTTTAAACGGAAATAAATCAAGAAGTTATAAAATCTGAAACCGATTTTCGAAAATGCTGGTCTTCACTCAGTACCAAGCATCGATAAACTTGTGTTCTTGACTTTAAATCAAAACATACAGCTTCGAAAAACGCATAAAATGTGGCAGAAATCCCTCTGTTATTTCAAGGAAATCAATTTACCCTGCACTTGCAGAAAATAGATCAGGAATAAAGGCTACACTCACCGTGTTCCATGTCTACTTTCGGTTTGTATCGCTTCACCGGGATTCTATTTCCGGTGTCGATGATAGACGGTGCAATTTAAAACTATAAAAGTTATATTTTTTTGTTCGTTGGTGCCTGATGATTTGTCGTTTGCTTGACTCCTCCTGGTCTACCTGGTGTTTTTTGGGGCGATAGCCCCAGAGTATTGAAGAGTGATTTTGGCACTACTTTTTGCGTGAATGCATACGACCTAATCACCACCAAGAGACACCGTGAGAAAATATAGCGCAATATTCGAAATAGTTAAAAAAGTTCCTCATTAAATGAAACAGCCGATGAAATATATATTATAACTTGAATGTTTTATATATTTATCCATAAGGTTTACCGTGACAGGGATGCACTGGGAGATTCTCCGTGTAAAAACGTGAATGAAAACAATGAAGTCTAATACGGCATTCAGCGTTTTTAATAGATCAGTACAATTAGCCCATTTTACAGCTCATTACCGGCAAACAGCGCAAGCCCAGATCAGATGCCACAGAACTCGGAGTCTCATTAGGGCATACACTGCATGTTTGCGAAAGGTTCAGCATTTTCCAGACAAATTTTAAAGAACTTCACAACCAGACATGACTACATTTTGAAAGTGGACTCGTTTCATACTGATATAAGGTTGATGATTCCATTCAGTACAAAACGGGTTAAAAGTACGCAGTGTGGGTCGATTATGTAATTGTTTGTGTTATTAACCCATATAAGACAGTTAAAAAGTTTGGAGCGGTCCATGTCCAATTGTAGAGTAGCCAGGCTTGTATTGTTAGCAATAAACGTTTCAAAAAAATGTATGTACTTTCAGCAAACAGTTTAGACACAGATGAGATGAGACGCCAGGTGTTGCGGCGTCAGATGTTTGTCTGCAATGTTTGAAATTGTCCCCACAAAAGGCTGCTATGCATACACAGGATAATGGGGGTGTTATTATCAATAACGAGGAAGTCCTTTTGTTTTAAGAGCCCCAATGGTTAAGAGTTAGCTCCCTAGGCATGTGGACGGACTCGGTAGCTTAGTCGGATGCGCGACTGACTAATGATCAGGAGGACGCGGGTTCGCCGGATACCAGCCGGGATCGGCAACATGTTTCTTGGAGATTGATCATGAAATCTTTTCCATGGTGATTATCTCCCTTTTGCTGATCCACAAAGGGCAGTTGGAAGTTTCTTGTTTGGTTGTTTGTACTGGAGTTAAAGGCCCAGATAACACCATTTAGGTCATTTTTGAGCCGCTCAGTAAACCTATCAACACTTTTTCAGGACAGGCTTATACGAAGGCGGTTAACCAGTACAGTGCACATTCTTTCGCCAGAGACTAACAACTGCCCTTCTTGAATCAGCGGAAGGAAAAGAATGACCGTAGGAAATATTTCATGATCAGTCTCCACGAAAGAATGTTGGCGACCTCGGCAGGTATCGAACCCGCGTCCTCCTGATCACCTGTTAGACGCGCGTCCGACTGAGCTACCGAGGCCGGCTGGAGGTTTCTGGTGAAAGAAACCTGCATTGTACTGGTTTACGTAGGAGAAGTGTGGCTAGGTAAACTGACCAGCTCAAAATGACCTAAAAGGGTTGACTTTGTCGTTACACACCAATATAAATTTATTCAGCTCGAATACTTGCTAGTAACGATTAAGAAATATAAACATTTTTCCGAAAATTTTAAAATAATTGAACGAAACAAGATCAACAGTGAAAAAAAAAACAATCGGTGAACAAACAGTCCCTTTATATCTGGCGTAGTACATGTATATGTCTTCTGAAAAGGTTTATACTCTGAAAAAAAAAAATAAATTCCCCAAAGGAATTAAAACATCGAATGGCCGAATTTTCTAGACCAGATTAGCCAGTTTCGCCAAAGTAGGCCTCATAAGCCACCTTCCAAAATATTCAAGCCCCATTTGAACAATTAAAGGGATCATCCATACTTGTTCATGAATAACATTTGTAAGATTTCAAAGAAGCTGTCTGAATATCTTCGAGGTACCAGACAAATGTTATTGCAATGAAATAAACATACATGGTCGTCATTCTTGCATTTCCTACGGCAATTGTGACGAAAACGCCCCACAACTCCATATCACCTCTTCAGATGCGACCGTTTAAACTAAAAGCGCATGGCGGCTAGTTCAAAACGTCGTTAAAACGATAAAGTCTGTTCTGCAACACTTTTCACTGGGACAACGTTACATCGCTCTGACGTGTAACGTAAACAAAGCAAGGTCCGTTTTTGATATCCAAAGATCAAAACTCATGTTTCAACAGCATTTCAACATGGGTTTTGTTGCGTTAACAAGACTTCTTGCCCAGAATAGCTTCAAACAGCTATGTTCATTGGATTGTATTCAAAAATATATTCTTTATGGGTCTGATTTAAAATACCAACCAGACGCTAAAATTGCCTAAACCTATCAATTGATCACAAGCTATCGCCCCATCTGCACTCTCAGTGCTTTGATTCTTTAGCTTCACCTCACAGTAAGTGAAACAAGGTACGAACCATCATCTTTGATTCATCATAGTTATTCAAATTGGTTTGTATATTAGTTTGTTCTAATTTGTATGTTGTTTTTGTGATGGTTTATTGATTGAGGTAGTTACGTGTTTTGTAAATACAATTAGAATCTAGAGGGAAGGCTGGACCCATAAAAGAGCGCTTCTCGGTACTGACCATCACGAAAACACATCTATATAAATTTGTCCCCCTAAAACCCCACTTTTATATAGTAAAACTGGGGTTTGCAGGAGTATACATTATTTTTCTTATTTTTGCTCAAAAACATAGATTGTGGGTACTCGTTAGAACCGCCTTTTTCTTATTTTTGCTCAAAAACAGATTGTGGGTACCCGTTAGAACCGCCTCGTCGAGGCGGTTCTAAGGAGTATCCACAATCTATGTTTTGAGCAGAAATAAGAAAAATATCGAAATTTTTCATCTGAAAATTTTCATTTTTCGGTGGTAAAATTTACAATGTATTTGTATACGCGTGTTTTCGAAACGCTAATTTTGCTTATTTAAAATGTAGCTCTGTCGAATTTTCCGACCTGACTCTTCTTGTTATATGTGCTTATTTTGTATTATTATTATTATTATTATTATTATTATTAATTAATTTTCATTAATGGTGCCTGTTGCATCTTGATCACCTCTTATGAAACATACTTCATGATATCCCTTTTATTTGAATACCAATCTGAAATCATTGAAGCATTTAGCTCGACTTCTAGATATTTGGATGATTTATTTATATATACTAGGGACAAAAAATAAGGGAACCCACAAGTTCAAATAGAAAGAAGCGAAACTTCAATGTCACAGGGAAGGTTTATATCCAAATTGGGATCAGTATCTGGTCCATGCACCCGAGCATTGATGCATGCACGACACCTTCTGGGCATGCTAGTGATTGTGCGACGTATTATCTCCCTTGGTATCCGTCGCCATTTTTCTAGCAATGCTCGGCCAAGCTGTTGCCGATTAGGCCTGTCTATTTGTTAGTGCGGTGTGGTGGCTGTAAAGAATCTCCCCGTACATCAATTAATGCTCTTACTTTTCCAATCATCCGTAACGACGTCGCATTTACTAACGGCGGAATATTGACATTTTTGTAAACAATCGTCAATAAAATGCGCTTTAAATGTCATATGATAAATATGAAAAGGGGAACAAAGTCAACGGTAGGCACTGTGGTTTGCGGCCTCGGCTTTGCACTTAGGAGTGCCTAACGGTGACAGCGATCCCTGGATCACTGTGAGAAGACCATAACAGAACGGGGCATGGACCCACCACAAGGAAATTCCATAGCCCCGACCCACCCTTCAAAGCAGTGTGGCAAGCGAGAGGTTAAGACGAGGTGTAGCGTTGTGGTTGCGGCCCACTGGCTTTGCACTTATGCACGCTGCACCAAAATCCTAGCTGATCGGGAGCCACACTGCCCGAAATAGGATCACACGAGAACACGCCGGAACTGGGCATGGATCCACCACAAGGAAAATCCATCGCCCGGCCTCTCCGGAGGGGGGAAGGCAAACGGGAAATCAGGACGAGATGTAACGCTGGGGTTTGCGGTCTTAGGACTTTGGCACTGAGCAGCGTTGCGTCAAAATCCTGGCTGATCGAGAGCCACACAACCCAAAGGAGAACGGCACACCAACACACTAGCAAACAAAAGGCTCTCCTTCAGGAATGCACATAGAGTAGTGGGACAGAAATAAGAAACAATAGGCCTTATCACATCTCTTTGTTTTTCTTTTTTTCGCTTTCGAATAAAGGATGTACATTATAAGGTTACCCAAACGGAATGATCTGGGGGCCACAAAAGGACCCTTTTATAAACACCTGACTAGCAGAAAAATCACAGGAAGGCTCTCTCTAAGCACACATGGTATTGCTTCTGTCCCTCCCTTGACAAAAGAATACGGTCTCTATAATAGTGCCTGTGGAGGCGGCCATCGCTGTCCCAACTTTGCCTTCGGATAATATGAAACGCTGTCCCACAAGTCAACACCATAGCTCACCACGCGCATACCACCATGGCCGAAAAACCGAACCTCGCCTGGTACATCAAACAGCCCTCGGACGGTCAAGACGACCATATATTTATACAGATAAGGGAAATAAACTAACTAACTAGGGCATGACTTAGCGCGACCCTGAAGGAGGGCATTAACACACAACCACCCACGCAAAACTAAAACAACATACATCCACCCACGCAATGCTAAATTAGGTAGATAAAGCGATAGTTGTAGAATAGTTGTAGAGTAGGAATCCCGTAGAGAGGATAGTATAGGAATAGAGAGATCAAAGACCTGGAGATAGAAGAAGAAGAAGAAGAGTTTATTTCCCAAAAAGCGATTTCAAACATTGTTAACTGTAAATATGACACATAAAAACAAGATCGCATAGGAGTGCTCGACTGCGCACATGCGCAGGCGGACGCTTGTATGCGACCTACATGATTATATGAATTTGTTCTAACTGCATTGCTAACGAGATCGGAAACCCCCGCCCATAGGGGCTTGAAGAAATATATGGGCTGCATAATGCTTCCACGCAGAGCTGAATCCGGCCCGCTCACTGGTACTGGTAAACCGCCTAGAGGATCTAAGCCTGTCCAGGAACCGCGGTGCGAGGCGGACCGTCCATGCTAATAAACCCTATTGGTTTCGTTGGGCGACAGGGCTTGAGATGTCGTTTCATCTCAATGTCGGGTAAAAGTCCCACAAAATTGGAAGCAACGTCTCCAAAATGTTGTTGACGGGGACGTTGAACCTCGAATCAAACAAACAAACTAACGAGATCGGCACACGATATCTCGGGCCCTCAAACGACTAGGTAGGAATACAATTCCTCCTATGGTGCCTTCCTTCACGTAGGATGCGAAAATGACATGTAAACATGGCGACTCAGAATGACCCACTTACGGTCCCACAGAATATGACATCCTACGTGGAGGAGGGCACCACATTTTCCTAACTTTAACAAAAAATGCAGAAAAGGGGATTGACCTACTTCCACATCCTCCTCGATAGAGGTCACCCACAAACTAAAATAAACACGAACTTGGGCCCGAGACGGCAGATGCCGTCACACTATACTATATGTTGTATGTACAGAATAAACAAAAATCACAAAATATAATCTACAAGCACAACCTTGCAGGTACAAAAACTGTCCTAACCAGCATAAGAGAGCGGGTGGGCTTGCCCCAAAACGGACAACACCATCTTTAAAGCACAAGAAAAACAAACACGACAGGTCCATGGCGGGGCGAGCACATCCGCCCGCATATATACTCAATAAGCTGGGGGCACAGACCAAATAATGTAAAAATGTACATACGTTACAAAAATATGCAAAAATCAAACAAAAAAAAAATAAAAAACAAAAATACCAATATCAAAATTGATACAAAAAGCGTAGACGACATCTATAGACATGGTGCTGGCGTGAGGGTGTAGATGCGGCTGAAGCTACAAGCTAGAAGAAAGAAATGGATGGACTCTACAATTTTGTGGTGCAAATAAGCACCACAAAATGGCTAAAAAACTTTGTCTCGAATCCCCTGATTGAATATAAGGTGCATAACACGTAACATGGAAACGTGTATAGCAATCTTTAGAAACGTCTTCCAAATCGCAATGAAACTTTCAAACAAAATTAACTGCTAAACGATCCCCTTAATGATAAGTTCAAACTCGGAGCCTACCCTGTTACACAAAACAACCCACACCCCTTTGCGGCAAACCGCAAAAACCCAAGGCACAGCACTGCTATAACTTAAACGCAGTGCAATCACGTAGCCAAACCTTTAGAATGGAGTTCCAAATTACTACAACTAAACTATGTTGCACAAAAACAAAGGCTCACATTGGAACTGTGCAACATATCCACAGCCCTTGAAATATGAAGCACGCCTAGCCCAGAAACTCCTACATTTAAAGATGCCCTTTAGCGACAGGACACATGCACTCCTGAAGCAAACGGAAAGACAAAATATAAGCCCCTCCGAGACCCGGAAAGGTCACGGCACCGTTTCACAAACCTCTCAGGACGGAGCTCGGCGATTGGCTACAGGGCAAGGGGATGCCCGTGGGCTCAGAGACACCTGAGACGTGAGACGACAAACATGGACGGACGGGGCTGGAGCCGAGCGATGGTCTCCCTGTTCACCGGCAACGGGGAATATGGGTACCACCGAACGGCTACGGTGTAGTGCCAGCATGGATTCGTTCCCTGGGACCCCACCAGCTGACGACCCGCGACACGGGGAAACTGGAAAACAACAACAATATGATAAATAGAATCTTGCAATCGTGGTCATGTATTATTGAATTTATTAAACTCGTTGAGGAAAAGGGATAAAATGGTCGGCAAAGCCTCGCATATTATCCCTTATCGCCTTCAATACGAGGTTCACAGCATATAGATCATCCCTTGTAAGCACAATACAATTATTTGTATTATTGTATTATTATTTAGCAGTTTGTATTTTACATAGCTCAAACTAATGAATAATAATAATAATAAACATCATTTAGTTGACATGCGATTTGACGTCACGGGATTAACAATTGTGTGATTCGTTTATGTTATTTAGGAAGTCAAATTTATACATTATGTAGATAATCTCAGACATATGTAGCTAAAATAAAACTTGTAACATACATGGAACATTTTACGGAATATACTAGACCTACCTTATGTCAAATAATTATGGCGTAACAATACCAAATTTAGTGACACAGAGGCCTTTCTGATATTTAATCTTCATCAGTGTGTCTCAACCCCAAAGTTTTGAAACCGAAACGGATGACGGACAAGATCCGGCAAACATAGCACATAGCCCTCCGAGCACACACCGACTGACGTAGCTCATGAGATAGGTCAACTGGAGGCATCAGGCAAGAGACGACCACCCGCGGACTAATAGCCCCTCCCCCCACCCCCACCGAGCCGGCAGAAGTCAAAGGGAGCTCTCGGCTTGCATGCTATATATAAAGCACTCAGCAAAAAGTTTAAAAGGTTTGTTGAACAGGAATAAAGACACGACGAAATGAGTAAATAAACAAATATAAGTAATTAGTATCTTGTTTAAGATAGGAAAATAAATAATAAATAAATAAATAAATAAATAAATAAATAAATAAATTTGATTCTAAATTCTACCAAATAGGAAGAAAACTTAATTTACCTAGCACAAAACTGTCAATTTCTGCTTCACACAAATTAGAAACGACTTTCCTGCTTTTGAGAAGAAACGTGAAGGTGGCTTGTAACGTTCTCATGCAGTGTATATATACACAGTTTTGGACAAGGGGTATCAAAACAGTTCACAAAATGTTCTGCCAATCTGCTTGGTGTTCGAATGCCACAAACATGAATACTTATGCATTATCATATGGGCCCCGTCAAGCGATTTTGGTACTTATCGCCATGCGAGCAGCGAAGGTTCTGGCGAGCCTGCGCATCCGCGCAGTCTCGCCAGAACCTTCGCTGCTCGCTCATAAAGGCAGTGAATCAAGAGGAATCCTCAGACAGAAATGCATATCCCTGGCCCCTCTGAATGGCTGGGCATGCGCAGTTAAAATTTGTCATGACGGAATGCTCGAAGACACAAATTCGCTTGGCGGGGCTTATACAGCACCATCATTGTAAAGTCGTCGTTATTTAGTGGATAACGCCAAGGCATAAAAATTCACACGTGTAATAATAATAATAATGGCACGTGAAGTCGTGAAGATGTTCATGAAAACTCTAGGTTTTCTTTTGAACTTCTTCGGCGATAAAATCAGGTTTAAAATAAAGAATCTTACACTCGAGGTCATTTCGTATGAAATTTATGAAACTCGCCGAAGCTCATTTCATAAATTCATATAAAATGACCACACGTGTAAGATCCGCTTTTAAATAAAGCTGTTGATATTGGATGACTACAATTGCGCGTTTAACCCTAGGAACAAGCGTGCTGATATCACTTTCTATCTGCACGTTTACGTACTTGATTCTGCACGCTTTTCATATTGTATGCTCACCTGATAGTGCACGCTAACTTGATAGAATACGCTAACTTTATATTGCACGCTAACTGGATATTGCTCGCTAACTTGACAGAGCACGCACGCTAACTTGATATTATACGCTAACTTGATAGTGCACTCTAACACGCTAACTTGATAGAACACGCTAACTTGATATTGCACGCTAACTGGATATTGCTCGCTAACTTGACAGTGCACGCACGCTAACTTGGTATAACACACGCTAACTTGATAGTGCACTCTCTGACTTGGTTCAGTTATGGGCATGACGAGGAGGAAGGTCCTCCTTTCCAGATCGAGGAGAGGGATATCAACGTTTGTCATATGGTGAATCGGCGTCAGGAGGCAACCGACGATGATGATGATGCTGGGACTCGTAGAAAGCAGACTATTGTTCGATTTATCTCTAGGCGTACTGTGTCACACGTGTACAAGAACAAGAAAAAACTGAAAGAAATGGACAAGTACAAAGCTTAGAATGTTTATATTACTGATGACCTCACCCAGCTACGTGTTAAACTGAAAGCTATGGTGAAAGACATTCCGGGTGTTACCAAGGTGTTCACGCGTGACGGGAACATTCACTGCGATAAAGGTGGTTCACATCACGTAATTTCCAGTCCGGATGATTTGTTCAATCTGGGGTGGATGAGATTAACTACGAGGAGTTGGGTGTACCTAACCTAGCTTAGGCCAAGGAGGATGGCGTTGTATCTAGTCATAGTCAGGACATTCATGTTCGTGCTAGTCAAGACAGTGATGACCCAATAAACTGTTGTAATGACCGTGGTACAACAACAGCTAGTGTTGATCATATCTCAGATTATAGTTACTGTTCAAGTTCCAATTCCAAAAGGTTAAATTTTGTATGTTTGAATGTTTGTGGCTTATGTGCCAAACTTAAATTTCCAGATTTTCAAGATTTTATAAACCAGTATGACATTGTGTGCCTTACCGAAATCAAAACTGATCAGTATGATGAAGTGAACATTGATGGGTTCAAGTTTGTAAGTGCTAGCAGAGCTATTGCTAAGAGACAATCTGGGGGTGTTGGGTTATTTGTAAAGAATAACATATGGCCTTTTGTTAAAGTACTTGACAATTCTAGTGAAAATTGCTTATGGTTTACATTGAATAATTATTATGAGCTTAAGTGTGTATTTGGGGCTGTTTACATCCCACCAGAGGGATCGCCGTATAGCTCTGTTAGTATTTTTGACAAGCTGGAACAAGACATCATTAACTTTTGTGCTGATGAAGATACTTATACTTGCCTAATGGGAGACTTTAATGCAAGAAGTGGTCTATTATCTGATTTTATCAGTATTGACGAGACAATTAGTGACTTTAGTCTGGATTTTGAGTCAAAACTTATTCTTAGTAAGAATAACTTAGAAGAGCTTGGTTTTTCAACAAAACGTTACTCTTCAGAAACAACCAATACAAATAATTATGGTTACAGGCTCATGGACTTGTGCAAATCATTAGATGTGCATTTAGTCAATGGCAGATGTGGTGCTGATTCTCACATTGGTAAACAGACCTGTAAAAATAGTAGTGTAATTGACTTTGTTATAATGTCACCAGAACTTTTTCCTTGTATACATTATTTTGAGGTTTTAGACTTTGATCCATTGTTGTCGGATGTGCATTGTCCTGTGGCATTTTCTGTTAATGTGCAATCACAAAACAGGTTACTGTTACCCAATGAGGAGAGTCTGATCACTGATACCAATGAGCAGAGTACTACTTTTCCAACATGGAAAACAGAGTCGAGAT
Source organism: Lucinisca nassula (assembly GCA_963580285.1). Lineage (NCBI taxonomy): Eukaryota > Metazoa > Mollusca > Bivalvia > Lucinida > Lucinidae > Lucinisca > Lucinisca nassula. The sequence continues at coordinate 5,363,816 of OY757010.1, forward strand.
TAGAGTTTATGAAGTCCATTCAAGAGTCTAATCTTGATCAGATAAACATTGATTTGGATAGATTAAATCAGAATGAGTCTTTAAATGCTGATGATATAAATAGTATTACTTCCAAAATTTCACAAGTTCTGGTTGATGCAGCAGATAAATGCAGTATGTTGAAGAAAAAGAAGAATTTACCTGCAAACACACCAAAAAAAGTAAAAAATCAAAAACCTTGGTTTAATAATCAAAGTAAGTTGAAGCGCAATGAGTACATGACAGCTAAGCGCAACTATAAGCAATTGAATTCCAGGGGAAATTATGACAAACTTGTGTCGGCAAGTAGAGTATATAAGAAGTTAATCAATAAACAACTTAGAGACTATAATAATACTTTATCAAATAAGTTGAAGTCTATGAAAAATACTGACCCTAAATCATACTGGTCTATTTTAAATAAATACTCCTCGGAGGGTAGAAATGCACTACAAAAAGTATCGGTGGAATCTTTCTATGAGCATTTTAGTAAATTGAATGAAGCAACTCCTGATGTTGACTTTGAAGATATTGATCTTGACAATATTTCAAGTTTCAATACAGAACTTAATTCCCCCATTACTGTGCAAGAAATTTCCAAAGTTATTTCAAACTTGAAAAATCAGAAGGCTTGTTCAATGACTGATAATGTTTTAAATGAGTATCTAAAGTATTCAAAAGATGATATGTTGCCCATTTACTGTAAATTATTTAATCTTATTTTGAACACAGGATTAATACCTGAAGCTTGGTCTAAAGGTACCACTTTGCCTATCTATAAGAATAAAGGTGATGCTAATGATCCTGATAATTACAGGGGTATAACCATTTTAAGCTGTTTTGGTAAGCTATTTACTGCAATTCTAAATCATAGACTAAACAATTATTTGGAATCTACTGGATTATTAATTGAAGAACAAGCAGGGTTTAGGAAGCATTACAGCACTGCTGATCATATTTTCTCACTTAAAATGTTGATTGATTTTTACCTGCATAAGAAGAAGAGATTATATTGTGCATTTATTGATTACCGTAAAGCATTTGACTCGGTTAACAGAGTGGCACTTTGGAGAAAACTGTTGCAAAATAACATTGATGGCAAAATTTTTAAAGTGATTTTCAATATATACGATAATGCTAAATCCTGTGTGAAAGCATGTGGAAGTATTTCTATGTTTTTAGTAGTATGGCTGGTGTTCGGCAAGGCGAAAATTTGTCACCTATCTTGTTTTCGTTGTTTCTGAATGATTTAGTACAGTTTATGTCTAATTCTTGCCATGGTTTGTCCACCTTGTCTGATGATATTGGAAATATTATGAATACTGATGATGTAGAAGTATTTTTCAAGCTTTACCTGCTGTTATACGCGGATGACACTGTTATTTTTGCAGAAACCCCTGAAGACTTGCAAATAGCTCTAGATACGATGAAGTTGTACTGTGAGACTTGGAAATTACAAGTTAATACGTCTAAGACTAAAGTTGTGATGTTTTCAAAAGGCAAAATTAGGCAAAAACCTAATTTTTATTATAACGGAGAGTCTCTTGAAGTTGTTGATGATTATAGTTATTTGGGTATAAAATTTAACTATAATGGTAAGTTTGGTAAGACTAAGAAGCATTTAGTAGATCAAGCCAGAAAAGCTATGTTTTCATTAATAAGGAAAGCTAGAAAATTATTTTTACCTGTTGACATTCAATTGCACTTGTTTGACAGCATGATCAGTCCGATACTACTTTACGGAAGTGAGGTCTGGAGTTGCGAAAATGTCGATATAATTGACCAATTTTATTTAAAATTTTGTAAATCATTGTTGGATGTTAAGCAAACAACACCAAATGTTATGGTATATGGAGAGCTTGGTATATTACCATTGCACCTCAAAATAAAATCAAGAGTCTTGAATTTCTGGTATAGAATAATAAGTGGTAAAAAGGACAAAATTTGTTATAAGCTATATCAAGTTATGCATCATTTACATGTAAATGACTTATACCACTCAGACTGGGTTAAATCAGTACATGATTCACTTGATACTTTGGGTTTTACAGACCTTTGGTTGAATCAAAACATCTTTTACTCCCAAGCATCTTTTAAAACCAAAATCAAAACTAGGTTAGCGGACCAATTTAAGCAGAATTGGAATGGCAAAATTAATGATTCAGAGAAATGCTTAAATTATAGACTCTACAAAAAGGGTTTTCAGTTTGAAAAATATTTTAATATATTACCATCACAACTAGCTAAGTATATGTGTAAATTTAGATGCTCAAGTCACAAACTTCCTATTGAAAAAGGACGTTTTTCAAATATCGAGAGGAATCAACGCATTTGTGAGTTATGTAACGCAAATGAGCTTGGAGACGAATTTCACTATTTGTTCAACTGTAACTTTTTTACAAGTAGTAGGTGTAAATTCCTACCCCTTTGGAGTTTTCAATTACCTAATATATTAAAGTTTGAAAAACTAATGAGCTCTGAAGACAGAGCAGTCTTGACTAGATTAGCCATTTTCATAAAAATAATAATTACAAAATTTAAGTAACATTGAAACTGCCATCTTCCTCTAAGAATTATATATGCAGTTTCTTTAAATTACAATCCTTTTCTGATAAATATACCATTTATAAAGTTGTGTCATTTGAGTACTACTTTAATACATTTAGTCCAAAGATGTTGTAGGGACGAACGTCAAGGTCTGAATCAGAATCCTCATCGAGCAGACTGTTTCTGGTTCTTGTCGTTTGTTATTCAGTCTGTGTAGTTTAATAATACCTGTATTTTGTGTGCTGTTCAAATTTTTATGACAATTACAGCAATTTTTCATGTACAGCAATTTTTCGGGTTACCAAAGTCTTTGGACTTATACAGTACATTTAATACAGAACAGATCTTATCATTATGCTCACATGCCATGTTTTTTGCTTGTATATATGTTGATTCATGTTTGTTTTAGCTCTTATGCCCGCAACGGGCCTGGAGTAAAATAAAACTTGTTGTTGAAAAAAACTTGTTGTTGATAGTGCATGCTAACTTGATAGTGCACGCTAAATTGATATTACGCGATAACTTGATATCCCACGCTAACTTGATAGTTCCTCTAACCTGATAGTGCACGCTAACTTGATATTGCACGCTTACTCGGATGCAATATTGCATCATAACGTCATTTAAGAAATGAAATTTATTTTTCTGCAGTTCATGGTAGTATAATCGCGGTGGGCCGCGTGCAAAGTAAATGAACCCCGAAGGGGTTCATGTAAACTTTGCTAGCGACCCACTGTCGTTCATACTTTCATGAAAAACAGAACAATTAAGTTTATTTTTTATATTTATAGTATTTGCCCCTCATCACTGGGCGAAAAAATGCTTGTAGGGCAAACTTTTAAAACTGAAAAAAAAAAAAAAACATTTACACGCTGTTTTTCTACAAAGAGCGGAGCAGCGTTGACGTAATCAATGCCCGTTGAGAACAATGGTTTAGAACGACGTCACTTAACGTCACTGAAAATCATTTGATTCAGTGCGTTCATGGACGTATGAACGCAATTGTTTTCTATAGGTTTACATTAGACTTGACACTGGAAATGTAAATATACGGCAATGACGTCAGGCAAAAGTTTTACTATGCATGCGTACATGCATATTTTAGCTGTACTATAATGTTATTAATCAAGTAATTTCATATTGGCCTAGTTACAGGTCCGATGCCTGCTGTATTGGCCCGAGGCCGAAGGCCGAGGCTAATACAGCTGACCGAGGACCTGTAACTGGGACAATACGAAATTACTTGATTAATTACAATTTTATTAATTGACATCATCAAAAACATGATTATTGATTTGTGATCTCAGTGTTAATACGGATGACGTCCAACAATACAGGATAGTCAATTAATAACAAATGTTAATGGGTTATTGCACCGATACTGGTGAATATTGTCAACCGTTATACAGAAGGACACACACAACCTTGATTCCTTCAATATCTCATCTTGAGGCACTTTTCACCAATATCATGAATGTAAATAATCAAGTATGTAAATATTCGTCCATATTTATATTTGCTTTCTTTGTATTGGCGCTTAACGGCCCAGTAAACACTATTTAGGTCATTTTGTAGCCGGTCAGTTTATCTATCCACACTTTTCCTGGGCATATGTAAGCGCGGTTAATCAGTAAAGTGCACATTCTTTCACCAGAAACTGTCAACCACCGGAAGGTAGAGAATGACGTAAAGAGATTTCATGATCCATCTCCACGAAAGAATGTTGCCGACCCCGGTAGGCATCGAACCCGCGTCCTCCTGATCGCCAGTCAAACGCGCATCCGACTAAGCTACCGATGCCGACATATGTATTATATCATATGTAACGTGTATAATATACCATAGAGTCACAAAACGTTATCATGTACTGTTTTCTGTAAAAGCCACTGCCAACTTAATGAGGGGAGAGGCGGCGTGGGAGGGGGTGTTAAGGAGCGTGTGTGTGAATTCGGGTTTAACGTCGCTTTCAACAATTTTTCAGTCGTATCACGACGGTGTCTGGTTGCGACAGGGAGCTCAATGCTCACTCTTATAGTGCTGCCTCACTGAAGTATCATGTCCCAGACACATTACATGATACCACACCCAGTCACATTATCCTGACACTGGGGAGACTCTACCCCGTAAATCTGAGTGCCAAGTGAGGAGCAGCTAGTACCATTTTACGACTTTGGTATGTCGCGGCCCGGGATCGAACCCGTGACCTCCCGTTCCCCGGAGCGGACACTCTACCAACTGAGCTATCGGGGCCGGTGGGGGTGCTAAGGATAATTCGTCATTTGTTAAAACGAATCTCAATACTCGTGGTACTTTCATACGAAAATTAAACAAGCCTTTACTACTTTCATATGTGGCTTCATCGAAAGCTCTTTTCATAAATTTCATTCATATGAAAAGAAAATTCTTGTGTTATCTCCTATATCTTTGTATTTTATTACATTATACAGTAAAACTTCGATGGTTCGAGTCGAACCCATTTTTGAGTCCCTAGGGAATTCTTCAACATTAGAAGTAGTGTGGGATAATTATGCCTCCCCCGAAAATTTTTTTCCGGGCGTCTGTCTGTCCGTCTGTCCGTCTGTCACACATTCGTGTCCGCTCTATAACTTGAAAACCGTTCGAGCTATCTTCACGAAACTTAGTATAAATATAAATCAGCATTAGACGACGTGCAGTGCTATAACTCTTGCATTTATACTTTTTGAATTATCTCCCTTGAAAGTTTGGTGGTATGTATATATGTATGGGAAAATTGTGTCCGGTCAATAACTTTCTTATTTTCAGATGGATTTTAAAATTACTTGGCAGAAATATTAACAACCATAAGACGATGTGTAGTGTGCATGAATCAGGTTGGTACCTCAAAGGTCAAGGTCATACTTAGAGGTCAAAGGTCAAAAAAGGGGCCTTTTTTCGTATTTGGTCAATAACTTTCTTATTTTGAGATGGATTTTAAAATTACTAGGCAGAAATATTAACAACCATGAGTCGATGTGTGGTGTGCATCAGGCAGGTCAGTACCTCGAAGGTCAAGGTCATACTTAGAGGTCAAAGGTCAAAAAAGGGGCCTTTTTTCGTGTTTTGTCAATAACTTTCTTATTTTGAGATGGATTTTGAAATCACTTGGCAGAAATGTTAACCAATATAAGACGATGTGTTGCGTGCATGACCCAGGATGGTACCTCAAAGGTCAAGGTCATTACTTAGAGGTCAAATGTAAAAAAAGGGGGCCTTTTTTCGGGTTTGTCTATAACTTGCTTACTTTTAGATAGAATTTGAAGTTACTTGGCAAAAATGTTAACTATCATATGACGATGTGTTGCATGCATGATTCAGTTTGATACCTCAAGTGTCACAGTCATACATAGAGGTCAAAGGTCAAAAAAGGGGCCTTTTTTCTTGTTTGGTCAATAACTTTCTTATTTTTTAATGGATTTTGAAATTGCTTGGCAGAAATGTTAACCACCGTGAGATGATGCGTTGCACGCATGACCCAGTTTGGTACCTGAAAGGTCAAGGTCATACATAGAGGTTCAAGGTCAAAAAAGGGGCCTTTTTTGTGTTCTGTCAATAACTTTCTTATTTGTATATGGATTTTGAAATTACTTGGCAGAAATGTTAACCACCATAAGACGATGTGTTGCGTGCATGACCCAAGTTGGTACCTCAAATGTCAAGGTCGTACTAAGAAGTCAAAGGACAAAAAGGGGCCTTTTTATGCCTCCAACTTTGAAAAAGTTGGAGGGGCATATCGGTTTTGGTTCGTTCGTCCGTCCGTTACGCTTTTGAGTTATGGCCCTTTGTCATTTTGGTAATTTGTGCCCATTGTAATGTATGCTAAAAGTGATGCATAGCATAACTTTAGAACCGTGTACGCTAGGGTTTTGAAATTTCATATATTGATTTCTCATGGAAAATAAGCTGACGCGTATTTTTTTTTCTCGTCCGGATTATGCCCCTTTCAAGAGTTATTGCCCTTTGAATTTTTTTTAATAAAATCTTGTCAGCAAGATATCTCAAAAACTATTGGAGCTAGAGCCTTGAAAGTTGGTGAATAGATTGGTGGTGATGAGTAGATGAACTGATTAACTTATGACAAAATTCCGAAAAATGCTTTGTGAGATATGGCCCTTTGTCATTTTGGTAATTTGTGCCCATTGTAATGTACGCTTATAGTGATGCATAGCATAACTTTAGAACCGTGTATGCTAGGGTTTTGAAATTCATATATGCATTTCTGATGGAAAATAAGCTGACGCATATTCTTTTCTCGTCAGAATTATGCCACTTTCAAGAGTTATTGCCCTTTGAAATTTTTTTTAAAAAATCTTGTCAGCAAGATATCTCAAAAACTATTGGAGCTAGAGCCTTGAAAGTTGGTGAATATATTGGTGGTGATTAGTAGATGAATTGATTACTTTTGACAAAATTCTGAAAAATACTTTGTGAGTTATGGCCCTTTGTCATTTTGGTAATTTGTTCCCATTGTAATGTATGCTAAAAGTGATGCATAGCATAACTTTAGAACCGTGTATGCTAGGGTTTTGAGATTTCATATATGGATTCCTCATGGAAAATTAGCTGACGCGTATTTTTTTTCTCATCTCGATTATGCCCCTTTCAAGAGTTATTGCCCTTTGAATTTTTTTAATGAAATCTTGTCAGCAAAATTTCTCAAACACTATTTGAGCTAGAGCCTTGAAAGTTGTTGAGTATATTGGTGGTCATGAGTATATGAACTGATCAACTTTTGACAAAATTCCGAAAAATACTTTGTGAGTTATGGTCCTTTGTCATTTTGGTAATGTGTGCCCATTGTAATGAATGCTAGAAGTGATGCATAGCATAACTTTGGAACTGTGTATGCTATGGTTTTGAAATTTCATGTATGCATTCCTAATGGAAAATAAGCTGACGCATATTTTTTTTTCTCATCTGGATTATGCCCCTTTCAAGAGTTATTGCCCTTTGAAATTTTTTAATAAAAGCATGTCAGCAAGATATCTCAAAAACTATTGGAGCTAGAGCCACGAAAGTTGGTGAACATATTGGTGGCGATGAGTTGATGGACTGATTAACTTTTGACAAAATTCCGAAAAACGCTTTGTGAGTTATGGCCCTTTGTCATTTTGGTAATTTGTGCCCATTGTAATACATGCTAAAAGTGATCCATAGCATAACTTTAGAACCGTGTACGCTAGGGTTTTGAAATTTCATATATGCATTCCTGATGGAAAATTAGCTGACACGCATTTTTGTCTCATCCGGATTATGCCCCTTTCAAGAGTTATTGCCCTTTGAAGTTTTTTTAATAAAATCTTGTCTGCAAAATATCTCAAAAACTATTATAACTAGAGCCTTGACTGTTGGTGAATACACGTAGATTGGCGTTGATGAGTAGATAACCTGCTTAACTTTTGACAAAATTCCGAAAAATACTTTGTGAGTTATGGCCCTTTGTCATTTTGATAATTTGTGCCCATTATAATGTATGCTAAAAGTGATGCATAGCATAACTTTAGAACTGTATATGCTATTGTTTTGAAATTTCATATATGCATTCCTGATGGAAAATAAGCTGACGCGTATATTTTTCTCATCCGGATTATGCCCCTTTCAAGAGTTATTGCCCTTTGAAGTTTTTTGAATAAAATCTTATCAGCAAGATATCTCAAAAACTATTACAGCTAGAGTCTTTAAAGATGATGAAAAGATTGGTGGCGATGAGTAGATGACCTGATGAACTTTTGACAAAATTTGATTTATGGTCCTTTGTCATTTTGGTAATTTGTGTCTATTGTAATGTATGCTAAAAGTGATGCATTCCATAACTTTAGAACCCTGTATGCTATGGTTTTGAAATTTCATATATGCGTTCCTGATGGAAATAAGCTGACACGTATTTTTTTTTATCCGGATTAACTTAAGAACCGTGTAAGCTAGGGTTTTGAAATTTCATATATGGTTTGCTATGGAAAATTAGCTGACACATATTTTTCTCTCATCCGCATTATGCCCCTTTCAAAAGTTATTGTCCTTTAATTTATTTGTTAGCATAACCTTGGGACAAAGGCCACACACTTTGAATTATTATTGTCATCATGGTAATTTTCGGTTTTATTGGACGGGTTTTTCAAAAAGTCCGTCCTTTAAAATAGCGATGTCCGGGTGGGTGGTTGGGCTGGTGGATGGGCCCCACAGGTACGACATAGCCTTCGGCGGAATTCTTGTTGTATGTTTTTGAGTCTTTAACAATATTTGTTTAATATTTTGCCATCTAGGGACAAGTAAAGGTTGGGGGCATTGTGTTTTACAAACAACATTTCTAGTTTAGTGTTCAGTCAAGAACTTTCTTTTTCCTGGATATATTGTGAAATTACTTGGCAGAAATGTTAACCATCATGAGACGATGTGGTGCACACTAGACCTAGGTCGGTATCTACAAGATCAAGGTCATACTAAGAGGTCAGAGGTAAAAAAACTTTTGTTTTTTTTTTGTGTGTGTCCAGTCAATAACTTTTTTATTTCTGGATGGACTTTATTAAGTAACCATGCAGAAATGTTCACCGTCATTAGACCATGAATCATGTACAAGACCAAGGTCCATATACCTCCAATGTCAAGGTCATACCTAGAGGTCAAAGGTAAAAAGGGAAGTCAATAACTTCCTTATTCTTTGATGGATTTTGAAATTACTTGACAGAAAAAATGTTAACCATCATGAGACGATGTGTTGTACCTCAAAGGTCAAGGCCATACTTAGAGGTCAAAGGTAAAAAAGGGTTTTTTTGTGTATGGCCAATAACTTTTTTATTTTTCTATGAACATTTTTAAAGTTACTTTGCAGAAATGTTTATCTTCATTAGATGATGTGTTGCACACAAGACCCGGCTCAATACCTCCAATGTCAAGGTTATACTTAGTCAAAAACGGGGGAGACATCTGTGTTTTTGTAGAAAAACAAATTCTAGTTAAGGAAATTTTCGACTTTTATCTTGCAAATTTATGCTGTATGTGTTCATTAGAATCGCCTCGTCGAGGCGATTCTTATGAGTACACACAGCATACATTTTCATTATGGAACACCGAAAAGATGTCCCTAAATTAACCCCGTTATGCCTTCTGGAAGTAACCCTCAGTGGCTCGAACTACCCCTGTCTCGAACAGATTTGCATTGTCCTAAAGGTGTTTGAGCTATCGAAGATCGACTGTATTTTGGTTCCAACTGATCCTGCAAATATTGTATAGTGTATATCCATGTTCATACCTGGAGGCCCGTGATATATTTGGGCGATCCTCGCGATGACTAATTGCATCAGCTTCATTTCGAAGGTGACATTGAGAATACATTTATGCTTATCAAAGCATCGGGAATCAAAATTGGCATATCCATCTGAGTGAAACTACTTATTAGAAACGCGAGTTACTGTAACAGTAGTATTAAATTATTGTAAGGAACGAAACGTTATCAACGTTGGCAATTTTATATTGTCATTGTACTAAACTCGAACCATTCTCAAACTTTGTTGTATTTTAATATCAGTGTTTATTTTAATTATCGGAAAATCAAGACGGCTCGCCATTTTGTACGCGCCTAGCAAAAAGGGATTTTCGGGTATGTGCTCACACATCACGAAAACACGCCTATATAATTTTCACCCCCTTGAACCCCACTTTTATATAGTAAAACTGGGGTTTCCGGGGGTAAACTTTATTGTTCTTATTTCTGCTCTAAAATATAGATTGTGGGTACTCGTTAGAACCGCTTCATCGCTCGTTAGAACCGCCTCGATGAGGCGGTTCTAACGAGTGCCCACAATCTATGTTTTGAGCAGAAATAAGAAAAATATCACAATTTTTCATCATAAATTTTTTATTTTTTCGGCGATAAAGGTGGCAATGTATTTGTATATGTATGTGCTCACAGGAAAGAGTCAGATCAGCCCCCGCATCACGCGAACACCTACATGAAATGAACACACATCTAAACCACACTTTATATGGAGAAAACTGGGGTTTATCGGGGTATACATTATTTTTCTTATTTCTGCTCCAAGACATAGGTTGTGGGTAATCGTTAGAACCGCCTCAATGAGGCGGTTCTAACGAGCACCCATAACCTTTATTTGCAGTATAAATAAGAAAAAAAATCAGATATGTTCCATTTCGGAAATTTAAAAAATGCATTGTGTCGCACGGGTGTGTTATCGTAATGGCAGAATCGCAGTTTTGTTTGTACTGAGGTTTACGTCCCCGTCAACACTATTAAGGTCATTTCGGAAAAAATCTTTCCGACTTTGTAGGACTTTTCCCGACATTGAGATGAAATGGCATCTCAAGGGAACTACTGGTGTTTAAAGATCGGTCCGACTCGCACCACTTTTTCTGGGCAGACTTAGGTTTACCAGTGTTCAAGTTTTGTCGGTCCGCGCACCATGCAGCCCAATCTATTTCCCCAAGCTCCAGTGGACGGGGCGCATACATGCACTGTTTGTACTATATTGATGGCCTGGTTCCCGAAACGTCAAAGGTTGCATTGTGAATAAGTTTGTCTACTTGGCGCAAATCTTTACTTGTGGCAACTCGGCAGGATACATTTGATCATACATACGAGTAGTTCATCCCTCAAACGCCACTTTCATATAGTAAAACAGAAGTAAACAGGGGTATATATTACTTTTCTTATTTCTGCTAGAAACATAGATTGTGGGTACTCGTTAGAACTGCCTCGTTGAGGCGGTTCTGACGAGTACCAACATTTTTAAACAGAATTGCGAAAAAGATCAGAATTTTCGGACTGAAAATATTCAGGTTTTTTTTCGGGGGTGGGGTAAAATATTTGAATAGACTTGTTTTCGTAAGGGTAACCATTCATTCAAAATAAGACGGTCTATATTCAAAGGTCGTGTAGAATAAATGAGCCCCGCCAAGCGAATTTGTGTCTTCGAGCTTTCCGTCATGACAAATTTTAACTGCGCATGCCCAGTCATTCAGAGGGGCCAGGGATATGGCTTTCTGTCTGAAGGTTCCTCTTGATTCACTGCTTGTATGAGCGAGCAGCGAAGGTTCTGGCGAGACTGCGCGGATGCGCCGGCATGCCTGAACCGTCGCTGCTCGCATAGGCGATAAGTACCAAAATCGTTTGACGGGGCCCAAAAAAACTTTGAGTTAAGTGGAATGGGAACACCTGTCGGATTTTCCGCCTTTTGTCAAAGGGATACGACTTTCAGAACTTCCTGTTTGCTTTTCTATGAACTCGATCCCGCGGAGAAAAGGGGTCTAGTCATAAAGGAAATAATTTGCTTCTCATGGGCAAATTCTTTCCTTAAGAGTAGACCCCTATTGACATGGGAGACAAAAATACTTTTGCAGGATTTGCCTCACCTGAACCTTAAATGCTTCAACGACATCACCTGGAGTATCGTCAGAAAGAGAGATAAAGAAATCATTTTCATCGAAAAAAGGAGGAGTTCCTACAATTTGTCTGTAGGTACCAGGCCTATAGTGATGTCATGAATAATTCTTTCTTTCCTAGAACTATATATCAGTGAAATTTTCTTCCCCTTCCCTCTTCAGTGGTAGATGCCTTGACTACAGAGGGGTTCAAATTAAAGGGCTAAAGATACATCAACAACTGATCGAATCAGAACACAAAGCCTATCAAAAACATCCAAGGGAAAGACAAACAAACATATCTTAACCCTTTTTGTACCAAATGGAATCTTCCTCCTTATATATAGCATAAGCCCATTTAAAAAATTAGGGGTGTCAGGTTGTGTTTTCTTCAAAATTAATTTCGAAAATGGCTGAACTTTTTGCAAACAGTGTAGGCCCTGATCAGACGCCGCGTTTTGCGGCGTCTGATCTGGGCCTGCGCTGTTTGCCAGGGTGCCCGTTTTAGGGTTTCTAGTACTAAATGGGTTAACAAACAACAAAATCACAGCTGACAGGCTCTTTCCCAAGCAGGATCAACTCAGTACTGAAGTAAACTTGGACACTGTTATGAGACAGCTAAGTTATATCTTATTGTTTGCTTCACAGGGAAAATCAGACCCCGAGGTTACAAAACCTTTTTCATGCTCAACTCAGCTGAACGTGAAACTTGTGGTGCTCATAAAAATTAAAATACTAATAAGTTAAGCGATTTTTCTTTCTCAGCAGAGAGTGTTATTTGTCCTGCTCACAAGTTTTAAAATGCCAACAATTGTTGGCATTTTAAAATTTTAGAGCAGGACAAATTTCATGCTCAAGTGAGTTGAGGTTATAAAGTTTTATAACCTCGGGACCAGGGCCCAGGATTACAATGCGTACTTAAATTTTAAGTACCTACTTAAACTAAGTATTTACTTAACTGGCGTATAAAGTGACCTACAAAGAAATTCGTTCGTTTAAGTCGATACTTAACCAAAGAAAATACTTAAATATTTAAGGTAACCCAGGTAGGTACCTTAACTTTTAAGATTTGACCTTGACACATGAATGTATATATCAATAATGGCAAACCTAAGGGCTTTTATTTGTTCGAGGTCACCAGTGATGCTCGGTAGCCTTAAACGGTAGCGTGTTTTCTTGATATGCGAGAGGGCCATTTTTTCCTCCTTATGGGGCAAGTCTACTTGCCATATAGGTACTGGGATGTATTCTCCCTTGATGTGTCAAAGTGTGCGACGAACAGAGCTTTGTAAAAACTTCCTTTTACATAATACTGTTTATCATATGACGTATATTGATAAGCAGTGGATAATGTCGTGTAATAAAAATCGTATGACCACACGTGTAATAACACTTTGGCGGGATTACGTAACGTCATGACGACGTCCATGTCAACCATGCATTTTCTGTCACGAAAGAAAAGTTTCAAATTTGATGGCGATAAAATCTAATTTCAAGTGGCCATATGATAAACAGAATCTTACACTCGTGGTCACTTCATATGAATTTTATGAAACTCGCCAAAGGCTCGTTTCATAAATTTCATATGAAATGACCACTCGTGTAAGATCCTCTATATAATACTGATGACAGGGCAATAATTAATTGTTTGGTGCGGGAAGGTTTTTGTACGTGAGAAGGGATCCTAAATGACTTGTTTTGTGTGTGTGTGTGTGTGTGTGTGTGTGTGTGTGTGTGTGTGTGTGTGTGTGTGTGTGTGTGTGTGTGTGTGTGTGTGTGTGCGGGGGGGGGGGGGTCGGTCGGCGCATATCACTTTTTTCTGTTAGTTAAAAACAGATCCTGTGGCACATCGGGTCCATGTTCCTACCCTTATGCCCTGCTAGTTTTACGCATTAACTGTTCACAACGTTCATATGCCGTCTTTAGATTCATTGTCATGAAATAGTATGACGCCACGTGCATTTATGAAATGACTTGTTTTTCTGTTGTTCATGAAAGTATAAACGAACAGGGTCGCCTGCAAAATTAATGAACCCTGAAGGGATTCATATAAACTTTGCTAGCGACCCGCTGTCGTTCATACCTTCATGAACATCCGAAAAAAAAATTATTTATATTTACATCCTTTTTCCTCATCACTCGGCGAAAAAATTCTTATACGGCAAACTGTTAAAGCTGAAAAACATTTACACGCTGTTTTTTCTACAAAGCGCGGAACAGCATTGTCGTCGTCAACGCCCATTGAGATCATAGAGAACCATGGTTTAGGGTGTAGACTTGCGACACTTGACGTCATTGAAAATCATGCGATTCAATGCGTTCATGGAAGTATGAACAGGCGTATAGGTTTACAATAGGTTTTACACTTGAAATGTAACTATTTTGGCGTGAACAACTGCAACGTATGTCAACGATGTACATTTGTTGGGCAAATGGTTAAGGTAAAGGCATTAAAATCCTATTAAAAATCTATTTCGTAGGCCCGTTTCGTAACTTTCATATGAAAGGACCATTTGTGTAAGATTCTCGATATCAAAATTAATGAAATACTTAAGAAATGAAATTTATTTTTTCTGCAGTTCATTGAAGTATGAACGCAGTGGGTCGCGTGCAAAGTAAATGAACCCCGAAGAGGTTCATGTAAACTTTGCTCGCGACCCACTGTCGTTCATACTTGCATGAAAAGCAGAAAAATTAAGTTTATTTTTTATATTTACATTATTTGCCCCTATCAATGGGCGAAAATATGCTTGTAGGCCAAACTTTTAAAGCTAAAAAACATTTACACGCTATTTTTCTACAAAGAGCGGAACAGCGTTGACGTCATCAACGCCCGTAGAGAACAACGGTTTAGAATGACGTCACTTAACGTCACCGTGAAAATCATGTGATCCGATGCGTTCATGGGCGTATGAACGCAATTGTCTTCTATAGGTTTACATTAGACTTTACACTGGAAATGTAAATATAAAGAAGTATTTTTTGTTTTGATTGATTGATTGATTTGCGATTTAACGTCCTTGTAACACTATTTAGGTTTGATTTTGGAAGTGTTGATTCCAATTTTGTCGGACTGTTACCCGACATTAAGATGAAATTACATCTCAAGCCCTGTCGCCCAATGAAACCAACAAGATTTATATGCATGGACGGCCCGACTTGCACCACTTTGCCTTGGCAGGCTTAGACCTTCTAAGTGGTTACTGGAGGTCGCGTGTGGTCGTTGTGTACTGGTTGGGTGAGGCGAAGGTGACGTGTATCTTGCGAAGGTGACGTGTATCTTGTGTCACTGAGGCGTACAGCTGATTGTGACAAGGCCTGCTTTCCTAGCAGCAGGTAACGGTAGAGGGGAATGTTGTTATTTCTTCTGTTTCTGCACATCTAATCATTTGTCTCTTCTCCCTGCCTGGAAATGCTAAATAAAATGAGTTTGAGGCGTTCCACCTCCCTTTGTAAGCTCGTGCATGTGAGTAATAAAGTGTGTTTGTGAGTGAGTGAGCGCTTTATGTCTCATCTCACTCATAAAAAGACGGGGAAATCCAAGATCGAATGTACAGTGATTTTATATTCATGTTTTTTTTTGTTGTTGTTGTTGTTGTTGTTTTTTTCGGAGTGGCTATTGACAGTCGACTGGTAATAGCCAAAACACGTTAAAATGGCTAGTGACAGTCGACTGGCAATAGCCAAAATACGTTAAAATGGCTAGTGACAGTCGACTGGCAATAGCCAAAATACGTTAAAATGGCTAGTGACAGTCGACTGGCAATAGCCATTTTAACGTGTTTTGGCTATTACCAGTCGACTGTCACTAAGGAATTTAACTTATTTTGGCTATTACCAGTCGCCCGTTCAACGTAAGTTTGCATCAAGTTAAACTCTTAGATGCTGGCGATTTTCTCAGAAAACACAGTAACAGAAACCCGCTAATCACTCGAGAATTCCTCTGTCAGAAATTAAGTCCGATTAGCCAATACAATTTATATAGAGAAAAGGACTAGGGTTGTTCAGGGTAGCGTTGTTCATGTTCACATCGAATTGACTGCATTTTATTCATATGGTCGGGTTTGTGGGCAGACACCCATAAACAACAGACTTTTATGTAATAAGAGGGCTTATGTGCAAGGAATTCTGCTTTCTGCATCATTAGCGGGCGGGGACACAGAAAGTGCCATTATGATGAACGGACAAGAGCCCACTGTAACAAAAGCCCACTAGGGCAATAACCTATTGGACACTATCCCACAGGACAATGGCACACTGCTAAACCTGCTAGGGAGGACAAATTTTGTTTGTTTGATTTGAGTCCCACAAAAATGGGAGCCACCGTCTCCAAAATGACCTATACAGTGTTGACGGGGACTGAAAATCTCAAATCAAACAAACAAAACAAAATAATTTTGACCCCCTTAAACCTTATTTTTATACAATAGAACTGGGGTTTATAGGGGTTCATATTATTTACCTTTTTTCTGCTCTCAGTCATACATGTTGTATACTCGTTACTTGCCGAGGCGGTTTTAACGAGTTCCCCCAATCTATGTTTTTAGAGAATTATGAAAATATATGAATAGACGTGTTTTCGAAACGTATCGCATATACAGGTTTCTTTCTCGTGATATTATAATGTTTGGAATATAATTGATTGACCAGTAAAGGCCCAGATCAGATGCGACATGTGTCTGTTTGCGTATATCAACAAAATACAAAACGTCAGTATCGAATGTAGGACAAAACGTCCCACATGTCTTTTTTGACCAGGTGGACAAAACATCCCACGTCATTTTTTCAGGGTGGACAAAACGCCCCGCATCATTTTTTCAGGGTGGACAAAACGTCTCACACGATATTGACAGGGTGGACAAAACGTCCCATGCTAATTTGACAGGGTGGACAAAACGTCCCATATTCTTGAGGTGGTGTTAGGGAGGGGGATGACTGATAAATTCCTTTAGTTTCCAATCAGAATGTGTAAATTGTAATTAGTAAAAATACTTTCCCAGTTTGTAAGTTTGTATTAACTTCTGGCCCCCGCCCATCGGGGCTTGAAGAAATAGCTTTGGTTGCATGACGTTTCCACGCAGAGCTGACACCGACTGCACGCGAGTACTGGTAAATCGCTTTGAGGTTCTCAAGTGGTGCGAGTCCAACCGCCCATGCATATAAACCCTATTGTTTTCACTGGGTGGCAGGGATTGAGATGTCGGTTAAAGGTCCCACAAAATTGGAAGCAACGTCTCCAAAATGACCTACATCGTGTTAACGGGGACGTTAAACCTCAAGAAAAATAAAGAAACAAATGTACTAATTTCATTTCAATTAGTTATCAATTAGATAGGTCTCTATTCACAGTAAACCAGCTTGCGCATGCGCGCAGTCTGATCAGAGTCTTTGCTGTTTGAATGAGTCTTCTAAGGCATCCGGATTAGCCAAAGACTGGTCAGACTGAATATACATACTGGTTGATCTAAGTCTTCGCTGGTTGTACTAATATTATTATAGGTTTTGTTATGCACAGGCTCGTATGTTTTGTGAAAGAACTACTTTAACCCCAAAAACGCCAAGAAAAACTGCATGTGAAAAAATTGTCATTTTATGTCGTCTGCTTTATACTTGGAAACTTTGGAAAACATTTGGCATACGTGCAAACAGTATAGATCCCGATCAGACTGCTCGTCAAGTAGCAGTCTGCTCTGGGTTTACAATGTTTTGCAACAAACCAGCTGACAACAAAGCCAACGAGAATTGTTGTGATTGGCATCTTAAGGTTTAAGTAAATTTATGATTTTTATGTCAGTCAAACTGTTTATTCGCTACAAGCAATAATTACCTATTGTTTACCCCTAAGGGATAGGTAAATAACCCTTTCACCCCCGAGATTAGGAATTGATCATAAATAATGACTTCAAATATACATGTAATTCTATATAAGTTTACAAGTTTTATCTTTCGATTTTGAAAGATCATTGTATTTACCAAACATTAATACAAGACGTGCAAATTGTCTTTTGTTCGCAAATTTGTTACATGAATCAAATATTATGAAATTAAGGCGCCTATGCAAATTTTATAAATAATTCAAGATACATTTAAAATACGTCCTCGATAGCAATACATTCATTTAGAAAGTCTGTATCTACTTTGTGCGTGTGTATGTGGTATATAAGGGCTTTGCAGTGTGGGTGTCTACATAGTTTACCGTCTACATACAGCCTATGTTCCAAATAATATTGTTTGCATGTAATTATTCCCACCTCATATTACATGTTCCGGCCCCCGCCCATAGGGGCTTGAAGAAATATATGGGGTGCATGATGCTTCCACGCAGGGGTGAATCTGGCTCGCACACTAGTACTGGTAAACCGCTTAGAAGATCTAAGCCTTCCAGGAACCGCGGTGCGAGGCGGACCGGCCATGCTAATAAACCCTATTGGTTACATTTGGGCGAAAGGGCTTGAGAGGTCATTTCATCTCAATGTCGGGTAAAAGTCCCACAAAATTGGAAGCAAAGTCTCCAAAATGACCTTTTCAGTGTTAACGGGAACGTTAAACCTCAAATGAAATAAAAACAAACAAAATCATGTTCTGAAGGAATCGAATAAACTTGTAATATAATTCTCTTTATATGGTCCGAGTTTATTTCGCTTACTTGCTGATGAGACGGTGCATTTTGAGCCTCATCTGGAGCTACACTGTTTGCATAGGTATATGAACCGGTCTACATGGTTGGAAGGTTTACGCCATAAACTTCTGCGATCAGCTTTTGTACTATTTGGTCATTTTGAACCTGCCACTATCTATCCACATTTTTCGGCGCAGGCTTATCGTAGGTATATTATGAGTTCTGGGCCCAGGATTACAATGCGTACTTAAATTTTAAGTACCTACTTAAACTAAGTATTTACTTAACTGTCGTATAAAGTGAACTACAAAGAATTTCTTTCGTTTAAGTCGATACTTAACCAGAGAATATCCTTAAATATTTAAGGTAACCCAAGTAGGTACCTTAACTTTTAAGATTTGACCTTGACACATGAATGTATATATCAACAACGGCAAACACGAGAGCTTTTATTTGCCCGAAATTATCAGTCATGCTCGGTAGCTCAGACGGTAAAGATTTTGCACCATATACAAGAGGCCCTGGGTTCGGGTCCCGGTCGAGCCACTTTTTTTTCCTCCTTGGAGCGCAAGTCGACTTGGCGAGGAGGTATAAAGCAACTGGGATTTCTCCCTTGGTGTGTCACAGTTTTCGACCGATTGAGCTGTATAAAAACTTGCCTTTACATAATACTGCATAATAACAGGGTAACAATTTATTGTTTGGTGTAGGAAGGTTCTTACAAGCGAAAGGGGGTCTTAAACGACTTGGTTGTTTTTGTCAGGGTAGGTGTGTGTATGTTTGATTGATTGATTGGATGTTGAACGTCCCTTTCAACTATATACAGGTCATTTTGGAGACGTTGCTCCTATTTTGAGGGACTTTTACCCGACATTGAGATGAAAAGACTTCTCAAGCCTGTCGCCCAATGAAACCAATAGGGTTTATAAGCGTGGACGGTCCGACTCGCGTCGCTTTTCCTGGGCATGCCATAGGGGCTTGAATCATGAAATAAAAGAAAAAAAAAAAAAAAAAAAGATTCAAGCCCCTATGGGCAGGCTGAGATCCTCTAAGTGGGTAACCAGTACTCGTGTGCGGTCGGATTCAGCTCTGCGTGGAAGCGTCATGCAGCCAATTTATTTCTTCATGCCCCTATGTGTGGGTGGGGCCGACAGGTTTGTGTGTCGGGGGATGGGGGGTGTTTGGGGAGGGAGGCTGGCTGTTCCTACGCTTATGCATGTCCTGCTACTTTTACGCATGCAATATTCACAACCATCATATGCCGTCTTTATATTCAGTGTCATGAAATAGTATGACGCCACGTGCATTTTTTAAGAAATGACTTTTATTTTTCTGCTGTTCATGAAAGTATGAACGAACAGGGTCGCCTGCAAAGTAAATGAACTCCGAAGGGGTTCATAAAAACTTTGCTAGCGACCCGTTGTCGTTCATACCTTCATGAACATCGAAAAAATATTTCTTATATTTACATTCTTTTTTCCTCACTTATAAGGCAAACTGTTAAAGCTGAAAAACATTTACACGCAGTTTTCTATAAAGAGCGGAACGCCCAATGAGATCATAGAGAACCATGGTTTAGACTGGCGTCACTTGACGTCATGGAAAATCATATGACTTGATGCGTTCATGGAAGTATGAACTGCATTGTTTTCTATAGGTTTACATTAGTATTTTCACTTGAAATGTAAATAATTTCTATTTTGGCGGGAACAACTGTAACGTATGTCAGCGATGTACATTTGCAGGGCAAATGGTCATAGTAAAGGCAATAAAATCCAATTTAAAATCCAATTCGAAGGCCCGTTTCGTAACTTTCATATGAAAGGACCATTTGTGTACGATTCGCGATATCAAAATTTATTAAATACAAAGAAGTTTTTTTTTTTGGGTACTATATTAGAGACAAGGGGGGAAACTTCGGCTCCATTTTTGGGGGGGTTACCTCATTTTACCCAGTGTATCTTTTTCGCAAATGAAGTTTTTCACCTGCTTATTACGAATTATACAAGTTAAATATGTCCACTTTGCAACAATAATCCGCCTCTGTCTGTCAATTGCAGGAAACATGTTTTTCTCGCATGGATTAACTCAGCAAAGCAAAATTCGGCATAAACGTGTGACAAAAATTTTCAGGTTTTCATCAATCACAAGCGAACTAGTGTTACGGAGGAAACTTTTTTCGCTTTCATCTGATGTCTTTCATTCAAATGAACCTCTCTTGACCAATTTGAATCCAAAATGATGTATTTGCAGCTCTAAATTTAGATTTTATTACTTTTACATCACTTTATGTAAAAGATCAAGAAAACAGTCGTCGCGAAGCTTGGTTTTTCTGCTGATTCCGGGCTGCTCTATCGATGAACTAACGACCGGTACGACCGGTGCTGTTTAATTTTTATACCGTTCGTAGTAGTGACAAATGAGCATTATCGCTATTTTTCTTCCATTTTCAACTAAACCCCAAGAGGGGACACAGACGTTGTATACTGCATATACTCCAGTTTTGAGAGCTGAAAGAGTACACAGTCACGAGTTTTCAAACTCCTCCGAGCTTTTCTGCCTGACTTATTTGTTTGTAAGTTTCATAAAGATCCGATCAAAACTGAAGGGGCAGCAGTGCTAACAAGGTCGAAAATAGGCATTTTTAAGCAATCAAAGGCAGGTAACTCTATGATAAATGTGCCGACTTGGCCAGTATTCAAACTCATCCAAGGTTGTATTCCCAGCCACCTTACATGTAAGTTTCAGAAAGATCCGATCAAAACTGAAGGGGCTACGGTGATGACAAAGGTCAAAAATCAACATTTTCAGCCATCAAAGGGATATAACTCTACGATAAATAGGCTGACTTGGCCTGTTTTCGAACTCATCCAAGATTTTATCCCCAGCCACCTTACATATAAGTTTCAGAAAAATCCGATCAAAACTGAAGGGGTATGGTGATAACAAGGACGTAAATCTATGATAAATGGGCCAACTTGGTCGGTATTCAAACTCATCCTAGGTTTTATCCCCAGTCACCTTACATATAAGTTTCAGAAAGATCTGATCAAAACTGAAGGGGCTACGGTGATGACAAGGTCGAAAATCGACATTTTCAGCCATCAAAGGGACATAACTATATAGTAAATAGGCTACCTTGGTCGGTATCCGAACTCATCCGAGATTTGATCCACAGCCACATTACATAAAAGTTTCAGAAAGATCCGATCAAAACTGAAGGTGCTACGGTGATGACACGGTCAAAATCGGCATTTTCAGCAATCAAAGGGATGTAACTCTATGATAAATGGGCCGACTTGGCCGGTTTTCGAACTCATCCGAGGTTTAATCCCAAGCCACCTTATATATATGTTTCAGAAACACCCGATCAAAACTTGAGGGGCTACGGTGGTGACAAACATTTTCCCATTGTAAGTCTATGGGACCTTGTGATTGCCATAGCAACCAAAGTTTTCATGCGATTTCAAAAAAAAAAAAAAAAAAAAAAAAAAAAACGCTAATGTCATCAATGCCCCACCAGAGGCATGCTACAGATGAGAAATGATTGAGATCAGCCTGCAGGCTGCAGAGATATAGCTGCTCAAAAGTGTGGACGGACGGACGGACGACGGACGACCCACTATACTATAAGCTCCCCTGGAGCCTTCGGCCAAGGTGAGCTAAAAAACAGCCAGCTTGTTAAAATGCCATCAATACGTAAATGTTCAAAATGATGCAGCATGGAAACAAGTTGTTCCCTAATAATAATAATAATAATAATAATATAAATAATAATGATAATAATAATAAAATAATAATTGCAACATATTCCTTTTTATGTTTTGAAATTTTGATCCTGGGTCGCTAATGGCCAGTAAATGACAATAAGCACTATTTAGGTTGGGCCCATTGGGTGATTTAAGGGGACAGAACCCCTACAGTGCAGCACACACATGTTCTCTCATCCTCGAGTTTCTGAAGTGGACGCTTCTATTAATGAATTCGGCCAAATCCATTAATGGTGGGGGGGGGGGGGGGGTAGCGGGGATCATTTTACGGTCCTTTCGAGTTTATTTCACTCATATCGAGCCGATTGTTAATCACATGTGGTCGAAGACCGTAGTATCCGGTAAAAAAAAAAAAAAAAAAAAAAAAACATCAGGCCTTCCGTTGCAGAACTCTTGAATGCCTTAAAATAGATGCCTTTTATGAAAGGTTTGATTGTGAAGTGCTTAGATCTGTTGAAAAAGTACTTGTATTAGCCTAGAGTGTATTGGAAAGTAAGTGAGAAATGGGGCCTTTTTCAATATATAGGACATTTAATTTTGGTGCTTTTGAGTAAAGCGGCATTCCAATCTTAGTGTTTCTCGACCAGGCTATTAAAAGGTTATAAATCGTTATTCATGCTCAATTCCGTCGAGCGTTAAATTTGTAATGCTCGCTAATTTTAAATACTAAAAGTTCATCAATTTTCCTGCTTAGATTTGTTTGTTTGATTTGAGGTTTAACGTCCCCGTCAACACTGCAAAGATCATTTTAGAGACGTTGCTTCCAATTTTGTGGGACTTTTACCCGACCTTAAGATGAAATGACATCTCAAGCCCTGCCGCCCAATGAACAAATAGGTTTAATTAACATGGACGGGCCGACTCGCACTGCTTTGCCTGGGCAGGCTTAGATGCTCTAAGTGGATTACCAGTACTCGTGTGCGGGTCGGTTTCAGCTCTTCGTGGAAGCATCATTTCTTCATGCCCCGATGGGCGGGGCCGTTTCCTGCTTAGATAAGAACTGAATAATAGAATGTATGATGGGATTGAGGCTGAAACAAGGAATTTTCAAGCAAGTTTTCAGTTTAGTTAAGTATCATGTAGGGTTTTGTCGAGCACGAGACTTTAATTCACTGAAAACGAGCCCGAAGCCATGACCGCAATATTAATTATTTTTCTCACCCAAACACTTTAAGGAATTTATTTGTTTGATTAGATGTTAAAAGTGCCCATCAACAGGTCATTTGGAGACGTTGAATCCATTTTGTGGGACTTTTACTCGACATTGAGATGAATTGACATCTCAGGCCCTGTCGCCCTATAAAACCAATAGTGTTTATAAGCATGAACGGTCTGACTCGCACCGCTTTGCCCGGGCAGGCATAGATTCTTTGAGCGGTTTAGCAGTACTCGCGTGCGGTCGGTTTCAGCTCTGCTTGGAAGCGTCACGCAGCCCACCTATTTCTTTAAGCCCCGATGGGCAGGTCCGAAAACTTTAAAGAATGCGTTGTGAACTGCACAAATATACAGAAATTAATAAGCGATAAAGCACATTCACACCAATGTAACACAACAAAATGTCAGTATTTTAATATTCATACCTCCTGGAGAATATCGTCATAATTTTTCCAGTGAGCCGCTAAAGTTTGTGTCTAAAGCATCCGTTTACATGTAAAGTGCTACGCATGAAATAAAAACCAGTGCATGTACATTTCATGACCTGCTTTCTTTGACACTTGACAGCAGTTTGATGACAAATTGAATGTCCATTTCATTAAAAAGTGATAAGGACATGTCATTCTGACTGTTAAAAATGTACATTTTAGGGGAAACTGAGAAGCTGCTCCCCTAATTGCATGGATAACAAAACATGCTACAGAAGACGGTTTTGAAAACAAAATTACCTCGGGCTCAATGTGGTTTTTTTTGCAATGACTGACATAATGGGATAGCTAATAAACCCTAGAGTGAGCAGCGATACGAGGCAAAGAAAACAAACACTTAAGAAATGAAAATTATTTTTCTGCTGTTCATGATAGTACGGACGCAGTGGGTTGTATGCAAAGTAAGGGGGTTCATGTAAACTTTGTTAGCGACTCGCTGTCGTTCATATTTTCATGAAAAGCAGAAAAAATAAGTTTATTGTTTTATAATAACATTCTATGCCCCTCATCACTGGGCGAAAAATAATGCTTATAGGGCAAACTTTTTAAACTGAAAAACATTTACACCCATTTTACTACATAGAGAGGAACAGCGTTGACCTCACCAACGCCCGTAGAGAACCATGGTTTAGAATGACGTCACTTGATGTCACTGAAAATCATGTGACTCGATGCGTTTACGGAAGTATGAACCATACTGTTTTCTATGTGTTTACATTATATTTTTTTATTTATGAGCCGGATAAATTCCATACCCTATCAGTTGAGCATGAAAAAAAGTTTTATAATCCTTGGGCTGCAGGTTGGTGCAGTTTATGTCTGTACACCGTTCTTTCTACGTCTGGAATGAACAGTACACAATATTTCCATACCCCTCTAATTAATCTTAAGACTTCCACAAATTTAATCCAAATATCTGAGAGAGAGAGAGAGAGAGAGAGAGAGAGAGAGAGAGAGAGAGAGAGAGAGAGTAGAGAGAGAGAGAGAGAGAGAGAGAGAGAGAGAGAACAGCTAACATTAGACAAAATACACGTTGAAACGCTTTTTCCTTGGTTTCCACTTATCACAAAGAAAAAAAAAGAACGAAAATTCCTACAGGCCTATTGGCACCAAAACAGCCTTTGTTATTTAGGTAATAATATTAGAACACACGCTTAAAGTCGTCAGTCTTTCCGACCACTATGAATTCAAATTTGTAAAACAATTTCAAATTATTTATAGCCGTATCTCTTTTAACTAAAATTCTGAACCGTTTGGCTTAACACTGCTGCATTTTTATTTATTTTTTTGCTTAGCTATCCGTCGCCTGTACCGGGAACGAGCGTTTAAACATAAGGTGACGATGTCGTGTACATAGCGGCCCCCGCCCAAAGGGGCTTGAAGAAATATATGGGCTGCATGATGCTTCAACCGCAGAGCTGAATCTGGTCCCCCACTAGTACTGGTAAACCGCTTAGAGGATCTAAGCCTGTCCAAGAACCGCAGTGCGAGGCGGACCGTCCATGCTAATAAACCCTATTGGTTTCATTGGGCGACAGGGCTTGAGATGTCATGTCATCTCAATGTCGGGTGAAAGTCCCACAAAAATGGAAGCAACGTCTCCAAAATGACCTTTACAGTGTTGACGGGGACGTTAAGCCTCAAGTCAAACAAACAAACAAACGTCATGTACACATGTTCTTTAGCACTCTGCCAAAAACACATAGATTTTATACGATAGCCGTTGTGCAAGAAACTGACAAACATTTCCCCTTCAATACGGAGCTCTCTAGCAATCTCCTCGATAACGTGGGTTGTGCCCGTCCCAGCCTGGACATAAACAAGGCAGTTGGGCCCAGTTGGGCCTTGTTTTTTTTAATCAGATCAAAGGCCGTCTCCTGCTTTTTAGTAAACATTTTATTTCCTTTTCTGCGCATGTGTCAAAAAAGTTACAGCGGCTGACATGAAGCGATGCAATACAAAATTCCCAGAGCACATTATACGTAGAAACACCATCCAGTTATCTTAGCTGCGTAATACGTGTATACGTAGTCCTAGCAGAATATGTTACATTGACAAAATAAATTAAAGGAGAAATCAAGGCTATCACACACATTTTAACGGTAACAACTCCACTGCCGGAACGTAGTTTCCGAAGTTCCGGATTATATCTGTCCTGCACGTCCCGCCTTTTAAACACGACGATTATGGCAAGCGCCCGGGTTTCTGTACCGATCATTGACAGAACACTGCGGAAAGCGAAGCAAAAGTTGGAAAAATCTATATTTAGAGCTGCGAATACATCTTTTTGGCTTCAAATTGGCAAAGCGAGCTAAAGTTAAATGAAAGACAACGGGTGAAAGTGAAAAAAGTTCCCCCCGTATCACTAGTTCGGTTGTGATTGATGAAAACCTGAAATTTTTTGTCACACGTTTATGCCGAATTTTGCTTTGCTGAGTTAATCCATGCGAGAAAAGCATGTTTCCTGCAAGTGGCAGACAGTGGCGGATTATTTTTGCAAAGTGGACTTATTTAACTTGTATTATTCATAATAAGCAGGTAAAAAACTGCATTTGCGAAAAAGATACACTGGGTAAAATGAAGTAACCCCCCAAAGTATTGAGCCGAAGTTTCCCCCCTTGTCTCTATTAAAGTACCAAAAAAAAAAAAAAAAAAATTTTTTTTTTTTTTTTTTTTTTTTTTTTTTCCATTTTTTTCATGATTCAAGCCCCTATGATTGAAACTTACGTGCTGATCGTCGTGAAAATTTCCGTCAAAACTACGACTTTATCCGAAGTTAAAAACTTAGCTAAGTAAATGAAATAGGTGGCTTTCGAATGCACTTTTTAAGGAAATACTTTACTAAGATATTAATTCCTCCTTAAATCGTTAAGTCGACCTTAACTTAAGTATCGATTGTAATCCTGGGCCCAGGTACTCATATACTAAGTTTAGTGAAAGGCGCTTCAATATACATGTATGTATTATAAGGCGCTTCTAATGAGTGTCCACATCATGTAAACAAGTCCGTGCCATAATCACCTTAGCTAAACCTCTCTTTATATAGAGAAAATTGGTGATGGGTAAACGTCTGCTCCAAAACATAGGTTTTGGGTACTCGTTAGAACCACCTGAGTAAGTCTGGAATTGGCCTTCACTGTTTGTTCACTCTAAGTAAAGGAAAATCCTTCTCAACGCTACGAAAACGCGCCTATACAAATAAATTGTAAACTTAAACGTCCCAAAAAACTTAACATTTAAGATAAAAAAAATGTGATATTTTTCTAATTTGTTCTCAAAAAATAGATTGTGGGCACTCGTTAGAACCGCCTCATTGTGTTGGTTCTTACGAGCACCCACATTTTATATTTTAGAGCAGATATAAGAAAAATAAAGTTTTTCCCTGTAAACCCCAGTCTTACTATATGAATGTGGTGTTCAAGGAAGTCAAACTTATATAGGCATGTTTTCGTGATGAATTTTATGGGGATATTCAAATACACTAGAACATAAGACAAGTAAAATAAAGGTTTTGAGTAATAGTGTCTGATCAAGCATCTGACAACCTAGATGATCGCCTCTCCCAAACGAATGTACATAACAGGTAGAAAAAAAGTCACAGGAAAAAAAAAGTCACGGAAATAAAGCCGCAGTTTTGTATAGGAAAACAAGAGGCATGATGGCCCTGGATCGCTCACCTGATCCACACTGCTGAAATGGTAGGTAATACAGTAAGGTGCCTTGTCAGAAGGAAAATACATGCCAAATATGAAAGATTTATCTTAAATGGTTCAAAAGTTATGATAAAGTAGATCAAGGGTCAAGGTTACACGTCAAACTTTTATATGGATGTGAAGCCATCATCACAAGGAATATACATGTCAAATATAAAGGCTCTATCTCAAATGGTTCCAAAGTTACGATAAAGTAGGTCACAGATCAAGGTCAAGGTCATAGATCCAGATCAATATTTTTGCATGATGGGGAAGACCTTGAAACAAGGAACATACATGCCAAATATGAAGGCTCTACCTTAAATGGTTCAAAAGTTACGACAAAATCGATCAAAGGTGAAGGTCACAGTTCAGAATGGTTTTTCTATGATTTGATGATCATTCTGAGCAAGTTTGAGGATGATTGGACCAAACCCTGTGGCCTCTAGTGTGTTAACAAGGTTTTTCTATGGTTTGATCTACTGACCTACTTTTTGAACCGACAACACCCATATTCCAACTTGACTGAAATATTGTCGAGATGATCATTCCGGACAAGTTTGATGATGATCGGACCAAAACTGTGGCCTCTAGTGTGTTCACAAGGTTTTTCTGTGATTTGACCTACTGACCTACTTTTTTAACCGACATGACCCATATTCGAACTTGACCGAGAAATTGTCAAGATAATCATTCTGGGCAAGTTTGATAATGATAGGACCAAAACTGTGGCCTCTAGTGTATTCACAAGGTTTTTCTATGATTTGACCTACTGACCTACCTTGTGACCCGACATGACCCATATTCGAACTTGACCAGATATTGTCAAGACGATCATTCTGAGCAAGTTTGATGACGATCGGACCAAAACTATGGCCTCTAGAGTGTTCATAATGTTTTTCTATAGTTTGACCTACTGACCTACTTTTTGATCCGACATGACCCATATTCGAACTTGGCCGAGATATAGTCATGTTGGTCATTCTGAGCAAGTTTGAGGACGATCGGACTAAAACTTTGGCCTTTAGAGTGTTCACAAGGTTTTTCTTTGATTTGATCTACTGACCTACATTTTGACCTGCCATGATCCATATTGGAACTTGACCGAGATATTGTCATGCCGAGTTTGATGATGATTGGCCCAAAACTGTAACCTCTAGTGTGTTCACAAGAAAAGTTTACGCACGGACGCACGACGGACGACGGACAAAAAGTGATCTCAAAAGCTAACCTCGTCGCTACGTGACAGATGAGCTAAAAAGTCACGGAAGAAAAGTCACAGAATTGGTTTTAATCATGTTCAGTATTTTTTCTTATTTCTAGTAGTATCTATAGTTAGATTTCTATAAGTATCCACAATCTATGTTTTGAACAAAATCTAACGAATGTAGGAAAGAACGTCTTTGGAAAAAAAAAAACAAAAAAAAAAAAAAAAAAACACGAAAAACATCACAAAATTGGTTTTAATCATGTTCAATAATTTTCTTCTTCTTCTTTTTTCTAGCAAAAGCGTAGATTATTGTTGCTCTTTATAACCACCCTTCTAACAAGTATCCATACCCTATGTAATAATTAAAAAATGTATACCGCCGCAAATCACTATTTTCTCCGAATCTAACCACCCGGACAAATCCCACTCCCCTCCCCTTTTTGTAAAGGCGGGCAAAATTCACCCTTCATTTGTTTTGGTGGACAAAATTCCCCTGGACATACCCCCTGCCATAGTTCCTTCATAGTTGTATAACGAGTATTTAATCCGCCGTTTTGAGGTTTAACGTCCCCGTCAACGTCCCCGTCAGTTTGGAGACGTTGTTTCAATTTTGTGGGATTTTTACCCAACATTGAGATGAAATGACATCTCAAGCCCTGCCTGCCGCCCAGTGAAACCAATAGGGTTATATACATATTGTTTCAGTCGAAACATAGATTGTGGGTATTCGTTAGAACTTTCCAAAATCTATGATATGAAAATAAGATACACCCATGTAAATCTTACTTTCTCTGTATAAAGGGTGGCTAACAGAAGTGTTCCTTATACGGACTTGTTAGTACTGCTAAACCGATGATGATGGACACTGATTAGAACCGCCTCGACGCGACGCAATATCCATGTATGTATTTGGAAACAAGAATGGATGTAGCAGGGAATCAGGAAAGAAAATCCTAAACTAACTCCATTTTATCTCCAGAACTAGCATCGTTCAGCTGAAATTTGAGTATTGTTTTCAGTCTAAACATAGATTGGGGCTACACAGTAGAAACGCCTCAATTAGTTATCAAAATTCTATGTTCTAAGCAAAGAATATAGGAGATTGAGGTATGCCCCTGTAAAGTCCATATTTTTTCGGTATAAAGTGGTGTTAACAGGGGTGGTGGTCCTCATAAGGACCTGTTAGCTGATTTACTGCTAAAAACCGTTGAGAATGGACAAACATTAGAACCGCCTCGAAGCGGCGCAGTATATGTTTGTCTGCCCAAGATCATGGTGTATATGAAATATGACCTGCTGTAAAAATAATAACAATCGTATGGTATAAATAATAATAATAAAAAAAAAAAAACAAGAAGCAACTGGCAATAGCCAAAATACGTTAAAATGGCTAGTGCCAGTCGACTGGCAATAGCCAAAATACGTTGAAATGGCTAGTGCCAGTCGACTGTCAATAGCCATTTTAACGTGTTTTGGCTATTGCCAGTCGACTGTCAATAGCCATTTTAACGTGTTTTGGCTATTGCCAGTCGACTGGCAATAGACCTTTCCTTTTTTTTTACTCCGACTGGAGCTACGGATTTCTCCGTGTTTGTCTGTATGATGTTTGATCGTGTCCTTAACGACTATATCAGCTACATACATGTAATGATGACATCCGAAAACAATATCGTAGCTGGGGTAAAGTGTCGGAGTCTTCCCTGTTCTTCACAATAGCGCAGAATATGTTTATTTTCTTAATTATCGACTACCAGCTTGTTTTGATTATTATTCAATACGACTAACGGCATGAGAAGGGTTGAATCATAAATCCATAAAACCGATTCCGCCCCCGCCCCTCGGGGCTTGAAGAAACAGACTGGGCTGCACGGTGCTTCCATGCAGGGCTGAAACTGACCACACATAACGTAAACACGCCTATACAAATACATTATAAATTTTACCTCAAAAAAAGGAAATTTTTAAGATGAAAGATTGTGGTATTTTTCTTATTTCTGCTCAAAATATAGACTTTTGGTACACGTTAGGCGGTTCTAACCGGTACCCACAGTCTATATTTTTGAGCGGAAATAAGTTAAACAAAAAGGTCGAACCCCACCTAAACCCCAGTTTTACAAAATAAAAGTGGGTATCAAGGGGGTCAGAATTATATAAGCGTATTTTCCCGATGCCCTAGTACTTGTAAACAGCTTGGAAGGACTAAGCCTGCCCAGGCAAAGTGGTGTGAGTCACACCGTCCACCGCATATACGCCTTTTGGTTTCATTGGGCGACAGGGCTTGAGGTTTCATTTCATCTCAGAGTCGGTAAACATCCCACAAAATTGGAAGCAACGTCTCCAGAATGACTTGCATAGTGTTGACAGGGACGTTAAACCTCAATTCAAATGGGACTCCATAAAACCGAGCTTTGCATATTCAAATATTGTATGAGTTCTTGTTTCTGAAGGGACCCCATAGAAACAGCGTTTTGAATATGTCGTGGTGCTACTTTGTGACCAATGTTTGCCTGCACAATTTGAGATCGAGTGTGATCCTTCAATTACACAGGTTTTATAGTATATAAAACATTTTTCATGGTTTATGCAGTGAAATTGAAAATAAACCATCATATTTTCTATTGTCCCCATCCATTCAAGCAGAAGCAGAGATTTTTGACAGATCGCGGGAAAGTTGTGGGCCGCCTACATCAATTTGTAATTGAAACTTATGTGCTAATCTTCGTGAAAATTTCCGTCAAAATTACGACTTCATCCGAAGTTAAATACTTAGCTAAGTAAATGAAATAGGTGGCTTTCGAATGCACTTTTTAAGGAAATACTTTACTAAGATAAGAATTGCTCCTTAAATCGTTAAGTCGACCTAAACTTAAGTAACGATTGTAATCCTGGGCCCTGGTCTCGATACAATTGCCTCACATCTACCATTCAAAACAGGGAAAGAAACCTGAACATAGAATATATACACTATTCACCTTATTTGCATTATCTGCTGGTTCCTAGTTTGAAGGTTATCAGTGCTTGAAAAACAGGTAACCAGACCCCCTGACCTTTCAAGGTCAGGGAGGAGGGTCTGGTTACCTGTTTTTCCATTATTTACAATGCGCAAGCTGGGAGCCAGCAAATAATGCAAATATGGTGAATACGTTTCCGCCTTTGGCTTTACCGTATATGACATTGTATGACTGAGAAGAAATAAGGTGTATGTTTAAAATGTTATAATATAATGAAATGAAATTTATTTCCCACAAAATGGCCAAATGGCTATCCAAAGAGAACAGATAAAATACGAACTGTAACAATAATAAACCATCAATAAAACGTTTTTTTTTTGTTTTGTTTTTTGTTGTTTTTTTTATTTTATTTTTTTCACTGAGGGGCTTAATTCAGTTTTACGTGGCCACAATCCTCGCGCTTGATTCTGTCGTAGTTTAAACATTTTTGTTTCAGTCCGCATGACGTTTTTTTTTTTTTTTACTCATCATTGCAACAGCAGAGAGAACATACAGTAGACCTTCGATGGCTCGAACACTGATGGCTCGTGTACCAAGGATGTGTCGAACCCATTCTTGAGCCCCTAGCGAAATCTTCTACATAAGAAATAGTGGGGGATAATTAAGGAGATTTTACTTTTATCTTGCAAATGTATGTTGTGTGTACTCATTAGAATCGCCTCGATTAGGCGAGTCTAATGAGTACACACAGCATACATATTCATTATAGAACTTCGAAAAGATGTCGAAAAGTATCTCGTTATGCCTCCTGGCAGTAACCCTCAGTGGCTCGAACTACCCCTGTCTCGAACAGATTTTCGAGGTCCTAAAGGTGTTCGAGCCATTGAAGTTCGACTGTAATTTAATCAAACTACTACAGAGATGAAACATCGATGAGAACTCGACAGCATGAAACTGAAATTCTGGAGCAAAAGAAAAACTAACAATTATCAGCCTAGACAGTCGATCCAGTATCAATAGAAAAAGCTTAATTATTTTGAGACTATGTATGAAGCAACCAGAATATATTATAACCAGTGCTTCAGCTGAAGTGCACGACCCGCCGGATGCTTTTAGCTTTATGAGTGTTAACATATATGGGTATGGCGGCCATTTTGGTCATGTGACCTGGATCTAAAACGGTTCCCCCAATAAATGCCCCTTATCGTAAGGAGCAAAAATATATCTAATACTTTAGTACTGTATTCTGAATCGTTTGCAGGATAAAATGCATTCTCACCTTTCCAATACAAAAGCATATGTGTCAAAGTTTGACCTAGGCACAAAGAAGGTCAAGGTCAACCCAGGGTCACCATTTTGGCAATTTATGATGGGCCTACGTCCCAGATGCTATTTATCAAGTTTCGTGGAAATCTGCCCAGTGGTTCTGGAGAAGACTATTTTTGAAGGGTTTTTACCATATATGGCTTGGCGGCCATTTTGGTCATGTGACCTGGACCCTATGAGCAAATTTTGGTTTGCCCCATCCCATAGGGGCTCCATATGAAATTTGACTTTAATCGGCCCAACTGTTTCCGAGGAGAAGCAGTTCGAAAATTTTCACATTTTTCGCCTCGGCGAGGCTATACTAAATGTAATGTAATATTTCGCAAGTTCATTGGTTAGATCTCATTGATATCTATCAGTATGCCAAAACTTGTTTAAATATTCCAAGCGGTTAAGTCACTATCACCAATTTTCACAAACGGGTTACGGACGGACAGACCATATATGGCTTGACGGCCATTTTGGTCGTGTGACCTGGACCCGATGAGCACATTTTGGTTTCCCCCATCCCATAGAGGCTCCATATGAAATTTGACTTCAGTCGGCCCAACGGTTTCCGAGGAGAAGCAGTTCGAAAATTTTCACATTTTTCGCCTCGGCGAGGCTATACTAAATGGAATGTAATATTTTGCAAGTTCATTGGTTATATCTCATTGATATCCATCAGTATGCCATACATTGTTTAAATATTCCAAGCGGTTAAGTCACTATCACTAATTTTCACAAACTGGTTACGGACGGACAGACTGACAGAATGACACGGTGATTTTAGGGCACTCTTAGAAAATCAACCGACTTCAGTCGCACAGTTGACCATCGTACAGTATCTGAAATCGGAAGCTGCTGATACTGTACGCTCAAAAATCGTTAGCTGCTTTACACGATATTTATGAAAAACGCTAAAAATCAATAAAATTCGGTATTAACACCCGGAAAGGAAACATGCTTGGGAAGGTAAGAGTCATCCCTTTTCAAATTTGCTTCGATTTGGAATAATAATGTACCCTGTTTTGCACAGTGAAATGATTTTGGTGCTGCATCAGTGATTATTTTTCATTCTCGCTCGCAGCAACCATTATTTTTTCACATTTTGTCTGTCTTATGGCCAGTTTACACTTATTCTAAATAAGCGTAGACATAAAACAATCATTTACCAGCACATCTCAGTACCCATTTGCTAGTTCTGTCTGCCTCCCTTCAAAAAAAGGACTGCTTTATCCAGGGCCTATCATTCTAGCGAATGTACGATTAGCTGCATCTGTACGCAATAATTAGCTGCACAAGTCGAAAAAAAATCTGTACGCTTAGCTGCAGCATTTAAAAAGTGAACGTGTGACTTCATGCTATATAAACGTCGTGGTCCATCGCTATGTCCGAGAAATTTGGACCATCATCAAAGGAAATTGGTATAAAAAGAGGTTCTGATAGATTCAACGTTTCTGTGATGATTAAAATAGTTCTAAAATCACCTGTCTAGTTTAACAGCTGTATAGGCAACATGAACACACGCCTATATAATTCTGCTCCCTTTGGATCCCACTTTTATATCGTAAAACAGGGGTTTAGTTTGGGTGGGGGGGGTGGTCAAACATTATTTTCATTATTTCTTCACTGAAATACACGGTACCTTCTACTAAACACATCTGGGACTGACAAGGACTGACAATGATGGACAAGGACACTTAAAATGTTAGAATATAAAATATAAATGTATGTTTTAGTATTTTAATGAAACGATCTCGAAAGATATTTTCACTGGCTGAGATATAAGCAACATACGCCAATACTGCACGTGCGCACGTGCGGAACAATGACTCAAGAGATAAAAGGACACGACAAGCTGGTTGTGATGTTTTGAGCAGTAGTTTAATGTTAACATTATAAACATCATTTATTTTCTTCATCTGCATTCTGGTACGCATGGATGTTATTACATCAGCGTGTTGACGCTTGAAGAAATAGATATGGCTGCATTATTCTTCTATGCAGAACTGAGACTACTGGTGAACTGCTAAGAGGTTCTACGCCTGGCCAGGAAAGTGGTGCGAAGTGAAACGGTTCTAAAGAGAATCAACAGTCTGTGTTATTTTACTCTCAAATTTACAGTGTTGGTGCATTTTAAAACAGCTTCATCAAGGTGGTTCTTATAAGTACCCACACTCTAACAGGGGTCTGACATAGAATGCAGGTGCTCTTTAGAACAGCCTCCTTGAGTATTTTTGAACAGAAATAAGCCCGAAAATGAATGCTTAGTAAACCCTAATTTTCCGGATATAATGTGGGGTCTAGAGTATGCTCATTCCACGGACTTATTATCCAGATGGAACGATTTCATCCAATTAAGAATACTGTTCTTAAGTTGAAGAATTTATTGCCGTTGGGAGCAAATTCTTGCCTGGAAAATGCCACAACGACCAATCGTTGTTGAGAATTTGTAAATGATTCATAAAGTAATTTGCCATGGTGTGAGCATCTTTTCTTTCATTTTTGGCCCAGGGTAATAATTTGAACAATCTTGGTAGATGTCCACTAGAGGAAGCTTCAACCCAAAAATGCATGTATCGAAGACTTGGGCCATCTGGTTTCAACCAGGAGGATTTTTAAAGAGAGAAGAGCACCCAAAGATAATTTATGCTAAGTTTGGTCAGAATCTGTTCAGTCAGGGTTTAAGAGATGTCTTTTAAAGACATTGTGAACGGGCGGACAGAAGTTTGGACGACGACGGCCGGTGGGTGATCATAATAGCTCCCCCGAAGCCTTCGGATTAGGTAAGCCGAAAAGGAGTGACCAACATATTTGTTACATATTTGCGGTCATGGGGCATCTTAGTTGAGAAACAAGGGCCCCGTTACTTTGCAAATACAGTCGAATTTCGATGGCTCGTTTACCATGGCCGAGTCGAACCCGTTTTTGAGTCCCTAGGGAATTCCTCTGCAAAAGAAAAAGTGTGGGATAATTAAGGAGACTTTCGACTTTTATCTTGCAAATGTATGCTGTGTGTACTCATTAGAATCGCCTCAATGAGGCGATTCTAATGAGTACACAGAGCATACATTTATGTTACAGAACACTGAAAAGACGTCCAAAAATACCCCCGTTATGTTTTCTGGAAGTATGCAACAGTGGCTCGAACTTCCGCTGTCCCGAACAAATTTACATGGTCCCAAAGAGGTTCGATCCATCTAAGTTCGACTGTAAGTTAGTTTATACTAATTCATTTTATTTCGATTGCGATGAAAGCTTCAAGCTTATTTAATTGCTGTCGAACACTCGTTCCGGGTGTTTTCACGCGCGCACGAGAGAGAGGTTTGTTCGTTTGATTTGAGGTTTAACGTCCCCGTCAACACTTTAAAGATCATTTTGGAGACGTTTACCCGACATCGAGATGAAATGACATCTCAAGCCCTGTCACCCAATGAAACCAATAGGGTTTATTAGCATGGACGGTAGGCTTAGATTCTCCAAGCGGTTTACCAGTACTAGTGTGCGGGCCGGATTAGCTCTGCGTGGAGCATCATGCAGCCCATATACTTCTTCAAGCCCCTATGGGTGGGTCACACGAGAGAGAGGTAGTGGCTTTGTTTCAAAATAGCACAATTCTATGGGACGCCGTTTTACTATTTAATCCGTATTTATAGATATCCATAAATCGGATTATGGATATCCTTAATTCGATTTATGGATATCCATAATTCAGATCGATTTATGGATATCCATAATTCGAATTATGGATATCCATAAATCACCGCCAATGCATTTTTGGTTTAATGATTTCTCCCTAAGACACGTGATTGTTTAATGTAAAAATCTTCAAGGTCTTCATCATCGCTGGAAGATGATGACCAATCAAAGGGACCTCTCTGCCGTGCAGCCGTTTCAACCCGAAAGGCTTCCAAAGCAACGGACGCCATACGCTGAACGCCCGCCACGTGATTAATGATTTCTCCCTAAGACACGTGATTATTTAATGTAAAAATCTTCAAGGTCTTCGTCATCGCTGGAAGATGATGGCCAATCAAAGGGACCTCTCTGCCGTGCAGCCGTTTCAGCCATACGCTGAACGCCCGCCACGTGTGCAGTTAAATATCGGAACCAGCAGTAAGATCTGGAAATTCCGGCCAACGCATCCTGTCCCTCGGAATCACCTCTATGAGGACTCCGCACCTAAGGACACTGAAAGTCGGACGTAAGATTATAATGATCCAAACAGGCAATCCGTTCATGCTTTCTGGAGAAAAGATGCACATGGTCGTTATACAGTAAAATTCCTATATCAAGACGACTTTTGAACAGTTCTAAAGGTGGTCCCTGACCAGGAGGACATTGTGTGCAGAATTCACGAAGAAAGAATAACTGCACCTTTCTAAATAAGCATTTTAAAGCAGAATAAGTCTTAAATGTAGATGGTCTTAATAGCAGAATTTCACTGTATATAGTATTAACATATATCCATATAATACTCTCCCCCACCCATTAGGGCTTGAAGAATTAGATGGGCTGCACGATGCTTCCACAAAGAGCTGAAACCGACCTGCACACGAGTAGCGATGCGAGTCGGCCCGTACATGCTAATAAACCCTATTGGTTTCATTGGGCGGCAGGGCTTGAGATGTCATTTCATCTCAATGTCGGGTAAAAGTCCCACAAAATTGGAAGCAACGTCTCCAAAAAGAGCTTTACAGTGTTAAAGGGGGTGTAAAACCTCAAATCAAACAAAGGAAAACAAAATAAACCCTAGCCCGTTGACGGGCTTTTCCGGCTATCGAACATAAACGCGTAAGCTACATATAGACTGGAACACAAAAAGACAAAACTTGTATTGAATAATAATGCGTTTCAACGATTACCCACAATCTACGCTCTGGAGCATAGCTACCAACCGCTTGCTATCAGTCTGTCGGATAACCAGTACAATTCACGTTCTTTCAGACAGTATGTTACAGACAGTATGCTACAGTATGCTAATACTGTATAACAAAGTGCAAGCAATCAAACAGATGACCTTGTTCCCCCAGCTAGAAGGTGTGGAAATCACCATTCAATTGTTTTCAAGAAAATCAAATCTTCCCTCTGGCCTTTAGAGAGCGGAATGCTCTTCTCGATCCGAAAATGTCAATGGCTCAAGGTGGTGGGAATAGCGAGCTCAGTTTACCTCTGTCTTGAAAATGCCTGTATCAGGGGTTCTATATTTAGTGTATGAAGATCCATTGGTCTTAGTATCACCATTATGACTCTGTTAGCAATATTTACCGTTTCTCTGTACATACGCGCTCAGTCAAGTCATCAAAATAGGATCTATCAAGGCTAAAACTACGTCTCCCATCAAAGCAGCAGGAAACATGCAGGCAGTGATAATCGCAGCTGAGCGTACAAAGAAAAAAACGAAGCTAGCAGCTAATCGTACAGTCGCCTACAGGATAGGCCCTGAACAAAGAGGTTATTATTTTGATGGTAAGAATATAGAACTAGCAAACGGGTATTGAGATATGCTGGTTTATAACCGTATTTGGCTTTCGCCAATTTAATAATTGTGTAAACTGACCACATGATAGACAAAATGTAAAATAGTAACGATCGCTGCAAGCGAGGATGAGATAAATCACTGATGCGGCATCAGAATCGTGTTCTTGTGAAGAACAAGGCGCATTATGATTGCAAATCGAAGCAAATTTGAAAAGAAACACCTCTTAACTTCCAAAACATGTGTTCTATTAAAGTGTCATTAATGAATTTTATTGATTTTTTGTGTTTTTTATAAATATCGTGTAAAGCAGCTAACGATTTTTGAGCGTACAGTATCAGCAGCTTCCGATTTCAGATACTGTACGATGGTCAACTGTGAGTCGGTCGCTTTTTCTGTGGGTCGTGCAATTACATGATGAAGTTATAAGAGGTATGAATAGGCGTACTTTGTCCATGCAGTAGGCGGTCATACGTGTTTTATTCATCATATCATATAATTTTTGCATGTGAAAAGCCACCATGCCCTCATACACATTGCCACGAAGTTTCATCGAAAAAATCTAAACCGCTACCTATTTATAGCACACAGAAGGATAGATTTTTAAACACTTTATCAAAGATAAGTAACTCCGAAACTGAGAAAGGGTGAGCAATCATTTTTGTATGGGATACAAGGTCTTTACCTCATCCACATCTCCATCAGTTTCATCAAGATTATCCGCATGGTTACCTAGATATGGTACAAACAAGGACAACCCAACAATTTAATCCGAGGGAAGTAACTAAAAAGTGAAAGAGGGAGTGATATCATTTCTGCACGTGACAGGTTGCATCACGTGAACTAGTCCGTGAAATGTAGATCCCCATATACCCCATTTTATATAGAGAAAACGGGGGTTAACGGGGGTATACATTATTTTTTTTATTTTTACTCCAAGACATAGGTTGTCGGTACTCGTTAGAACCGCCTCACGGGCACCCACGACCTATGTTTGCAGTATTTATAAGAAAAATACCAGGGATTTCCATCAGAAAAGTAGCCATTTTGGAGATGAGAAATATGCACTATGTCGCTCAGGTGTCTTGATCGTATATACAATGCTATGAAGCTTCATCCAGATGTTGCAAACAGGTATCTAGTTATGGCGCGCAGAAAGGAGCCTGAAAAAACAAAACAAAGTGAAGTAACTCAGAAAGTAAGAAAGAGAGAGAAATCATTTTTGCATTTGACAGACCATCCTGACCACATACACATTATGCTGTTTCAGACAGATATTCATTAGAGTTCCATTATTATGGCGCGCACAAGGATAGTTTGAAAGAAAATAAGGGAAGTAAATCAGAAAGGAAGAGTTAACTATTTTTCATGATACGCCATATTGCCATCATATTCAAAAGTTCAAAGTTTCGTCAAAGTGTTCCGTGCGGTAACCTAGGTCGGACTTGATTTAGCTGTTCCGTCTGTTCTTTTTACTCCGAACAGGCAGAACAGAAATCAAGCGTAGCGGTACAGCTGTACCTGTATTGTCCAAAGTACTCCGTCTTCCGAGGTGGTGTGGTCGGCACAGTCACGTGACCTGTTCTGAAAAAAATATGGCGGTTTGAGTGCGAAGGGTGTAAGAAATGGTTTGCTGATATGGAAGTCTTTATTAGACATCCGTGTGTTGTGAAAGCCAGTGGTAATTTGCCCATTTTGTTTGAATTAGGATATTTTTAGCTGTTAAATGCTGCATAAAGTTTTGCAAGGAAAGGTTTTATAAAGTTATGTACCAGAAACGTTTCGTTCCAATTTTTTCGGCCAATAATGTTTTTATTCGTTTCATATACATCTCCCTGTTCATTTTATGGTGAACCCGGGTGGTTTTGCCCATGGGATGTTCGCCTCAGTTTCAGGGGTGAGTCTATTCAGCCTATTCAGGTGAGTCGCTTCGCCCCTGTTTGGCTAATTGGTAGGGAAAGGAAGGAGAGGTGTGTGTGTGCGGGTGGGGGGGGGGTAGGTTTTGAATAGTAGAGTCTACCGTAGGTCAGTCCACAATCCATGTTGGTAGGATAGATAGATAGATAGATAGATAGATAGATAGATAGATAGATAGATAGATAGATAGATAGATAGATAGATAGATAGATAGATAGATAGATAGATAGATAGATAGATAGATAGATAGATAGAGCAGGCTCTTTGAAAATCAATTTCTGTGAGGTATTTATTTGCAAAAGAAATAATATCTCGTTTGTTTATCAGGGGCGGCAATGTGTGTGTGAATTCGGGTTTAACGTCGCTTTGAACAATTTTTCAGTCATATCACGACGGTGTCTGGTTGCGACAGGGAGCTCAATGCTCACTTTTATAGTGCTGCCTCACTGAAGTATCATGTCCCAGACATATTACATGATACCACACCCAGTCACATTATCCTGACACTGGGGAGACCAGTCATAGCTCTACCCCGTAAATCTGAGTGCCAAGCGAGGAGCAGCTAGTACCATTTTTAACGACTTTGGTATGTCGCGGCCCGGGATCGAACCCGTGACCTCCCGTTCCCCGGAGCGAACACTCTACCAACTGAGCTATCGGGACCGGTGCTCAGGGTTGATGTCCAGGTGAGAAAATTGGCGTGATTTAATTTAAGGCTGGGCTTTAATGGTTTGTTTAGATTGATAGTACTCGATTAATTGAACTGTGAAAACTTACGTGTAAAAGGCAGTTTGTTTTGCATTTAACTTTGTCGGTGAACTGCTACCGGCAATCAAATAAAGGCTAGATGACAACTGTGGTCACGGACAAGCTTTCTTTTGTTTCAGGTTCCTGTTATATGCCAAATTAAAACGTTTTGCTTGAAACAAAAATCCATTTGAAAATCAAAATAACACTACAAAAGCAATCAGCTACAGTAAGTAAGATTTTTATTTGAGTCTCATCTTGATGTACAATATACAAATATATACATACAACAAACATAAAATACACCAAGCCATTCTAAAAAGAATTATAAGAGACTATCATGGGTGTTATATACAGATATCATTTATAAAAAATCAGTAAATACAATTTAACCATATAAAATCGCGCGCCGTCTGTTTAAAATAAGATGACAGGTTTTGGCACTTGCTTTTGCTATTTTCGGGTTTGCTAGAATAAAGGAAAGCTTCTCATTGTCGCTTAGGTTATCGAAGTCAGGTGAGATTGTTCTTATTTCACCAAAGAGATCTTGTCTCAAGGAATCGTACAGCGGGCAATAGAGTATCACATGCATTTCGTTTCCAATGCAATCACTACAGTTAAAACACTTTCTGTCTTGAATTGCAGAACCATTATATCTACCCGTCTCTATGGCAATGGGAGCAGTCCCACTTCTAAATTTTGCCAAAGCTCCTCGGTGACTGCGATTAAAAACACTTTTACAATAGCTCTCTACATAGAAACATTGTTTAAAAGACTTATAGACACGGAGCTTATTCCCCCACCGCCTGTGCGAGAGACGTCTCGGTTTACGTCATTACTCTATTGTTCAACATATTTTTTGTGTAATTAATGGAAGTACACGCTCAAGAAGGGCTTTCGCACGTATGTTTGTTTGAATTTCCGAAAATGCAGTGGAAC
The DNA here is from genome assembly GCA_963580285.1 of Lucinisca nassula. Classification (NCBI taxonomy): domain Eukaryota; kingdom Metazoa; phylum Mollusca; class Bivalvia; order Lucinida; family Lucinidae; genus Lucinisca; species Lucinisca nassula. The sequence continues at coordinate 5,406,049 of OY757010.1, forward strand.
CAAAATCGGTTAACAGATTACGAACCCTGAAATTCCAGTTCTTACATCTACTGCCAGATTTATTGTTAGCCCAACAAAAGATGATCTTATTCAGTATGTTATTATCCATATTTATCATATGACGTCACGTCTGAGAGTGTAATAACGCCATGTAATATTTTCGATAATCCACTAGTGGATTAAATATGTAAATTAGCTAGATACGTCCCGCAACGATACATGTACGACGTCCTTAACGACGTCGCGTTTACAAATGGCGGAATATTGATATTTTTGTAAACAATCGTGAATAAAATGCGATTTAAATGTCATATGATAAATAGAATCTTGCATTCGTGGTCATGTATTATTGAATTTATTAAGCTCGTTGAGGAAAAGGGATAAAATGCTCGGCACAGCCTCGCATTTTATCCCTTTTCCTCAACTCGTTTAATAAATTCAATAATACATGAGCACTCATGTAAGATCCTCTATTAACTGAACGACACCAGTACGACAGGACCGATTTCCAACATATAGTAACAACTGGAAACCACCCTATATCCCCGACAACTGCTGCATTTGGGGTATATCTGCCAACACTTAAAAAGTATCTTGCTACATATTTTACAAGTGAAGTAATCACAGATTGTAAACAAACAATAGAACCCATTACAGTCAACCAACATTTCATTGCACTGACTAACCTTTACTTATTATAATAGTCACGAGATAACGAATAAAGTCTAGGACGACCTTTATGGTAGACAAACTGCCCGGTAAAATGTTTCTGAGTTTCAGAACCATGCTGCATGCATTTTTAGGCTTTCTCAGTGGCTAAATATCGGCCCTTTCCCAATGAAAAAATACCAACATTTGCTCCATTTTGGTAAAAATCCAATGTGAAAATCTATTTGGATAAATATGAAATTCTCTGCAGTTTTCCTTTCATAGGTAGTGCTAAATATTTCATTTTTATTATGGGGTGATTCTTTTGACTATTTATTCCCAATTTTTGGATAATCAATTTTTGAATAGTTATAATTCATTTTTGGATATATTCATAAATAGATATTGTGATATCACAAATTTAAGGATATCCAATATTATAAATTGTTTTTGGATATACAAAAATAACTATGATTTCTGGATATCCATAAACTGATTAATGGATACCCAAAAATCGATTTATGGAACAAGGAAATTTTTTCACACATTTCCATGATCACCTGAAGCATTTTGAAATCCTAAAATTGGGGGTGCTAGGAAGACATTTGGGAAAGTGGGACTCAGCAAAATCCGTTTGCTAAAATATAGTATTTTCTTATGAAAATAATGTTTTTTACAGGTTTTATGAGTAAAAACATTATAGATGACTGTAGATTTTAAAGGTTCTGCTAAAAGGCCTGGGGCCAGTTGTTCAAAACTAAAGACGTCGTTAGTTAACGTATCGTTAAAACTTTGATCATTAAATATGGCAAATATGCTGAAATTTTTGCTGAAAAAATGTGAGCAGCTTTTGCGGATGCTCTCATTTTTTCAGCAAAAATACCAAAATTTTCGATATTCTACTTGCTAGAACATTTAACAATATGACCACTAACGAGCTCGTTAAGCTAACGATGCTTTGAACAACTGGGCCCTGGAATATAATAAATTGATTTATGTATATCCAAAAATCGAAGTTATGGATACCAAAAAACAATTATTGACATCCAAAACTCACTTTTGGATATTCATAATTCCATTTTGGGACATCAAAAGACCGAGACACTGATTAAACGAGGCTTTGCCAAGTTTCTGCCAAAATTATTTCCGGATATCCGTCTCTCTCTTGATACAACTTGAATCTGCATTTGCAATTTGGCAGAATAAAAGTATCAATTGCATCTCTTACTAGTTTATCACATAAAATGCGTATTGACAACATTGTTTCGCTAAATGCATATATGGAAAACTTTCAAAACCATCATTTTTGGCCCTGAAAGCAGTCGATAAAAGCTAGTGTAGTTGAATAAAAAGAACCAAAACGCCCATATTTTCCCAGTTCTGCCAACATCTTGTAATTATTTCCCATCCAGAAAAGATTTTTGTGGTGTTTTGTCACAGTCAATCGCGTCAAAACAGTTCTGTAAACAGTTGCCATGAAAACAGCCTCGTTTCTCTAACTTCTATCTCTTTCTTGTGAATGTTGTGAAACAAAGACGCTTGGAAATTAAAGAGGACTCTAGCTGTGTCACACCCTTTAACTGCAACTCCCACATGCAGTGGAGTACCCAGGAGAGTTTCTGTGAGTGTTAGAATTGAGCATTCATTTTTATACAAAAAATATATATATATATATATATGACATGGTTGTTTTGATATCGGCCCTGGTCTCAGGCCTTGGCCTATATCACTCGCCTTTCCGACTCGGGCTAATACAGGTAACTCGGGCTGAGATCAGGGCCGATATCAAAACAAACACGTAATTTTAATTCTATATGCCGCATGCCAATACATCAGGATGGATACTTTTTCTCACCCACTTTTGCACTTTTCAAGGATTTTTACCGAAGATACCCACTATCGCGAGAAATGGTAGAATTATATCCGTTGGTGTGATCATAAATTGAATTTTCCAAACACATTAACGGGTGCAAACGCATCCTGTTAAAAATGACCGGAAATTGACACTTGGGTTTTATTTCATTCGAGGTTGAATATTTAAAAATTAAAAAAAAAATCATACAGCGATAGTGCAATGGCAGTGATAAAAATAAAAAAATAAATCATACCGGGATAGTGCAATGGCAGTGATGTTAGTCGAGTCCTCTTCTTCTGAGTCATCTTCCGAGGAACTGCTATCATTCGTTAGCAGCGCTGATACTACAATATTTTCGGCCATCTTTAACTGTTCCTTACTCAATATACTTTCGTTGTCCCGCCACGATGTTGTGTTCAATCAATAGAACTTGACCTGCTGCTGAATAGTGTTCGTTTTCCAGGGTATTTATACCTATGAATACTACCGGAAAATCATGCATACTCGTATTGGCTCGCTAAAATCGTGGCGAGGTGAAGATACTGTCCACAATCATAGCTAGATAGCAAAAATCGGGTAGATAATGGATTTGCGTTCAAATAGTATTTCCCCTAGGGAAAAATGATGGAACGTCCCTACAAATCAATGGTATGACTCCCGTCAAAAAGAACACTCACAACATCGTGACCAGAATAAAAATTATATATGGCACAATTTGACGGTTGGCGATTTTTAGGCAAATTTTTATAGAAATCAGCCTTATAGCGGCCAACTGTATGGTGAAAAAATCTCCACAAACCACTCATGCATACATCGTATAATATGTGCATAACTTGTGCATGGAGCAGCACATTTTGCCTACCGTATTTCACCTTAAATATTTCACTCGCACCGCCTTGCCATATACCTACTAAAATAATTTAGATGTACATGAGCACCAGAGAGGTTTCCTATTCCATCTCGTAACAGTCGCGGGAAAGTTATGAAAATGAAACGTATCGCACTGAGACGAAAAGGTAAGCCGGTAAAATCCAGCACCGCGATTAGATCACCGAGTTACCGGAACATTTACCGAAGCATTTACCGGACTTTCTCGGTTGGGGTGGGTGGGGGGGGGGGGGGTTGCGCTTCTCGTCTGGCCAAGCATAAAGAAAATAAAAAAAATTCATAAACATCCATAAACACTCAGGGGAATAGTAAGAGACACAATGAGCTATCTGGCTACCTGTGGATTTCTAACTTCGGCAAGATTTACAAAATGATGATGAGCCCCAAATCCATAGCAAAATGCTAGTGCTTTAGGATACTGTTACGAGCCAGGCGTAGCAGAAAGAAAAAGCAAACAAGCCTTTTGGAAAAAATTAACAAAATTTACTTACAAGTTAACTTTAACCTGTTGAAGTAAGAAAATTGAATGTACTTAGCTCTGAATTAAATATCCTGAATGAATCTATTTTACTTGATCCCACAGAATTCACAGTCCGAAATGAAAAGTAATATCTTTTAACAATCCAACACAGAATTTAGAAATAACTTTTCTTAAAAGCCCAAACTTCAAACTCCAAAGTCTGACTCAATGAGAAAAATCAAGCTCTTTTATAGACCCTAAGATATCTCTAGAATGTTCCACAGGGCTGTGGAATAAGATGATGTAATTTTCTAAAAAATAATGCAAACCTGAACTTTCTGGAAGGTTCTGAAGTACTTTTCCTTGTAAACATGTTGTTTACAAAAATGAAATTAATCTGTGACTCAGTTTTCGAGAATCTTCTATAAGAAGATTGACAAGATATTTATAGCACTATTAGGTCAACAGTGGGGTGAAAATGGGAATCAGAAAAATAAATTCTTATGCATAACACTCCCACCCTTCGAGGAAAAGAAAGATTTTTGTAATAAGTAAAGTAGAAGTAAAACAAAGATCAGGAATTGATACAATTAACCCACTCCATCCATAAAAGACACCAAAGGGAAAGAAATACAAACATTAAGCGACCAGACCATAATGGAAACCTAAACAAAGGAAGGCCATACGGACAGTTACTTTCCCACAAAATGGCCATATGGCCATCCAAAATTAAAAGACACAAGCGACACACACAGCAAGTAACAAACAACAACATAAATAAATCGCCACAGAAGAGCCGCCTTGGAACGGTCAGTGGAAGATTTCCACTGGGGGGCTTAAATCGATTTTACGTGGCTAAAGCTTTCTTTTGCTTTAAGAATAATAAAATATTGAGCATAGCCTATAAAATTACATGTAGCTACAATCCACTTTAGTAGGAAAGATAAACACAACTCCTGACACTGCTCAAGCTCTTGAAAGGGCATCAAGGATAATGTTATCTCTCCCTCTGATATGTCTTATGTCTAAATTATACTCTTGTAGCATAAGACTCCACCTGAGCAACCGCTGATTTTTGTTTTTCATTTTATGTATGAAAGTCAGTGGATTGTGATCACTGAAAACAACAATCGGTGCAGTAGTAGGAATAAGATAAACTTCGAAATGTTGCAGAGCAAGAATCAGAGATAAGCACTCTTTCTGTATGGTAGAGTAATTTCTCTGATGCTTATTAAACTTTTTGGAAAAATAGTCAGGGATTTGAGACCAGATTTCCAAAGATTTAATGCACCCAGAATTCTCACGCTTTATTTGTGCTGTTTCATTTAGATAGAAGCCTAAGCTATATGAAATGTGAATATTTAACAAATCTGGTGGGGAAAAGGGGTTGAAAATTGTATGAGTTTACACCCACCCCCACGCGGATGGTATAATTGGATGAAATTCAGTTATGAGCAGCTTGCACAAAGAACTGTATTTTGATTTCTGTAATTGGTCAAAATATTTGTCAATGCTCGAATTCATCAAAATTTATTATATGACGTAACTTCATCCGGTGTTACCATGAATTTTGACCACTGAAATTTTACCCCCCAAACATTGGTAAATTTTACAATATTTTCTCGCTAAAAAAGGTTAGGCACCTTTTAAAGCAACTAAATTGCCGGCAGTATGCAGGTCGGTTATTGTTGTATGTACATGTTAAATTTGATGAACCTATTTAACTCAGGACATGAGCAGTGGTCTCAGATACCTATGGACCGTTTTACCACTTTTTCTTGTTGTGTCACAGAGCGTGATAAAATACCCTATTAAAACGTACATATAATAATGTTTTAATGTCAGCTGGTCATAGAAGTATCGATACAGGATCAAATACCAAAAGTAGCCGTGTCATCTGTAAACGAGCATCTTAAGACCTCATCTGTACTAACTTTCCGCCGCTTGGTTGGGAAACTTGCCTTCGGTACGCTTGTCCCTCTATTTAAATTAATACCTGTTTACGTCCCTGATGTGTAACCTCATGTCACACAGTGATTAATTGTCAGTTCACTGCCCTTTTTATTTTTTTTTACTGATATTGTCTTTAAATATATTTCATCTTTCACCAAATATTTTGCCATCCTCATTAGCCAAGGTAGTATACTATATAGGACGCTATCGATATTGGCAAACAAGCTGCTGATATGGCTAGCAATTCAAAAAGGGCCGGTAGTCCCCTTAGGATTGTGCCAGAAAAAGCAATAAGGGTGAGCACAGATTGGCGAAAATGCCTTCTATGTCAAGCCACCAGGGTTGATGATGAGCTGAAGCCCCTAATGGAGGAGGAGTGTTCGTCCTTCATAGAAATGGCAAAAATTAAACAGGGGTTAACTTACTTGAGGCTGAAACCTTACATGTCAAATATTTCGACAATGAACGCTGTTCGGCATTATAAATGTTATGCTTCCTACGTCAGTGAAGCCCCTTCTACCTCTACATCTTTGTTAAGAAGGTCACCAGACTCCCCTGGGACGTCGGTTTCAACACAGACTATCAACCGGCCTTTTTTACGGTCTTCCTCGTCACTGGCTGACCTCAATTTGTGTATATTTTGCCAAAAAGTCAAACGCATTAAAGACAACAAAACGAAAGTCATTCAGTCCGAGGACAAGCTGGAGTACATCAAATCCGCTGTTGAAGAACTAGATGATGACACTATGAGAGTTCGAATGGTGGGCTTGAAACTGACGTCAGATATAAAGTATCACCAAAAGTGCTATCTAGATTATGGGTACCGACACAAAAAATTAATCAGGGAATCAAAGGTTACAGAACCCGAAGACAAATACACCAACACATTCAAACGTCTGTTAAGCGAGATCGATGAAGAAATATTTTGCCATGGTAAGATTCTCAAGCTTAATGATCTTTTTGTGAGGTACATATCCTTGCTCGACGACGCTGATGCTGCGTCAAGGTATCGAAGCGAGAAACTTCAATCTCGTCTGGAATGTCACTACGGGTCTAAAATCCGTATTATTTCCCAACGAGGACAGGGTAAATCAAACCTGATTTTTAATAGCAGCATAGAAGTGGGGGATGCAATAAAAGCTGCCGTTTCCTTAAAGGAGTCTTTTTGTGATCAAGAAGAAATGCAATTGGGCGTTGGCAGTACGGTTGGCTCTTATAGTGAAGAATCGTCCGTGCTGCTTCGTTCTGCCCAGATCCTTCGTACTGCCATTTCAAACATAGCAAAGGAGATGGACAATGAAAGAACAATCAGCCAACAACAAGCTGAGGCTATGATACCAAATCAAGTATACATGTTTCTTCATTGCCTTCTGGGGACAGACATAGTACCCGATTCGGATTCCATTTCAAATGTCAAATCTGAAAAAGCAAAGGTTCATAAACTGATTCTTTCTTTTGCGCAAGACCTTATATATGCTTTTCACAAGAACATCTTCACACCTAAGCACTATGGCCTAGCAGTCACAATTAAACATAAAACAAGGTCTAAAGAACTTGCTACAATGCTCAACAAATTTGGTCATTGTGTGAGTTACAGTGAACTGTTGACATTCGAAAAGCAGCAAGAAGACATTCTTCGTAAGAATTCAGAAAATAGAGGGGTGGTTATACCATCAAACATTATCCCGGGAAAATTTATTCAGGCAGCAGCGGATAACCTTGACTTTACAGAGGAGACTCTTGATGGGAAACAAACCACACACGGTACAACTATCGTTTTGTATCAAAGGAATGGTCTCCATGGCAAGTTTTCAACATCTTTCTCAAAAGAGAAAGCATCGATCAAGCATCGATCCGTGACTGACTCTGCCGTCTCACCATCTCTTCTGAGCTTTAGCCGGCAATGCCGAAAGATTAATTTCCAAAGCTTTCCTTTGCGGGCAAAGGACATTCTGCAACCAGAAGAATCTGATGTGACTTCTTCCGCTAAAGCTCTTGATACAGCATGGGTGTTCTGTCGTATATGTCCCTCCAAACAGTTTTCTGTTTCTTTACAGAAAAATCAGCAAACGACAGTACCCGGCTGGAGCGCTTTTAATGCAATTGTTTCGACCAATAATGCTGATGTCACTTCTGTGGGCTACTGCCCAATGCTTCCTTTCCCCCCAACACAGTATGACACAGTATACACTCTGATGAAAACTGTTCAAAACATGATGGCCGCCATGAACCAGAAGCATACCGTATTAACTCTGGATGAAGCCATTTATTGCAAGGCAAAAGAAATTCAGTGGCGGTCCAAAGATGAATTCGTCAACACCATTTTGAGGCTCGGTGGGTTTCATACTGCCCTGGCATTTATATCCGTCATCGGCAAGAGATACGAGAACAGTGGATTAGAAGACTGGCTCATTGAGTCTGGCCTTTATGGCAGCAATACAGTATCGCGCATTATGAGCGGAAAGACCTATAACAAAGGGGTTCGTGCGTGTAAGCTCGTCATGGAAGCTCTCTGCCGTCTTCAAATATCCCTCCTGTTCTCTAAATTATCAAACAAAGCCTCTTCACGACCTTACATAGACAAGGTTAATTCACTCATAAAGGCACTTTCTGACAAAGATGTCGAAACTTGTGGTTGTATTTTACAAGACATTAACCAGGCATATCAGCCCCTTGCAGACCAGTTAACTGTGTTTATAAATGAGTCCGTGGTTGTCTCAGACACATTTAAGTTCTGGAACGATTTCATAGAAATGGTCTGTATATTATTACGCTTTATTCGAGCGGAACGTGATGGTCTCTGGGAACTCCATCTGGATACGCTCTCAGAAATGCTACCCTATTTTTTCGCATACGATAGGGTAAATTATGCGCGTTGGGGCACCATCTATATGATGGACATGAGAACGCTGGAATCAACAGCCAAAGAAGTTTACAATGAGTTCAAAGATGGAAATCATCCTGTGAAAAGATCAATAGGAAATTTCAATCAAGTATGGACAGATCTCGCTCTCGAGCAATCTGTCAATAAAGACTGTAAAACAAAGGGCGGGGTCGTTGGAACTACAACAAGTTCTTCGACATTGGGCCGTTGGTTTCTTACTGCTCACATCCGAGCAGACATTGTTTCTGCTCTCAGGTCAATGTGTGGCATGGAGGGTTCCTTGGATGATGATATTCCGCAGTCATCACATAAAGAATCCACAAGACCTAGAATGAAACGCGACGAGGCCGATGTGCAGGCTTTGATTGACATATCGCTCGATCAGATGTTGAATCCTTTCAAACTCGATTCACAGAAAACCAAATTAGTCATGAACATTGCATCAGGAACAACAGCTTCCGAACAAGTTTCAGCTGACTTGGTTAAAGCCCAGCAGACTGGAAAGAAATGTCTTGAAGACTTTATAACCTCCAGGCTTTCTGAAGGTCACACACGCACACCAGCAGATCCAATTACAAAAAACAAACTCAACACACTGCGCCACCAAAGAACACTAATTAAAGTTAATTCTGGCACACAGGAGAGAAAGCCAATCAATGCTAATCCGATTGACTTCTTTGGTCGTCTCCTATTGATGTCAAAGAAACGGCCAGTCGACCTGAAGAGTTTGTTTTGTCATGAGCTAACTCCAGTACCGTTTTCCTTAGCTTACTCTGATGGGTCTCTGAAGAAAACAGCTAAAAGTAAGCTCATGACACTGCTAGAACAGCATATGACTGTTTCTGATACATTGCCCAGAGTCGCTCAGGGGATTAGCGTAGCTTGGATATTCGATGGCATGGCTATCGTCCAGGCAACTCGACCTACAACCCAAGCAACCTTTGGGGAATATGCAGAATTGCTGCTTCAGCGTATTTTAAGACCTTTCTCCATGGCGGAAGTTGAGCGTGTAGATGTAGTTTTTGACAGATACGACAACCAATTTTCCATTAAAGGGTCCGAAAGGCAAAGGCGCAAACAGTCCAGTGGTATACATCTGCATATACATGGCTCACAGACCAAGCTTCCAAAGCAATGGTCAAAGTTTCTGGATGACCCTCGTAGCAAATCAAATTTAACGTCGTTTCTGTCAAACCACTGGGCAGAAAGCGCTAAGGTCCATTTAGAGCAAAGGAAATGCCTTTTTATTGCCGGAGGATTTGAGAATGCTATAGATGTCAAATGCATAACTGTGAACGGCAGCGAATCATGTGACCAGCTTCAATGCAGTCAAGAGGAGGCGGACACCAGAATGATGCTCCACATCTCACATGCTTCTTCGGTGTCGCAACATATAGTTGTTGAATCATCAGACACCGACGTGGCTGTACTTCTGGCTCATTTTTCCTCTAAATTTGACCGAAACCTGACACATCTTTTTATGTTGGCTGGAGTCGGAGAAAAGAAGCGTGTTCTACACATACACGATCTTTCTCTTAAGCTAGGTCCTTCTTTGATACAGTTACTAATGCCATTTCATGGACTCACTGGCTGCGACTCAACAAGCTCAATAACGCGTTTAGCAAAGAAAAGACCATGGGACATGCTGGTAAAAGAATATGCAAAGTATATGCGTATGGCTGACATAGGATCAACTACTGCTGAGCTATCAGAAGATGTTATCACCAATGTGGAAGAATTTGTCTGCCACGTGTATAATGGGGGGCCATGGGATAGGGGTGTGAATGATTTACGTTACACCATGTACTGCAAATCAGGTGCAAAGGTTGAAAACCTTCCTCCTACCAGGGATAGTTTGGTCCAGCACTTGAAGCGTGTCAACTACCAGTGCTTTGTCTGGAAGAACGCTCTTGTTGGCACCTTTGATATTCCACAGCCAGTTGGACATGGATGGGAGAATGACGGTGGCATGCTTAAGCCAACGCTAATGACCATTGCTTGTGCACCTGAAAATATTTTGTCCTTCATCACATGCAGTTGCAAAAAGTCAGCATGCCGTGGTCGATGCTCATGCTCAAAGGAAGGTATCCCCTGTATTGAGGCTTGTGGATGTGGTGGGGAAGACATTTGTCAGAACCCAAACAAACATGGGACATCCAGTGACAATGACGAATCCTCAGAATCTGAAGAGGAGCTATCATCTGATGAAGATTATACTGACTGATGATACAGCCTATTTATAACTTTACTTTAATGTTAAGCCTAAGTGGCTTTTTATGCAATTAGATTTTTGTTCATACAAAACAAAGTTTTGTTTTATTACATACGAGCACTGGCATTTACGATGTTACAATGTTTTGAAGATAAGATTTACAACTTGTATACACTGTTTGGTATACATATTGCCCTTTTTGTTTTCAGATCCCATTGTTACACTTCTTAGAAAGAAGTTCATTATTGCTTTCTGATGACATCAATGTACTGTGTGATTTTTTACCAAATAGAATTGTATTTAAAATATCATTCAGTTTTCTGACCATTCAACAAGCTTTACGAATTATCAGTTTTTATCAACAAGAATAACTCCTAATCGGAATGGATATGGGATTTTAACCTTCAATGTTAAGTTTTTGTTGCAATGGTATATTTTCAAATCCAAAAGAGTTTCTTAGGCAGCATACAACAAAGTTTATAAAATATGCTTTTTGTGAGTAATTTAAAAATGTAAATACATGCAGTGATATACATACTAGTTCTTCAAATAAACTTACAAGCTGTTTTTTTTATAAACTACATTGTTTTTATATAGAAAAAAAGAAAAAGAAATGCAATTTATTCTGCAGTGCTGAAGATATTTGTGAGTGTTTTTGCTGTAAAACGATTGCAATGAATGTAGATAAAATGGAAAGTAAATTGTACTGTAAACTTTAAATATTCAAACAAATAATGCCAATTGTGTAAATAAATTCATACATGTTACTTTGTATATTTTATATATTGTAAATTTTATAAATATAAACAAATCAACTTGTATATCTTTTCTATAAATGTATTAAAGATTCAGATATAAATACATTACATAGCTTAAGAATTAACTTTGATAAAACTGTTATGAATACATGTATTTTATATGTAAATAAAGCAATCAAAATATTTATTTATTTATTTGTACATAGTGTATATATTTACCCCTTAAGTGACTGTTACCTTGTCGTGGTTAAGGGGCTTTCTGTATCGTTATGTAGGAGATTTACAACTAAAGCTAAGATTCAAGTTGTTTCCAAAACAACAATTAAAGTCTAATGAAACATGTTAACAATGACTTACGAAATATTACAGCCTTACACCACATGTTTAGGTGCATGTTCATGAGGCAAATGGGTATACAGCCTTTTGATATTTAAGTTTAGTTGAACAAAATAACGGTACACAACCAAAACAGTCAATTAAGCAAATATACTTTATCTAATACCACATAATATTTCTTTGTTATTGCTTTTTGCAGTAAAACCTCACAGAAATTCACTCAAAAGAAGACTGGGCTGTTTAGAAATGGAAATATTCATTAAAACATATTATCTTTAAGCTATGCAAGAAAGCAGTCTGATGGACAGCCAAATCTCCCGCCGTACTTTAATAAAAAGGCTCAACCTTGTTACCTTCACCTGTGACCTTGACCTTGAGCTGGCTTGGCTTATTTATGGGTTCTGCACAACAGCTCAATGAGGACGATATTTGACCAAAGTTGAATGTAATCCTTCCAGGGGTAAAGGAGACATGGAACGGACACAAAATTCAATGATTCAAACGCGTGACCTTCAACTGTGACCTTGACCTTGAGACGGCATGGATCGTTTATGGGTTGTGCACATCAGCACTCTGAAAGGAATAGTTGACCACAGTTTAAAGAAAATCTATCAAAGGGTTCAAGAGATAAGGAGATGACAAAAAAGTGTTACGGACAGACAGACGGACGGACGGATGGATGGATGGACATACATACTGACAGATGGACAGACGAAGGTCATTCCTATAATCTCCGCTCCGCTTCGCGACTGGGGATAAAAAATACTCTTAAAAACTCAATCAAACCTTTGAAAACAGACTAAGCGAGGACACGTGATTATCTGCCCTGAATATTGTTGTTGAGTGGGGCGTTAAAGCTCAATTCAAACAAACAAAACTTGTAATCATAAAGAAATAGTGTACATAGATTTTGAATCAATTTAGTTCATTTATAACAGCATTTAATGCTCTTATTTTTCCAATCCTCAGGGATTGCTTATGCAATTGCTTTTCACTGTTCCATCAATTGACATCCTTTAGATACCTGTTGAAGGTCATTATTAAACCGATGTTCGTTCCTCGTTGTATAACAACTGCTTGTTTGACATCCCTGTACTTTAAGTAGACTAGGATGTTTTGTGGGCTTTTGTTGTACCGACCTTCTATTCGAAGGAATCTTCTTCAGTATTTTTATTTATTTAATAACCGGTATGAACATCGCTTTAGTTTTGACGGTATCACAACCTTACTAACCAAAATGAGTATTACAAATTCATTTAAAATATCAATATCACCCCTTAGGTTACACTCTGCTTCTTCTGTACGGATTCCCCATTCTATTAAGAACTTTAATACTATGTTGCCTTCGGTATTGGTTAGACCCTTAAATTTGTCTTCTGTAACTTCAGTTAATCTCAAAGGAGCAGGCAATACCAATGTCTTTGGGAGTAGTCTTCGTATAAGACTATCTCCTCTCAAATCACCCATCCTTCGAAAATATACTAATCCGTGGAAAAGAAGTGGAATGTATCCTAGTATTTCTAAGTGCAATGCCAAGAGGTGCAGATGTTGTTCGCATTTAAGCACTGCGTCTACCGTTACTTCATCTGTAAACGGTAGACGCTTCTCTGTAGTTAACATGTCTGATTTGACATGACAGTCTACAGATTTAATTTATCTAATTACTTGACGTGCTGCAAACTGTAATATGCAGTACGTCGGTCAAACTAACCGCATGCTTAAAACTAGATTGAACGAGCATTATCGTAGAATGAGTAAGCCTAAGAAAACTGACACTTTCTTGTACCGTCACTTTCGACGTACAGGTCATTCTGTAAATAACATTATTATACAACCAGTGGAAAAACTTTATTACGATGCAAATTCTACATCTAGATTCAAAATAATCAAAAGACATGAAGCTGAACTGAAATGGATTAAATTTTTACAGACCCCTTTTCCACTGGGATTTAATGACAACATTTATCATGAGGGTAATATTTCCAGAATGCCGGACTTTGATATTTTCTCACTCCTGGAATGTCGAAAACGCAGAACTAGATCTCACGGCACCAGGAAAAATGGTAACTTTAAACGTAAATCACGTGCGTTTAAACGAAACAATACTAGACTGAAGTGACTGTCAATTATATTATTAAATCATGGACGCCACTCTATGCTTTCATTTTTAAGTTCATTACCCGTTTCTGTTTTACGTCTTCTGGACACCGAGGCGAATAAATTCTACGATAGTTCTCATCAGTTATATGATGCGGCTCTCTTAACTAGAGGTTATACTCAGCATACTCTCCGTCCTTACATTGATTCTGAAATTAATCATCAACGTCATTTCTTCAAAATATCCTTCATTAATAAAGGTATGGATTTTATAGATTTGCCCAGTATCTTCCGTGAAAGATCGGTGCTTTCTTCCATTCCTGCTTATTTTCAAAATACTGAAACACCTATAATTTGCTATAAATATAACAAACCTGTTAGATCTATCATTTTTAATTTCAATAAACTTGTTTCAGATCTTGATATTGATGCTAATACTCCTGATTCATGTGATTGTAAAAACTCAAAGTATTGCTATCCTGCTGCTGGTCATGTAATTACTGGCAATTTGAAAATTATTCCTGATTCTAGGATAAGGAATATAATTTCTAAAGGACCGAAATATCGGTTTCCTTCTAAAATTGATTTCAGTAAATGTAGAGATGAAATCGCTGCTTCCTTGAATGAATTCGGTAATCGATGGTGTAAGCGAGAGTATGTTGAGTGTAAAGCCCTAAAGGACTGGAAACTTAGCATTTTAAGACTAGTGAATAAACGCATTTCTTTCTATTCTCAAAATACTAACTTATTACCTCCTAAGCCCAAGACGTCTTTACGTCATCTTAAACTAGGTATTCAAGAATTTCATAAGAAGTTTGTTTTGGCCCCTGCAGACAAGGCCGCTAACAACGTCGTCGTTGTGTGACGGCTCCACTATGTTAACACGCTTAAGCAGGAGCTTGGTGGTACTAAGGCCTATGAACTTCAGCCTTTGGCTGAAGAGAGAGCTATAGTAGATAAACATGTTTGTCTTTCAGCCACCAAGTTTGCTGTGTGTGTTAACGAAGGCCAAGACAAGCTTCCTACGCTATACTGGTTACCAAAACTTCATAAAAAACCTTACAAAGCACGGTTTATTGCAAATTCTAGTTCTTGCACTACCACTGAACTTTCTAAATTATTAACTTCCTGTCTTACTGCTATTAAAACGCATGTAATTAAATATTGTGATAAAGTCTTTGAAAGATCAGGAAGAAATCTGTTTTGGTCTATAAAAAATTCGAACGAGGTTTTAAATAAATTGAAATCTAGACAGTTTCGTGCTTCCAGTCTGTCTACCTACGATTTTTCCACTCTTTACACTACACTTCCTCATAATCTTATAAAAGAAAAGCTTAATGATTTAATTGAATGGGCTTTTCACAGAGAAGATTCTCTCTATCTTGCATGTAATGTCAGAAATGCATTTTTCACTTCTAAAGAGCATAAGAATTATACACTTTGGTCATGTCAGAAAGTGTGTGATGCCCTCACCTTTCTACTTGACAATATTTATATTAGATTCGGTACTAAGTTATTTAGACAAATTGTGGGTATTCCGATGGGTACTAATTGCGCACCTCTTGTGGCTGATCTGTTCTTGTATTGTTATGAAAGAGACTTCATTTTGTCGCTTTCCATTGATAACCAATCTGAAATTATTGACGCTTTTAGCTCTACTTCTAGATATTTAGATGATTTATTAAATATTGATAATACCTATTTTGATGGTTTGATCAGTCAGATTTACCCCCTAGAACTTCAGTTAAATAAAGCAAATTCTTCTGATACCGAGGCCCCGTTTTTGGATTTACATCTATCTATTGTAGATGGATTTGTTTCGTGCAAAATTTATGATAAACGCGATGACTTTGATTTTGAGATTGTAAATTTTCCTTTTTTGGATGGTGATGTTCCTCGTGCGCCATCCTATGGCGTTTATATTTCGCAATTAATTCGATTTGCTAGAGTGTGTAGTCATGTAACTGACTTCAACACTCGTAATAAATTATTAACGGCTAAACTCCTTAATCAGGGTTATCGGTACCATAAACTACGCAAAGCCTTTTCAAAATTTTATAGACGCCATTCTGATTTAATTTCAAAATTCAATATTGGACTTAAATCTCTTCTGCAACAAGGTCTATCGGAACCCGAATTTTATGGTGACTTAGTATATAAATTCAGAAAAATATATAACCGCAATGACTTCAGCACCCAATTTCGTAAAATCATTCTTCGATATAAAAAGATTGGGTACAACATGGATATTATACGACAGACTGCATGCATGGTAGTTAACCCAATCACGGTTGGCAACTTTGCTTCCCTCTTTAATTGCACGCCGGTGGGTCAGGCCTCAGATTCTATGACGGCTCCAACGTAAAGGCTTATTGAAAATTAAAGAGATAATGTTGGTTGGTGCCTGATGCTCTGTCTCTGGTCGGGCTCATCGGAGTCTAACTGTTGGTTTTCTTTTGCTCCAGCATTTCAGTGGTTTCTTGCTGTCGAGTCCTCACCGTTGTCTCACCTCTGTGGTTCTTTGATTTCTGTGTTCACGGAGATGTTGCACTGATGAGTTAGGAGGCCTTCATGCGGACTGAACAAATTATTTGTCTAAATCGCGACGGAAGTAAGGGCGAGGATTGTGGCCACGTAAAATCGATTTAAGCCCCCCAGTGGAAATCTTCCACTGACCGTTCCAAGGCGGCTCTTCTGTGGCGATTTGTTTATGTTGTTGTTTGTTACTTACTGTGTGTATCACTTGTGTCTTTTAATTTTGGATGGCCATATGGCCATTTTGTGGGAAAGTAACTGTCCATATGGCCTTCCTTTGTTTAGGTTTCCATTATGGTCTGGTCGCTTAATGTTTGTATTTCTTTCCCTTTGGTGTCTTTTATGGATGGAGTAAGTTAATTGTATCAATTCCTGATCTTTGTTTTACTTCTACTTTTCATTTAGTTATGCATTACGAAACGAATAAGGGATGCTTAAGAGAGAAAAAAGGGTATACACATTTATCTCCCCTTTTTATGTCTTTTTCCCCACTTTTTGGATTTTCCAATTCCATTTTAAAGATGCAGAGAGACCCCTCAACAATTTCATACCAAAGTTAAGTGTGAGAAAATAAGGTGCATTAAACTCCTTAAATATGGGTGCTACGAATTTCAAATCCCTGACTAAAAGTAGCAAACTGGATGATCCACACCATTTTCATCTTCCTGCAACAAAACACTACCTGCACCTACGTCACTAGCATCTACAGCTAGCTTAAACTCCTTTTCAAAGTTTGGTGCTAAGAGAACTGGTTCACTCTTGAGTATGGCTTTAAGTTTATCAAAAGCATTTTGGCATATTGCATTCCAATGGAATTTTGTTCTTTTGCTGGGCAAATTTGTCAAAGGCTCAGCAATGACAGAGAAATTATTACAGAACTTTCTGTAATAACCAGCCATACCAAGAAATCGTATCAGCTGTCTTTTGCACGTGGGTACGGGAAAATTTGAGATAGCCTCAACTTTAGCATCAATGGGTTTCACATGACCTTGACCTACAACATGACCTAGAAATGTCAAACTTGCATGGTAGAATTCACTTTTAGCAAGATTGATTGTCAATTTGGCATTACTCAGTCAATCAAAGAATGCTCGAATAGTCCCAAGATGTTGATTCCACTGGTCGTTGTATATGATAGCATCATCCATATAAGCACTGCAGCTTTCCAGCCCTGCAATTACCATGTTTATTAAGCGCTGAAATGTTGCCGAAGAGATTTTCGTTCCAAATGGCATGACTTTATAGTTAAATAATCCGTCTGGTGTTGTGAATGCCAAAACCTCCTTTGCTCTATCTGTAAGTGGAATTTGCCAAAATCCTTTCAGAAGGTCGAATTTCGTTATGTATTTGGCATTCCCGATGTTATCAATGCAGTCATCCATTCTTGGAATAGGAAAGCCATCTGTTTTACTTAAGGAATTAACTTTCCTAAAATCTGTACACATACGATATGTCCCATCAGGTTTTGGTACAAGGATACAAGGAGAACGCCACTCACTTTGGCTTCGTTCAATTATGTCATTGTCTAATAGATACTGAACTTCTTCTTTAAGATATTTTTGTTTCACAGGATTCATCTTGTAATGGTGTTGTTTTACAGGTAATTTTCCTTTTTTGGATGGTGATGTTCCTCGTGCGCCATCCTATGGCGTTTATATTTCGCAATTAATTCGATTTGCTAGAGTGTGTAGTCATGTAACTGACTTCAACACTCATA
This sequence comes from Lucinisca nassula, assembly GCA_963580285.1. NCBI lineage: Eukaryota > Metazoa > Mollusca > Bivalvia > Lucinida > Lucinidae > Lucinisca > Lucinisca nassula. The sequence continues at coordinate 5,424,392 of OY757010.1, forward strand.
ATAAATTATTAACGGCTAAACTCCTTAATCAGGGTTATCGGTGCCATAAACTACGCAAAGCCTTTTCAAAATTTTATAGACGCCATTCTGATTTAATTTCAAAATTCAATATTGGACTTAAATCTCTTCTGCAGCAAGGTCTATCGGAACCCGAATTTTATGGTGACTTAGTATATAAATTCAGAAAAATATATAACCGCAATGACTTCAGCACCCAATTTCGTAAAATCATTCTTCGATATAAAAAGATTGGGTACAACATGGATATTATACGACAGACTGCATGCATGGTAGTTAACCCAATCAGGTTTGGCAACTTTGCTTCCCTCTTTAATTGCACGCCGGTGGGTCAGGCCTCAGATTCTATGACGGCTCCAACGTAAAGGCTTATTGAGAATTAGAGAGATCTAATTCAAGGTAATGTTGGTTGGTGCCTGATGCTCTGTCTCTGGTCGGGCCCATCGGAGTCTAACTGTTGGTTTTCTTTTGCTCCAGCATTTCAGTGGTTTCTTGCTGTCGAGTCCTCACCGTTGTCTCACCTCTGTGGTTCTTTGATTTTTGTGTTCACGGAGATGTTGCACTGATGAGTTAGGAGGCCTTCATGCGGACTGAACAAAATATTTGTCTAAATCGCGACGGAAGTAAGGGCGAGGACGTGCTGCAAACTGTAATATGCAGTACGTCGGTCAAACTAACCGCATGCTTAAAACTAGATTGAACGAGCATTATCGTAGAATGAGTAAGCCTAAGAAAACTGACACTTTCTTGTACCGTCACTTTCGACGTACAGGTCATTCTGTAAATAACATTGTTATACAACCAGTGGAAAAACTTTATTACGATGCAAATTCTACAACTAGATTTAAAATAATCAAAAGACATGAAGCTGAACTGAAATGGATTAAATTTTTACAGACCCCTTTTCCACTGGGATTTAATGACAACATTTATCATGAGGGTAATATTTCCAGAATGCCGGACTTTGATATTTTCTCACTCCTGGAATGTCGAAAACGCAGAACTAGATCTCACGGCACCAGGAAAAATGGTAACTTTAAACGTAAATCACGTGCGTTTAAACGAAACAATACTAGACTGAAGTGACTGTCTATTATATTATTAAATCATGGACGCCACTCTATGCTTTCATTTTTAAGTTCATTACCCGTTTCTGTTTTACGTCTTCTGGACACCGAGGCGAATAAATTCTACGATAGTTCTCATCAGTTATATGATGCGGCTCTCTTAACTAGAGGCTATACTCAGCATACTCTCCGTCCTTACATTGATTCTGAAATTAATCATAAACGCCATTTCTTCAAAATATCCTTCATTAATAAGGGTATGGATTTTATAGATTTGCCCAGTATCTTCCGTGAGAGATCCGTACTTTCTTCCATTCCTGCTTATTTTCAAAATACTGAAACACCTATAATTTGCTATAAATATAACAAACCTGTTAGATCTATCATTTTTAATTTCAATAAACTTGTTTCAGATCTTGATATTGATACTAATACTCCTGATTCATGTGATTGTAAAAACTCAAAGTATTGCTATTCTGCTGCTGGTCATGTAATTACTGGCAATTTGAAAATTATTCCTGATTCAAGGATAAGGAATATAATTTCTAAAGGACCGAAATATCGGTTTCCTTCAAAAATTGATTTCAGTAAATGTAGAGATGAAATCGCTGCTTCATTGAATGAATTCGGTAATCGATGGTGTAAGCGAGAGTATGTTGAGCATAAAGCCCTTAAGGACTGGAAACTTAGCATTTTAAAACTAGTGAATAAACGCATTTCTTTCTATTCTCAAAATACTAACTTATTACCTCCTAAGCCCAAGACGTCTTTACGTCATCTTAAACTAGGTATTCAAGAATTTCATAAGAAGTTTGTTTTGGCCCCTGCAGACAAGGCCGCTAACAACGTCGTCGTTGTGTGACGGCTCCACTATGTTAACACGCTTAAGCAGGAGCTTGGTGGTACTAAGGCCTATGAACTTCAGCCTTTAGCTGAAGAGAGAGCTATAGTAGATAAACATGTTTGTCTTTCAGCCACCAAGTTTGCTGTGTGTGTTAACGAAGGCCAAGACAAGCTTCCTACGCTATACTGGTTACCAAAACTTCATAAAAAACCTTACAAAGCACGGTTTATTGCAAATTCTAGCTCTTGCACTACCACTGAACTTTCTAAATTATTAACTTCCTGTCTAACTGCTATTAAAACGCATGTAATTAAATATTGTGATAAAGTCTTTGAAAGATCAGGAAGAAATCTGTTTTGGTCTATAAAAAATTCGAATGATGTTTTAAATAAATTGAAATCTAGACAGTTTCGTGCTTCTAGTCTGTCTACCTACGATTTTTCCACTCTTTACACTACACTTCCTCATAATCTTATAAAAGAAAAGCTTAATGATTTAATTGAATGGGCTTTTCACAGAGAAGATTCTCTCTATCTTGCATGTAATGTCAGAAATGCATTTTTCACTTCTAAAGAGCATAAGAATTATACACTTTGGTCATGTCAGAAAGTGTGTGATGCCCTCACCTTTCTACTTGACAATATTTATATTAGATTCGGTACTAAGTTATTTAGACAAATTGTGGGTATTCCGATGGGTACTAATTGCGCACCTCTTGTGGCTGATCTGTTCTTGTATTGTTATGAAAGAGACTTCATTTTGTCGCTTTCCATTGATAACCAATCTGAAATTATTGAAGCTTTTAGCTCTACTTCTAGATATTTAGATGATTTATTAAATATTGATAATACCTATTTTGATGGTTTGATCAGTCAGATTTACCCCCTAGAACTTCAGTTAAATAAAGCAAATTCTTCTGATACTGAGGCCCCGTTTTTGGATTTACATCTATCTATTGTAGATGGATTTGTTTCGTGCAAAATTTATGATAAACGCGATGACTTTGATTTTGAGATTGTAAATTTTCCTTTTTTGGATGGTGATGTTCCTCGTGCGCCATCCTATGGCGTTTATATTTCGCAATTAATTCGATTTGCTAGAGTGTGTAGTCATGTAACTGACTTCAACACTCGTAATAAATTATTAACGGCTAAACTCCTTAATCAGGGTTATCGGTACCATAAACTACGCAAAGCCTTTTCAAAATTTTATAGACGCCATTCTGATTTAATTTCAAAATTCAATATTGGACTTAAATCTCTTCTGCAACAAGGTCTATCGGAACCCGAATTTTATGGTGACTTAGTATTTAAATTCAGAAAAATATATAACCGCAATGACTTCAGTACCCAATTTCGTAAAATCATTCTTCGATATAAAAAGATTGGGTACAACATGGATATTATACGACAGACTGCATGCATGGTAGTTAACCCAATCACGGTTGGCAACTTTGCTTCCCTCTTTAATTGCACGCCGGTGGGTCAGGCCTCAGATTCTATGACGGCTCCAACGTAAAGGCTTATTGAGAATTAGAGAGATCTAATTCAAGGTAATGTTGGTTGGTGCCTGATGCTCTGTCTCTGGTCGGGCTCATCGGAGTCTAACTGTTGGTTTTCTTTTGCTCCAGCATTTCAGTGGTTTCTTGCTGTCGAGTCCTCACCGTTGTCTCACCTCTGTGGTTCTTTGATTTTTGTGTTCACGGAGATGTTGCACTGATGAGTTAGGAGGCCTTCATGCGGACTGAACAAATTATTTGTCTAAATCGCGACGGAAGTAAGGGCGAGGATTGTGGCCACGTAAAATCGATTTAAGCCCCCCAGTGGAAATCTTCCACTGACCGTTCCAAGGCGGCTCTTCTGTGGCGATTTATTTTATGTTGTTGTTTGTTACTTACTGTGTGTATCACTTGTGTCTTTTAGTTTCGGATGACCATATGGCCATTTTGTGGGAAAGTAACTGTCCTTATGGCCTTCCTTTGTTTAGGTTTCCATTATGGTCTGGTCGCTTAATGTTTGTATTTCTTTCCCTTTGGTGTCTTTTATGGGTGGAGTAAGTTAATTGTATCAATTCCTGATCTTTGTTTTACTTCTACTTTGTGGCAACGTAAAATCGATTTAAGCCCCCCAGTGGAAATCTTCCACTGACCGTTCCAAGGCGGCTCTTCTGTGGCGATTTATTTATGTTGTTGTTTGTTACTTACTGTGTGTATCACTTGTGTCTTTTAATTTTGGATGGCCATATGGCCATTTTGTGTGAAAGTAACTGTCCTTATGGCCTTCCTTTGTTTAGGTTTCCATTATGGTCTGGTCGCTTAATGTTTGTATTTCTTTCCCTTTGGTGTCTTTTATGGGTGGAGTAAGTTAATTGTATCAATTCCTGATCTTTGTTTTACTTCTAAATTAGAACCATTTATGTCCACATCGTGAAATACATGTATTTTGTCTGTCCGTGTTGGAATGTCAGGAAATAAGTGTTCATATTCAAAAATCAGCTGTTTCAGTTCATTCCGCTGATTTGGCTCTAGATGTGACAGTTTCTGGTCAAGATTCCGTAGAATGTCAGAATTCTGAAGTTTTGATGATTGGATCCGACTTCACTGAATTAATATCCTCACAGTAATTGTCACATGAATTAAGTGGAACAGAGCTAACTAGATTGACTGATGTAAAGATGTATTGTCCCTATCTATGTATTCCTTAAGCATGTTAATATGACATAGCTGCTTTAGCTTGCGCCTCCCAGGAGTGTTTATTATGTAATTTACGTCGCTGATCTTTTTGTCTACAGTGTATGGACCATAGTACCTGGCCTGCAACGATTTTCCTGGAATAGACAAAAGAGCTTGTACCTTATCACCTGGTTTAAAATTCATTTCTTTTGTCCCTATGTCATATAGCTGTTTCATTTTCCTTTGGGCTGACTGAAGATTGGTCCGAGCAGCCTCACAAGCTTTTGAAAGTCTAGTTTTGAAATCAGACACATACTGAAGTAAATTCAGGGAGGTGTCATCATTGGAGAGAAATTTCTCTTTGAGAAGTTTCATAGTACCACGAACAGTATGACCAAATACTAATTCAAATGGACTGAAGCCAAGAGATTCTTGCACAGATTCTCTAACAGCAAATAAAAGGAGATGGATGCCTTCATCCCAGTCTTTCTCTGTATCAAAGCAATATGATCTTTTCTTACATGCTTTTCAATGAATGATAGAGATTTATCAGTGAAATATAAATCGATATTTTCACTGTTTCAAACAGTGAAAATACGATTTTTTATTTTTCACTGTTTGGGACTACTTTTTTCTTCAAATCTAACTCTAATTTCAATTATATCTTTGTCAGATAACTGAACAATACTGAAATGTGTTCTAATTGACGCATAGCCCGTTCATGTGTGACGGGGACGTTACTGACGTCATTTATGACGCTGACGTCACGTCTTTTGTCGCGCGACGTTTGACTTGCCAGCAACTTCTTTGGAAAACTACTCTCTCAATTATTTCATTAATCATTCATAATAATACCATCCCAGGCCATTTCTCAGGTGCAAACTTTTAGTTTACACCCAATAGTATACCCACTAAACACGATGGACACCACTAAATTGACGCGAAACGAACAGGAACAAAGATAATTTTCTCCGAATGTGAGCGACACCATTTAAGACGCTAAATATTGCCTTTTGAAGCATGTAAGAAACAGAAAATTTGATTTTTTCAGTGCAAGATCAAATTTTATTTCACTCATGAACACCAAAACTGCTATTTTCACTCGTGGCTACGCCACTCGTAAAAATAACAGTTTTGGTGTTCATTCGATGAAATAAAATTCGATCTTACACTGAAAAAATCAAATATCCTCTATATCATGTTTTTCAATGTTTGATGGAATCTTTCAAGGGCGCCTTGACTTTCAGGATGATAGGCCGATGATTTATACTGTACAATGCCAAGTTCATGCATTACTTGTTGAAATATTCCAGACATAAAATTTGAGCCTTGGTCTGACTGAATAGATTTAGGAAGCCCAACAAATGTGAAAAACTTCATTAAGGCCTTGACGATTGTCTTAGTTTTGATATTTCTTAGTGGAATGGCTTCAGGAAAACGTGTGGAAGCACACATAATAGTCAATAGATATTCACAACCAGACTTTGTTCTGGGCAAGGGACCCACACAGTCTATAATTATTCGACTGAAAGGTTAATCAAAAGCAGGTATAGGCTGCAAATTAGCCTTAGGTATAGTCTGATTGGGTTGTCCTACCATTTGGTATGTATGACAGGGCCTACAATGCTGAGAAACATCTGATTTTAACCAAGGCCAGTAAAAATGATAAAGAATCTTGTGATAGGTTTTATTGACACCTAAATGTCCTGACATGGGAGTTTCATGTGCCAAGTTTAATATTTCAGGACGGTAAATCCGTGGAACCACTATCTGATGGTTGACAGTCCACTCATCTTCTGCTGAGACTTCTGGTGGACGCCAGTTTCTCACAAGAATGCCATTTTTGACACAATAACAGACTGGGACCTGAGATACTTCCTGCTCATCTAAAGCCCTTTCAAACAAAAGCGAAATTTCAGGATCCTTTTGCTGTTCTATAGCTAGTTGAGACCCGGACATTTTGTCATGGCCTAGATCTAAAGATGACTTATTTTCATGAAAATCTGCCTGCTTATCAGGCAGGCTTGAAGACAGAGACCTTGTTATCTCGTCATTAAAAGACTGACCCAAAAAGGTATCAGTGAAATCAAAATCCTGTTTCCCATCAGTTTGCTTGGCTTTACGTGCCATAGCCCTTGTGACTGCACAAGGCGGATACAGATCAGGAATTTCCTGCTCAATGGGATCCGGCGGTTGGTCTATGAAAGGATTAGTAGTCAAAAGTGGGTTTACCACAACCTTATCTCCAGCTAAATCATTGCCTAGCAACAAATGAACACCTTTAAAAGGTAAAGAAGGTCTAATACCAACAGCCACTGAACCGGATACCAAGTCTGATGACAAATAAACGTTATGAAGCGGAACATTAACAAATCCACATTCCACACCCTGAATAAGGACACTTTGGCCCATAGAAGTCTTCTCAGAAAAAGGCAGAGTATCTGCTAGAATAAGAGATTGAGAAGCTCCGGTATCTCGTAAGATTTTAATAGGGGTAGGATGGGCAAATCTGTCACCCTTTAGTGACACAAAACCATCTGATAAGAATGGTTCATAAATCTCCATAACTAAATCAGTCTCAGATAATTTGATATCAGAAAGAGTTTCCTCCCTTACACAAGACTGTGGTTTTGGCCATATAGAAGTCAAGCCTGTAGGCTTAAGTTCCTCTTGTCTTTCTGTTTCTTTCCTTCGCTTTAATTTTAAACACTCAGAGATCAAATGACCTGTATTTTTACAATAACAACAGACTACTTGAGATTGAGATAAAGGATTCTGGTCTTTTTTTCACCAACAGGTTTGGAAGGATTCTGGCTTTTATTTTCACCAGAAAGTTTGGGCATAGTACTAGATGTATGGCTATAACTACCAGAAGGATTACTGAGATAGAATCTTGGACCTGTCTGTGGATTATAAGGTTTTCGAGGATAATGCCTGTTCACAAATGAGACTTTATGCGTCAAAGCATAATCATCTGCCAAACGAGAAGCTTCCTCCAAAGTTTCAACCTGTCTCTCATCGAGAAAAGATTTAATGTCTAAATTGCACGACCCGCAGAAAAAGCGACCGACTGAAGTCGGTTGATTTCTAAGAGTGCCCTAAAATCACCGTGTCATTCTGTCAATCTGTCATTCTGTCATTCTGTGAGTCTGTCAGTCTGTCTGTCCGTCCGTAAACCGTTTGTGAAAATTGTTGATAGTGACTTAACCGCTTGGAATATTTAAACAATTTTTGGCATACTGATAGATATCAATGAGATCTAACCAATGAACTTGCGAAATATTACATTCCATTTAGTATAGCCTCGCCGAGGCGAAAAATGTGAAAATTTTCAAACTGCTTCTCCTCGGACACCGTTGGGCCGATTGAAGTCAAATTTCACATGGAGCCTCTATGGGATGGGGGAAACCAAAATTTGCTCATGGGGTCCAGGTCACATGACCAAAATGGCCGCCAAGACATATATGGTCTGCCTGTCTGTCCGTCCGTAACCCGTTTGTGAAAATTGTTGATAGTGACTTAACCGCTTGGAATATTTAACAATTTTTGGCATACTGATAGATATCAATGAGATCTAACCAATGAACTTGCGAAATATTACATTCCATTTAGTATAGCCTCGCCGAGGCGAAAAATGTGAAAATTTTCAAACTGCTTCTCCTCCGTTGGGCCGATTGAAGTCAAATTTCATATGGAGCCTCAATGGGATGGGGGAAACCAAAATTTGCTCATGGGATCCAGGTCACATGACCAAAATGGCCGCCAAGACATATATGGTCTGCCTGTCTGTCCGTCCGTAACCCGTTTGTGAAAATTGGTGATAGTGACTTAACCGCTTGGAATATTTAAACAATTTTTGGCATACTGATAGATATCAATTAGATCTAACCAATAAACTTGCGAAATATTACATTGCGTTTATTATAGCCTCGCCGAGGCGAAAAATGTGAACATTTTTAAACTGCTTCTCCTCGGAAACCGTTGGGCCGATTGAAATCAAATTTCATATGGAGCCTCTATGGGATGGGGGAAACCAAAATTTGCTCATGGGGTCCAGGTCACATGACCAAAATGGCCGCCAAGCCATATATGGTAAAAATCCTTCAAAAATAGTCTTCTCCAGAACCACTGGGCAGATTTCCACGAAACATGATAAATAGCATCTGGGACGTAGGCCCATCATAAATTGCTAAAATGGTGACCCTGGGTTGACCTTGACCTTCTTTGTGCCTAGGTCAAACTTTGACACATATGCTGTTGTTGGAATATTTAAACAATTTTTGGCATACTGATAGATATCAATGAGATCTAACCAATGAACTTGCGAAATATTACATTCCATTTAGTATAGCCTCGCCGAGGCGAAAAATGTGAAAAGTTTCGAACTGATTCTCCTCGGAAACCGTTGGGCCGATTGAAGTTAAATTTCATATGGAGCCTCTATGGAATGGGGGAAACCAAAATTTGCTCATGGGGTCCAGGTCACATGACCAAAACGGCCGCCAAGCCATATATGGTAAAAACCCTTCAAAAATAGTCTTCTCCAGAACCACTAGGCAGATTTCCACGAAACTTGATTAATAGCATCTGGGACGTAGGCCCATCATAAATTGCTAAAATGGTGACCCTGGGTTGACCTTGACCTTCTTTGTGCCTAGGTCAAACTTTGACACATATGCTTTTGTATTGGAAAAGTGAGAATGCATATTATCCTGCAAACGATTCAGAATACAGTACTTAAGTATAAGATATACTTTTGCCCCCCCCCCCCCCCCCTACGATAAGGCGCATTTATTGGGGGAACCGTTTAAGGTCCAGGTCACATGACCAAAATGGCCGCCATACCCATATATGGTAACACTCATAAAGCTAAAAGCATCCGGCGGGTCGTGCACTTCAGCTGAAGCACTGGTTTATACACTGTTTGAACTCTTCAACAAGGACAAGCTGTCTAAGTTTGTCATGATCAGAGCCTACTTTTTTTAGAAGAACACCACCTATCAAATAACTGTTCTTTGGTTCGAGCAAATTCTACATGAGTCTGGGAAATTTCATTTTTACAGTTCCTAAATGTCTGCCTGTAAGCCTCAGGGACCAACTCATATGCCTTAAGAATAAGCTCCTTAACCAGATCATAGTCTGAGCTTTGCTCGACATTTAGCTGAGTGTAAATGTCTCGAGCCTTTCCGACAACAACGCTTTGCAAAAGTAAGGTCCAATGCTCTTTTGGCCATTTTAAATTTTCTGCAACTTTTTCAAAATGCAAAAAAATACTTATCTACCTCTTTTTCCTGAAATGGCGGAACTAACCTTATGTGCTTTGTGGCATCAAAGTAACTTCCAGAGTCAAAAACAGGGGTATGTTTCACCCTATCCTGACCCTGGAGTTCCATTTCCTTCAGCCTTAATTGAAATTGCCTTTCCCTTTCTTTTTCCTCAATACTATATTTCATTTTTTCTTTTTCTAACTCAATCCGTTCCTCCATTTCTCTTTGTTTTTCCCTTTCTCTTTCTTCCATTTCTAATCTTTCCATCTGCATTTGTCTCTGCATTTCGCTTTCTTTTCCCTTCTCTCTTTCTTCCATCTCTAATCGAAACTTTTCTCATTCAATTTGCCTTGCCTTCCTACTTCAATTTGTCTCATTTGTAATTCAGTATGAGAGACCATAATGAGAGACAAAGCAGATGGATAAAAAAGTTCTTCATCAACCAAAAACTGTACCAAAATATTCTTAATTTCATGTTTCTTCATGCTTGTTTTGACAGCAGTGACCCCATAATGGGAAGCAATATCTAACAAATCTGTCCTTTTGGCCAGATTAAACAACTCCTGAGTAGGCTGAGCCAAAAAGCTTCTCAAATCAAACATGTTTGCTTTTTGTTTGTATTATTAAGTTATTATGGTAATACAGATTGAGGTTAATTTGACATTTTTTTGCAATGACAAGCCCAACAAAAATTTCACATGAAATGACAAGTACTATTTCACCTGAAATTACAATTCACATGGAATGACAATCCCCTATATGCCTATAGGGAATGCCAATCCTGTGAAGCAACTGCCAAGTCTATATTTGACAAGAAATGACAATTACCTGCCGTCACATGAAATGTCGGTTTTAAAATGCTCGAAATGGTTTATCCCGGACGAGCCTCCAATTTCTGTTACGAGCCAGGCGTAGCAGAAAAGAAAAAGCAAACAAGCCTTTTTGAAAAAATTAACAAAATTTATTTACAAGTTAACTTTAACCTGTAGAAGTAAGAAAATTGAATGTACTTAGCTCTGAATTAAATATCCTGAATGAATCTATTTTCCTTGATCCCACAGAATTCACAGTCCAAAACGAAAAGTAATATCCTTTAACAATCCAACACAGAATTTAGAAATAACTTTTCTTAAAAGTCCAAACTTTCAAAGTCTGACTCAATGAGAAAAATCAAGCTCTTTTATAGACCCTAAGATTTCTCTAGAATGTTCCACAGGGCTGTGGAATAAGATGATGTAATTTTCTAAAAATAATGCAAACCTGAACTTTCTGGAAGGTTCTGAAGTACTTTTCCTTGTAAACATGTTGTTTACAAAAATGAAATTAATCTGTGACTCAGTTTTCGAGAATCTTCTATAAGAAGATTGACAAGATATTTATAGCATTATTAGCTCAACAGTGGGGTGAACGTGGGAATCAGAAAAAAATTCTTATGCATAACAATACTTGAGTGTCCATGCTGCAAACTTACCGTATCTAATTTTCTTCCCATGAAGTACACACATGACCAACAATGGAGCATCATCATACTAAGGTTATGTGCATAGCGGCGTGAAGCTCAAACAATTGTTTTGGGTTTAATGACGCGTCAATCCTGGTGGGTCATTTTGAGTCGTCTCCCTGAGAAAGGGACTTAAGATATAGGAGTAGTAGAGAGGAAGAAAGGTGGGGGGAACGAGAGAGAAAGGGGAAAATTAATAATAGTGTACAAACACAAGAAGTAACAACGCCCCCACCCCCTGTAACCCTACCAGCTGCAAGGACAGCAGGCCTTGCCCAACTGTAAGTCAATATCAGTTGGACTTCCGTCACCTTTGCCTCATATAAACAGAACATATCAAAAACTTTTGAAAACAGTTTTTATGTAGTTCAGGGAAGAACCCTTTTGAAGCCCTCAAGGGTCCCAGAAGTGACAATATTCTAAGGAAGTTGGCCCTTAAGTCCGATGCCCGTGCCGATGAAGGAGAGTTGACAGAAGATGTCGGTCCAGTATCTCCTACTGTTCGCCGCTTTTTGGGAGGGAGAACCTGCAAGCATGGATGTCCACTTAGCCCAGAGATACCTGTAGATCATGCCCAGAATGCTCACCGCGTCCAATCGTAACGCCGAATGAGTGGTCGCAACACCACATAAGTGGTCGTTTCACGCCGAATTGTGGTCCATTTTGATAGATTCGCCGCCATTTCTCGCTCGAGGAGACACGGTGAGTAGAAACAAAAGTTTATTTGAAATATACAAACATGTTAATCAACTATGAAAAGTAGCCTATCCGGATCTACATACATTCTTCTAACTGCCAAATCTTTAGTTGATGCATAAACTTTCCTGAATTTGTCAAACACTTCGCGAGATTATTGTTGTATAGGTTCGGCCATACCACAAATAAGCATTCGTACCAGAAAGCTTCGTACTTTTCAAATTTACTCCAAATCTATGAACAACTGGTGAATACAAATGCCTCTGAAAATGACATTGTATCATAATATTGCTATTCAGTAAAAAAAAACATTGCCGAAGAAACAAACACAGAGACGCACTGGACGAAATTGAAGGTAACGCCGGATAAGATGGTATCTGATTGATCGGTTAATTGCCAGTTGTCTTGCTGAGAAACTGTGCATACTTAGTCAAATGCCTGTTAATATCAGTCTACTACCCTATATTGATCGTAGTCCGTCCGTATTAACACGAGAAAATTCGTTTTGGCCCGAGATGAAGTCATTTAGATGAGGTGAAACGGCAACACTCGTGTTTTAGTGGTTTGGTTTGGGTTTTGACCCTTTCAAGATTATTTCACTCATATCGAACAGATCGTTAATCAGAAGTGGGCGAAAACCGTAGTACCCGAAGAAAAAAAACACCTGACTTTCCATTGCAGATCTTGACGTCTCACACGTGACCCGAGCCAGGGTCGAACCCACGGCGGTGAGAGCCTAATGACTAAAGGTCAGCGCTCTTATCCACTAGGCCACGGAGGCCCGTTAGTGGTGCCAGTTAATTAACGTTTCATTTATCAATGGTTATCCTTTGGCAGCAAGGAATACACCACAGAACTCAACTGAAAAACATGGAGTGTTCATGCTTTCTGGGCCAGACTAGCTAGTTTCGGCCAATTAGACCTCATTAGTGACCCTCAGACATTTTCAAAATTCCACAATGGAATCAATGATCCCAAAGGACAAGAAAATATAATCTACACTATGATGTAGGACAGGAAGACGTTTAACCGCCGCCACACAGTCCGACGCATCAGCTGTAGTGAAGTTAAATATGTTCTATAAAAAGATTATCCTTTGAGAGCAAGGAATACACAACAGAACTGAAAAACATGGAGTGTTCATTTCGCATTGTCCCAGTTAAAAGTTGTCCCCGTCAACACTATTTAGGTCATTTTGGAGACGTTGCTTCCAATTTTATGGGACTATTACCCGAAATTGAGATGAAATGACATCTCAATCCCTGCCACCCAATGCAACCAATAAAATTTATAAGCATGGACGGGCCAACTCGCAGCAGTTTCCCTGGGCAGGCTTAGACTTTCTAAGCGGATTACCAGTACTAATGTGCGGTCGGTATCAGCTCTGCGTGGAAGCATCGTGCAGGTGGCACTACAGTAAAAAAAATCCCCTTACTCACAATGTAAATTGGGGCATATTCCATGTTCTACCACATTTCAGCAAGTCTAATGCTTCCATTATGAGGCATATAATTTGACAGGCTGACCATTTACCTTCCAGAAGCAGCTAAAAAATATGGGTGTTGTGCGGCATATTTTAGCCTTTTGGGCAGCCAGTGTCAACAAACCCATACCGCAGCGAATAAATCCTGGCATTTCCAGTGGCCAGTCAGCACAATTTTCTAGTTCAATTTAAATCAGCTGCTGTTCACAATAACAAAAATCTACTAATATTTCTTCTAATAAGCAATAATACTTCTCAGAAAAATAATGGCTTAGCACCAAATCCAATCAGAAGCAGCAGAATATTCAATTCTGTACTGAAAGCTCTCCCCAAAGCAAGTACAGCTTTCATAAAGACCAATTATTTACTGTAGTGCAACCTATACCAAACCCTAATTTCTTTATGATCCATCAAAAGAATGGCCAAACACAAGTTTAGACCATATCTAATAATATAGTCATGCATAATTTATTTTCAGTGACAAAGAATCTTTAAACTTTGCGAAAAAGTTATCGCTTCCAGATTCTACGATGAAAGCCGAACAAACCATGTTTTGTGAAAAAGCGCAAAGTTTACCTCTTTCCAGAATGGAACCCAGAAACCGGCTTGCATAAGTGATTCTTCTCAGATGTTTTTGGAATACTTTAATCCTAAAATGCACTAAATCATGTCCTATTAGCACCCATGCTAGAATTTTTGGCTGTTCTCCCACCTATACCCCCTAATTTCAGTAAAAATTGGCATTTTGAGGATATTTTGGAGACAAAACTTTGATGAAAATGATTATAAATGCCTTAATGCCATGAGAAATGGCTGAATATATCTGTTCAAACCTTGTAACATGAACCCAACCAATAAGAAATTACAATGGCTGAGAAAACTCATTGCAATATTGCAGCGGGCTGTTCGGAGAGACAGGTTTGAAATTTTGCAATGGCTTGAGAACCTTGCCTAATGCCAAGTAACCTCAGTGTTATATTCAATATGGAGTATATTCTTTTTCTTGTGTTCCTGTTTATAAATTTACTGCAAGGCTGCTTTCCAAACAGACCAATGACAACTGATTTACATGGCTTTGAAGTACCACCCCCCCTCCAATTACATGGAACAGAAGCAAAAACTGATAAAATACACCCAGTTAGTCCTAAATTAGCACTAAAGTTACAATTTGTACAGTTTCTATGACAAAATACATGCCAGGAAGATCCATTTTAAGGTACAGAATTGGAGGGGACCTATAATGTATGAAAATATTATGTAATGAATGAAAAAAGGGCAGGGGAGCTCATTTTTCTACTTTCGGTTTAGGTGGCACTACAGTAAAAAAAATCCCCTTACTCACAATGTAAATTGGGGCATATTCCATGTTCTACCACATTTCAGCAAGTCTAATGCTTCCATTATGAGGCATATAATTTGACAGGCTGACCATTTACCTTCCAGAAGCAGCTAAAAATATGGGTGTTGTGTGGCATATTTTAGCCTTTTGGGCAGCCAGTGTCAACAAACCCATACCGCAGCGAATAAATCCAGGCATTTCCAGTGGCCAGTCAGCACAATTTTCTAGTTCAATTTAAATCAGCTGCTGTTCACAATAGCAAAAATCTACTAATATTTCTTCTAATAAGCAATAATACTTCTCAGAAAAATAATGGCTTAGCACCAAATCCAATCAGAAGCAGCAGAATATTCAATTCTGTACTGCTCCCCAAAGCAAGTACAGCTTTCATAAAGACCAATTATTTACTGTAGTGCAACCTGCAGCCCATCTATTTCTCCAAGCCCCGATGGGCGGGGGCGCTCGGTTTCAGTCGTAATTCGTTGCAGCAGACCTAGAAGCTGTAAATCTGCCAATACGAAAAATCACATGACTAACGAAATATGTGTTCTCTGAATTTTATACCTTAATTTGTTATATGTAAATTAATGAAAGACAGACAAATATCAATGACACATAATTCATATCTGAAAAAAAAAAGTTATATTTTTTCACTCTTTTTTTTTGGGGGGGGGGGGGTTGGGTTTTACGGCCCTTTCAAGAATGTTTCACTCCTCATATCGAGCCGATCGTTAATCAGATGTGGGCGAAAACCGGAGTACCCGGAGAAAAACCACCTGAACTTCCGTTGCAGAACTTGGCGTCTCACACGTGGCCCCAGCGAGGCTCGAACCTACGGCGGTGAGAGAATATTTTCAGTCTTATGTTTTCACTAGTGAAAATATAAGGTTTCGTGTTTCAGTACTATGTTTACATGTTAAAAATAAATCAAAGGAAGATTTTGGCCTCCGAACTTTTCGGTTTTGTTTTGTACAGATTTGAGCCGGCGATAAGTCCGGTGCGTCGAGCAGAGACTCAAATCAACCTGCGCACCAATCCACTGAGACAAGACCTTTTGCTTATATTTGTTGGCATAGATCGTAGCCTAAAGCAGGTTCATGCGATCAGCGAAGACTCTGATGAGACTGTTCGAATGCGCAGGCTGATCTGAGTCTTCGCTGGTCGCTTCATGCCTTTTTGTAGGTTTAGTCATGCGCTGGCTCATTTTCTATCTGCAGTGTCAGCAACATCTTTTTATAAGGCGTTCACGCGACGTGACGTCATGTCACATTTAAAGACGCTACTAATGATGTCGAGACATGTAACAATTAGAAAATATGTCACGCAAATATAATTTTTCCATTTCGTGGAGTGACAAAAATGAAATATATATTTCGTGTCTTTTGAACTCGATCAAGATATATATATATTTCGCTTCCTTCGATGAAATGAGTTATTTTTACTCCCAAAAATTGAATATCCTCTATGTCTTTTCAGTTAATGGATCAGAGTACTCAATTTAGCTGTCTTGTATGTGGAAGCCAGTACAAGACAGTGACGTCCTTACGACGCCATTTAAAAAGGCACGCAGAGAAACCATATGTGTGTGACATCTGTAGCAACAACGTGTATTATTAGGGAAAGAATTAGAACCACATACACAAAACAGGAAGGAACCACAGCAAAAGCACCGACTTGGAACAGCCTATATGACTTCGACGTCCTCGAACCCCACTTTTTATTGTAAAACTGGGGTATGCAGTTTTGTTTTATTTATGCTCAGAACATAAGTTGTGGGTACTCGTTACAATCGCCTCAGCGATTCGGATCTAACATCTGCCCACAATCTATGTTTTGTGCAGAAATAATAAAACTGTCTCAGTTATTTATAGATGAAATTATTCATTTTCAGACTGTGGTGGAATAGGCATGTTTTCGTAATGTATATTTAAACCCAACAGTAAATATACTGACCGTTAAAAACCGTTGCTTTTGCTGGAATTTTTGTCTACAGTTTTTATTGCTATGAAGCTGTTACCTTTTCGTTCACTTTTGGTAATGTGGGTGGAATTTAGGATTGATCTGATTGTATCAGTTCCCTATCGTTTCAGTTTTCAATTTCCATATGATAATACATAAGGAAAGAAATAAATCATCTCTTTGTCATTTTGTCAATTTCAATCAAGTTTTCCGCCCCCGCCCATCGGGGCTTGGAAAAATTGATTGGGCTGCACGATGCTTCCATGCAGAGTTGATACCGACCGCACATTAGTACTGGTAATCCACTTAGAAGGTCTAAGGCTGCCCAGGAAAAATGCTGCGAGTCGGCCCGCCCATGCTTATAAACCCTATTGGTTTCATTGGGCGGCAGGGATTGAGATGTCATTTCATCTCAATGTCGGGTAAAAGTCCCACAAAACTGGAAGCAACGTCTCCAAAATGACCTTTATAGGGTTAAGGGGGACGTTAAACCTCAAATCAAATCAAACAAAAATCATTCAAGTTTTAGAACGATGAGTAGTCTCTGGGGTAGTATTAATGGGAGAGTACAGTTGTCATTTATATAAAATATTAAATGTTATTTACCTAACTAGCTATCATAGCACATTATATTGTTTGTCAGGCAGAAAAAATACTGACAATTTGATGATCAGATACCATCTTATCCGGCGTTACCTACATTTTCGTCCAGTGTGTCTCTGTGTTTGTTTCTTCGGCAATATTTTTTACTGAATAGCAATATTATGATACAATGTCATTTTCAGAGGCATTTGTATTCACCAGTTGTTCATAGATTTGGAGAAAATTTGAAAAGTACGAAGCTTTCTGGTACGAATGCTTATTTGTGGTATGGCCGAACCTAAACAACAATAATCTCGCGAAGTGTTTGACAAATTCAGGAAAGTTTATGCATCAACTGAAGATTTGGCAGTTAGAAGAATGTATGTAGATCCGGATAGGCTACTTTTCATAGTTGATTAACATGTTTGTATAATTCAAATAAACTTTTGTTTCTACTCACCGTGTCTCCTCGAGCGAGAAAAGGCGGCGAATCTATCAAAAACGACCACAATTCGGCGTGAAACGACCACTTATGCGGTGTTGCGACCACTCATTCGGCGTTACGATTGGACGCGGTGATGCTGGTGAGTTTGCCGGCCAAGGTGCTGTATCACTTGGGAGGTAATGCTGGTTGTGTGGTAGTCATCTCTGGCAAACCAAGCTGCTCGCCATTGCACCGTCTCGAGCTGCTGGATACTATATGCGGGCGCCATACTGATTGGGCATAATCCAGGATAAGTCTAATCATGGTCTCTACCATCATGCTTCAACATCTTCAGACCATCTCGTTATCTCCCTTCCAAAGAAACGCCAGGCTGCTGTTTGCCTTTTTACAGGCGCATCAAAATGGATTTCCATGACATGTTTCTGAAATAAATGATGTCCAGGTGCTTTAAAGTCTTTAAGTTTGACGGTTCATGGCTGTGTATCTTTAACATGTAAGTTGCTCCAAATCTTCGACCAGGTTTCTTGATCATTGCCTTCACTTATATTCTTCATTTTGTTGCCCAAACCGTCGCACATTTGATTGGATTGAGAAGGCTTTTGCCAGTCGATCCATATTCCATTATAGGCATTGCTGAAGTCTGTCAAGATCCCTCTGAAGTGTGCAGTATCAGTCATGCTTGAGACCTCGTGATATAAAAAGCTGTCATTAGCAAAGAGGTGAACTCCAGGGCTAACTTTTTGTGGCAGTTCATTTATGCATGGGCAGAACAACAAAGGTCTGAGCATGGCACCTTGAGGGACACCGAATACAGCTGGGGCAATCGTGATTATCAGGCCTTTGACCAGGTCTGGTTATCCCTTGTTGGCCAGGAAGCTCTGAATCCACTGTAAGTGGTTTATACAGTAAAATTCAGATATTAAGACCACCTAAAACTAAGTCTTATTCTGCTTTAAAATAAAAATCAAAAAACCTATTTAGTAAGCTACAGTTACTCTTTCTTTGTATTTTCTGCATACAGTGTCCTCTGGTCAGAGAGCACCTTTGGGACTGTTCAAACGTGGTCTTATAACCACTTTTGAAGAGTCACAAAGGTGGTCTTAATTAGGACTTTTGCTGTATTGTGTCATGTCTGACCTTGACGTGCTCAAACCATTCATGTGTAACTTTGTCAAACACGTTGTTATAGTCAAGAGCGGCGGTGTCTATCTGTTGGTCCTCATATATTCCTGCTGCAAAGCCTTGGACTTCGATCAGAGTAAGATCTCTCTCTCTTTCTCTCTCTCTCTCTCTCTCTCTCTCTCTCTCTCTCTCTCTCTCTCTCTCTCTCTCTCTCTCTCTCTCTCTCTCCTTGCTGCATTATGTCACAGTTAACTATTACTTGCAGGTGTACATACACTAAAGATTTGCAGGACAAACGCCTACTTGGTACTTATGAAATTACGGTAAGGATTTTTAACCTGCAGATGGGAAGTTGATTCCTTCTGCTCAGGGAGTCTTCAGTTAACGTCCCGAGCCGAAGGACGGTGCACTTTTTTGGCATTCATTCCTACAAATGATGCCAATGGAACATGTTCGGATACTAAACTTTAGTTTAGTTTAATCATATTTTATTGCATATAATAGTAAGCAACGGGGTTGGGCCACAAGTTCTCTCAACATTAGTTACGGCCCTTCCCCTACAGTTGCATACACAGTTTCATTATGCACGTGGTAATAGCAACACAATATAGAAAAACATATGTTGGAATAAATAAATAAATAAATAAATATGGTATTGTCGGGAGAATCTGTTAGTCATGGTAGCCGTGCATAAGCGGAAACAAGTAAACAACAACAGATGGATATTTTGATTACATTAGGAATTGTTAAATCGTTTTGTGTCTTTAATGAACTTTTGTACAGCACTGAAAATAAGTGAATTTTCTAATTCGGTCAACGATCCATCACCGTACAGAATTGTATTCAAATTTAAAGTGTGAATGGTCCTTATTGTCTGAAACCTTATGACACGTTCTGTTTGAAAATAAGGGCATTTGAAAAAGAAGTGCTCGGCGTCTTCGACAAATTCTGAGCAACTACAGTATGGAGTAAGACTAATATGGTTCGAATATAAATCACCTTTAAGGTTACTACATTTATTCCTGATCCGAGCATGCATTACTGAAAAGAACCTTTCGCCAGAAAGAAAATATACGGGAACTTTGGGATTTTGAGGGGTATTATGTTTAAGTTGTTGTTTAAAAGCGGAAAAACGTCCTGCTGCACAAACATTGTTATCAAGAGAGTTCCATAGAGAGATAGAAGACGGAATACAGGATTCCGAAACTTTAAACTTTTCTAAACTTTATTGTCGCTGCCTGGAATCGAACCGGACGGCCCCGTTCATGGAGAACATTGTTGTAGCTAAAGATGGTGTAATCAAACTTCTGAAAGGCCTGAACCTTTCTAAAGCATTAGGACCTGATATGTTGCATCCCAGAGTCCTAAAGGAAGTTGCAGTTGAATTAGGTCCGGTTTTCGCAAAACCTTTTTCAACGGTCACTTGATTCGGGGGAAATTCCCAAGGAATGGGCTTTAGGAAATATAGTCCCATTGTACAAGAAAGGTGATCGAACTTGTGCTGTAAATTATCGCCCTGTATCACTCACATGTGTACCTTGCAAACTTCTGGTGCACATTGTTTGTTCAAATGTACTGGCCCACCTTGACCAACATAAATTGTGACAGTGATAGATGATTGGGCTAAAATCTTAGATAATGGTGGACAAAATGACACATTAATCTTGGATATTGAGAAAGCTTTTGATACACCTCCTCATGAGCTTCTGAAAAGCAAACTTAATGGATATGGCATTGGTGGCAAAACATTAAAATGGATTGACGCTTTTCTATGCCTTAGAGAGCAAATGGTGGTTGTTAATGGAAGTAAATCTGATTGGGCCCCTGTCCTGTCTGGGGTCCCACAGGAGACGGTTCTTGGTCCACTTCTTTTCTCCCTTTACATAAACGACACCTCCCAGGAAATTGATTCAGAAGTAAGGCTCTTCGCTGATGACTGTGTTTGCTACCGAGAAATAAAAACTTCGGAAGATACAGTGAAACTTCAGTATGATATCGACAAATGGGGTAGCTGGGCTAGGAAGTAGGGAATGCGGTTCCAACCCAGTAAATGTAACATGATGCAACTTACACGAAAGTGGATCAAAAAGATCAATGCTACCTATGAATTGGAAGGAACTCTCCTTGAAAATGTGGAAAACATTAAATACCTTGGTGTCAAGACGTAAAAGAAATGGTATAAAAGGGACTGGTTCCTCCAGTCATGGAATATGCAAGTACGTCCTTGGATCCACCTACTGTTAGGAGGAACTGGAGAAAGTCCAAAAACCGTTTTGTAACTGGAAATTACTCGTTTGAATGGCCTTGGTAAACAGACGTATAACAGTACTCAGCAGAACCATGTCTCGCCGACATTATTCGGTGTTTGATAATCCAGATGTTGCTGCTGAGTTAGCTGAAATCCATCAGAAGTTTGTCGTTGTTCCAGCTGACAAGGCATCTAACAATATTGTGTTTGTTTGCAAAACACACTATATAAACTGCTTAAAAGAAGAGCTGGGTTTGAGCACTATGACAGGCAACCCAACATATAATCTTTCTTCTTTGTCCAAAGATGAAATTCTGCGAAACCACAGTAATATCCCGTCTGCACCAGCATATGGAGTTTACGTTTCACAGTTAATCCGTTATGCTAGAGCCTGTTCAAAGTATCAGGACTTTATGGAACGTGGGAAGGTGCTCACTACCAGGTTGTTATGCCAGGGGTATCAAAAAACCAAACTGGTATCAACACTAAAGAAGTTTTATGGGAGGCACCATGATCTTGTGGATCCGTACAATGTGGCCATTTCCAGAATTATTTCTGATATGTTTGCCAATGGAAAGCCATAGGAAGACTTCCAAAATCTCGGACATACCCTTCCCGGCATTTACACCTTTCTTCGTTCGGGTCGATGGGCATGGTGGGCGAAGCTTGCTTACCAAGTAATGCTTAATATTCGCGGACGCCTGATTACACTCTTCTGGAGTCCATGTCTGTTGATCCGAACATTGATATTTGCCTTTTTGTCTATGGATTAGCGATTTTGGATTAACGCTTTGGTACTACGACCTTAACTACTTGAAACTGGGAGTTTGACAGGCATTTTGGAATACATGTACTTAAAGTGGGAATCTCTTAAAGAGCGGAGAAAACAAGGTAGGATGATACTTTTATATAAAGGTCCGAAGGGTGAGTGAGTGAGTTTTAGTTTTACGTCCCACCAACAGCTAAGGTCATGCGGAGACGGGACCTCGGTTTAAAGACTCATCCGAAAGTCTGGAGAAGCCCGGGATCGATCCTGCGATCCCTGGTTTACAAGGCGAGCAGCGTAACCACTGCACCACGGAGGCTTCTAAAGGTCCGAAGGGTAGAGCCAGTATACCCATGGGTGACCTTGTCCCCCCTTGAAAGACAATACTTCGGAAAAAACATTCATTATCCCTCCAAAAAATCGGCACTAGGACTGACATCTACAAATTAAGCTTCATCCTTAGGACAATCTCAGATTGGAATGAGCTCCCCTCTTCTCTCTTGATGTCTGCAGAAGGTGCAGATGACTCCATCTCTAGATTCACCACCCTTGTGAGGTCTAGGGACTAGTTCTGTTGGTCGAAGGTCCTGGTGATGGATTGTCTAAGGACGTGTCACCAGTAAACAATTCTGATTCTGATTCTGATCCGGGGGTCTCTAGCACCAGAGGCATCCTGTTGTAACTATTGGTGTAAAACATCAAAAATACCAGTAGTGCTAGCGTGGTAGCTCAGTAGCCAGTGCACCTGCCTCTGGTGCTAGAGACCCCCGGTTCAGAATAAGAAACACACAGTAAATAACAGACAACAACATAAATAAACCGTCACAGAAGAACCGCCTTGGAACGGTCATTGGAAAGAATTCCACTGGGGGGGGGGGGGGGGTGCCTTAAATCGATTTTACATGGCCATAATCCTCGCCCTTACCTCTGTCGCAGTATACACAAATTTTGTTTAGTCCGCATGAAGGCTTCCTAACTCATCAGTGTAACATCTGCGAGAACATACAAATCAAAAACATAACCGGCCCCGATAGCTCAGTTGGTAGAGTGTCCGCTCCGGGGAACGGGAGGTCACGGGTTCGATCCCGGGCCGCGACATACCAAAGTCGTTAAAATGGTACTAGCTGCTCCTCGCTTGGCACTCAGATTTACGAGGTAGAGCTAGGACTGGTCGACCCAGTGTCAGGATAATGTGTCTGGGACATGATATATCAGTGAGACAGCACTATGAAAGTGAGCATTGAGCTCCCTGTCGCAACCAGACACCGTCGTGATATGACTCAAAAATTGTTGAAAGCGACGTTAAACCCGAATTCACACACACACACACAAATCAAAAAACTACAGAGATGAAACAAGGTTGAGGACTCGACAGCATACAACAACAGAATTGCTGGAGCAAAAGAAAACCAACAGTTAGACTCCGAGGGGCCCGACCAAAGACGGAGCATCAGGTGCCAACCAACACAAAGAATACTAAAATAAAATAAAATTCCATTTATGTTTTTACGCTGGAATCTTCATATAATCTTAAGCCCGACCCACAGGTGTGCAGTCAAAGAGGGAAGCAAAGTTGCCAACCGTGATTGGGTTAACCACCATGCATGCAGTCTGTTTTATAACATTTTTGCTGTACCCAATCTTCATATATCGACGAACGATTTTACGAAATTGGGTACTAAAGTCATTACAGGCATGTATTTGTCTAAATTTATATACTAAGTCACCATAGAATTCGGGTTCCGATAGGCCTTGTTGCAGAAGTGTTTTAAGTCCAACAGATAGCAAAACTAATGCTAATTATATGCGCAGACTGTGATCAGTAAACTCAAGTCTTCATTATAACAGAGTGACTTATCCTACTGAAGGTAACTGAACACGCATTTCGAAACTAAGTCATTACATAGTCATCAAACTTCCTCGGTAGTTTCCGTTCACGAAATGGTCTTCTATTGGGCACATCCAGCATCACTTCTAGGGGTTTTTCAGGTTCATTATCAGAATGTTGGGTAACATTTTCCCTAGTTTTAGAGTTATCTTCCACCGACTCGTTATATTTCTTCACATGTGTGCTATTCCTCTTATACCGCACACCTTCTGGTGATTCCACTACACAACTATTCCAATACTTATTTACAAGTCTATACGGCGTAGGAACGAAAGGTGTGTCCATTTTCTCCCGTCTATCCTGTTTTACGAGCACCTTGTCACCAGTTTCTAGGTCACTTTCTCGCGCTCCACGTTTCTCATCAATGTACAGTTTGTTCTTTATTTTATTGGAACTGTCCATGTCCCTTAGCTCTTCATCATACGGAATATTGCCAAAAGTATCTAATTGTGGCAATTAAGTACGAAGCTTGCGGCCAACCATAAGTTCCACAGGCGAAACATGTGCAACTGAATGCGGCACGTTCTGTACGCAAACAGATATGTTCTCAGTTCCCTTTTCCAATCCTTACGCTCAGCTTGCGCTATACGTATCCGTTTTAATAATGATCTATTTTGTCTTTCCACTTCTGCATTTGCTGATGGATGAAGGGGTGTAACTCTTCTTGAAGTAATTGCATTTTCCGCTAGAAAGTTTTCATACGTTTTTGACCGAAATTGTCGCCCGTTGTTGCTCGTGATCGTAACTTGAAATCCATGTCGTGAAAAACATATTTT
Organism: Lucinisca nassula; assembly: GCA_963580285.1. Lineage (NCBI taxonomy): Eukaryota > Metazoa > Mollusca > Bivalvia > Lucinida > Lucinidae > Lucinisca > Lucinisca nassula. The sequence continues at coordinate 5,449,064 of OY757010.1, forward strand.
CAAGTGCTTCGATACTTCTTTCAATTGATATATCCTTTGTTATCTCAAGCTCATAATATCGACTATAATAATCCACACACATAAATACATAGTTCCCTGAATCTAACGGCCCTAACAATCTACACTTACATCCTGCCACGGCCCTGTAGGAAGCTCCGTAGGCTGAATAGGTTCCGGTTTTGGCATATCACCCACGATTTGGCAACCATGGCATGATTTCACATACCGCTCTCACATCACGATCAATACTTGGCCACCACATTTTGGACGGAAACTGCTGCTTGGTGCCTACTATACCTAAATGACCTTGATGTGATAATTTAATACAGTTATTCCTCAAACACTCAGGAATAACTAATCTAGATCCGCGTAACACTATATATCCAATGTTACACAGCTCACACTTCACATGCATATATTTTGCACAAGATTTATCCCACTTTGCCTGCCTTAAACAGTTCCTATCTTGATCTAACTCCACGTCATCCTTTGACGCTTCCTCGACTTGACGTGTTGTTACGGCAGACGGAGTTGCTTCCCTTGCTATAAACCTAACATAATCCTCTGCTTGTTGTTGCATCCTATCGCCCGAATCCTTTTTCAACAAAATCACGTCCACTAAACGTGACAACGCATCAGCGACGTTACGTTGCCCTCTGACGTATCTGATTTTAAAACTATACGGCAATAGCTTCATCATTCAACGTTCTATACGTGCGTTAGGCTTACCTTTATCGCCATAAATAATTTCCAAGCTCTTGTGGTCTGTTAACAGTTCGAATTCAATACCGTAAACGTGAAATTTCTCACAAGCCCAAACCACTGCTAATGCTTCTTTTTCTGTTGCCGAATATTTTGGTTCTACGTCAGAGCGTTTCTACGTCAGAAGTGGAGCGTGATAGCTCAGTGGTTAGTGCACTTGCCTCTGACGCTAGATGTCCCGGGTTCGATCCCCGGCAGCGGCGATAAAATTTCGGTGTCCGAACATGCTCCATTGGCATCATTTGCAGGGATGAATGTCATAAAGTGCACCGTCCTTCGGATCGGGACGTTAACTGGAGGCCCCCTGTGCAGGGAGAACCATCCCCTGTGCAGGTTAAAGACCCCTACCGTAATCATAATCATTACATGATTACTGTGTAGGCTGCAAAACCTGGAGTGTATGTAATATACACCTGCGGTAATGGTCAAATGTGACCGACGCAGTATCAGAAGATAGATAGATAGATAGGTAGATAGATAGATAGATAGATAGATAGATAGATAGATAATGTGTGTGTGTGTGTGTGTGTGTGTGTGTGTGTGTGTGTGTGTGTGTGTGTGTGTGTGTGTGTGTGTGTGTGTGTGTGAATGCAGGTTTAACGTCGCTTTCAACAATTTTTTCAGTCATATCACGACGGTGTCTGGTTGCGACAGGGAGCTCAATGCTCACTTTTATAGTGCTGCCTCACTGAAGTATTATGTCCCAGACACATTACACGATACCACGCCCAGTCACATTATCCTGACACTAAGTCGACCAGTCCAATTCTACCCCGTAAATTTGAGTGCCAAGCGAGGAGCAGCTAGTACCATTTTTAACGACTTTGGTATGTCGCGGCCCGGGATCGAACCCGTGACCTCCCGTTCCCCGGAGCGGACACTCTACCAACTGAGCTATCGGGGCCGGTAACGTCAGACAATTATCGACTCGCATAACTTATGAGCTTCTTTTGTCCACCATATTCCTGTATTAACACAGCTCCTAGTCCTACACCACTTGCATCCGTGTAATATTCGCATTAAGTCTAAAATGTCCCAAAGTGTTACATTCGGTCAAACAGTTTTTCAGCATATTAAAGCTTTCTTTCTGTTCATTTCCCCAGACAAACTTAGCATTTTTCTTTGTCAGAATTCTCAATGGCTCCGAGATTGTTGCCAAATTTGGAATATAACGTGCTGAGAAATTGACCAGTCCAAGGAAAGATTTTACTTCCTGCGCATTCTGTGGCTCTTTTGCATTAACTATTGCCTTTACTCTCTCTGATGTTGGTCCAATTCCATAATTGGATAATACGTGTCCCATGAATGTTATTTTGTCCATGCCGATTTCACATTTTTCGCGATTTAAGGTCAAGTGTCTTTCTGTAATCCTGTTCAACCCCCTTTCTAGCCTTCTGTCGTGTTCTTCCTTGTTTTTACCGTGTACAACTATGTCATTTGAAATGTTCTGACCTCCTTCACAGTCGTGAAACACTTGTGAAATTACTTGCTGATATTTCTGAGCGGCCACATTTATTCCAAACATTAATCTTTTGTACCGATATAGTCCGTTATGGGTCACGAATGTTGTGACATCTCGCAAATTTTCTTTCAACAAGATTTGATGATACCCAAGACGGAGATCTATTTTACTGAACACTTCGCTTCCATTCATTTTATACAGTGTTTCGTCTACCGTAGGTATCGGGTGATGCTCTCTGACGAAAGCCCTGTTCGCTTGTCTCATATCAACACACAATGTAATGTCTCAAGTTGGCTTTGGTACTACTAAGACTGGACTGACCCATGAAGAAGGTTTATTCACTTTTTCAATACTGTTTAGGGATTCTAACTCTTCCAGCTTTTTAGTTACTTTTTCCTGTAAGCTGAATGAAATTCTATACATTCGCTGTACTACAGGTTACACGCTTGGGTCTATGTGTAACTTCATAATCTGTCGGTTTTCCTATCCCTTTCAAACACTCCTCATACTTGTTTTCTAGTACTGAGTTCACCTCGAGCTTCAATACTCCCAGTTTAATTGCAGCCTCCCTTCCTAACAATGATGGGCCTTCACTACTGATCACATAAAAGTCAGCTTCAGTTTCTCGGTGCGGTCCCTTTAATAAAACAGTTGTAATGAACTTCCCAATTAAATCCAATAGCTTATCACTGCTAAAAGTGTACAGCTTTTTGCTTGATTTCTCGGATTTGCATTTTATATGATTAGGTTTCTAAATTTCCCAGGTATTTCTGTCAATCACATTTACAGTTGCACCACTGTCTATAATTTCAGGAACACACTGTCCGTCCAGGTATAAATCAAGCTTATCTGAACTGCCTATGATGAATGCATATTCATCATTTGAACTTTCCTCTTCCTCAACCAATCTAATGTTTGAACCTGATCCCTTCTTTCCTCTGTCCTTCCCTTCTGTTTAGTAGGCCCCGCCCATAGGGGCTTGAAGAAATATATGGGCTGCATGATGCTTCCGCGCAGAGCTGAATCTGGCCCGCACACTAGTACTGGTAAACCGCTTAGAGGATCTAAGCCTGTTCAGGAACCGCGGTGCGAGGCGGACCGTCCATGCTAATAAACCCTATTGGTTTCATTGGGCGACAGGGCTTGAGAAGTCATTTCATCTCAGTGTCGGGTAAAAGTCCCGCAAAATTGGAAACAACGTCTCCAAAATGACCTTTACAGTGTTGACGGGGACGTTAAACCTCAAATCAACCAACCCTTCTGTTTAGTGTTACAAAATTTCATAAAATGTCCCTTAAACCCACATTTATGACGTACTTTTTCCCTTGCCGGACCTGAGGGGTCTTTTGCAAAATGGCCAAACTTGCCACAGCGAAAACAGCCAGTTTTACTTTTCGGTTTTGACGAAAATCCGACAGCGGACTTTGGCTTGGTTGCTCTGTTCGTCACACGATGAACAGATTCCATTTTAGGGGACTGATCTTCCATTTGTCGTGCTTGTTCATGTACTCTTTCCACGTTTGATGCGCTTAAACGTAAGTTGTCCAAAGTCAAATCATGTCCTTTGTCAAGTAGTTTTACCCGAAGTGTGTGACTTCTGCATTTTTCGATTACATGGTAACTGATCTGTTGGTTATCAAATTCGCAAAGAACTGCTTTTTGCCTTAACCTGGTAATAAATTCATCAACAGATTCATATTCTTCCTGCTTCATTGCTCGAAAGGCATACCGTTCATAAGGAATGTTAATTTTCTATTTATAATGTTTTTCCAATGTTTTACATGTTATGTCATAGGCATTATCACCGGCCTCCTCTGTCAACTAGTAATAAATGTCCTGAACAGTTGTTCCAGCACAGTGCAGCAATAATCCACTTTTCTGCGTATTGTCCGTCACTCCTTTGCCAGTGGCAAACAGCTCGAAAGTCCGCAGCCAACGTTTCCATGACTGTGCTAAATGTGAGGGATCACTATGGGGATCGAACTAATCCACTGAATTTAATTCTATTCTGGCTGGCGTTGGTGGCATTCTGAGAAGCTAATAAATGTTATCACTTCAAATTTAATTATCCAGTAACAAATTCAATTTATTTATTTAAATTTTCCTCGTCGCCATATTGAAATGCCTCTATATTACGGATTTAAGATAAAGTCCATCAGAGCAGAAATTTCAGCACTACAACGTTATGTTTGTACTTATCATACATTTGTATTCACCAAAAAGTGATTTCTCTTGCGATTAAGCCGAATTGAGGTTTACCCCGGATTCATTTGGTGGGTATGTACTAATTGGAGAGTCCTGGTTTATGAATGTCATTTTGACGTATCACCAGTGACAATGGTTGGCAATGAAGGGCTAGCTTCGGAATTGCGCGTCAGAACTTGTTTAGAATTGATTAAAAAACAGGCATGCTTATGGATCGAAAACCAACTATGATAAACTTCTGTTAGTTTCTCCAAATTATGATGAAGCTTGTAAGGATGCTGCTACTAAAGGCAAGGATTCTTCGGCATGGACACTGGTTGCTGCGGCAACCGTGATTTGTCGTCCTATTCAATCTGTGTATCCCCCTAGGAACGGAATTTTGGATAAGACTGTTGGTATATTTACACAGTCTTTACATTTACATCATTAACTTCAAAATCAAAAGCAGATCCAGTCATCATATTAAGGACTAGTACAAGTTTAGCTTTCTCAAAATCTTGGCTACCAAATCATTTTGTTCCAATAATTGAGACTCATTCGGACTTGGACCTCATCGACTTGGATAATTTTGAGGACACCCCGCCATTGAACAGTACTGTTCTGAACAAATCTCATCAAATTTGTCCAACTAGTTTTGATGACACGACCGTTCATAGGTCACCAGAAGTAAGCGAAATATCCGAGCAAGATAACTCAGTTTCAGATAGTTTGGCTACGGACTCCATACTCAAAGGGAGCGTGATCACGAATTCGACAGTTTCATAAGGCAACTGAAACTTCATGGACAGGGTGTTTTGCGCCTGATAATGTGGAAACTTATCAAGTTGATTCTCAGGAAACAGCTAATTCTTCTGAATCAGATTTGCACGAAACATCTCAGATCGGTTCTCCTGATTTGGCAGAAACTTCTCAGATCGGTTCTCCTGATTTGGCAGAAACTTCTCAGATCGGTTCTCCTGATTTGGCAGAAACTTCTCAGATCGGTTCTCCTGATTTGGCAGAAACTTCTCAGATCGGTTCTCCTGATTTGGCAGAAACTTCTCAGATCGGTTCTCCTGATTTGGCAGAAACTTCTCAAAAAGCTTCCACAGATAATTCTATGTCTGAAAATGCTTATTTCAAACAACTTTTGAAACAGAATTTTTTGGATATCGAAAATGTTATCGGGCTAATTACTAAGCATGAAGAAAACGAAATTATATCATAAGTACCTCGCGGAAGAAAAGACAACATATATTTTCTGTTGAATCAAAAAGAAAATCAGGACAGGAAGTCAAAATCTAAAAAAAATGGAACTTTGGGACGATTGTGGAAGATGGGATTCTAAACAATCTTCAACAAAAACAACATATTTCATATCTGTCGTCGGAAGACTGGCTTCTTTGGTAAAGAAAAAATCATTATTCTGCAAAGAAATTAAGAAAAAATTTGTTCCTCTAAAGCCTCAACCTGAAGAAGGCCAACTTTTGGTTATGAAAAGATTTTATGCCGTTTTAAAAAGAGACAAAAACTACAAAAAACGAATTTCTTGGTTCGAGCAGCTTCCTGGTTATCCGAAAGAAACTAACGCGGTTGCAGTGGCAGAATACTTAGGCACTTTTCCTTTGGCAGAAATTTCAAAACATGGCAACGGGCGTAAGACAACCCAGGAATATATAAGAACATCGCCTAAGACAAAAGAAAACATTACAGAGGCTGTAAAATCTAAACAGTCTTAATTTTCAACGAACAATTTAATTCTGATCATCCGCCACGCGATGCCAATATGATAAGAAATGTTAAGGACTAACCATCGCGAGAAAATAATCCAGGTTCACGGCAAAATACCGCTGATGACACCCAAGCTGTTTTAAATTTGGCGTCCGTTCCAAATTCATTTGTTAGGGAAATAGTTCAAACTTCAGGGAAACCGCCGAATATCATTTGTTACAGAGATAATCAATTAAAACATTTAATTAAAGCTACAAAAACTTCAGTCGTCGGAATTGACAGGACTTTTAATTTAGGTGCCTGCTATCTTACCACCATCGTGTTTCAGGATATTAATTTGAAAAGAAAAGGAAAAGAAACGCCGCCGATCTTGATAGGGCCTCTTTATTTGCATTGGGATGGAACTTTGCACACCTATCAGAGATTTTTCAGTCATTTGGCCGCTGTTTTACACAAACCTATACAAGAAGCTGAATTAGGTACAAACAGTCTTATTGTTGGTTCGGACGAAGAAAAAGCTCTAGTAAAAGCAATAAAATTGAGTTTCCCGCAAGCAAAACTGACTTTATGTACAAGACATTTAGAGGAAAACTTAAAAAGACAACTAAAAATCAAAATAGGAATTCCAGAAAATATTCAAAAGAAATAGTCAATGAAATATTTGGACCTGATGGTTTAACCGAACTTAACACCTCTGTGACATTTGCCGAAAAATCAGCCGAAATAGAAAGAAAGTATAAGGGATAAGTAGGGGCATATCTCACGGACAAATTGCTACCTTCAATAAAAGAGTATATATTTGAAATTTCTAAAAATGATTGCAGGGTACCACTGAACTGGAAAAATAACAACTGCGAGGCTATGAATCACATCTTGAAACTTAATCTTAATCGGAAACCCGCAAAAATCCAGGATTTGATTGATATGTTAAACAAAGAAATTTCACTCCAAGAAGCATTTACACGCGGCGCATTGTACGGACACGGAGATTATGAATTAGCTAAAGAAGCGGTTTGGCTCAAAATCTCATTGAGTACTTGGCAACAAAAAACAAAACAAAAAAAAAAAAAAAAAAAAAAACCGAACAAGAAAAAACACTTTTGTATAAAAAATTTATTCCATGTAAACACCATTTCCATTAGGAGATGTCATTTCATTCCAGTGCCGTTTAAAGTCCCACAAAAATAGATGCATCGTGATCAGAATGACCTAAATAGTGTTGATGGTGACGCATAACCTCAATTCAAACAATCAAATGGGAACATGTTCTATCCATATTAGTTAACTCACACTGTCTATCGTTTTTATTTATTTTCATGTTAAAACGAATTTCTTCTTTTCGGTACGACACGAGAATTGACCGATATATGCCTCTGCAGCTAACTAGAAGCATTCTTTGACACTCCTGTGCCCTTATGAGCTTTACATTTGGTCATGATACATAGCTAACATTTGGTAACGGAACTGCTGTTTGAAATAAATACCGACAAGAGAATTTACCGTCAAGGGAATGTAGACAGATATCTTTGTAGAGGCGGTTCTAACGAGTACGCACAATCTATGTTTTAAGCAGAAATACGAAAAATGTCAGATTTGTTTCTGAAAATTTTGATTTTTGTGGTGGTACACTTTTCAATATATTGAATAGGAGATCACGAGTTTACCGTCAAGAGAATGTAGACAGCAGTGGCAATTAAAAATTTTTGTGCCGATTTACCGACAAGAGAATGTAGACACTTTTGTTCAAAGGTGAAAATGGTCTTGTAAAATAGTTATTTTTTTTCTGAAATCACATCTGGTCATGATTACCATGCATAGCTGATGTCTAGTGACTGCCGTTTGCTATAAGTACCGACAAGAGAATTTACCTACAAGAGAATTGAATTGAACATTTTGTTGTTGTTGTTGTTGTTTTGTTCATAAATTATATCAACGATGTACGTTCGTAGCTAAATTCTAATGAAGGAACTGTTGTTTGCTAGGTATATTTTTTTAAACAATCAGTCACGTTTGTTCATGATGAACATACATAGCTGTCATCTAGTGACAAAATTGACGTTTGCTATTGTAGTAGGAGGCTACATTTGGCAGTTACCAGCAAACAGTCCTACTCATATGCCGGATGAACTATAAAATGGTCTGGCTCAAGAAGGGCAGTTGTAAGACTCCTATGTCTGCCCAAGAAGAGGATGAAGATGAAAACTGCTCGACCCTATATGGCCTAAATGGTATTGACAGGATATTAAACGCCAGACAAAAAAAACTATCCAACTGAATATGACATGAATGGTGTTGACAGGCCGTAAACTCTAGACAAGCGAAACTGGACCAATTAAGCCATATCCAGCGCAAGCAAGACTAGCACTGCCCCCTAGGATGTCGCAAGTTGGATTCTACGGCACCTCCGTGAGTCGTATATTCAGGCCCGATCACCGGGATACGGTTTGACTCATGTAGCGGCAAAATATTTGAAGAGATTTTCAGTTTCCTAACTGATTTTAATTATGGACATGAAATGGCATGTTACCGATGTTTAAACATTGGCAAAAAGAAACAATGTGTTAGCTAGAATGAAGTCATGATTAGAACTCAAAGATGCTCCTTAACCCCCTTACAAAAGATAAGGTGGTTTTACAAAAATAAAGAAAACCTAGATGGGCAAAAATTGCATTCTGCTCCTACGAGCAAGCTTATTCAGCACCTACGTGCCAGCGTCTAAATAAAAAATAAGGGGGCATAACTACAGACCTTTCTGTAGTTATGAGATATAGTGTTCTATCAAATAGAAGCCCGCGGAGTAAGATTCCGCTAATGGTTATGAATAACCGACTGATTAGAAAAGTTTGGTGACAGTAGAACTGGCAGAAATGAAATGAGTTTCTAAACACCAGTGTCTATAACACTTGAAATGTACACTTTGACATTGTTCTAAATATAATATAGAAGTATTATATTTATGAACTAGATAACCCTGACATTTCCAAGGGGAAAACTAGAGCTGTCAGAGGATCTGACTATAGCCCCGCTTCAGCGCTGTCAGAGAAGAAAGTTATTTAAGCTGCAGAGAAAACAGTTATGAACAAGAAATAACTGTTGAAAATTTTACATTATCTGGAAAAACTCTAAGAGTTGTGAGCCCTTGTCCCTCATTTCAATGAGCATGATACATTACCAGAATGTCCATGTTTATACTAAATTTCATCTTCCATTTTTCAATGTTCAAAGGGTAATAACTCCTAAAGTAGGCAAATCAGAGCCAGGGTTCCTGCGCTCTGCACATTGTCTCATGGTGCTTTACACTTGTGTGAAGTGTCATGAAAATATCTCAAATGGTTTGTGAGTTATGGAGCCGACACAGTCAAAATTGCCTTTTTAAATGTTCAAAGGGCAATAACTCCTAAAGTAGGCAAACCAGAGTTATGGTTCCTGCACTCTGCACATCATCTCAAGGTGCTTTTCATTTATTTGAAGTTTCATGAAAATACATACCGAACTTTTTCCTTCATAGGCGGCGATCGGTATAAGTCGTGAATTTCGGTAAAACCTATCATGGCGAGATATTCGAGTTATCTCCCTGTACACCACTGGGATCAAGGTACAGAATAGCCAATATTTTTTCTCTAGTCGCTGACCTCAGGGAATCAGTAATCATATATCTGCAGATATGACACTTTGATCTACCTGTAGGTATTCAAAGGAGCGCTAGTGCTCAAATTAAGGCTATCTAAATGTGAAAAAGACCTTCTTGAAGTAACAACCATGCCTTTTCATTTCGAGCCATCTAGTATGAACGAACATATTTAACATATTATTATTATTATTATTAGTAGTAGTAGTAGTAGTAGTAGTAGTAGTAGTAGTAGAAGTAGTAGTGTTTCTTTGTTTTTTTATTATTATTATTTTTTTATTTATTTATTTATTTCTTTTTTTTGACATGTAGAATATTGGGTCTATATCTCTTGTCAGTCTCTTGTCCAGTGATTTTAAATAAGGATTAAGGTCAAATATGATACGTGAAATCTCTTGACTCCGATCTTTTTATGCATTTATTTTATCTATTTATTTAAGTAAATAACGCCATGAAAAATATTGTTAGCCAATCACGAACACACGCCTATAAGACTCGATCAAGATGAACTCAGATTTTGTTTGTTTGTTTGATTTGAGGTTTAACGTCCCCGTCAACACGGTAAAGGTCATTTTGGAGACGTTGCTTACAATTTTGTGGGACTTTTACCCGACATTGAGATGAATTGAAATCTCAAGCCCTGTCGCCAAATGAAACCAATAGGGTTTATTAGCATGGACGGTCCGCCTCGCACCGCGGTTCCTGGACAGGCTTAGATCCTCTAAGCGATTTACCAGTACTATTGTGCGGGCCGGATTCAGCTCTGCGTGGAAGCATCATGCAGCCCATATATTTCTTCAAGACCCTATGGGCGGGAGCCCAGATGAACTCAGATGATTTTGTTTGTTTGATTTGAGGTTTAACGTCCCCGTCAACACTGTAAAGGTCATTTTGGAGACGTTGCTTCCAATTTTGTGAAACTTTTACCCGACATTGAGATGAAATGACATCTCAAGCCCTGTCGCCCAATGAAACCAATAGGGTTTATTAGCATGGACGGTCCGCCGCGCACCGCGGTTCCTGGACAGGCTTAGATCCTCTAAGCTGTTTACCAGTACTAGTGTGCGGGCCGGATTCAGCTCTGCGTGGAAGCATCATGCAGCCCATATATTTCTTCAAGCCCCTATGGGCGGGGCCGCAGATGAGAAAGTTCTTGCATTAAAACCAATTTTGTTCCATGACGAAAACACGCCTATACATATACATTGTAAATTTTACCACCAAAAATGAAAATTTTCAGATGAAAAAAAAAAAATGATATTTTTCATATTTCTGCTCAAGACATAGATTGTGGATACTCGTTAGAACCGCCTCGGCGAGGCGGTTCTAACGAGTACCCACAATCTATGTTTTTAAGAAGAAATAAAAAAATAATGTATACCCCTGCAAACCCAAGTTTTACTTTATGAAAGTGGGGTTATAGGGGGTCAAAGTTTCGCGATGGTCTGCCGCAGTCATAATTGACACCTAAAGAGTTAACATTACACCGATATACAGTATATTGTATAAGATATTTCCTGAATAATTAAAAGGACGCCACAAAAAGTAACTTATAGGTAAACACATTTTGAAAAATGTTGTCTTCCCAAGTCATGATTGACACCTTAAGAGTTAACACTACACCGATATACAGTATATTGTATAAGATATTCCCTGAATAATTGAAAGGACGTCATAAAAGTTACATAATTTGTAAAACACAGATAAGCCTATTTATTTATTTATTCATTTATTTTTTATAAAGGGCATTTCACTCATATTTGAATCGGCTGTAATGTTTGTCCTAAACAATTTTAACACAATTTCGAAAAATGTTGTTTGTCGAGCTATGGTTGACACTTTAAGAATTCAAGAAAGATCTAAAAAGTGCCTTAAAAGTCGGTCACAGAAGGTGATTACAGATATGGCATATTTATTTATTTATTTATTTATTTATTTATTAATTTATTTATTTATTTATTTATTAAAATGAGGCATGCAATTAATAAGTGAATGGGCTGCAATAGTTTTATGATCACATCACAAAAACACCCCATATTACCCACTTTTATGTAGTAAAATATGGATCATTATTTTTCTTATTTCTGCTAAAACATGTATTGTTGTTTGTCGTAAGAACCGCCTCGCTGAGGTGGAACTAACGATTCCATCAATTTATGTTTCCAGAAGAAATACGAAAAGTAGCATTTTTTTTTATCTGAATACTTTCATTTTTTGGTGGTAAAATTTTCAATATTTTTTAATAGACGTGTTTTCGAAATTAATCAACTCAAAACCTGGAAAATGTCATCTGCACTAGTTATGATTTACACTTTAAGAGTAAATAAAACTGTACATAAATCAAGACACCACAAAAATTGTCTATCAAATCAATCACAAAAAGTGAACAATGATGACACTGTTACTTTATTTATTTATTTATTTATTTATTTAATTTAATTAATCAAATTGTTATCTTCAATATTATGATTGGCACTTTAAGGGTTACACATGATTAACACTTTAAAGAGTAACACATAGTGGGGGACGTCGGGCACGCGCCAACTCATTGTTAAATTAAAGCACGTTTGTTAACTTCGTCATCACGATAACACACCTTTATAATTCTGACCCACGTGTACCCCACTTTTATATAGTACAACTGGGGTTTATAGGGGTATACATTATTTATTTGACTGTTACTCTAAAACCTCAAATCAGCTGTAGTGAAGATAAATAAGTTTTATACAGTAAAGCTGGGGTTTACAGTAGTATACATTATTTTTTTCTTATTTTTGATCAAAACAAAGATTGTGGATACTCGTTAGAACTGCCTCACCGAGGCGGCTCTGACGAGTTCCTATAATCTATTTTTGGAACAGAAGTATGAAAAATAGCAGAATTTTCTATCTAAACATTTTCATTTTTTTTTGTGGTAAAATTTGTCAGTATAGGCGTGATTTCGTAATGTGAATTTAGACAATTCCATTTTTATTGACGGTGGTTTAGTCAAAGTCATCAACCGAATGGCAAACAGTGTAGATCTGGAGAAAAGACGGCTCATCCTGAGCAGTCGCACCATGCTCTACACTGTTTGCAAAGTAACTGTGTGGACAGACAGAGTTGAAACTCATTAACAGAAATTAACAGAATAGCAAACAGTGTTTTGTTCTGCACAAAACATAGATTGTTGGTGCGAATGTGCACTGTACTGGTTAACCGCTTACGTATAAGCTTGCTCAGCAAAAGTGTGGACAGGTAAACTGACCGGCTCAAAACTGACCTAAATAGTGTTGATTGGGAGGTTAAACTCCAATACAAACAAAATCAATCACTGGCTTAAGACTGCCAATTAACTTTTCATGGTGGTTTTAATCGCCATTTAATCGCCATTTCACAGTTAATGATTTCGACAATTTTTGTCCTTTTTGACATATTTGCCGCCCATACATAATGAATGAAAACATAAATGTAACAAAACTACGGAACCCGGGAAGGGACATGATTTTTTTTTTATTTTATAAGTTGTGCGCACAAGTTAATATCTTGTGCGGACAAGATATTATCTTGTGCAGACAAGATATTATCTTGTGCGCACAAGATATTATCTTGTCCGCACAACATAATATCTTGTCCGCACAACATAATATCTTGTCCGCACAAGATATTATCTTGTGCGGACAACATATTATCTTGTGCAGACAAGATATTATCTTGTCCGCACAAGATATTAAGTTGTGCGAACAAGATATTATCTTGTCCGCACAAGACAATATCTTGTCCGCACAAGATATTATCTTGTCCGCACAAGATAATATCTTGTCCGCACAAGATAATATCTTGTCCGCACAACTTCCCAAATTCTATCTTGTGCAAACAAGATAATATGTTGTGCGAACAAGATAATATCTTGTGCGCACAAGATATTATGTTGTGCGAACAAGATCATATCTTGTCCGCACAAGATAATATCTTGTCCGCACAAGATAATATGTTGTCCGAACAAGATAATATCTTGTCCGCTCAAGATATTATCTTGTTCGCACAACATAATAAAAATAAAAAAAATGTCCCTTCCCGGGTTCCGTACAAAACTGAGACAAAATAAAATAAAGAAATCCGAGAAATATAACCACTGTATCAAGTACATTATCCGCATGTTGTTTATTACTAGTAATTACAAAATTTAATACAAAAATAGCTTTACAGGTTTGATACGATTTCTGGTACATATAATGTGGACTTAGCGATTTTCGCATCATGAACTGCAGTACTGAAAAACAGCTTATAAACGCTTTTTAAGCTCTCGGGGAAGCAATTTATCATTTTTCAGTAGAAAAAAACTTTATATCATCGTAAACTTTGAACAACAGTCTAACAGTATATAACAGTGACTTAATTCCAAATAAATCATTTCTATTTAATATTGGCAACCAAACATGGAAATCTGAACGTTGTTTTAAAAAATACATTGCCGTCTATGGAGCATATAGGCATGACATTAAAATGCATATGGAAGCAATAAGAATTAATTATTCATCACTTTTAAATGCACCAAATAAAAACTGAATAATTTTCTTACATGAGAATAACAGTGACTTTTTTTCTAGTGTTAAGGATAAATAAGATACGAGGAGTTAAGATTTTTTTCCTTCATAATTTTAATATAAAAAACCTTCAAAATATACAGGTAACTTTAACTGCCGATTTCCTACGGAAATCGATATTCAACTCGGTAATTTCCGGCAAATGAAGGAAAAAGTTCAACATGTCAGAAACGGTTATGGAGCGGACATAGTTAAAATTGCCATTTTTTAATATTCAAAAGCCTATAACTGAAAAAGTAGACAATCCAGAGTTTGGGTTCCTGCGCTCTGCACACGTAATATGGTGCTTTACATTTGTGTGAAGTTTCATAAAATTATCTCAAACGGTTTTTTAGTTATCGAGCAAAGACGGCTAAAATTGATATTTTTCAATATTCAAAGGGAAATAACTCAAAAATTAGGCAATCCAGAGTTATGGTTCCTGCACTCTGCACACCATCTCATGGTGTTTAATGTTTGTGTGAAGTTTCATGAAAATATGTGAATGGGTTTTAAAGTTATGGAGCGGACACGAAAATTGTTAACAGACACAGACAGACACACAGACAGACACACAGAAAATACGAAAACCAGAGTTATGGTTCTTGCGCTCTGCACATTGTCTCATAGTGCTTAACATTTGTGTGAAGTTTCATGAAATTATCTCAAACGGTTTTCGAGTTATGAAGCGGACACTGTTAAAATTGCCATTTTTCAATGTTCAAAGGGCAATAACTCCAAAAATAAGCAATGCAGAGTTATGGTTCCTGCGCTCTGCACATCGTCTCATAGTGCTTAACATTTGTGTGAAGTTTCCTAAAAATATCTCAAACGGTTTTCGAGTTATGAAGCGGACACAATTAAAATTGCCATTTTTCAATGTTCAAAGGGCAATAACTCCAAAAGTAGGCAATCCACAGTTATAATTCCTTCGCTCTGCACATTGTCTTATGGTGTTTAACATTTGTGTGAAGTTTCATGAAACTATGTTAAGCAGATACAAAGTTATGGAGCCAACACAAATTAACGGAATCACGGAATTACGGAATTACGGAAAATGTTCAAAGGGCAATAACTCCAAAAGTAGGCAATCCACAGTTATAATTCCTTCGCTCTGCACATTGTCTTATGGTGTTTAACATTTGTGTGAAGTTTCATGAAAATATGTTAAGCAGATACAAAGTTATGGAGCCAACACAAATTAACGGAATCACGGAATTACGGAATGACAGAAGGACATGGCAAATCCAATATAGCCCCACTTTTTCAAAGCGGGGCTATAATAAGAATTTATACATTTCTAATAAAATAATCTGTATAAAGTTGGTAACTGCGAAATTATTCAAGTACGGTAACAGACTTTGATTGGAGGAGACTTAAATTGTGGAGATATAGAATGGAGCAACATGCAGGTACCCAATGGGGTGTCTAAAAGGCAGACGCAGCAACAACTTTTGGACATAATTAAAGATCACTGCCTGACCCAAGTAGTAAACATACCAACCCGACAAGATAAAACCCTTGATTTATTATTCACGAATTCTTCATCCCCTGTTAGTCGAGTAAAGGGGATGCCCCCGATCGGCAAATAGGTTCTAGAAAGGGTTATCCTTTGGAAGCAAGGAATACACCACAGAACTGGAAAATATGAAGTGTACATGTTTTCTGGGCCAGACTAGCTAGTTTCGGCCATTTAGGCCTCATCGGTGACCCTCAAATATTTCCAAAATTCCACAATGGAATCAATGATCCCAAAGGACAAGAAAATATAAACTACACTATGATGTAGGACAGGGAGACTTTTCAAGGCCGCCACACATTCCCAGAAAACAGCTGTAGTGACGTCAAATAGGTTCCAGAAAGGGTTATCCTTTGGAAGCAAGGAATACACCACAGAACTATGAAATATGAAGTGAACATGTTTTCTGGGCCAGACTAGCTAGTTTCGGCCATTTAGGCCACATCAGTGACCCTCAAATATTTTCAAAATTCAACAATGGAATCAATGATCCCAAAGGACAAGAAAATATAAACTACACTATGATGTAGGGCAGGGAGACTTTTTACGGCCGCCACACATTCCCAGACAACAGCTGTAGTGACGTCAAATAGGTTCTAGAAAGGGTTATCCTTTGGAAGCAAGGAATACACCACAGAACTGGAAAATATGAAGTGTACATGTTTTCTGGGCCAGACTAGCTAGTTTCGGCCATTTAGGCCTCATCAGTGACCCTCAAATATTTTCAAAATTCCACAATGGAATCAATGATCCCAAAGGACAAGAAAATATAAACTACACTATGATGTAGGGCAGGGAGACTTTTTACGGCCGCCACACATTCCCAGACAACAGCTGTAGTGACGTCAAATAGGTTCTAGAAAGGGTTATCCTTTGGAAGCAAGGAATACACCACAGAACTGGAAAATATGAAGTGTACATGTTTTCTGGGCCAGACTAGCTAGTTTCGGCCATTTAGGCCTCATCAGTGACCCTCAAATATTTTCAAAATTCAACAATGGAATCAATGATCCCAAAGGACAAGAAAATATAAACTACACTATGATGTAGGGCAGGGAGACATTTTACGGCCGCCACACATTCCCAGACAACAGCTGTAGTGACGTCAAATAGGTTCTAGAAAGGGTTACCATTTGGAAGCAAGGAATACACCACATAACTGGAAAATATGAAGTGTACGTGTTTTCTGGGCCAGACTAGCTAGTTTCGGCCATTTAGGCCTCATCGGTGACCCTCAAATATTTTCAAAATTCCACAATGGAGAAAATGATCCCAAAGGACAAGAAAATATAAACTACACTATGATGTAGGACAGGGAGACTTTTCAAGGCCGCCACACATTCCCAGACAACAGCTGTAGTGACGTCAAATAGGTTCTAGAAAGGGTTATCCTTTGGAAGCAAGGAATACACCACAGAACTGGAAAATATGAAGTGTACATGTTTTCTGGGCCAGACTAGCTAGTTTCGGCCATTTAGGCCTCATCAGTGACCCTCAAATATTTTCAAAATTCCACAATGGAATCAATGATCCCAAAGGACAAGAAAATATAAACTACACTATGATGTAGGGCAGGGACACTTTTTACGGCCGCCACACATTCCCAGACAACAGCTGCAGTGACGTCAAATAGGTTCTAGAAAGGGTTATCATTTGGAAGCAAGGAATACACCACAGAACTGGAAAATATGAAGTGTACATGTTTTCTGGGCCAGACTAGCTAGTTTCGGCCATTTAGGCCTCATCAGTGACCCTCAAATATTTTCAAAATTCCACAATGGAATCAATGATCCCAAAGGACAAGAAAATATAAACTACACTATGATGTAGGGCAGGGAGACTTTTTACGGCCGCCACACAAGGCCGATCACGACATAGTCCTTATAGAATACGATATAAAAGCTAAACGAATCAGACAAGCCCCGCGTTAAATATTTTTATACAAACGTACGGATATGGATGGTCTGCGAGACCATATGGCGCGATTTAAGGATTCGTTCCTTTCCTTTGACCTGTCACGCATGTCTGTCATGTGGGTCAGTTTTAAGTCCGAATTAATCACGGCAATGGAAAGGTTTATTCCAACAAAAATGACCAAAACCAAGTATAGTGCACCATGGATGGATAAAACGATCAAACACCTGATTAGAAGACGTAATAGGATGTATTTTCGTGCTCGCAAGTCTAGCAGCCCTGACATTAAGAACCATTACAAAAGGTTCAGAGCACATGTTCAAAAGGTAATTAGAGATGCATATTGGAAGCATGTTTCCAGCATATTTACCTTCGAAGCTGACAACATAGATCCCGATAGCCCCCAGAGAATAGTAAGGTTAAAAAGTTTTGGTTATTTGTAAAATCCCTGAAAAAGGACGCATTTGGGATCACTTCGCTAAGGGAAAACGGAATTTTGAAAACAGACTCGCGCGATAAGGCCAACATATGCAACAAACAGTTTCAATCTGCATTTACGCGAGAAACTGACGGTGAGCTACCATCTAAAGGTAATACTATGGGGGACATAACATTTAAGGGGGATCGCCAAACTGTTGGGAAAGCTCAAAATACATAAGGCATCTGGGCCAGATGACCTGAATGCCAGGCTGCTTAAGGAATGTAGTGCTGAAATTTCTCCTGTGCTGGCCTTTATTTTAAATGAATCACTTGCCCAGGGCACTGTACCAGATGATTGGCGACAAGCCAATGTTACCCATGTCTATAAAAAAGGTGAAAAATACGATGCATTAAATTATAGACCAGTGTCGCTAACATGCATCTGTTGCAAAACCCTGGAGCATATATTAGTCAGCAGCATTAACAAGCACTTAGCCTTTGAGAGCATTCTTGCTGACTGTCAACATGGTTTCCGAAGTCAAAGGTCTTGCGAAACTCAACTAGTTCAATTCTTCCATGACATTGTGAGTAATCCGGATGGGGCCATAAATCGTGGCCACAAACAGACTGGCTTGATCATCATGGATTTCGCCAAGGCCTTTCACAAGGTACCTCACAGGAGGCTATTGTACAAATTGGACTACTATGGGATAAGAGGATCCACACATAATTGGATTAGCTCATGGCTCTCCGGGCGCTCTCAACAAGTTGTACTTGACGGCCAAGCGTCTGATCCAGTCCCTGTTCTATCTGGTGTCCCGCAAGGTTCGGTCCTTGGACCGGTCCTCTTTTTGATATTCATCAATGATCTCCCTGATAACATCAGGTCATCTGTCCGTTTGTTTGTTGATGATTGTGTCCTGTATAGGGACATATATTCTCCATCTGACTGTCGCATTTTACAAGATGACCTGGATCGACTTGCAAAATGGGAAGCAGATTGGCAGATGAAGTTCAATGTAACCAAATGCCATTCAATAAGGGTGTCACGACACCTTCAGGACAAGCAAATTAAGTATGATTACACAATACACCAGCAAACTTTGGAGCAAGTTCACTCCGCCAAATATCTTGGTATCACCATCACTGACGATCTCGATTGGGGTCAACATATCTCTGAAATAACATCTAAAGCAACTAGGACCTTAGGATTCCTTAGACGTAACTTGGCTTTTGCACCTCGGCAGACAAAGGATGTTGCATATAAAACATTGGTTCGCCCTCAGCTTGAATATGCATCAACCATTTGGCATCCATATGTTAAAACTCAGATTCAGCAGGTGGAGAAGATGCAGAGGACAGCTGCTCGATGGACCTGCAGACGATGGCGAAATAGAAGAAGCGTCGGTGACATGCTTGATGAGCTAGAGTGGCCATCCCTGGAGACCCGTCGTGAGCAGTCCTCCTTAACCTTCTTCTACAAGATACAGTCTGGTACAGTATCAATTAACAAGGATAGGTATTTGATCCCTGCAACAGTGTCAACCCGGACAAGGGCATCAAGAGCAAATAACTCACAGTATCATAGGTACCAGTCCTATAGTGATGCCCTGAAAAACTCTTCCTTCCCTAGAACCATTCCTCAGTGGAATAGTCTTCCATCTTCTGCGGTGAATGCCAAGACTGCAGAGGAGTTCAAAGCCCGCACAGTATAAGATTGAGACTCAGGGGTATGCGTTTTAGGATACCTCTGTGTTTGGATTGTAAATAGTTTTAAGGACTCATCCAGAGATGATTTTTTTTTGTGCTAAATTCTAAATTTAGCCACCCACCCAACTGAGGTAATGGCCAAATATGACCGAATCAGTATGAGAAGATAGATAGAGAATTTTCCGTAAATTTCCGGAACTGTACGGAAACGGGCGATCTGTACTGTAGTTGATAAATTCTGCCTTGTAAGGTACACCTCCGTCGGGAGTATTCTTTAAATATCTTCTTTGGCACACAATTTTAAAATGACATAATATCTCCAGTCACCCTATTTACATCTTAAGAAAAGTCTAGTTAAAATCCAAAAACTGGATTCACGCTACTGTGTACCACGGCCACCTTTTCCGCGAGATTTCTTCTTTCTCTTTGGTACTAAGTTTAACTTTTTATATCTCTCAGTATGAAGGGCATAACAGAGTCTCTTAGTCAGTTTTTCAAAGTCTCGAAGGAGATTAATAGTTTGGCCATCTCTAATATTATTGATAACCCCGGTACAGACCAGCAACAGTCTGATTAACACTTCATCTTCTATGGGGGTAGGTACAAATCTCTCCAAACACCTTAGGATTCTGTCCATGATTGGTTTTCTTATCTGATCTAGCTCACTACATTTCATCAGGAAGTGATCAACTGTCTCTGGTTCTTGATTACATAACATGCAGGTTGGGTCTATCTGATTTTAGTTGAATGCAACCCTATTCACTTGCAGGATGTAAGTG
Source organism: Lucinisca nassula (assembly GCA_963580285.1). Lineage (NCBI taxonomy): Eukaryota > Metazoa > Mollusca > Bivalvia > Lucinida > Lucinidae > Lucinisca > Lucinisca nassula. The sequence goes on from OY757010.1 coordinate 5,469,738, forward strand.
CCTGATACCAGTTTTAGCTTCACATGAGTACAAGGGAGAACGTGTAACACCAGTATACTGTACCAGCCAATGCCTCTTCCCTGGGTAATATTCCTCTGCTGAGAGGTATTCTATGGAAGGATACAGTGAAGATTTTGTCTTTATTCGTTCCACCCAATAGTCGTTCACATACTTGTCGACCATGGACTTCCATCTGTACTTTGACTGGGAATTCTCAATGATGTCCCAACACCCTGGCAAGCGATACTACGAGCTGCCACAAACCAACTGTTGCTCTAGATCTCGTAGCTCTTGACCGCTAGATGTCTACGGGTCACTCGCTTTTCCACGGAGTCTTCCCCTAATCTGCAGATACTGCCAAACAGTGTTAGGACCCTATTATGAATAACCCCTTCAATAGGTAAGGCACCAGACAAAATGTAAACTGCTGGATCAGCTGCTGTCGTGGGTATGAAAAGAATATGCTTTATAAACTGTTTATAGGTTCTCTCAAGCTTCTGCACCAAGGCATCCTGAGGTAATACCACCTCAAGTCCATACACTAACACTGGTAAAACATAGGTTTGCAGCAAATGAATGGATGTCTCTGGGTCCAGACCATTTTCTCCGTGAAGACCTGAGCCATAAGGCTATACACTGTGCGTCTTGCTTTCTGTATATTATAGGATACGGCAGATTCCTGTGTCTCTGCAGATCAAAGAATACCCATATGCATAGCTTCCTCCACAGTCGGCATTGTCTGGTCTTTCATAGTAACCACTGTATCATCTGGTGCTAGACGTTTAACATGTTGCACTATCTCCAGGAGCACACTCTTGGTTGGTTGGAGAAGATATCTTTCCATACAACTGAAGTCAACAGCTATGTTAGTCTGGGCTTGTAGGATATTTTTGTTTTCTGCTAGGATGGCAACATCATCTGCACAGGCCGGTGCAACGCAGGAAATTTCACCAATATGACACCCAACCCCCGTCATCTGGAGCCTATTTGACAAACCATTCCCATACAGCTTATATCAGTCTGTGCTTAAAATGCCGCCCTGACGTACCCCTTGTCTTACTTTAAAAACATCAGTATAATTTCCACCCCACTTAACCACTGATTCTGCCTTGACATGCATTGAGTGTATTAATGACCATGTAGCCCCTTCTCCCCCAGCATGGAACAGCTTCCTTAATAGACTTTCATGTGACACTACATCAAAGGCGGATTTAGCATCCAGGAAAGCTATGTAGACTGATTTTCGCAGGTCCCTATACTCTCGGATAGTTTCTTCTACAATCAAGGAGCAGTTCATTGGAGAAGAGTGCTTGGTAAATCCACGCCGTAGACTACTCTTTTGCTTATTAATAATGGGTGGAACTTTATCACGGAGGGGAGTCTCAATAATTTTGGTAATAGTTGGAAGAACTGTGATACCTCTATAATTTTTGCATCAGTACTTAATCCCTTATTCTTGAACACCGGTGTTAGGGTACCTATTATCAGGGTATCTGTGACCGTACCGGGTCTGAATACCTTATTGATGATTTCAGTCACCCTCTGAAGCAGAACTTCGCCACCATACAAGAAATGTTCGATAGTTACACCATGGACATCGGCTGATTTTCCTCTATTTATGGAATTCATAGCTTCTGTAACCTGTTGCTCAGCGACATACTCCTGCTTGTTGGAGTCTTAATGTGCGTTTAAGGTACATACGAGGGTTGTCCCAAAATATCGTGGACAAATGCATTTTGTCCCTAATGCGGCGTAACAAGCAAATGAAATTTTCTACATTCATGGAACAATCATTTTCGACTTTAGTAATGCGAGTTAGTTGACGCTGACTCTATTTTTTTTTTCAGATTTATACTACATTATTATAACAAGAGGTAGGGTGTCGCGGCCAAGGTCAAAGTCAACGTTAATTTTAACAACTCCGTTCGAGACTAATTCTAACACAGATGTTGCATTTATTAAGCTGGCGCCAAACGGTTTCAGACAATTTCGCGTGAATACGCTTGATGTCATTATGTGAAATTTCAAAACAATCGTGGCGTTATTTCAAAATCTACAGTGTGTTTGGTGGAGGCGCCCCCGGAAGAAAATCGCGAAAAATGGCGACGTCTGACAAGGACGCGGCCCACCGAAATGTGATTAAATTCTGTTTTGATCTTGGTATGACACCAGTAGAGACTCAAAAGAAGCTGCAATTAACAGAGATCATCGGCATATGTCTCGGTCACTTGTTTACAAATGGCACAAACGGTTTGAAGATGGGTGGACAGACAGTTTGAACGGAAAATCAGGAAGACCACGGGAAATTAATGTATCGGCCATGGATAACGTTAACGACGTGATCAGGGGCCACAGGAGACAGACCGTGCGCGAAGTTGGTGAAAAACTGGGACTGAGTAAAACTTCTGTTCATTGTGTACTGAACAAAGATTTATCTATGATAAGTGGTTACATCGCTATGAAAAGTACATTAATCATATTGGGGAGTATTTCGAAAAGGAGTGACGCTAACGTTTAAGTGCACGATGTCGTTTTACGACGTAGACCTGGGCCGCTCGGCCCTGGCCCTAGTTAGTAATAGACTATAATTTCTATGTTGCTGAACATATAAGCTTGAAATTCAGCATATCAATAGAGGATATATATGCCACAATTGTTTAAAAATTTCATTAAATTCCGCCGATTATAAGAAAAGTTATAGACGTTGTGTACGATATATTGGGACAACCCTCGTATATCCATAATGTTTAACATTTCACTCGCGATCAACTGCTTGTACTCTTCATCAAAATTTTCATTGTCTGTTGGAGTTGCGAGAGATTTAAAGTGATGCCGCCAGGCATTTAAAATACCGCTTTCTGTTTTGTGAACTTCACTGTCAACAGATAACTCGTTTACACAGTGTCTCAATTTACCTCTCTGTTCACCCGTCTATAAAACTGCTTCATGTCTTAGCATCTAAAATTTGCTGCCTCTCTTGTTCACGATGCATCGCAGCCTCTATCCTACACGGTCTCCTGAGATATATCGTAGTTGATTTCTTATTTCGGACCAGACTATCAATTGGATCACTAGGTCTGTCAGCCATTTTCCAATCTTTGAAGGCCTTTTTCTTCTTGCGAACTGCTTGATTTATTTCATCTGTCCATGTTTGCAGCTTTGCTTTACGGGGTCTCTTCACACGAGTCGGACCAGCTTGTTCTGAAGCCTCAACAAGAATTTTATTCAACTTGTGTATTTCAGCATCCAACATCCCCTAGTGAGGAGTATCCTGACTGCATGGTTGACACACGCTCGCTGACAACCTGTTGATACTGTACTTTATCAACTTTATGCCATCTAACCCTTACCGATGGTAGGGTCACTGCACTTGCCGTAGGTATTGCCTCCAGATGGAAATTCAGTGCACACATGAGTGGGTAGTGGTCAGACACATTTGTTGTTAAGTCATCTATTACTTCAATCCTGAGGACATATTTGGCAAGAACTTCACTATAGAAAATATAGTCAATTGTACTAACTTCAGTCCCCATTTGGTCAATATATGTCTTTGTTGTCTGCTTAGTGGTAAGTTGATTCTCCCTTAGAAACTGACTGAAGCTTCTTTCTCTTCTTGTAGATTTCTGTGAAAATGCTGCCTCATTAAAATCTCCCCCCCCCCCCCCCCATCAAGATGAGACGTGTATTCTTATATTTCTGTATTATTTCATGCAACTGTTCTAAACAGTCCTCGAACTCGTCAACATTATCTCGCAGACCATTGCATGGCATAAACACGGAGATTATAAGGATCTGATGCTGAGCTTGTGCCTCAATACACTGGATTCGATTGGCTCCGTCTGGGATCGCTTTAATTAGGTGATCTATTGACTTCCTCCATAGAACAGCACCGCCTCCGTAACCTCTGGGCATCTGTACCGGTAATATGGGATCTCCAGTGTCGACGGCCTTACCAGTACCTGTCAGGGAGTCACACACCGTAGATATGTTATCTAGCTGGCAATCAAAGTACCAATGCTCTTGAAGCAAAATAATGTCGGTGATTTCTGATAACTGTTGTATAGCATACTTAGAAGTTTCAATATTCTTACAGTTATAAGTCACAATTTTAAAATTATGTACAGGAGTGCTCAGTACACCTTAACGAATGCCAAGACAAGCTTCCCACGCTATACTGGTTACCAAAACTTCATAAAAAACCATACAAAGCACGGTTTATTGCAAATTCTAGCTCTTGCACTACCACTGAACTTTCTAAATTATTAACTTCCTGTCTTACTGCTATTAAAACGCATGTAATTAAATATTGTGATAAAGTCTTTGAAAGATCAGGAAGAAATCTGTTTTGGTCTATAAAAAATTCGAATGAGGTTTTAAATAAATTGAAATCTAGACATTTTCGTGCTTCTAGTCTGTCTACCTACGATTTTTCCACTCTTTACACTACACTTCCTCATAATCTTATAAAAGAAAAGCTTAATGATTTAATTGAATGGGCTTTTCACAGAGAAGATTCTCTCTATCTTGCATGTAATGTCAGAAATGCATTTTTCACTTCTAAAGAGCATAAGAATTATACACTTTGGTCATGTCAGAAAGTGTGTGATGCCCTCACTTTTCTACTTGACAATATTTATATTAGATTCGGTACTAAGTTATTTAGACAAATTGTGGGTATTCCGATGGGTACTAATTGCGCACCTCTTGTGGCTGATCTGTTCTTGTATTGTTATGAAAGAGACTTCATTTTGTCGCTTTCCGTTGATAACCAATCTGAAATTATTGAAGCTTTTAGCTCTACTTCTAGATATTTAGATGATTTATTAAATATTGATAATACCTATTTTGATGGTTTGATCAGTCAGATTTACCCCCTAGAACTTCAGTTAAACAAAGCAAATTCTTCTGATACCGAGGCCCCGTTTTTGGATTTACATCTATCTATTGTAGATGGATTTGTTTCGTGCAAAATTTATGATAAACGCGATGACTTTGATTTTGAGGTTGTAAATTTTCCTTTTTTGGATGGTGGTGTTCCTCGTGCGCCATCCTATGGCGTTTATATTTCGCAATTAATTCGATTTGCTAGAGTGTTTAGTCATGTAACTGACTTCAACACTCGTAATAAATTATTAACGGCTTAACTCCTTAATCACGGTTATCGGTACCATAAACTACGCAAAGCCTTTTCAAAATTTTATAGACGCCATTCTGATTTAATTTCAAAATTCAATATTGGACTTAAATCTCTTCTGCAACAAGGTCTATCGGTACCCGAATTTTATGGTGACTTAGTATATAAATTCAGAAAAATATATAACCGCAATGACTTCAGCACCCAATTTCGTAAAATCATTCTTCGATATAAAAAGATTGGGTACAACATGGATATTATACGACAGACTGCGTGCATGGTAGTTAACCCAATCACGGTTGGCAACTTTGCTTCCCTCTTTAATTGCACGCCGGTGGGTCAGGCCTCAGATTCTATGACGGCTCCAACGTAAAGGCTTATTGAAAATTAGAGAGATAATGCTGGTTGGTGCCTGATGCTCTGTCTCTGGTCGGGCTCATCGGAGTCTAACTGTTGGTTTTCTTTTGCTCCAGCATTACGTGTCCCTACTTCAGGCTTATTCTGATCTGACCGTGATGAGTGACATTTCCTTTCCTTGCACTGGACTTCAGGACAGGCACTTGGGGTCTCATACTGAGTATATTGCTTAAATGGCGGTGGCGGTGGCTGTACTGTTGTGTTTACTTGCCGCTCCATCTGTGGTTGGTCCCTAGCCGGTTGTCTAAGTGAATGCAGATTAAAACTTGGACTAGGTTTTTGATTAAGCTCATAATTAGTACCTGAAATACTACCATATTTCTCACTGTACGAAATACATTGACTATACGGCTGTTGCTGCCAGGCAAGCTTATTCCCATGCGACTCTATACGCAAATGACCATCTAGTGACTGATTTTGACCGGTGATTGAGCAGATACTTGTGGATTAAAAATAGAGCTAGATGTTCGGTTAATCTGTGGATAAAAACTTTGGTCCACACTCTCTTTAAAATTTGGATTACAGAATGGCATTGATGTGTCTCTAGTTTCTGTATTTGGCTCTTGAAAATTTAGGTTATCTCGAGTGGAACAGTGCTGCTGGATATGGGTCATGTCAGTGACAATTTCTAGGCATGAGAGTTGTTGTGCGACCTTCTTCAGGACAAAACTTGTGACCTGCTTATGGATTCCCCTCATCAGATCATTATTCAGTTTATTCACCGGATCTTCACTCCTTGCTGTCCTATCTATTTGTCTGGGTTCTGTTGAACAACTCGGTCTGTTATTTTCCGAATGGTCTGTCGGACTCGCATCTCGTGATCCGCCTGCACTGACCAGTACTGGGGAGTCTTTTTCCAGCAAACATATCTTTCTTTGTAATGTCCGAATTGTGGTCTCTAGCTCTACATTCCTTGCTTCAACTCTTTGCAGGTAAACCTCTAGTCGCCTTGAGTCGTCACTTCTTGATCCAATCTTCGCATCTTGTATTTTCAGTTCCTCCTCCCACTTCTTCAGTTTGGCCTCCCATTGTCGTAGCTCTCGTTATTTAATATTCAATAAATCTGGGTTTTTCTTTTCTCTCACCCTTGTCCCATTCCGGTGGGCAGGCAATACTCTTCCACTGACACTGGGGTATTGTCCGAATAACCCATTTCTGTGGGGGCTTCAGCTTGGTTTGAGTCTTCTTCCATTGGATTACTGGTAATTTCCCCAAGGTCAGCTTCAGTCCTAGCCTTCGTTGGTTGGCCACACTTTTGATCCTCTCCTTCTTGATTTGCTAGGTGCGGGGAGATCACTAGGTTATTCAGATTAATCTGGGTCTGGGCTGCTGCACAGCCCAGGCATAATCCACTTTCATCATCTGATTGTTGCATACAATGATCATGACACTCAGCATAACAACGATCACATCTACTCCCTTGTTGATAAAAAATTGGCAGACGTGACACTCTCGGTCCACTTCTTCCTCAAGGATACTAGTCGCTGATGTTTCCTTCATATCGGCAGCAGATGGCGAAATATCTGGTAGTACCAAATGCGAATGTGTGACCTCTGTACCTGGCAACACTGCAACCGGAGACTGCGGTACTTGGACCAGGGGCAGTTTTTGGTTCTGTGTTCTCACTCTGGTTTGCACAGATTTTGCAAACATATATGAATCCTGGATCATTGTTCAGTCTCTCAATCTGAGATTCTGTTAACCTATCACAACGATAATGAATCCAGTGCGAACCTGCAACGCAGAAAGCACCTCGAGTTCTGGTTCGCCGCTTACAACGCCAGCATACTTCATCCTCTTCAGCCTCTTGTTGGTCAACGATTCCTGTCCTTCCCCCCGAGGAAGTGGAAGAAGAGCTACATTGCTTATCTAGTGCTGTCACCACCACCTTTGGACTCTGTGGAAGACTATCATTATCCAAATTATTGGAAGTTTTCCTCTCATCCAAGACTTTCTGCAACTGGTTCCCCAGAATTCTATTATAGTTTGCCAAACTCCCTATATTCTGTTCTTGGATGGTTCTACACATTAACTGATGTATAACTGGCAGATGTTCTTCAATAAACCTGCTATAATTTTTCCCATTTAAAAGCATGGTATTGTTGGTCGGATATAAATTCAATGTATAACCTCCCTCAGATGAAGCACAAGTTACTTTATAGGTTTGCTGAACCAATGCTTTCTTTTTCTTATCCTCACTGTAATTAATGACGCATCTGCCCTCTTCAGGAGGTAATGCTTTAAAGAATTTTGAACAGGCCAGCCTAAATAATTCAAAACTGGCAGTGTCTAAAGTGCCCGTTACCCCATCCCCTTTCATTTCATATTCCACCTTCACTTGCTCGCATCCTTGTAGTTTGCGCTTTAAAGTTCTATTTATATTCAAAGTATAGTTTCTGGTTGTGACTGTATGTGCAAACATTGCCCTTTCTGTAGGTGCTGCGCTATCTGTAGATATTAAATCAGCTGTGGAAGGGTCACTATCATTATTTGTATTTGTATCTAGCCTGCTTACACTCATGGAGGCCGCCATACTATTTCCGGTAAGTCGACGACAATTCCTGAAGGTTAAAAGTTATTCAGAAATTTAAAATGATTACAATTGAAACAAGATAATGTAAAAGAATTTTAAAATACTATTGGTTCATCAAGGATTAAAAAGCGGCTGAGATAACCGCGCCGGAATTTTCTTTGTTCTTTGTATGGTGGTTGTGGCCGCAATTTTCACTGACAGCAAGGCTAAAATCTCACAAATAAAACCACCACCAGCTTTGATGCAATCTAAAATGTTAAAAACATCAATAGATATCCAAAATTCAACTAGTTAAAACCATATGCTATAAAAATTAAATTTTCTTCATCCCTGCGTCAAATGCCACGTCTTGCTTCCACCATTCCATCCGGGCCAAGTCCTATCGGCCAACGGACGACAAATGAAGAATGTACATCCGCAAGCTTAAACACGTTTTATGACGTGTACGGGCATCGAGGCAAGAAAAACCCTGAATAACTTAGCAGAGGAGACAAATATTCGTCGTAAGCAACAACATTTTCACCGACCACTCCAAGAAGAAGCAAAACTTGGAGCTTAAAGAAAAAAAAATATTGTGACATCAAAGTGGGTGGGGAATCTGTACCATAAGCACCGTACAGCATATGTAGACCAGCAACAGCAATTCAGATGATGAAATTACACCTGCCTACTACACCGACACGAGAATTTACCGACACGAGAATTTACCGTCAAGAGAATAATGTGGACAACTTTATGCCTCTCATGGCAATCGAAACAATTCATCGACAAGACAATTCATCGACACGGTTTTTGGAGACAATTCATCGACACAAATGAAGACAACTCATCGACACTTTTTGAAGACAATTCATCGACACATTATTGTGTTGAAATTATACACAAGCTGATAAAATGAAGACAATGTTTTGAAAATAAAATTATCTATTATCACGTTTATGATCAAAATTACGAATTTAAAAAAAAATAATTCAATATTTTGGTTTATTGACCATTTTAACCGCAATAGTTTGCCTCGTCTGATTTGATGTCACAAAACAGTGACTGTCGGGGAGCTGTCTAAGTAACTGAGGAAAGCATGTAGCTTTTAGGATGCTGATTGCTATGTAGTGGCAGTATTGAAAGTGCGACCACTGGAGTTGAAGGATAATTTAGCCTCGAGATTTGTACAATTCGCATTTAGATGCCTAATTCTGATCATGAGATATAAACCATGTTGGTGAATTATCATCTAGATAATAAGCCCATGCGATGGACCTTGATTAATCCCACTTTAGGGGTAAAAGTTCAGTTTAACCATTTTTGTACCAAATGGAATCCTCCTCCTTATATATAGCATGAGTCCATTTAAAAATGTAGGGTTGACATGTTGTGTTTTCAACTAAATTTGTTTTGGAAAATAGCTGAACATTTTTCAAACAGTGTAGGCCCTGATCAGACGCCGCGTTCTGTGGCGTCTGAGCTGAGCCTACACTGTTTGCCAGGGTACCCGGTTTGGGGTATATGGTACTAAATGGATTAAATGGGATTATGTTCACGTTTCATATTTCTGCCTATAAACGTTAGGCGTTATCGTTAGAATCGTTTTGATTTGAGCAGAATCTTATTTAATGCTGAAAATTTAGGGAAAAAATGGAAACATATAAGCTTCACTTGCCATCTTTTTTATTTTGATTATGAAAGTTTTGAATAATATTTGACCAAGTTCCGTATACATTTTCTTTTATGCGGTTAAAAGGGTCAATAAGCCAAAATATTGAATTAAATGTTTCTAAATTCGTTATTTTGATCATAAACGTGATAAAAGATCATTTTATTTTCAAAACAGTGTCTTCATTTTATCAACTTGTGTATAATTTCAACATAATAATGTTTCGATGAATTGTCTTCAAAAAGTGTCGATGAGTTGTCTTCATTTGTGTCGATGAATTGTCTCCAAAAACCGTGTCGATGAATTGTCTTGTCGATGAATTGTCTTGTTCCCCTCTCATGCATGTATAAAAATGATATTACTCCAGCACACCAGTTTTGATGAACAAGGGAGTTTCTCCTATAGGTAACAATTATACTGGAGAATTGGTAGGTATACAGATCGGGCTAGAATTCTTGGCTGATCTAGACTTCAAAGGCAGAGTAGTTCATATTCTGACCGATTGTCAACCAGCTATTAAGACTGCTTTCAGTACTGAAATGCCAACTAACAAGATTGAAACAGTTCTCAGCATCAAGGAGAGTTTAGCAAAGGTAAGGTGTAGGGAGAATATTGTCAAAGTTCATTGGGTGCCGGGACACAAAGATATTGAGGGGAATGAGTTGGCAGATCAACAAGCAAAGGCGGCAGCATCAGAGATGATTAAAAATAATGAGGTAAAACCGACCCTGGACAAGAAAGAAGCAGTACGGGAGTGTAAATAACAAGGAAGGGAAAAATGGGAAAGAAGGTACAAGTGCTCGGACAAAGTGAATGTATTGCAGGATATAATTGGGGAAGTGGGAAAAAGGATCTGTCATGGAGATAGGGACAGAAGGACTTTCTCTGCAGTAAATCAGGTGCTGTGTGGACATTCAATCTTAAATGATCACCAGGCAAAAGTTAACAAAGATCAGTAAAGTTTGTGCGAGACATGCAACATGAAAGAGAATGTGGATCATTTTCTTTTTCACTGTCAGAGATTTAAATCAGAAAGGGATACTTTAGAGTATAATGTAGAAGAGATTCTGGCCAGGGAGGAGGTGAAATTGGTAACAGATATTAACTTGAAAGTGTTGACAGGCATGATTGAAGACATTAGTAAGCAAGGAAGGAAGGAACTGACAGATGCACTGATGGAATACATCAGGAGCACTAAAAGATTTTGAAGGACATTGTATTATGAGCATCATGTGTTTTTCACATAGGGAAATGCACAAGTGACTTATTTAAAATTATATGTTATAATAAATAGGCAAAAAAAAAAAAAAAAAAAAGGTTCTTGTCTTCTTGTCGGTTCTTTTCTGCAAATAGGGGGACCCCCACGACTATCGAACCACTAGTCCCTTGAAAAATGTCAACACTTGATGACGTTCGGAACTCTAATTAAAATAAAAAATACGGCGGAATGAACAGCCCAGCTCCATCAGATGATGACTCAGATGGGGACCTAGGATTAGGAGATGGTCTTAAACCGGGTGCCCTTCCGAATTTTCCAGATACGGTCACAGAAACATGTCGTCTAGATTGCATAGGAACCGAAGTATCGTCGGGTGCCCTAAGTTCGTTACTGCCTTAACTCCGTGACGTCATCATTTTCTGTGCTCCTCGCGCTGACCTCGTTCTCACGTGACTTTCATATGCGGTTATTTTTAGCTGTCGACCAGAAGTTTTCCCGAACAAAGTTTTGTCAAGAATGGCTTTCATACAAATGGTTTAACATCTATATTTTATTTTTCTTTTGTAAGAAAGTGATTTTCACTATTCCCAAATTCGTCATCTGGAAAAATACTAATAAAAATTGTTTTTCAATCCGATGTGCCGCAACGATCTGTCGTCTGTTTTGTTTACCATTTCAGGGTTAAGGTCACACGTCTTGTCAATTAGAATAAGGCCAAGATAAAGAAATTAATCGTTTATCAAATTCTGTTGGTTCTTAGAGTACAGGGTGACGGATTCAGAAACAGGTACACATGTAAACAATGGGTGCATTTGAAATATTGCACTGATGTCTTAGTCTTTAGGCGCCACATAGTTTTCCTGTGTCCTCGTTGCATAGTTGCCCCATATAGGGATTAAATCTGATATCAACTACAAGTTATGTTTCCAAGTTGTATTTTTACTGTCTTTCATGTTGAAAAAATAAAACTTTCTGTTTTAGCATTTTCTAAAAGTCATTACTTCATACTGATCAGTTTGCTGTTTAAACTTTGAACTGGTCATCTTTTCAAATACTGAACATATATACCGAAAACCTAAGAATTACTTACTGTAGCCTAGCAGAGGAGCACAAAAAATGATGACGTCATGGGGTCACGAACTTAGGACCAGAAAATGTAGCAGTGGCCAAATTTATTTACATTTGAACTTATTTGTTATTTAATTGTACGGGAAAAGAAAATAGGGAAAGTGCTTTGTTATCAGAAATACGACATGATAAGTTAGTGAAATGGGTGAATTGATTTGATTTGTGCTGCTTTATATTATTATGTGTAGATCACTTTGGCTTAGTGTAACGAACTTTGGGCACTCTAGGATACTTTCGACAGGTCCTTGTGGCCGTCAACAACAACAAATTCAGAATAGAGAATGTAAGAACTTTGCCACATTACAATGTTTAGATTCAGAAGATGAAACAGAATCAGATTCAGAAAATCTGAGTGACTTTGAAATATCACTTCTGGCAATTAAGCCAGTTCTAGAACTAAAAGATCAATACAGGTCAAAAGAACCATTCCGACGCTCAATAGAGACATTTCCTGTTGAGAAAAAGGCATTTGGTAACTGTCTCCTTGATTGTGATTTGAAAGAAAAAGATGGCAAAGAATTTCCGATATTTGCTGATGTACACTATGGCACTTCTATAAGACAGCAAAAAGAACTGTTTAACCAGAATATAGAAGATCTGAAAAAGAAGCACAGTGTTGGAAAAGACGTAAATCTTTCGGGAAGTAGTTCACGAAGCTCAAGTAAGTAGTGCCGCAGCCCCAGATAAGAGGCTGTGTCCATGTTGTTTTCTTATTTCTGTAGGATAACATTGGTACTCATTAGACTTCAAACAGTACCCTCACCCGCCGTGATGGTTATATCGTCCACAGTCACAAAGGAAAAATCACAGAAGACACACAAGTTATTTGCATGGAAATTACGTGGGTTTTGCATGAGCTTCTCGTGGAACTTGGAGCAGTATCAGTTTGAGCGTGGAAGGGATGTGAATAAACAGTCATTGCAAAATTCAGCAGACTTGCCTACCCTTACGAATACGATTCAGTCGTTAGGCTTACTTTTTTCATGTCCAACAAACGACCCTTGTGGAATTCCGTAAGTTTTTCGGTGTTTGTTAAAAAATTGGTCAATCGGCGCGATTATTTCGGTTTGGTTCAGGTTAGCGTGCATTTCTACCGGAACAAGACAATAGTTGTCGTTTCTGGCTTACTGTTGTTGCGAAATTAAATTAAATTTCATTGGCTAATGATAGGGAAGTAATCCAATCATAGTTCATTTAACAAATTCGTTTCTGTATTAGCAACAATATGGATGGCTTTATAAAGGAAAAAAAAAATTGGGAAGAAAGAAAGGCTGAATTGCAGTGATTTTTTTACAAATTTTCAACTATGCGTCCTGGGACTCGCTCAACCAAAAAACTGTGCGTCCCAAATCTGAAAGTATGAGTCCCAATATTTGGAGGGAAAAAAAGGATGTACAAAAAAGATTGGTTCAGTATAAAATGCCATTATTCATAGTTAAAAATAATACCGTCTAGTATCTTTTATTTGCAATGAATAGAATCAATCATCAACTTGTGTTGTTTACTAGCCCTAAGAAATCCTGCTAATGTGTACATTTTTTAGTCTATTTTCCGTAATGTTTTCTACTTTCGTTTTCAATAAATGCGCACCGCAACATGTGCGTGAAATTTACTTCATGCACATTGGAGATAATATTCCGAACCATCGACAAACGTTTCCTCCCCTGATTGGGACACCAGCTATCTAGGTTCAGGGGCTGACAAATCCATTGCCTGGCTGCCCGGTACAAGTCCGAAATCGCGCCGGGCAGGTGCACTTTGATCTTAGGACGCCCGTTCGGGCAAGTGCAAAAAAAATCGTCTACAGCTGTCAGTCTTCTGAGTCCTTGAATACAGTAAAACTAGAGTAAGTAAATCACAATAATTGTGCTGCACTGTCCTGCTTTGTCGACAATTCAGAGACAAACTGTAATTATGACACTATTGTTAATCCGTGTCATATAACTGCCAAGTAAACATGATTGCCCTGCGGTGCGTGTCTTTCATTTCTGGCGATAAGCCAACTTGAAGGAGGTGTGAAAATATGGTCAAGTTATGTCTCTAATTTGCGTTTATTCCCCAATCATAAAATTTAATCCACAATCAATGTGAAAATGATTTACTCTCTTTCAGACAATTAGCTACATTTAACGGTAGTTACATGCATTATAAAAACGGACCGTGAATGGTTATGTTTTGGCGCCAAATAGCAGACACTCGGCTTGGCGGGAAAAGTCGAATGCTGTTGTTGGAGCTGCTGGGGATAATTCGGGGGCTGTGCAAAGCGTTGTTTTCTAAAACAATGGCATTAAACACGGGCGGGGTTGCTGGCATCGGATGACGTCATTTGACACATTTACCGATCACGTGCAGAAAAACGGTAGAGTTGGTTTGTGGGCGGCGATTTGGATGGCGGAAAACTTTGATGTTCGCATTGAACTTGTTTGTGTGAAAGTTTGGGCTCATTTTGGATGGAGGGGATTCTCGTCTTGTGGTTGGATCATTAAATTGTACCTGTATCGATTTTTCGGTGACTCGTTGTCGTTGGGCAGTTGAAGGTTCGGTAAAAGTGCCGTATTTTATCACTTCCGCCGACATTTACAGCAGTGAAAACGATAGTTGGATTTTTCGCCCATGAAATATTTGCGTCCGACGGACGCACATATTTTACGATTGTGCGTCCTCAGTCCTATTTGTGCGTCCTGGACGCAGGACGCAGGGGTAAAAAAATCACTGGAATTGGCCGATTCATTGCAGTCAAAGAAAAAGAAAGAAAACGCGAGGCAATAGGCTTATTTTGACCTCGCATTGGATACCTTAAAACCGTTACGAATAAAATTTGAATCTTATTTATTTTTTTATGGGATCTTACTATTTTCTGTCTCAAGGGGTAGACAAGTCTGAATCAGTTATATATAGTATTCAGTATTACACGACAGCTTTCCAGCATACCTGTAATATCTCCTGGATCATGCAGGAGGCTCCTACATTTGAAGCATATCTCCCCCTCTCCCGTCCGGTAGACAGATCTCTTACATTTGCAATGTTGCTGTCCCCATTTTTAGCTCACCTGAGCCGAAGGCTCATGTGAGGTATTAGTATACCACGAGCCGGCGTCCGACGTCGTCGTCCACACTTTCAAAGAAGTATATCTCCGGAACAAGTGGGCCAATCTTGATCAAATTTCATATGAAGCATTATCAGGTAGGGGGAAAGGCTGCATACTGTTTTCGGGCAGATCGGATTGGAACTCTGGTTGCCATGGCAACAAATAGCTCCCATAGACTTAACATAGGAAAAAGTTTGTCATCACTCTAGCTCCGTCAATTTTTTTTCTGATTGTCTTCATTCTTGCAGATAACGAGGACAGGCATAAAATCTCGATCAAGTTCGATTTTGGGCTGAATCGGATTATTCACTCAGGAGTTACGTGCCCTTGAGCGTTAGGAAAAAGCTTGTCATCACTCTAGCTCCGTCAATTTTTTTCTGATCGTCTTCATTCTTGCAGATAACGAGGACAGGCATGAAATCTCGATCAAGTTCGATTTTGGGCTGAATCGGATTATTCACTCAGGAGTTACGTGCCCTTGAGCGTTGAAAAAATTGCCTATTGACTTAACATGGGGAGAATGTTGTCATCACCGTAGCTGCTTCAATTATTTTCAGATTGGCTTTATTCTTGCAGATAACCAGCACAGCCATGAAATCTCGGTCACGTTCGATAACTGGCAGAATCGGATCATTCACTTAGGAGTTACCTGTCCTTGTGTGTTTTTGCATTAGGGTTAATGGGAATTTCAAAAATGTATATCTTAAAGACTACTTGGCCAACTTTGATCAAATTTCATGTGTCGCATTATTGGGCAAGTGGAAAGGCTTCATTAGGTTTTCAGGCAGATCTGAGTGGAACTCTGGTTGCCATGGCAACATCTAGCTCCCATAAACTTCACATAGGAAAAAGCTTGTCATCACTCTAGCTCCGTCAATTTTTTTCTGATCGACTTCATTCTTGCAGATAACCAGTACAGGCATAAAATCTCGGTCAAGTTCGATTTTGGGCCGAATCAGATAATTCTCTCAAGAGTTACGCCCCCTTGAGCGCCCGAAAAATTGCCTATCGACTTAACATGGGGAAAATGTTGTCATCACTGTAGCTAGTAACGAGGACAGGCATAAAATCTCGGTTAAGTTCGATTTTGGGCAGAATCGGAATATTGACCACGGAGTTACGTGACCTTGAGCGACAAAAAATTTGCCCATAGACTTAACATAGGGAAAATGTTGTGACTACGATAGCGACTTGAATTTTTTTCAGATCAGCTTCAAACTTGCAGGTAACGAGGACAGACATAAAATCACGGTTAAGTTCGATTTTGGGCCGAATCGGATTATTTGCCTTGGAGTTACCTGCCCTTGAGCATGAAAAAATACGTTGTGACCACGATAGCAACTTTATTTTTATTCAGATCAGCTTCAAACTTGCAGGTAACGAGGACAGGCATAAAGTCCCGGTTAAGTTCGATTTTGGGCCGAATAGGATTATTGACCTCGGAGTTACGTGACCTTGAGCGACAAAAAATTTGCCCATAGACTTAACATAGGGAAAATGTTGTGACTACGATAGCGACTTGAATTTTTTTCAGATCAGCTTCAAACTTGCAGGTAACGAGGACAGACATAAAATCTCGGTTAAGTTAGATTTTGGGCCGAATCGGATTATTTGCCTTGGAGTTACCTGCCCTTGAGCATAAAAAAATACGTTGTGACCACGATAGCAACTTTATTAGGGCCCCGCACTGAAAGTGTGGGTGCCCTATAGTAATCACTCTGTCCGGCCGTCTGTCTGTCTGTCCGTCCGTCCGTCTGTCCGTCCACAAATTTTTTTATCCTCCATAACTTTCTTATTCCACTGAAAGTGTGGGTGCCATATAGTAATCACTCTGTCCGTCCGTCTGTCTGTCTGTCTGTCCGTCTGTCCGTCCACAAATTTTTTTATCCTCCATAACTTTCTTATTCCTGGATGGATTTAAATATATCTTGGCAGAAATGTTAACCATAATGTGATGGAGTGTTGCGCGCAAGACTCAGGTCCGTACCTCAAAGGTCAAGGTCATACTTAGAGGTTAAAGGTCAAAAAAGGGTCTTTCCTGTGTCCAATTAATAACTTTGTTATTATTCCTGGATGGATTTAAATATTACTTGGCAGAAATGTTAACCATAATGTGACGAAGTGTCACACGCAAGACCCACAGCCGTACCTCAAAGGTCAAGGTCATACTTAGAGATAAAAGGTCAAAAAAGCGTCTTTTTTATTGTGTCCAATCTATAACTTTCTTATACCTGGATGGATTTAAATATTACTTAGCAGAAATATTAACCATAATGTGACAGTGTGCCGTATAGTAATTCCCTGTCTGTCCGTCTGTCAGTCCTTCCGTCCGTCTGTCCATCTGCCCGTCTATCCATCAAAATTATTCATGTTTACAAACTTAAGCTGAAGTTATTGACAGTTGCCATATAGTAATACCCTTTTGTTTTTAATTCATAACTTACAAACAATCAAATGCATCAACTTCAAACTTAAGATATATGGTCACAATATCATTACACAATTACATGGCAACCGACGTAACTCTAGCTACAATACTCTAAGAGTAATAGCCCTTTGAAAAAAAATCCAACTCCTCTGATGGCACTGCCGGGGCCCTAGTCAGTTTCACTGACAGTTCTAGTTTTTATTCAGATCAGCTTCAAACTTGCAGGTAACGTGGACAGGCATAAAATCTCAGTTAAGTTCGAATCGGAATATTGACCTCGGAGTTACATGACCTTGAGCGACAAAAAATTTGCCATAGACTTTACATAGGGAAAATGTTGTGACTTCGATAGGGACTTGAATTTTTTTCAGATCAGCTTCAAACTTGCAGGTAAAGAGGACAGACATAAAATCTCGGTTAAGTTCGATTTTGGGCCGAATCGGATTATTTGCCTTGGAGTTACCTGTCCTTGAGCATAAAAAAATACGTTGTGACCACGATAGCAACTTTATTTTTATTCATATCAGCTTCAAACTTGCAGGTAACGAGGACAGGCATAAAATCTCGGATGAGTTCAATTTTGGGCCGAATCGGAATATTGACCTCGGAGTTACGTGACCTTGAGCGACAAAAAATTTGCCCATAGACTTAATTAGGGAAAATGTTGCGACTACGATATCGACTTGAATTTTTTTCAGATCAGCTTCAAACTTGCAGGTAACGAGGACAGACATAAAATCTCGGTTAAGTTCGATTTTGGGCGGAATCGGAATATTTGCCTTGGAGTTACCTGCCCTTGAGCATAAAAAAAATACGTTGTGACCACGATACCAACTTTATTTTTATTCATATCAGCTTCAAACTTGCAGGTAACGAGGACAGGCATAAAATCTCGGTTAAGTTCGATTTTGGGCCGAATCGGAATATTGACCTCGGAGTTACGTGACCTTGAGAGACAAAAAAATTTGCCCATAGACTTAACGTAGGGAAAATGTTGTGACAGAAATAGCGACTTGAATTTTTAGCTCACCTGAGCCAAAGGCTCCAGTGAGCCGATAGTATACCAAGGCTCCGGAGTCCGTCGTCTGTCGTCCGTCCATCCGTCGTCCACACTTTCAATGAAGCATATCTCAGAAGGCAGTCAACCAATCTTGTTTAAATTTTATGTGTAGCACCATTGGGCAAGGGGAAAGGCTGCATTAGGTTTTGGAGCTAGTCTGGTTCATTTGTTCCTTCATTCTTCTTTCTCTCCATATAGAGATAATAGACCAATGTTAAATTTTTAATCAAAGATTTCTCAGGAACTATAAAAGCTAGAAGCATCAAATTTGGTATTCAATAGAATAATGATGACTTATTTTGTGTAAGAGACATTGGGCTTTCTCAGCTTATTTGTTCATCTGTTCTTTCATTCTTCTTTCTCTCCATTTTGACCAATGTTAAATTTTCGTCAAAGATTTCTCAGGAACTATAGAAGCTAGAAGTCTCAAACTTGGAATGCAATACAATAATCATGACTTATATCCTGTAAGGGTCAATGGGCTGGATTCTATTAGCAGATTTAGCAGTCAAGTCTGTGAATTGTTAAAACTTAAGTTCCTCAGGTGAGCGGTTTAGGCTCATTGAGCCTCTTGTTAGCTCACCTGAGCCAAAGGCTCATGTGAGGTATTAGTATACCACGAGCCGTCATCCGTCGTCGTCGTCGGTCTTCGTCGTCCACACTTTCAAAGAAGTTTATCTCCGGAACCAGTGGGCCAATCTTGATCAAATTTCATGTGAAGCATTATCAGGTAGGGGGAAAGGCTGCATACTGTTTTCGGACAGATCGGATTGGAACTCTGGTTGCCATGGCAACAAATAGCTCCCATAGACTTAACATAGGAAAAAGTTTGTCATCACTCTAGCTCCGTCAATTTTTTTCTGATCGTCTTCATTCTTGCAGATAACGAGGACAGGCATGAAATCTCGATCAAGTTCGATTTTGGGCTGAATCGGATTATTCACTCAGGAGTTACGTGCCCTTGAGCGTTGAAAAAACATAGGAAAAAGCTTGTCATCACTCTAGTTCCGTCAATTTTTTTCTGATCGACTTCATTCTTGCAGATAACGAGATCAGGCATGAAATCTCGATCAAGTTCGATTTTGGGCTGAATCGGATTATTCACTCAGGAGTTACGTGCCCTTGAGCGTTGAAAAAATTGCCTATTGACTTAACATGGGGAGAATGTTGTCATCACCGTAGCTGCTTCAATTATTTTCAGATTGGCTTTATTCTTGCAGAAAACCAGCACAGCCATGAAATCTCGGTCAAGTTCGATAACTGGCAGAATCGGATCATTCACTTAGGAGTTACCTGCCCTTGTGTGTTTTTGCATTAGGGTTAATGGGAATTTCAAAAATGTATATCTTAAAGACTACTTGGCCAACTTTGATCAAATTTCATGTGTCGCATTATTGGGCAAGTGGAAAGGCTTAATTAGGTTTTCAGGCAGATCTGAGTGGAACTCTGGTTGCCATGGCAACATCTAGCTCCCATAGACTTCACATAGGAAAAAGCTTGTCATCACTCTAGCTCCGTCAATTTTTTTCTGATCGACTTCATTCTTGCAGATATCCAGTACAGGCATAAAATCTCGGTTAAGTTCGATTTTGGGCCGAATCAGATAATTCACTCAAGAGTTACGTCCCCTTGAGCGCCCGAAAAATTGCCTATCGACTTAACATGGGGAAAATGTTGTCATCACTGTAGCTGCTTCAATTTTGTTCGGATTGGCTTCATTCTTACAGATAACCAGCACAGCCATGAAATCTCGGTCAAGTTCGATAATTGGCAGAATCGGATCATACACTTAGGAGTTACCTGCCCTTGTGCATTTTTGCATAAGGGTTAATGTGAATTTCAAAAATGTATATGTTGAAGACTACTTGGCCGACTTTGATCAAATTTCATGTGTAACATTATTGGGCAAGTGGAAAGACGGCATAAGGTTTTCATGCAGATCTGAGTGGAACTCTGGTTACCATGGCAACATATAGCTCCCATAGACTTAACATAGGAAAAAGCTTGTGATCACTCTAGCTCCGTCAATTTTTTTCTGATCGACTTCATTCTTGCAGATAATAAGGACAGGCATAAAATCTCGGTTAAGTTCGATTTTGGGCAGAATCGGAATATTGACCTCGGAGTTACGTGACCTTGAGCATGAAAAAATACGTTGTGACCACGATAGCAACTTTATTTTTATTCAGATCAGCTTCAAACTTGCAGGTAACGAGGACAGGCATAAAATCCCGGTTAAGTTCGATTTTGGGCCGAATCGGAATATTGACCTCGGAGTTACGTGACCTTGAGCGACAAAAAATTTGCCCATAGACTTAACATAGGGAAAATGTTGTGACTACGATAGCGACTTGAATTTTTTTTCAGATCAGCTTCAAACTTGCAGGTAACGAGGACAGACATAAAATCTCGGTTAAGTTCGATTTTGGGCCGAATCGGATTATTTGCCTTGGAGTTACCTGCCCATGAGCATTAAAAAATACGTTGTGACCACGATAGCAACTTTATTTTTATTCAGATGAGCTTCAAACTTGCAGGTAATGTGGACAGGCATAAAATCTCAGTTAAGTTCGAATCGGAATATTGACCTCGGAGTTACATGACCTTGAGCGACAAAAAATTTGCCCATAGACTTTATCAACCATAGTGCAGTTTATATTTTACTTTTGGTCCTTTGAGATCAGCGTGAATATTCTGAGAAATCAGAAATAAATTATTGGTTTAGACTCTTATTCTAGACAGGTTTTTTATTATTTGGCCCCATTTTGATTTATATCAGTCTTTGAATTGACTGCCTATTCGAAATTCGCAAAATTGCAGTATGTTTCCTCTGGCTTTCTTTGCCGGATCATTACAGGGTCACTGATGAGGTTTCATTAGCCGAAACTACGTAGTATGACCCATCTTCTTTCTTATGAATGTTTTCATTGCTCTTAAAGGAACTCATTTTTTATTTTTATTTACATAGGGAAAATGTTGTGACTACGATAGTGACTTGAATTTTTTTCAGATCAGCTTCAAACTTGCAGGTAACGAGGACAGACATAAAATCTCGGTTAAGTTCGATTTTGGGCCGAATCGGATTATTTGCCTTGGAGTTACCTGCCCTTGAGCATAAAAACATACGTTGTGACCACGATAGCAACTTTATTTTTATTCATATCAGCTTCAAACTTGCAGGTAACGAGGACAGGCATAAAATCTTGGTTAAGATCAATTTTGGGCCGAATCGGAATATTGACCTCGGAGTTACGTGACCTTGAGCGACAAAAAATTTGCCCATAGACTTAATTAGGGAAAATGTTGCGACTACGATAGCGACTTGAATTTTTTTCAGATCAGCTTCAAACTTGCAGGTAACGAGGACAGACATAAAATCTCGGTTAAGTTAGATTTTGGGCCGAATCGGAATATTTGCCTTGGAGTTACCTGCCCTTGAGCATAAAAAAATACGTTGTGACCACGATAGCAACTTTATTTTTATTCATATCAGCTTCAAACTTGCAGGTAACGAGGACAGGCATAAAATCTCGGTTAAGTTCGATTTTGGGCCGAATCGGAATATTGACCTCGGAGTTACGTGACCTTGAGAGACAAAAAAATTTGCCCATAGACTTAACGTAGGGAAAATGTTGTGACAGAAATAGCGACTTGAATTTTTAGCTCACCTGAGCCAAAGGCTCCAGTGAGCTGATAGTATACCAAGGCTCCGGAGTCCGTCGTCTGTCGTCCGTCCATCCGTCGTCCACACTTTCAATGAAGCATATCTCAGAAGGCAGTCGACCAATCTTGTTTAAATTTTATGTGTAGCACCATTGGGCAAGGGGAGAGGCTGCATTAGGTTTTGGAGCTAGTCTGGTTCATTTGTTCCTTCATTCTTCTTTCTCTCCATATAGAGATAATAGACCAATGTTAAATTTTTAATCAAAGATTTCTCAGGAACTATAAAAGCTAAGAAGCATCAAATTTGGTATTCAATAGAATAATGATGACTTATTTTGTGTAAGAGACATTGGGCTTTCTCAGCTTATTTGTTCATCTGTTCTTTCATTCTTCTTTCTCTCCATTTTGACCAATGTTAAATTTTCGTCAAAGATTTCTCAGGAACTAATGTCTATAGAAGCTAGAAGTCTCAAACTTGGAATGCAATGCAATAATGATGACTTATATCCTGTAAGGGTCAATGGGCTGGATTCTATTAGCAGATTTAGTAGTCAAGTCTGTGAATTGTTAAAACTTAAGTTCCTCAGGTGAGCGGTTTAGGCTCATTGAGCCTCTTGTTAGCTCACCTGAGCAGAAGGCTCAGCATGAGCTATTGTTATCGGTCACCATCCGCCGTCAGACCACAATTTCTTTAAGTGATATCTTTTCCTTAACCACTGAGCAGAGGCCGTAAAACGTCTCCCCGTACATCAACCATAGTGCAGTTTATATTTTACTTTTGG
Organism: Lucinisca nassula; assembly: GCA_963580285.1. NCBI lineage: Eukaryota > Metazoa > Mollusca > Bivalvia > Lucinida > Lucinidae > Lucinisca > Lucinisca nassula. The sequence goes on from OY757010.1 coordinate 5,492,841, forward strand.
TCCTTTGAGATCAGCGTGAATATTCTGAGAAATCAGAAATAAATTATTGGTTTAGACTCATATTCTAGACAGGTTTCTAATTATTTGGACCCCATTTTGATTTATATCAGTCTTTGAATCGCCTGCCTATTCGAAATTCGCAAAATGGCAGTATGTTTCCTTTGACTTTCTTTGCCGGATCATTACAGGGTCACTGATGAGGCTTTATTAGCCGAAACTACGTAGTATGACCCATCTTCTTTCTTATGAATGTTTTCATTGCTCTTAAAGGAACTCATTTTTGATTTTTATTCAACCAAACTTAGCAGAAATGGTCTTTTGGTTGTCCTGTTTCATTCAAACTTGTTCAAAGAATTCTCTTCCATGCAGAACTCTGGTTGCCATGGCAATGAAAAGGTAAAAATATGAATAAAACCCGTAAAAATCTTCTTGACTGAAACCAGAAGGCCCAGGTCTTTGAACGTTTGATATTTGGTATGAATCTTCATCTAGTGGACCTCTACCAAGATTGTTCAAATTATAGCCCTGGGGCCAAAAATGGCCCCACTTCAGACCTCACCAGTTTTACATAGGCTTATATAGGGAAATCCTTTAAAAATCTTCTGGTCTAAAACCAGAAAGCCCAGGTCATTGACATTTGGTATGAGGCTTCATCTAGTGAACCTCCACCAATATTGTTCAAATTATAGGCCTGGGGCCAAAAATGCCGCCCCGCCAGGGCCCACTGGTTTTACGTAGGCTTATACTGGGAGGACCAGAGTTTGAGGATTTAAGCGACTTGACCGGTTTATATTTCTATAAATAGCAATATATTAAAAAAGTTGGTGACAAAATAGTCAAGCAACATTTGATGAATAACTGTAAGAAATAAACATGAAAATTAACAAGCAAACTTCGACAGAGCTTATTATTTATTGAACATTGTTGAATGACCTATTTCCTAGTCATTTTCAAAATGGCATTTAAGTTTCGAAGACGCAGTTGTCATGAGGATCATTAAGGTGCTGTGTGGGGTAAAAATAACATATAGGCATGTAATTGATAACAATATAATTTTATTGTAAATAACATAACTTTTACTGGAAATTCACTCATTCTCCATTTGTTCTCAAAAGTTTATTCTTCTTCTAGAATCTGTTTAGTTCATTCTGTTCCGCTCCATAAGATTCCAAAAATTTAGGTCCATTTTATAATTTGTTCATTGATATCTACTTCAAACGAGAATTAGATGTCCCAAAAACAAGAATAATTTTCTAAAGTTTTGATTATAAAGGTTTCAATATTTCTCGTATAGAGCATCATATTCACTACTGCTCTCCATTCCCCCCCCCCCCCCCCCCCCCCCAAAAAAAAAAAGCCGCTGAAGTAATGTTTAGTTAAAGATTTTTCCCACATTGAGTCTCATACGAAAATGACAGATAAATAGGTCTGCTGTCATGTGTCAACAGTAAACAAAGGACAGGATATTTCTGCCAGAATGTCTGTGAATGAAGAAATCATTGGGTTAAAGGTGGATGTAAAAGTATTTGCGAAAATGGCAGATTTTTGTAACTTTTTAATGTATCAAGCGATATTTACCTCTTGTATTTGTGGTTTGTTGTTGTTGATTCACGAGAGAATAGCATCAGTAGTAATCAATATATTTATATACATATGACGTCATCGAACTTGCGTCACCCTCGAAGTTGCATGGGTCACTATACATTTAGGCAAGGATTGAGACCACCTAAAATTGATTTAAGCCCCCCCCCCCCCCCCCCCCCCCCAGTGGAATTTGTGTCCGCTGACGGTTCCAAGGCGGTTCTTCTGTCACGGTTTATTTTTGTTATGGTTTGTCTTTTGGTGTTTGTGTCGCTTATATTATTTTATTTTGAATAGCCTATTGGCCATTTTGTGGGAAAGTAACTGTCCTTTTGGCTTTCCACTATTGATGTTTCCATTAGGTCTGTTGTTTCATGTTTGTGTTTCTTTCCCTTTGGTGTCTCTGATGGGAGCTGTGGGTTAATTGTATCAATTCCTGAGCATTGCCTCCAGTTCTACTTTACATATATGAAGATGGCAGTGGGCTACTTTTTTATGACCTTGACCCCAACATGGCCCCAAGGTCAAAGGTCAAAAAGTATGATTTTGCCATATCTCCTAAGCTATTCGAGTTACACTTCTTAAACTTTGCTTATTGGATGGCCCTTGGAATTAGGCTACTTTTGGCATGACCTTGACCTCAATGTGACCCCAAGGTAAAAAATACGACTTTGCCATATCTCCTAAACAATTGCTAATTGGATGGTCCTTGGAATATAGAATAAAATAGGCTAATTTTGGTGTGACCTCAACCTCAACATGACCCCAAGGTCAAAGGTCGAAAAGTATTATTTTACCATATCTTCTAAACTATTGGAGCTACACTTCTGAAACTTTGGTTATTGGATGGCCCTTGGAATATAGAATAAATTGGGCTACCTTTGATGTGACCGTGACCTCAATCATCAACAGATTTTTGATTAACATGCAGGTACAGGGGCAACGTCCACCTAAGTGGGCCCCCTTCTAGGTAGCTGGCTTGCTGCATGCATGGCAGATCTTACACCTGATCTCCAGGCTTGTCTATCATGAGGATCGATAGCAGAGAGCTTCCATTCTCTGCAATCTCTTTCTGTTAGCTGCTTCCAGGTCATCTTGGGCCTTCCTGGCCCCCGCTTTCCACCTACCTGTATGTCACAGGCAGTCTTGACTGCACCGTTGGAGCGTTCCACATGTCCATACCAGCGAAGCCTTCTTCTCTCAACCTGACCCCAAGGTCAAAGGTAAAAATGTATGACTTTGCCATATCTTCCAAACTATTGGAGTTACACTTCTGAAACTTTAGTTATTGGATGGCTGTTGGAATAAAGAAAAAATTGGAACCCTTTTGGTGGACCTTACCTTAACCCCAAAGTCAAAGGTAAAAAAGTATGACTTTGCCATATTTTCTAAACTATAGGAGTTACACTTCTGAAACTTTGCTTATCAGTTAGAATGTTCTTTGCAACTTTGTTTTAACTTACATGTAGTTTTGGCTAGCTAATACATAGTCATAAGTGTTATTCATAGAAAAAGCGGGTCTTTGCGATGGTTTACCATCGACTGCACATTCTAGTTTTCTTTAATTTTCTGAGAAATTAAGGCTTGACATCACATTAACCCTTATCTTGCTGTTCACGACAACCCCTATCTTTGCAAACAGTGAAGATCCAGATCAGATGGCTTCTTAAGAAGCCATCTTATCAGGATCTACACTGTTTGGCATTCAGTTTATGAATTTGTAGCAATAAATTACATCAAGTAATTTGATTGGTTGATGGATAGAAATGGGTGTGGCTTAAATGAATATGCAGCAAGATAAGGGTTAAAATAGTCCTTCTTTCGTTCAGTTCTTTCAGATTTTGGATCTAAAAATGGACAGCCACATCTGTCAAGTGAGGAAATAGCAATGGAGCTAGCAAAAAGGCTACAGGTCAGTTGTTTTTATTCATTTATGTATTCTGCTTTTGTAATGTTTTTTTTTTTCAGAAATATAGTTTTGATCCTTATCTGGCTGAAAAAATTAATGTAGTCGCACCCATTTTAGATCAGGTATCAACCAATCAAATTACAACACTTACATTTTATGCACTTATTGTCAGCTGCTAGCCTAGCCTTAAAATATTTGTTATCATGTGACTAAAACAAACAGGTTTACAGCATCTGCATCATTGATTCATTGTGTGTGTGTGTGTACTTTCATCACGAAAACATGCCGACATGCCTGTATAATTTTGACCCCTTGAACCTCACTTTTATATAGTAAAACGGGTTTACAGGGGTAAACCTTATTTTTCTTAAATCTGCTCAAAAATATAGATTGTGGGTACTCGTTAGAACCGCCTTGCCTTATTTTTCTTATTTCTGCTCTAAAATATAGATTGTGGGTACTCGTTAGAACCGCCTCGCCTTATTTTTTCTTATTGCTGCTCTAAAATATAGATTGTGGGTACTCGTTAGACTTGCCTCGACGAGGCGGTTCTAATGAATACCCACAATCTATATTTTGAGCAGAAATAAGAAAAATACCACAATTTTTCATCTTAAAATTTTCATTTTTTCGGCGATAAAGGTTACACTGTATTTGTATAGGCGTGTTTTCGTAATATTGTAGCATCCAGTCAAATTATTGAAAACCATACTGGTATTTGTTTGACATTAGTCCTGATGTTGCTATTGCAGTGTTCTATGATAATGTGCATTTTTTTTTGTATTTAACCCGTTTTGTACCAAATGGAATCTTCCTCCTTATATAACAGGTGTCCATTTCAAAATTTCGGGGTGTCAGGTTGTGTTTTCTTAAAACTTACTTAGGAAAATGGCTGAACTTTTTGCAAACAGTGGAGGCCTTGATCAGCCGCCACAGTCTGCAGCATCTGACCTGGGCCCACACTGTTTGCCAGGGTACCCGTTTTGGGGTTTCCGGTACCAAATGGGTTTATATAAAGCTTTGCACTGGAAATGAAAATAAAGATGTACAGTCATTTTTGGGGCGATAGTTGCACCCTATAGTGATAAGAAGAGTGAATTTTAGCTTACTTCAAAATGCCCATTTTGTACTAGAAACCCCAAAATGAGTAATTGGCAGACAGTGCAGGTCCAGATCAAATGCCGCCTTCTGTGGTGTCTGATCCGGGCCGACGCTGTTTGCAAACAGTTTTTCCAAATAAATTTTGAAGAAAACACAACCTGACATCCCTTTGTGCTTATATAAGGTAGCAGATCCATTCAGTACAAAATGGGTTAAAAGTACTCGTATTGAAAAATGTTCGCTCTGGTTTTGGTGTGTTTCTATCAATAAAGAAGTTATTTGGGTTATAGAAAATAACTTATTGCATTTTTTTAACTCCATAAACTGGCTGGTGCATTTTAGTGCATGCACAATCAAATGCGTAGGATTTTAAGGAGAGATCAATCTTAAAATAGGGGGTGATGGCAAAAACCGTGACTACGGCTGTAATATGATGTTTCGTGCTGGAGATGTTTTGCCCCAAACTGTCACAAAACCGGGATGATTCATCGAGGAAAGTTCAGAAAAAGGGATAAAATACGAGGGTTCACCAAGCATTTTATGCCTTTTTAATTCCCCCCCTGCGCGAAGCGGAGCAGGTATTACGCACTAAATGAAGAGGCGCAAAAGTACTGAAGAAAAATAATGAGGAACGCCGGTTATGAAAACAATTGTTTAATTTGTATTTTTTTCTGTATTTAAGCAAGTTCACCAATATGTAAAATAATAAACAAACACAACGTTGCCAATTCAATTTGAAAAGAAAGTCTGAACTGGTTATCCAGTCAAAATGTAAGAAGGCTGATCCTTTCTTGAATAAATGTCCTTTAACTAGTTACACGGCAAAGTCCAGAGTACATAAAATATACACTTTAAAAACTGGTAATTCCAGAAATTGAGACGGCAAAATCCAGTCTATCATGCATAAAGTCACTATAATATGCTTGTAAAAATTGTGTTTAATAACCTAAAAAACTCCCTTTTTATTAGCATGGTGTTATACTTATCAAAACATTGCTCAAGAGGAAAGCTACCTGTTTAGGCATTTATCCCCTCCCAAGCCATGGTCATCAAGGATAACAGTAAGAACATAGTTGTGTTTAACAACAAAATATCCATATCAATTATAATCTGTCTCATTGTTTGATTCTAGACATTTTGTTGTCACAATATGGTTTCGATATTTCCTGCTCATAAGGAGATTATGATTAAGTATGTTTTAGCAGTTCCTTTATGATCCTTGATGACCAGGTGCCTCAGAAAAACAGAAACTGTAATCTGGCTTAAAAAAACAAACAATATGACTTTACCCAAATTCCAACTGTCTTACAGCTTAAGAAAAAAATGTTAATTATAAAAAATATTTATTTATTTATTTTGATAATTTTGCTAAATTTTGAAACAAAAATGTGCCAAATATGATTTATACTATCATGTCAATTTTATGTGAAATTTACAGCATAATACAGGGCTTTAGATAAGGCTGCGTACCGCGTAAATTACGAAAATAATTGGGAGGATACTCCTTTTTTTCAAATCTGCTGCGTATCAGGTACGAAAAACAAATTAGCGTTACGCATTTAATTTTTTTTGAGAGCGTATTTGGAATGCACGTGAAATAAATGACGTTTGTAATAAAAGGCGGGAAATTCTTACACGGGAAAATTATGCGTTCATAAATTATTTCAAGGGAATCAAGTTTTATTGGGGTTGGGGTTACGGTCCTTTCAAGATTATATCACATATAGAGCCGATCCGATCGTTAATCAGGTGGGCGTAAACCGGAGTAATCTGAACTACAGTAAGACGAGCGAGCAGTGAAGTCTCGGATCAGTCAGCGCATGCGAGCATGTCTTCATTAGCCGTATTGATTGGATGAGCATGTCATTGCTCAACAGTATCGACGGGCATCAGCCTGCGCATCGCTGATTTTACAAGCTGGGTTATCCAAACGGACTTGCGTAGTTGTTGCGCATGTTGTTCTGACTTACAAAGTGGTTGCGCGTGCTGGTCTTAGACTTCGAGTATCGTGCGACCACTGAAGACTAGGAGTAGCCTGCGCATCATTGCAAACTGCTCAGTCTTCGCTGACCCCAAGAGTCTTTTGCAGGACTACTCAGAGATAGGTGAGAAAAAAGGTTGCCCGGGTTGCGCATGTTGATCTGGGTCTTTGCAAGGTGTTGTGCGACGCAGCTCGGTATACACACTGTTTACTTGTAATACTGTCGCAGACTGATCAAGCCGCGGGGATATTGCAAACACTAGCTTCGCATTTTGATCAGAGTCTTTGCAGATCATTGGCAACCAGTGAAGACGCACGTTCAGCCTGAGTTCTGAAACGTCAAATGACATGGATAATTATTGAGTATTCTCCCTTGAACAGATTACTTATTCAGTCATCGTTTTTTTTGTATTGCTTTAATAACACGCTTTCAGATGAATCAAACAAATTATTTTTATTTAAATATTATAATTCTATATTAAAAGATACCTAGAAGTTAATGTTCAAATGTTTTTTTTTTCTTAAATAATAAACGTTGCTATTGCTTCGACCCAGTACACCACTTATTTGTGAAATGCATGTAAATATAAAACAGTACCATCAGCTTCTCTAACTTGTGAGAAGCCAATGGATCATAACGATTTTGATGGCATTTCATAAACCAAATAATGGTGCCCACTTTAGTCTAGTCGACCCTCTGCCCTAAAATCCTAACTGGAGCAATGCAATTATAAGTTCTTTTCAGCTAAACAGGAACCTGTCTCTGCCGCACTTTTTGTGAAAAAGGTCTTACAGATTTTTGACCCAGTAACTGGTTCCAATTATAACATTGTAAGGAAACACGATGGGTCCCACGATCGAAGGCTGGAAGAAAATAAATATCCATGGAAATATATGATGAAATTGAGAATATGGTTTTGAAAAGGAATTATAAAAGTTTTAAAGAATATGAGTTTCATTCCATATCTTGGACAATAAAGTGAAGCTGATATTCTAATTTTTTAGAAACTCTTTGGCCAAAATAATCAGCCATTGAAGTCCTGCTATCCGCCAAGAGAACTGAACCCCAAAAGTTAGATTTCTCCGTCAACAAACTGCTCAGAAGAGATTTCAATATGGCATTGTTTTGTCTGGTTTGTGGCCAGGGATACTGCTTGTTTTCTAATAGACACAGATATTGAATATGTGTATCTATAAGAAAACAAACAGTACACCTGGCCACAAATCAGTCCATAAAAACATTGTGTCGGGGCTGCAAAATAAAGTTTTTTGGTTTATTTTTCAGTACTCTTTAAAAATTTCTCGTTACTCCTTTTTTTAAAAAAGGACGAGTACTGTACTCTTTTGAAAAAAAAATTATCTAAAGCCCTGAATAATAGCTCTTCCCTACTTTGAAGATTTTGGTCCCCAAAATTAAGGATAACAATTAAAAGAAAATGTGTACATTTTGTGCCGAAGTCAATGATGCATTGACAGTAATATGGATATGGCAATTCTAGGAAAAAATCTGCTGAAGGTGCATCAAATATTTGCAAATTTTGTCATACACAAAGTACTTTATTTTAAAAATATAGATTTAGAGAAGAAGAAATTATTTCAGAATTATGAATGTACATACATGTAGCAGTCAGCTTTTCAGGTTAACTAATTTTAAAAGCCTTCTTTGTCATACCGCCTTTTTAAACACACATGTTCAAGATGCCCCCTGACATTACAGTATGCACAGTTCATTTCTCTTGCAACACAGTCCTCAGGCTTGTGATACAATCGGCCTTTAACACCACAACCCTTGCAAATATGCAAGCAACTTAGTGAGTGATGTCCCCGTTTTGAACAGTTTTCACACACAAAGTTCCTTGCAGGACAATGGTTAGGCTGGTGGAATGAACATAGGCTTGAACATCTGTGGCAATTTTGGTTATGCACGGTAAGATCAGAAGGCATATTTAGCCGAACATTTTCTGTCTGCTTTTTCAGACAGGCTTCAGCACCCTTAATCTTTTTGGTCTTAGGGAGTGGTTCACTGCAGACTGAACTAGCTTTGCATTGTTTACTCCTTCCGTCTTTTTGGACATTACTTTTTGTTTGAAATGTCATGCTGGTTATTTCTGATTTAAGTTGTTTCACCTCCACAGAATGTTCTTTCCGAATTCTTTCATTATTATCTATTTCCCTGTTAAATTTTTCACGCAATTCTCTGTTTTCTTCTGTTAAATTAAAAATCATGCTGTCTGAATCCTGTTGTTGTCTTTTTTTCTGGCATAACTTCTGTTGCAGACTGGAAATTTCAACTTGCAAAGACCTCAATGTGTTTTGTTGTTGAGAAATACAATCCCTTAGTGCAGCAGTTTCACATTCTGATGATTTAAGTTTGGAGTAAGCGCTTGCTACATCCTTTTCCAAAACAGTATTTGCTGAATTCAAGTCCACAATATCTTGTTGAAGTTTCTTTACTGGTCTTGAATCAGAATTTTGATGAGGAAGATGTTTTGGCATCAGAGTCAAAAGATCGTCATTTTCCATTGAATAGAAAGGAAACAGATGGCATAAAGACTTACGTTCAATGAAGTTTTTTAGTCTGTTTCTATCCCGTTGTTTCTGTTTTTCACTTCTCCTTGTTCTGTTGGGATACTGTTGTGCAGTCTGGTGACATTGAACAGCAGGTAGAGTCAAGTACAGCACCAATGGAAGCACTTGTGAATTCTGTCTGTTCCAGGAATTTTGGTTGATTTGGCATTCCATACTTTACACTAATTTAGGGAATTCTCGCTTTGCTACTTTGTGAGGTACTTGAAGTTCACGTACCCCTGTGTTCTCCGCCAGATATTACGCACTAAATGAAGAGGCGCAAAAGTACTGAAGAAAAATAATGAGGAACGCCGGTTATGAAAACAATTGTTTAATTTGTATTTTTTTCTGTATTTAAGCAAGTTCACCAATATGTAAAATAATAAACAAACACAACGTTGCCAATTCAATTTGAAAAGAAAGTCTGAACTGGTTATCCAGTCAAAATGTAAGAAGGCTGATCCTTTCTTGAATAAATGTCCTTTAACTAGTTACACGGCAAAGTCCAGAGTACATAAAATATACACTTTAAAAACTGGTAATTCCAGAAATTGAGACGGCAAAATCCAGTCTATCATGCATAAAGTCACTATAATATGCTTGTAAAAATTGTGTTTAATAACCTAAAAAACTCCCTTTTTATTAGCATGGTGTTATGTACTTATCAAAACATTGCTCAAGAGGAAAGCTACCTGTTTAGGCATTTATCCCCTCCCAAGCCATGGTCATCAAGGATAACAATAAGAACATAGTTGTGTTTAACAACAAAATATCCATATCAATTATAATCTGTCTCATTGTTTGATTCTAGACATTTTGTTGTCACAATATGGTTTCGATATTTCCTGCTCATAAGGAGATTATGATTAAGTATGTTTTAGCAGTTCCTTTATGATCCTTGATGACCAGGTGCCTCAGAAAAACAGAAACTGTAATCTGGCTTAAAAAAACAAACAATATGACTTTACCCAAATTCCAACTGTCTTACAGCTTAAGAAAAAAATGTTAATTATAAAAAATATTTATTTATTTATTTTGATAATTTTGCTAAATTTTGAAACAAAAATTTGCCAAATATGATTTATACTATCATGTCAATTTTATGTGAAATTTACAGCATTATACAGGGATTATAGGAATGGTCTTCGTCTGTCCATCCGTCTAACACTTTCTTGTCCGCTCCATATCTCCTGAACCCTTTGATAGATTTTCATTAAACTTTGGTCAATTATTCGTCTCAGTGAGCTGGTATGCAGAACCCATAAATGAACCATGCCGACTTAAGGTCAAGGTCACGGTTGAAGGTCATGGGTTTGAAACTTTGAATTTTGGGTCTGTTCCATATCTCCTTTACCCATGGAATGATTTTCATTAAACTTTTATGAAATATACCCCACAGTGAGCTGATGTACAGAACCCATGTCCCTCCGTCTGTCCTTAACACTTTCTTGTCTGCTCCATATCTCCTGAACCCTTTGATAGATTTTCATTAAACTTTGGTCAATTATTTGTCTCAGTGAGCTGCTGTGCAGAACCCATAAATGAACCATGCCGACTGAAGGTCAAGATCATGGTTGAAGGTCATGAGTTTGAAACTTGGAATTTTGTGTCCGTTCCATATTTCCTTTAACCTTGGAAGGATTTTCATTAAACTTTGGTCAAATATTCTTCTCTGTGAGCTGGTGTCCGTCCATCCATCTGTCAGTCCATCCGTCCATTTGTCTGTCCGTAACACTTTCTTGTCTGTATTACGCACTACTGAAGTACTTATGAAAATAACGAGGAACGCCGGTTATGAAAACAGTATTTAATGTGTAACAAGTTGTCTAATTAAGCAATTTTGCAAGAACAAAATGTAAGACCTTCCAAAAAATAAAATGTTAACATAAAACAGTTATAACTGGTTTTCCAGTTCAATGTGAAGAAGGCAGATCCTTTCTTGGATAAATGTCCTTTAACTAGTTACCGGGCAAAGTCCACAGTAGCATAAAATATTCACTTTAAACACTGGTAATTCCAGAAATTAAGACGGTAAAATCCTGTCTATCATGCATAAAGTCACTATAATGTAATTGTAAATTGTGTGTAATAACCTAAAAGACTCCCTTTTTATTAACATGTTGTTAAGTACTTATCAAAATATTGCTCAAGAGGAAAGCTACCTGTTTAGGCATTTATCCCCTCCCAAGCCATGGTCATCAAGGATAACAATAAGAACAGATTTGTGTTTAACAACAAAATATCCATATCAATTATAATCTGTCTCAGTGTTTGATTCTAGACATTTGTTGTCACAATATGGTTTCGCTATTTCCTTCTCATGAGGAGATTATGATTAAATATGTTTTAGCAGTTCTTTTATGATCCTTGATGACCAGGTGCCTAAGAAAAAAACAGAAATTGTAATCGGGCGTAATAAAGCAAACAATATGGTTTTATCCAAATTCCAAGTGTCTCACAGATTTGTGAAAAAAGTTAACTATGAGAAATATTTATCATTTATTTAATTTTATAATTTTGCTAAATTTTTAAAAAAAAAGCAAATATGATTTATACTGTCAAATCAATTTTATGCGAATTTTACAGCATAATAGCTCTCCCCTACTTTGAAGATTTTGGTCCCCCAAAATTTAGATAGGCAATTAAAATAAGGTAAGTACATTTTGCAAAAGAATTTCACGATGCACTGACAGTAATATGCACTTTGGCAAATATATAGATAAATGATTGAATTTGAATCACAAAGTTGAAACTTTGTCATAATCAAAATACTTGGTCAAATTATTCAAGTCATTTCTGCTCAAAAGCATAGATTGCGGTTACTAGGGAGAACCGCCCCAATAAGCAATCACAATCTATGTTGAAAGCAGAACTAAGAAAAAAAGTTACAATATTTACCTCTTATTTGTAAATATAAATTTCTCACACCATGTTAGTCGGCATTATGACACAGGGACATACTTTCCTAATTCCAAAAATTTAAAATTAGTGAAGAAAATGCTATTTTACACTTTTCATGTTTATCATCATTTATTCTAAAAACCTTCTATGTCATACCGCCTTTCTAAACACACATGTTCAAGATGCCCCCTGACATTACAGTATGCACAGTTCATTTCCCGTGCAACACAGTCCTCGGGCTTGTGATACAGGCGGCCTTTTACACCACAACCTTTGCAAATATGCAAGCAACTTAGTGAGTGATGTCCCCGTTTTGAACAGTTTTCACACACAAAGTTCCTTGCAGGACAGTGGTTAGGCTGATGGAATGAATATAGGCTTGTACATCTGCGGCAAGGTTTGTTATGCATTATAACATCAGAAGGCATACTTTGCTGAACTTTTACGGCTGACCTGTTAAGACTATTTACAGCACCCTCAATCCTATCAGGTTTATGGAGTGGTTCACTGCAGTTTGAACTGTTTATACACTCATTACTTTTTCTGCCTAGTGAGACACTAGCGGTTATAAGTTGCTTTTTCATGCAGTTTACTTCCGATTTAAGTTCAGATATTTCCGCAGAATATTCACTTCGTATCCTTTCATTATTGTCTATTTCCCGATTAAACTTGTCCCAAAGCTCTCTGTTTTCCTCCTTTAGGTTCAAAATAAGGCTGTTTGATTCCTGTTGTTGTTTTGTTATCTGATATATCTCTTTTTGTAGGTTTAAAGTTTCAATTTCCGAAGTTTTCAGTTTGTCTTCTTGATGTGAAATGTAATTCTTCAATTTAGCAATTTCACCTTCCGATTCTTTGAGGGTCAAATAAGCGTTAGTAGCATCCCTTTTCAAAATAGTATTTGCTGAATTCAAGTCCAAAATATCTTGATTTAGTTTATTCACTTGGCTTAAATCCGAATTTTGACCAGGAAATTGTTTTGGCATCAGTGTCAAAAGTTCATCATTTTCCACAGAATGAAATGGAAATAATGTGCAGATAGATTTCCGTACCTTGAACGCTTCCAGTCTATCCTGATCCCGCTGTCTCTGCTTCTGGGTCTTCCTCCTTTTCTCAGTGTTGATTGATGAGTGAGGATAGGCTTTTGTTGGAATTGTTAGATACAGGATCACAGGAAGCACATGATTTGTCCGCATTCCACTGTAGAAGTTCTTGTTAAAACGGCGTTCCATAATTTACACTAATTTGGGGAATTCTCGCTTAGCTAGTTTATGAGAGGTACTTAAAGTTCACGTACCCCTGTGTTCTCCGCCAGATATTACGCACTACTGAAATTGGCGCAAAGGTCCTTATGAAAATAACGAGGAACGCCGGTTATGAAAACAGTATTTAATGTGTAACAAGTTGTCTAATTAAGCAATTTTGCAAGAACAAAATGTAAGACCTTCCAAAAAATAAAATGTTAACATAAAACAGTTATAACTGGTTTTCCAGTTCAATGTGAAGAAGGCAGATCCTTTCTTGGATAAATGTCCTTTAACTAGTTACCGGGCAAAGTCCACAGTAGCATAAAATATTCACTTTAAACACTGGTAATTCCAGAAATTAAGACGGTAAAATCCTGTCTATCATGCATAAAGTCACTATAATGTAATTGTAAATTGTGTGTAATAACCTAAAAGACTCCCTTTTTATTAACATGTTGTTAAGTACTTATCAAAATATTGCTCAAGAGGAAAGCTACCTGTTTAGGCATTTATCCCCTCCCAAGCCATGGTCATCAAGGATAACAATAAGAACAGATTTGTGTTTAACAACAAAATATCCATATCAATTATAATCTGTCTCAGTGTTTGATTCTAGACATTTGTTGTCACAATATGGTTTCGCTATTTCCTTCTCATGAGGAGATTATGATTAAATATGTTTTAGCAGTTCTTTTATGATCCTTGATGACCAGGTGCCTAAGAAAAAAACAGAAATTGTAATCGGGCGTAATAAAGCAAACAATATGGTTTTATCCAAATTCCAAGTGTCTCACAGATTTGTGAAAAAAGTTAACTATGAGAAATATTTATCATTTATTTAATTTTATAATTTTGCTAAATTTTTAAAAAAAAAGCAAATATGATTTATACTGTCAAATCAATTTTATGCGAATTTTACAGCATAATATCTGCTCCATATCTCCTGAACCCTTTGATAGATTTTCATTAAACTTCGGGCAATTATTCGTCTCAGTGAGCTGGTTTGCAGAACCCATAAATGAACCATGCCGACTTAAGGTCAAGGTCACAGTTGAAGGTCAGGAGTTTGAAACTTGGAATTTTGTGTCCGTTCCATATTTCCTTTACCCTTGGAAGGATTTTCATTAAACTTTGGTCAAATATTCTTCTCTGTGAGCTGGTGTGCAGAACCCATGTCTGTCCGTCCATCTGTCAGTCCATCCATCCGTCTGTCTGTGCGTAACACTTTCTTGTCCGCTCCATATCTCCTGAAGCCTGATAGATTTTCATTAAACTTTGAGCAATTATGCGTCTCAGTGAGCTGGTGTGCAGAACCCATTCTCAGTGAGCTGGTGTGCAGAACCCATAAATGAACCATGCCGACTTAAGGTCAAGGTCACGGTTGAAGGTCATGGGTTTGAAACTTTGAATTTTGGGTCTGTTCCATATCTCCTTTACCCATGGAATGATTTTCATTAAACTTTTATGAAATATACCCCACAGTAAGCTGATGTACAGAACCATAAATAAACCATGCCAACATAAGATCAAGGTCACAGGTGAAGGTCACAAGGTTGAGCATTGATACAAAGTGTGGCGGGGGATTTGGCTGTCCTTCAGACTGCTTTCTTGTTCTCAATGAGTTTAATAAATTTATTCCCACAGGAACACGAATGCAAGATATTTTTTGCCAGCCTTGGTAGTTCAGTCAGATGCGTGTCTGACTGGTGATCAGGAGGATGCGGGTTTGATACATGCCAGGGTCGGTATCATAAAATATTTTCTGCGTCATTTTCTTCCTTCTGGTGATTCAAGAAAGGCACTTGTCAGTTTCGATGAAAGAATGTGCACTCTACTGGTTAACGACTCCGTATAACCCTGCCCAGGAAACGTGTGGATATGTAAACTGACTGGCTCAAAGATAACCTGGGCCTTTACACTCCAATACAAACATACAAACAACTAGAAATGTGACAATACAACACAAATGCCCCCGCCCAGGGACCTACCTTCCCCCCCCCCTCCCCCCATCCATCACCTTAAGGTCATGCGACAGGGGCCGGGTTATGGCTGAATGAAACTTTTGACATGTATCTATCATTCCAAATATGTAGCAAATCCATCACATGGTTGAAGAAATATGAGCTCTCAAAAAATATACTATAAGAAATTTCTATGTCTGTGACCTTGACCTTCAGTTAAGGGGTGGGGGTATGGCTCAATGAAACTTTGGACCTACAACTATTGTCATACCAAATATGAAGCAAATCCATTATAGAGTTTTGAAAATATAAGCTATTAACATAATTAATTTTGAAAATTTCTATGTCTGCAACCTTGCCCTTGAAGTCATAGGCATGGGTGAGGGTATTACTGAATAAATCTTTGGACCTGCATCTATCATTAAACCAAATATGAACCAAATGAATCATAAAAGTTAAAGTTCATTGTGGTACAAATACCTTAACCTGGGTGTTAAACATTAAAAATTTCTAAGTCTGTGACCTTGACCTTGAGACCATGGGTAGGTGTGGGGGTATTGCTGGATAAAACTTTGGACCCATATCTATCATCATACTAAATATAAACCACATCCAT
The DNA here is from genome assembly GCA_963580285.1 of Lucinisca nassula. NCBI lineage: Eukaryota > Metazoa > Mollusca > Bivalvia > Lucinida > Lucinidae > Lucinisca > Lucinisca nassula. The sequence continues at coordinate 5,508,703 of OY757010.1, forward strand.
TGCATGGTTTGAAAAATATGAGCTCAAGTTCTACCCTGACCAAAAACCTTAACCTGAGTCTAACAGGATTACGTACGTATGTAGACACTTTCATACGGAAAATCTAAAAACTATATGCCCCCGGCTTCATATGATGCGGGGGCATAAAAAACAAGATTCTTTTTAAGCGCATTTTATTCAAGATTTGTTTACAAAAATGTCAATATTCCACCATTAGTAAACACAGCATTGTCAAGTACATCATAAGTGTAACGTTACAGGGTGTGTCTGACTAATTTGCATATCTAATCCACTAGTGAGTTACCATATTGAACACAAGGCATTATTACATTCTAAGACAAGATGTCATGTGAAAACTAGAATCATGCAGTCGATGGCACACCATAAAGGCATTGCATATCCTCATTCTTCCGTTCGATTTGATATATTTCAGTGTAACAGTTAGACACACATGTTCTTTGATTTTTGACCACCCCCCTTGTTCCCTCCACATCGCCCTGCCCCTAGGGGTGGAATAAAAATTCCAAAAATGCGATGCACTCCTCAGACCGTGATCATTATGGAGGGGAATTTTTTATTACCTCCTGTGTCCTCCACATTGACCAGATTTTGATTGAAGTGTATTCTACTAATCATGCAGTTTGATTTGGTATGTTACACAACCATCTTGTGAAAACTTTGATTTTTTTACCCCCCAAGGGCCCCCCTGCCCTGGGACGTACCCCACCCACAGGGTGAAGTCAAAATTCCGAAAGTGTCATGCACTCCCCAGACCAAAGATCTATCAGTTCCCACTATTATCCCCATCTGATCAAGACCTACACTGTTTGTCATTCATTTTGCAAATTTAGATGAATAAATTACATTGAGTATTTATGCCCCCGCCCATCGGGGCTTGGAGAAATAGATTGGGCTGCATGGTGCTTCCACACAGAGCTGAAACTGTCCGCACACAAGTACTGGTAAACCGCTTAGAAGGTCTAAGCCTGCCCAGGCAAAGTGGTGCAAGTTGGCCCATACATACATATAAACCCTATTTGTTTCACTGGCCGGCAGGGATTGAGATTTCATTTCATCTCAATGTTGGGTAAAAGTCCCAAAAAATTGGAAGCAGTGTCTTCAAAATAACCTGTACAGTGTTGACGGGGATGTTTAACCTCAGATCAAACAAAAACAAAACATCAAGTAATTTGATTGGTTGAAATGTAAATGGGTGTGGCTAAATTAATTTATGCAGCGGGATAAAGGCTTAACAGTACAGGCATGATGTCTCAAAAGTGGTAAATGTGGGGTGTTTTGTTTGATGAAATTCTAGCAAAGTTTGAAGTCTTCATATTGGTTTAGCCTATTGTATGCAGGGTTCTCAGCCCCTAAAGCCTTTTCCAGAATAAGTTGCAGTCCCACTACATGTACGATGTAAGTCAATAATAATTTTTCAAATAGAAGGAGCACCCTTCCAAAATGCATCAAACACAATGAACCTTTGGTTAACCTATTTAGTACCGGAAACCCCAAAACCGGTACCCGGGCAAACAGTGCAGACCCAGATCAGATGCCACAGAACATGGCATCTGATCAGGGCCTCCACTGTTTGCTTAAAGTTCAGCCCTTGTCCGAGTCTACTTTGAAGAAAACACAACCTGACACCCCTAAATTTTAAGGTTGATTCCTGCTATATATAAGGAGGAAGATTACGTTTAGTACAAAAGGGTTGAAATGGTTCTGGGAACACTTGATAGGAACATGGGCCTGAAATCAGTAAAATACAAAGGTATACATCGTCATGTATATCAATTCAAACAAAAAAACAAAATCTATGTTTATATCCAGATATATTTTTGTAAATCCTAAAAATTTGGACACCTTGAGGACTTGCTGTAGTTCTCCTAAAATGTTAACAAATTTAGTTCACAATCCAGCAAGGAGTTCAATTTGGAGCTTAGATTGTTCAGAATAAGGGTCCAACTCCAGTATTCGCGTAATATAAATTAAGATCACTGCAGAACTGTCTTTGACAAGCTTTTCAATCCATGCACTATTTGGCTTGTTGTGAAACATGGTTTCTTACATGCTTTTCAATGAATGATAGAGATTTATCAGTGAAATATAAATCGATATTTTCACTGTTTCAAACAGTGAAAATACGATTTTTTATTTTTCACTGTTTGGGACTACTTTTTTCTTCAAATCTAACTCTAATTTTAATTTTATCTTTGTCAGATAACTGAACAATACTGAAATGTGTTCTAATTGACGCATAGCCCGTTCATGTGTGACGGGGACGTTACTGACGTCATTTATGACGTTGACGTCACGTCTTTTGTCGCGCGACGTTAGACTTGCCAGCAACTTCTTTGGAAAACTACTCTCTCAATTATTTCATTAATCATTCATAATAATACCATCCCAGGCCATTTCTCAGGTGCAAACTTTCAGTTTACACCCAATAGTATACCCACTAAACACGATGGACACCACTAAATTGACGCGAAACGAACAGGGACAAAGATAATTTTCTCCGAATGTGAGCGACACCATTAAAACGCTAAATATTGCCTTTTGAAGCATGTAAGAAACAGAAAATTTGATTTTTTTCAGTGCAAGATCAAATTTTATTTCACTCATGAACACCAAAACTGCTATTTTCACTCGTGGCTACGCCACTCGTGAAAATAACAGTTTTGGTGTTCATTCGATGAAATAAAATTCGATCTTACACTGAAAAAATCAAATATCCTCTATATAGAATGATATGAAAGGAGCAAGAATGGCAATAACACAGCAATATTTGTTTCTTTACATGTCTTTTGCAGGAGGTAGAAGAGCTGAAGAATGAGTTAGAGACATGTGAGAGTAGGCTGGATGCTAAATACAAGGCCATAGATATTCTCAGAAAACAGGTAGGAGACATGTGAGAGTAGGCTGGATGCTAAATACAAGGCCATAGATATCCTCAGAAAACAGGTTAGAGACATGTGAGAGTAGGCTGGATGCTAAATACAAGGCCATAGATATCCTCAGAAAACAGGTTAGAGACATGTGAGAGTAGGCTGGATGCTAAATACAAGGCCATAGATATCCTCAGAAAACAGGTTAGAGACATGTGAGAGTAGGCTGGATGCTAAATACAAGGCCATAGATATCCTCAGAAAACAGGTTAGAGACATGTGAGAGTAGGCTGGATGCTAAATACAAGGCCATAGATATCCTCAGAAAACAGGTTAGAGACATGTGAGAGTAGGCTGGATGCTAAATACAAGGCCATAGATATCCTCAGAAAACAGGTTAGAGACATGTGAGAGTAGGCTGGATGCTAAATACAAGGCCATAGATATCCTCAGAAAACAGGTTAGAGACATGTGAGAGTAGGCTGGATGCTAAATACAAGGCCATAGATATCCTCAGAAAACAGGTTAGAGACATGTGAGAGTAGGCTGGATGCTAAATACAAGGCCATAGATATCCTCAGAAAACAGGTAGGAGATGTGTGAGATTGAACTAGATACTGTTTGCAATGCCATTGATATCCTCTAAAAATAGGTAGGAGATGTGTGAGATTGAACTAGATACTGTTTGCAAGGCCATTGATATCCTCTAAAAACAGGTAGGTGATGTGTGAGATTGAACTAGATGCTGTTTGTAAGGCCATAGATATCCTCTAAAAACAGGTAGGAGATGTGTGAGATTGAACTGGTTGCTGTTTGTAAGGCCATAGATATCCTCTAAAAACAGGTAGGAGATGTGTGAGATTGAACTAGATGCTGTTTGCAAGGCCATAGATATCCTCTAAAAACAGGTAGGAGATATGTGAGATAGAACTGGTTGCTGTTTGTAAGGCCATAGATATCCTCTAAAAACAGGTAGCAGATGTGTGAGATTGAACTGGTTGCTGTTTGTAAGGCCATAGATATCCTCTAAAAACATGTTGGAGATGTGTGAGATTGAGCTTGATGTTGTTTGTAAGGCCATTGATATCCTCTAAAAACAGGTAGAAGATGTGTGAGATTGAACTGGATGCTGTTTGCAAGGCCATTGATATCCTCTAAAAACAGATAGGAGATGATGAGATTGAACTGGTTGCTGTGTACAAGGCCATTGATATCCTCTAAAAACAGGTAGAAGATGTGTGAGATTGAACTGGATGTTGTGTACAAGGCCATTGATATCCTCTAAAAACAGATAGGAGATGATGAGATTGAACTGGTTGCTGTGTACAAGGCCATTGATATCCTCTAAAAACAGATAGGAGATGATGAGATTGAACTGGATGTTGTGTACAAGGCCATTGATATCCTCTAAAAACAGATAGGAGATGATGAGATTGAACTGGTTGCTGTGTACAAGGCCATTGATATCCTCTAAAAACAGGTAGAAGATGTGTGAGATTGAACTGGATGCTGTGTACAAGGCCATTGATATCCTCTAAAAACAGGTAGGTGATGTGTGAGATTGAACTAGATGCTGTTTGTAAGGCCATTGATATCCTCAAAAAAAACAGGTAGGAGATGGTGAGATTGAACTGGATGCTGTTTGCAAGGCCATTGATATCCTCTAAAAACAGGTAGGAGATATGTGAGATTGAGTTTGATGCTGTTTGCAAGGCCATAGATATCCTCTAAAAACAGGTAGGAGATGTGTGAGATTGAGTTTGATGCTGTTTGCAAGGCCATTGATATCCTCTAAAAACAGGTAGCAGATGTGTGAGATTGAGTTTGATGCTGTTTGCAAGGCCATTGATGTCCTCTAAAAACAGGTAGGAGATGTGTGAGATTGAGTTTGATGCTGTTTGCAAGGCCATTGATATCCTCTAAAAACAGGTAGCAGATGTGTGAGATTGAACTGGATGCTGTTTGCAAGGCCATTGATATCCTCTAAAAACAGGTAGGTGATGTGTGAGATTGAGTTTGATGCTGTTTGCAAGGCCATTGATATCCTCTAAAAACAGGTAGCAGATGTGTGAGATTGAACTAGATGCTGTGTACAAGGCCATAGATATCCTCTAAAAACAGGTAGGAGATGTGTGAGATTGAGTTTGATGCTGTTTGCAAGGCCATTGATGTCCTCTAAAAACAGGTAGGAGATGTGTGAGATTGAGTTTGATGCTGTTTGCAAGGCCATTGATATCCTCTAAAAACAGGTAGGAGATGTATGAGATTGAGTTTGATGCTGCATACAATGCAATTGAATTGGCTGAACTGCAAGCAAAGTAAAATGTCATTGATCTGCTGAGGAAATTGGTGCCAGCCTGGATAGTGCAGTCAGTCACACTTCGGACATGCAATCATGTCACAATATTAATCCATTTGGTTTGGAAAGAATCTTTGCTGGAGACTGATCATGAAATCTTTTCTAAGGTCATTCTGACCCTTCTCTGATTGAAAATATGGCAGTTGTCAGTTTCTTGCAAAAGAATGTGCACTGTACTGGTAAACCCCTTGTCCTTCCAAGGAAAATGTGGGCAGGTAAACTGGCTACCTAAAAATTTCCAGCCATGTGAGGAAGTGTACACCGCCATTGATAAGGGAGATAATAAGCATGCAATTTGTCAAGCTTATAATTTTGAAAGACAAATATATATACCGCAATTCTCTTATTCAGATCAATAGAAACTGCAGTTTGTCCTGCTCATAAATTTTAAAAATGCCAACAATTGTTGGCATTTTAAAATTTATGAGCAGGACAAATTTCATGCTCAAGTGAGTTGAGCATGAAAAAAGTTTTATAACCTGTGGGCCTGTATACCATAATACAGTCCAACCTGTATTAAGCAAGCACCTCTGGGATATTCAAAAAGTGCTTGCTTAAGGCAGGTGCTTGCTTAACGCAGTTGAATTTTAATGCATTTTCCTTTTTCGGGAACTGAATGCCTGCTTGCTTAAGACAGGTTGCTTGCTTAATAGAGGTGGCCACTAAGACAGGTTTGACTGTAATTGTCTAATTTTACAAGCAGATTTGAATGAAAGTAATTACATCTCGTATTTTGCCTATAAGAACATCTAATTACTCATCATCTGCTTAAGTAGCCTGTCTGTAGGGACCTATCATTATCTTACATTTGATACCTAGTTAAGTTACCATATACACCACAACCTCATTATAACATGGTTTGTTATAAAACGGTTATTGATATATCACTGTTTCAAGATTGATCAAAATATGTATAGATTATATAGAAAAATGACCATAAAATGGTCATTTTTGCTATATAATCTATACATTTAAAAATATATAGATTCTACATTTTTGTTTGGATATAACATGGTTGTTTAACTAACACGGTTTCTGCTTTGGAACACAACAATAGTGTTATAAAGAGGTTTTGGTGTATTTATCTTATACCTTTGGGCAGGTCCATTCCAAGATGGAGGGGTTTCTTATTTATTTTAATGGCTGTAAGTTTTGCAAAATTCTCATTTTCTTAGCAAACAGTGTAGACTATGATCAGATGCTGTACTATGCAGCATCTGATCTGGATTTTCACTGCTTGCCAAAGTCCAAATTTTTGCATATAAAGCATACCAGTGTTAAGTTGCAATGCATTACAGGGAAAAATCAACTGAACATTGTCTAAATGCTGAAATGCTTTATATACAGACACTATTTATTTATTTTTTTTAGCAAAAATCAGGCTTGGTTTCTCGTGTGAAATGTCTGCAATTCACATGAAATGTCAAGTCTGATTTAAGCTATAAAAATACAATGATCAGGAATCGATACAATTAACCCACAACTCCCATCAGAGACACCATAGGGAAAGAAACACAAACATGAAACAACTGACCCTAATGGAAACATCAATAGCCGACAACCAAAAGGATAGTTACTTTCCCACAAAATGGCCAAAAGGATATCCAAAATAAAATAATATAAGCGACACAAACACCCAAAGACAAACCCAAAAATAAACCGCGACAGAAGAACCGCCTTGGAACGGTCAGCGGAAATGAATTCCACTGGGGGGCTTAAATCAATTTTACGTGGCCACAATCCTCACCCTTACTTCCATCGCGATTAAGAGAAATAATTTGTTCAGCCCGCATGAAGGCCTCCTGATTTAAGCTGAAAAAAATAAAATGACATCTGCAACAATAGGGATTGGTTGTTAACCCATAACATGCCAATCATGACAGATGTTGTCTGCTTTGCCACCTGCCAGTTACCTTTAAGGTATTTTTTTGGTAAACAGTGTGGACCTAGATCAGACTGCTCTTGTAGGAGCAGTGTGATCTGTGCCCACACTGTTTTCCTGTTTGCAAAAATATTTTTAAAAAGTTTGCAAAAAATTGAGCAGTTGTACTTTTTCTCGTCGTCTTAATTTTCGGAAGAAAATTTGTGATATTATTCTTATTTATACTCAAAACATAGGTTGGGTGTACTCGTTAGAACTGCCTCATTCAGGCGGTTCTAATGAGTATCCACAACTTAAGTCTCGGTGCAGAAATAAGGAAAATAATGTTTACCCCTGTAAACCCCAGTTTTCTCTTTATAAAGTGGGGTGTAAGGGGGTGTTAATATCACGGACTTGTTAGGGTGATGCTTAGGGTAAATATAATGATCAGTGTTTATGACATTATTTCAGGCAGAGGAAGCCCAGGTACAGTTGAAAGCTAGTGAGAAAATGTCAAGGGAGACTACAGTTAAACTAGCTCAGGTAGACAAAATTACGTAAAACCTTATCTTGCTGAATATTCATTTATGCTACACCCATTTCTGTTTATTAACCAATCAAATTACTTGATGTAATTATTGCTACAGATTCATAGATTGAATGCCAAACAGTGTAGACCCTGATCAGATGGCTTCTACAGAAGCCATCTGATCTGGATCTACACTGTTTGCAAAGATAGGGATTGTCATGAACAGCAAGATAAGGGTTAAAAATTCAGATTGCTATATTCACTGTATGTTTTCGGACATATAGGCCTGAGCAAAATGTGTAAACCCAGATAAGATGGTGCATAACGCGGTATCTCATCAAGATTTCACTGTTTGCCACTCATTCAGCTACCTTAAGGCACAGCATTGGGTAGTTAATTTTACTTATTCAAATTTTAGAACAAGTAAGGTAAGGAATAGAGTTGTCCGAATATTTAGGGTAAATAAGATGATACCTAAAATTATTAGGCTGTCAGGTTCAAGTGATATTCATGGCCATAAATTAGAAATATTCTGATAGTGTTCTTGTTATTGTTTCAGACATAGATTGGGAGTAATCATTACAACCTGCTCTTTGAGTTGGTTCAGTTACGATAACACACCCGTGCAACATAGTGCATATTTCACATTTCCAAAATGGCTACTTTTTTGATGAGGCAGTTCAAATGAGTACCCATAATCTATGTCTTGGTACAAAAGTAATGTTTACCCCTGTAAACCGAATTTTTCTCTATATAAATTGGGGTTTAAGGGCTATTTATTTCACGAACTTGTCTATGTGATGTAACAAGTAGACACAATCTATGTTTTGCTTAAAAATAAACAATAAAATATACACCATTGTACATTTAAACCCCACTTTTTATGCCCTGCTATTCAAAAAATGGTGGGGTATTATGTTATACCCTCCGAAGGTTTGAGTGTCTTTCCATCCGTCCGCGCCTCAAAGTTTTGCGCCGGCCTATAACTCTGATGTTGTTTGAGATATTTTCATGAAACTTCTCAGATATGTATAGCACTATGAGAGGACATGCAGAACACATGATCCATAACTCTTATTTTCCTATTTTTGGAGTTGTTGCCCTTTGAACATTGAATATAGCCATTTCTGTCATAGTTTCGTGTCCGCTCCTTAACTTTGATTCCGTTCTTGATATTTCCATGAAACTTCACAGATATGTAGAGCACAATGAGACGACATGCAGAACATGTGAACCGTAATTCTGATTTTCCTACTTTTGGAGTAATTGCCCTTTTAACTTTGAATATAGCTGTTGCTATCAGTTTTGTGTCCGCTCCATAACTGTGATACCATTTGAGATATTTTCACAAGACTTCACAGAGTTTGATATGCACTATGAGATGGCTCGCAGAACATATGATCCGTAACTCTGATGTTCCTACTTTTGGAGTTGTTGTCCTTTGAACATTGAACATAGCCATTTCTATCTTGTTTAGAATTTGATCCTCACATCATCAGACTACATTCTTTCAAGGAGTACAAGCATTTTTGTCTTACATCAAGCAAAAAATATCTAACAGCCCGTTTAAGTGAACATCGGTTTGTCATAAATTATAAATGGAAGTTTTTGTTTTGGAGCAGTGCTAATTCCATGCTTGTCTGAGATGAGCGTGAAAGAATTTTTATAATTTATGTGTCAGAAAGTTTTGGTAACATGGCATAGAAAAACCTTATGTTCATGGTCTAAGCTTCAACACCATTCTTAGCTCTATGGATACATGTATTTTGCATGTGGCAATTATATAATTGCTTGGGGATTACCAGAATTTTACAAGGGTGTGAAAGGTGGATTAAAATATGTTTTGAGGATCACAGGGCTTGCAGAGTGATGCTAGTGATACTGAGGGACAAACTTTACTGTCCACACCCATGAAAGATTGTTTTATTGCCATACCTGTCATTTCTGAGCATGGATTATTGTCGCACCTGTTTTAATCATGGCACAATATAGGAGGCCAGTTATTAATCCGTAAGTCAAGCTGTCAACAATTGCATTCACCCTAGCATTCACCCTAATTTAACCTCTACCCTGCTGTAGGCGACAAGCCCTATCTTTGCAAACAGTGTAGATCCAGATCAGATGGCTTCTGAAGAAGCCATTTGATCTGGATCTACACTGTTTGGCATTTAGTTTATGAATTTGTAGCAGTAAATTACATCAAGTAATTTGATTGGTTGATAGACAGAAATGGGTGTGGCTTAATTGAATATTCAGCAGGTTAAAGGTTAAGAGTCCACTTTATGGCCTCATTTATGATACTTGGTACAAACTTGCATCTTGGGGTTGAATTTTTAGCTCACCTGAGCCGAAGGCTCATGTGAGGTATTAGTATACCACGAGCCGGCGTCCCTCGTCCGTTGTCGTCCGTCGTCCACACTTTCAAAGAAGTATATCTCCGGAACCAGTGGGCCAATCTTGATCAAATTTCATATGAAGCATTATAAGGTAGGGGGAAAGGCTGCATACTGTTTTCGGGCAGATCGGATTGGAACTCTGGTTGCCATGGCAACAAATAGCTCCCATAGACTTAACATAGGAAAAAGTTTGTCATCACTCTAGCTCCGTCAATTTTTTTCTGATTGTCTTCATTCTTGCAGATAATGAGGACAGGCATGAAATCTCGATCAAGTTCGATTTTGGTCTGAATCAGATTATTCACTCAGGAGTTACGTGCCCTTGAGCGTTGAAAAAATTGCCTATTGACTTAACATGGGGAGAATGTTGTCATCACTGTAGCTGCTTCAATTATTTTCAGATTGGCTTTATTCTTGCAGATAACCAGCACAGCCATGAAATCTCGGTCAAGTTCGATGACTGGCAGAATCGGATCATTCACTTAATAGTTACCTGCCCTTGTGTGTTTTTGCATTAGGGTTAATGGGAATTAGGAAAAAGCTTGTCATCACTCTAGCTCCGTCAATTTTTTTCTGATCGACTTCATTCTTGCAGATAACGAGGACAGGCATGAAATCTCGATCAAGTTCGATTTTGGGCTGAATCGGATTATTCACTCAGGAGTTACGTGCCCTTGAGCGTTGAAAAAATTGCCTATTGACTTAACATGGGGAGAATGTTGTCATCACCGTAGCTGCTTCAATTATTTTCAGATTGGCTTTATTCTTGCAGATAACCAGCACAGCCATGAAATCTGGGTCAAGTTCTATAACTGGCAGAATCGGATCATTCACTTAGGAGTTACCTGCCCTTGTGTGTTTTTGCATTAGGGTTAATGGGAATTTCAAAAATGTATATCTTAAAGACTACTTGGCCAACTTTGATCAAATTTCATGTGTCGCATTATTGGGCAAGTGGAAAGGCTTCATTAGGTTTTCAGGCAGATCTGAGTGGAACTCTGGTTGCCATGGCAACATCTAGCTCCCATAGACTTCACATAGGAAAAAGCTTGTCATCACTCTAGCTCCGTCAATTTTTTTCTGATCGACTTCATTCTTGCAGATAACCAGTACAGGCATAAAATCTCGGTCAAGTTCGATTTTTGGCCGAATCAGATAATTCACTCAAGAGTTACGTCCCCTTGAGCGCCCGAAAAATTGCCTATCGACTTAACATGGGGAAAATGTTGTCATCACTGTAGCTGCTTCAATTTTGTTTGGATTGGCTTCATTCTTACAGATAACCAGCACAGCCATGAAATCTCGGTCAAGTTCGATAATTGGCAGAATTGGATCATACACTTAGGAGTTACCTGCCCTTGTGCATTTTTGCATAAGGGTTAATGTGAATTTCAAAAATGTATATCTTGAAGACTACTTGGCCGACTTAGATAAAATTTCATGTGTAGCATTATAGGGCAAGTGGAAAGACTGCATAAGGTTTTCATGACAATGGGCTTTCTTGGCTTATTAGCTCACCTGAGCCGAAGGCTCATGTGAGGTATTAGTATACCACGAGCCGGCGTCCGTCGTCCACACTTTCAACGAAGTATATCTCTGGAACCAGTGGGCCGGCCTTGATCAAATTTCATATGAACCATCATCAGGTAGGGGGAAAGGCTGTATTAGGTTTTCGTGAAAATCGGATGAGAACTCTGGTTGCCACAGCAACAAAGAGCTCCCATAGGCTTAACATAGGAAAAAGCTTGTCATCACACTAGCTCCGTCAATTTTTTTCTGATCGACTTCATTCTTGCAGATAACGAGGACAGGCATAAAATCTCAATCAAGTTCAATTTTGGGCTGAATCGGATTAGTCACTCAGGAGTTACGTGCCCTTGAGCGTTAGGAAAAAGCTTGTCATTACTCTAGCTCCTTCAATTTTTTTCTGATCGACTTCATTCTTGCAGATAACGAGGACAGGCATGAAATCTCGATCAAGTTCGATTTTGGGCTGAATCGGATTATTCACTCAGGAGTTACGTGCCCTTGAGCGTTGAAAAAATTGCCTATTGACTTAACATGGGGAGAATGTTGTCATCACTGTAGCTGCTTCAATTATTTTCAGATTGGCTTTATTCTTGCAGATAACCAGCACAGTCATGAAATCTCGGTCAAGTTCGATAACTGGCAGAATCGGATCATTCACTTAGGAGTTACCTGCCCTTGTGTGTTTTTGCATTAGGGTTAATGGGAATTTCAAAAATGTATATCTTAAAGACTACTTGGCCAACTTTGATCAAATTTCATGTGTCGCATTATTGGGCAAGTGGAAAGGCTTCATTAGGTTTTCAGGCAGATCTGAGTGGAACTCTGGTTGCCATGGCAACATCTAGCTCCCATAGACTTCACATAGGAAAAAGCTTGTCATCACTCTAGCTCCGTCAATTTTTTTCTGATCGACTTCATTCTTGCAGATAACCAGTACAGGCATAAAATCTCGGTCAAGTTCGATTTTGGGCCGAATCAGATAATTCGCTCAAGAGTTACATCCCCTTGAGCGCCCGAAAAATTGCCTATCGACTTAACATGGGGAAAATGTTGTCATCACTGTAGCTAGTAACGAGGACAGGCATAAAATCTTGGTTAAGTTCGATTTTGGGCAGAATCGGAATATTGACCTCGGAGTTACGTGACCTTGAGCGACAAAAAATTTGCCCATAGACTTAACATAGGGAAAATGTTGTGACTACGATAGCGACTTGAATTTTTTTCAGATCAGCTTCAAACTTGCAGGTAACGAGAACAGACATAAAATCACGGTTAAGTTCGATTTTGGGCGGAATCGGATTATTTGCCTTGGAGTAACCTGCCCTTGAGCATGAAAAAATACGTTGTGACCACGATAGCAACTTTATTTTTATTCAGATCAGCTTCAAACTTGCAGGTAACGAGGACAGGCATAAAATCCCGGTTAAGTTCGATTTTGGGCCGAATTGGAATATTGACCTCGGAGTAAAGTGACCTTGAGCGACAAAAAATTTGCCCATAGACTTAACATAGGGAAAATGTTGTGACTACGATAGCGACTTGAATTTTTTTCAGATCAGCTTCAAACTTGCAGGTAAAGAGGACAGGCATAAAATCTCGGTTAAGTTAGATTTTAGGCCGAATCGGATTATTTGCCTTGGAGTTACCTGCCCTTGAGCATAAAAAAATACGTTGTGACCACGATTGCAACTTTATTTTTATTCAGATCAGCTTCAAACTTGCAGGTAACGTGGACAGGCATAAAATCTCAGTTAAGTTCGAATCGGAATATTGACCTCGGAGTTACATGACCTTGAGCGACAAAAAAATTTGCCCATAGACTTAACGTAGGGAAAATGTTGTGACAGAAATAGCGACTTGAATTTTTAGCTCACCTGAGCCAAAGGCTCCAGTGAGCCGATAGTATACCAAGGCTCCGGAGTCCGTCGTCTGTCGTCCGTCCATCCGTCGTCCACACTTTCAATGAAGCATATCTCAGAAGGCAGTCGACCAATCTTGTTTAAATTTTATGTGTAGCACCATTGGGCAAGGGGAAAGGCTGCATTAGGTTTTGGAGCTAGTCTGGTTCATTTGTTCCTTCATTCTTCTTTCTCTCCATATAGAGATAATAGACCAATGTTAAATTTTTAATCAAAGATTTCTCAGGAACTATAAAAGCTAGAAGCATCAAATTTGGTATTCAATAGAATAATGATGACTTATTTTGTGTAAGAGACATTGGGCTTTCTCAGCTTATTTGTTCATCTGTTCTTTCATTCTTCTTTCTCTCCATTTTGACCAATGTTAAATTTTCGTCAAAGATTTCTCAGGAACTATAGAAGCTAGAAGTCTCAAACTTGGAATGCAATGCAATAATCATGACTTATATCCTGTAAGGGTCAATTGGCTGGATTCTATTAGCAGATTTAGTAGTCAAGTCTGTGAATTGTTAAAACTTAAGTTCCTCAGGTGAGCGGTTTAGGCTCATTGAGCCTCTTGTTTTTGCAAGCATCCATATTTTTCCTTGACCTACATTTCATGGTTCACTGACTTAGTGAACTATTCAGAATTGCATCAACCCTAGAGTCCATTTCTAAAAAACTATAAGAGTTTCATTAATGATACTTGGGACGAACTTGCATCTAGAGATGGCAACTTCAATACATGCATCCTTAGTTGACCGTGACCTACATGCCATGGTTCACTGACTTCATAAACTATTGCGACAACCCTAGCATTTACTTTGATGTTAGAAAACAGATGTGAAGGCAGTGATAAAGAGACAATTTCTTAACCCTTGTCCTGCTGAATATTCATATATGCCACACCCACTACCGATTTTCAACCAATCAGATTACTTGATGCAAATTATTGCAACAAATTCAGGATCTGAATGGCAAACAATGTAGATCCTGATCAGATGGCTTCGTCAGAAGCCATCTGATCTGGATCTACATTGTTTCAAAGATAAGGCATATCCGGGATTAGCGGGACAAGAGTTAAGAACTATAAGTGCTTCATTAATACCTGCATCTTGAGATGGAAACTTTTATACAAGCTTCATTTTCAACCTTGACCTACATTTCATGGTTTTGGGACTTAGCACCCCCACAGGCATACCCTAGCCTTTGGTGGAATTCTTGTTAATACAGTCAAACCTGTATTAACCAAGCACCTAAGGGATGACCAAAATATGCTTGCTTAGGACAGGTACTTGCATAATTCAGGTGGATTTAAGTGCATTTGCCTTTTTCGGGAACCAAAAGCTTGTTTGCTTAATACAGGTTACTTGCTTAATAGAGGTGGCCACTATGACAGGTTTTACTGTAATGCAGGCACTTCTATTGCTGACACCTCCATATTGTGATTACTTTACTGTATAGTTAACCCTTATCTTGCTGTTCACAACAACCCCTATCTTTGCAAACAGTGTAGATCCAGATCGGATGGCTTCTGAAGAAGCCATCTGATCAGGATCTACACTGTTTGGCATTCAGTTTATGAATTTGTAGCAATAAATTACATCAAGTAATTTGATTGGTTGATAGACAGAAATGGGTGTGGCTAAAATGAATATTCAGCAAGAGAAGGGTTAAGTGATTTCAGTATCTTCAATGACATCAACCTTAACTATAGAACAATATACAATATCCTACACAAACACTACACATCAAATAAAAAAAGGAAAGGGAGAAAATTTTCCATCTTTTGACCTAACCATGGGTAGTATAAGAATTTCTGTCCCAGTGTAAAATGCAGGATTTTCTCATTTGGTGTGCAAGAATACTTATGATTTGTTAAATTATTTTTCTTATTTCTGCTTCCAACACATTGTGGATGCTCATTAAAACTGCCACATAGAGGCTGTTCTAAGAAGTACTCACACTCTGTTTTCAAGCAACAATAGGGGAAATAATGTATACCCTTGAAAACCCAACTTTTCCCTTTATAAAGCAGGGTTTGCATTGATGTCAGCAATATTGCAAATCAAATATAACATCAACCATGCATATTCTATTTTATTAAATAAAATGATTTACTGATAAGTGAGCCTGATTTTGTTTTCTTTCATCTAGGAAAATAAGCAATTTGTCTTAAGAAATATAGAATATATAAATTTAATGCACCATACTTGTCAAAAGTATGAAACAGGCATATCTCAGACATTCCTACCCTTACCATTTGGTCGTAAGGCTTACTATTTTCATGTCCAAATTACGACCTTATGACCCCGGCCGAATTCTGTACGATTTTCCGTGTTTGTAAAAAAAACGGTAAATCAGCGCGATAATTTTGGTTTGGTTTGGGTAAGCGTGCGTGTTTATACCGGAACACAACAATAGTTGTCGTTCCTGGCTTTCTCCTGTTGCGAAATTAAATTTCATTGGCTAATGATAGGGAAGTAATCCAATCACAGTTCATTTAACAAATTCATTTCAGTATGATCAGCAAGATGGATGCCTTTATAAGGGAAAAGACATGGGGAAAAAAGACAAGCTGAATCGGCCGTTTCATTGCAGTCAAAAAGAAAAAAAAATGTGAGGCAATGGGCTTATTTTGACCTCGCATCGAATACCTTAAAACCCTAGGTTGGGCGGTTTTAACCGGTTAAAACCGTCCCTGTCAATACTCCCAAAGTGGTCAATACTGGTCAATACTGGTCGATTGAAATATTGAGTGGTCAATTGAATAATTTTAGTGTTGAAAAGGCAAAGCTACTGATTTGGTCTCTTTGCTGGAAGCTGATCATTTGATGAGTTTCAGGCTCAGATGTTATTCTTCAAGTGGCCTCTAAGCAATACTTTCTTGCTTTTTAGCCCTATGCATTTGTGTTTATGACTCTGACACTCATCAGTCTTAAGACCTTAGCACTAACTTTAATAGTGGTCTTTGCACCTTGCACTGTTTTTTTTTTTTTTTTGTTATCTTCCAAAATAGTGAAGAAGTTCCAAATTGGGTCTTTAGATTCCATTCATTTTTGACACCTTCAGTAATAGCTTGATGATATTGCATATAAATCAAAATTTCAAACATTAGGAATAAAGCCTGGTGTCAGTATATAATACCCCTATTAGGGACATGTAATTGGTGAATTTAGCAGTTAGATCTTTGCCACACCCACTGCAGTGGCATGGGTTAGTCTGTTTTGACAGCAATTTTCAGGTGTTGCAGATACTTTTAAAGAAGACAAACTTTCAAAGACATTCATTGTTTGGTTAATAAATTAATGACAGGTGTGTTTCACATGTTTGTCAATATATATGCATGTGACAATTTACTGCAATACCATCAAAATTATATGTGAACTGCTTTAAAATTTTATGATCAAAGATTATATTAAATAATTGATATTTTCAAAGTTGAAGAGGGAAGAAGATTTGTTTGGGGGAGAGAGGTGAGTGGGTCAATCTGGTACAACAATTTTTGTTTTCTGTGTCAAACAAAATAGGACCATTTTGAATCCTCCAAAATCCATGATTCATTCAGCTCATTCATATTCCTGTAAATCAAAATATAAACAACCAGTCTAACCTATAAAGGAAAAAGAATAATTCTAAAGATTGTTTGATTGAAAGAACAGGCCTGTCTACAGTTCAGTGAGTCAATCCAACTTCTTCATTTGACCAGCAATACTGTCTTGACTTATGATCAAATGCCTCAAATAATTACTATTATTAATAAAAACTATTTTGTCTTGTTCAGTGATTAACATATATAGCCTAACATCATGTACATGATGTAGGGGAAAGCTTTTAAGACCAGTTTAGCAACAGGACAGAGGCATATACTCCAATCGACCACCAATCAACCAGTAATGACCAGTTAAAACCGGTTTTAACACTGGCCCAGTCAATACTCATATTGACCGGCTTTTTGCCAACCTTGTTACAACCCTTACGTATAAAGTTTGAATCTTACGATTTTTTTATGTGATCTTACTATTTTCTGTCTCAGGGGGTAGGCGAGTCTGCATATCTCATCAATACTAATTGCATGGTGTCATAAATCCAGATAAGGAGAACTGAAATGGGCCAAACATTTGAGTACTGGTAAACAGGCCTGGACACGCAAAGTGTTGCAAGTGGGTCCATCCCTAAAACCCTAGCAGTTTCTTACAGCTGTTGGGTCATTTTATCTCATTGTCAGGTAAAAGACCCAAAAATTTGAAGCAGTGTTGTCAAAATGACCTAAATAGTGTTGACAGGGATGTTAAACTGCAACACAAACAAACAAAACCTATGTTTCTCCTTTTCTGGAGCTATGCATGTTGCCCATTTTGTTTTGCATGGACCTTAAAGGTTGTTTAAATAGGAAGCCTGTTGGTTCTTTCTTCCATTAGAGACTTCCCATATACTATAATTATTGTACTTATTTTGGTGTATATAACTGACCATGATTTTCCAGATAGTTGCATATTTATGGGTTTTAAAGTTTGGGGATTTATGAATTTCTCCTATTCGCAATCCGCAAAATTTTTATTTTTATGTGTATTACTGTTCACCGCATTTTTTTTGCCTGCAAAATAGCAAACAGCAATACATAGGAAAAATTTGTACAATTACAGGTAACCTTGTTTGATTCTTCATGTAAACTACAGCGTGAAAAAACATACCTTTTAAAATACATTTACATGTTAGCCTGTGTAATGTGTATCCACTCAGAGTTCTCTACTCACCAGGTTACAGTATCAGGGTCCAGGGTCAAGTGCTTAGTAAATGCTTGTCCGAAAAAAGGGCAGAGGCAGACAGTAAATGATCATGGTATTAGTTATTTTGACTGAGAAGCAAAAGGCTACATCTGAATTGTCATTCTAAGACAAAATGATTACTGGGTATGTCACTTAAATAAGAGACCCATCTTGTACGGCCTCTGTGCTATTTGAATGCTTTCTGAAATAGGGCTTACTCTTGAAGAAAACATTTGCTCCCCTTGGGAGCAAATGTTTTCCTACATTTGCTCCCCTTTGGAGCAAATGTTTTCCTTCAAGAGGAGTCACCCTGTGAGAAGGGAATCAAATATTATTATCCAATAATAACCTCCCTTTTAGAAGTATCAGACGTCTCTGTGGTGTAGTAGATAAACTACTCGCCTCACAAACCAGGGGCTGTGCTATAGATTCTGATCTTGTCCAGATATTTGGATGGGTCTTTAAACCGAGGCCCCATCTCCATATGACCTTAGTTGTTGGCAGGATGTAAAACTGTGTCACACTGTAATAATTATCCAATCACTTTTCCTGCAAATCCAACTGTAAGCATTGTCTGACAAGTTGAGCATGTTACTTCCACAGCCTAATCCGTACATTGCTGCTGCACAGTGCTCTGTCAAAAGTATCAAAACAATTTGGTTTGTTTAGACGTCAATGGTTCAAAAATGACCCAAAGGGCTTTTTCTGATGTTGTAGATCATGTACCCCTACCATAATGATGTTTGATTTTGCTCTATTTTGCATGTTGCATGACTACTAGGAAGTAAATGATCTTCAGTTTCAACTCCACTGTAGAGAATCCTCTATCCTTGAGAACCAGCAGGTCTGGTTGGACAGATTTGATAGGTATGTACTGGAACAGGGAGCCAGCTAGACTGGCAACAGAAACATTCTAAAACTAGAGGCATATTATATAGGTAGGTATTGTAGCTAATTGACTAACCAGTCTGGAAAGTTTTGAAACTTTTCATGCTCAACTCAGCTGAGCATGAAATTATTTCTGCTTACAAATATTAAAATGCTAGCAAAAAGAATTGTATTTTCTAGTGATCTTAGAAGAAAAATTGTTGCATCAGTTGCATTATATCATTTATTAGCATTACAAATTTCTTGTTTGACCCATTTTAGATGGGAAACTTCAAAACATGTTATTCCATTGTGTACTAGTGGACTCTTCCATTGCTGTATATTGATCAATATGTTCTATAAAAGGGTTTTCCTATGGAAGCAAGGAATACACCACAGAACTGGAAAATATGGAGTGTACATGTTTTCTGGGCCAGACTAGCTAGTTTCGGCCAATTAGGCCTCATCAGTGACCCTCAAATATTTTCAAAATTCCATAATGGAATCAGTGATCCCAAAGGACATGAAAATATAAACTACAATATGGTGTAGGGCAGGGAGACTTTTTACGGCCGCCACACATTCCCAGACACCAGCTTTAGTGACGTTAAATATGTTCTATAAAAGGGTTATCCTTTGGAAGCAAGGAATACATCACAAAACAGGAAAATATGAAGTGTACGTGTTTTCTGGGCCAGACTAGCTAGTTTCGGCGTATTAGGCCTCATCAGTTACCCTCAAAATATTTTCAAAATTCCCCAATAGAATCAATGATCCCAAAGGACAAGAAAATATCAACTACACTATGATGTAGTCCATTTGTCACAAAAGGGGTGTCAGGCCTATTTTTTCGTTTTTAGTCTAGTTTTGATGGAAAATTCTGTTAGCAAATAGTGCACGCCCTGATCAGATGCTGCATTCTGCAGCATCTGATCTGGGCCTGCACTGTTCGCCAAGATATCCCTTTAGGGGTATCCAGCATGCAATGGGTTAGTGGCAAACTCTGCTCTCCAAGATCCGATACAGCAGAATGTACATCTGATAATGGCCTTCACTGTTAGCAATAAGTTCAGCAGTTTTCTAAGGTTATAGAAATAGCTCCGTGTGACACCCCTGAACTCGGAAAGGAACTACTGCTATATACAACTGAATTAGGACCACCTTTTGGACTGTTAAAAAATGGTATTTAAGACCACTTTTGAACAGTCCACAAAGTGATCTTATACCCTTGGATAATGGGTGTAGAAAATACAAAGGAAGAAAAACTGAAACCTTTTAAATATATTTTTTTCGAAGAATTTGGCTTAAATTTTGCTGGTCTTAATAGCAGACTTGTATTTTGAGAAATTGTCTACATAAGTTGAAAATGGCTATGGTGAATTGACCATGAGAAAAGTTTTACAATCTCTGTCCCACACATACCATAATTGCTCTGAGAGTGATTGATACCTGGGATGAAAGTGCTCTCAGTAGTGTACATGTTGGAATATTGGGCAGTAGCCATTAGGACCACAACCTCATTAAATCACTGCTCATTACATGTTTTTAATATGTAACACAGTTTAAAGATGGACCTCAGAAATATTGTTATGAAGAGGTTGGGGTCTATGTGGAAGGTGAACATTATTAGCATATCTGGATGGTAGTCATTCAGTATGCAGTGCAGACATAATTTTCAGTTAATTTAAATCAATATCTATACAAAATAGAAGTGAAGGCAATGCTCAGGAATCAATACAATTAACCCACACCTCATGAAATAACTAGACCCCAATGGAAACATCAACAGCAGAAAGCCAAAAGGACAGTTACTTTCCCACAAAATGGCCAATTGGCTATCCAAAACAAGCCATCTTTGTAACTAAAACATAAAATACTGCACATTTCTTGACAGTTTGACACTGACAGAAAAACTGTACCTGTTGTTCTTGTTTATTTGGAATGTTCTTTGCTTAAGATCCATTTTCTGAAGCTGTTTTAAATTTTACACCAATACTTATCATGTTGCCGTAATAGTTAAGTTTTCCAGTGATTGCCTTATACATCTTCTCAAAAAGAAAATGTGTTTTGCCTTGAATAAAGAGTTTTGTGTAATCAGAAAAGACTCATGTTAGCCTATTATGTATGCTATGTAGTGTATCTATCTAGTGCTGTCAGAAAGTATGTTATGTATTACCATAAAAATCCTAAAAATTTGGACACCTTGAGGATTTGCTATAATTCTCCTAAAATTTTAACAAATTACAGTAGAACTTCAATGGCTCGAACTCCGATGGCGCGTTTACGATCGATGAGTCGAACCTGTTCTTGAGTCCGCAGGGAATTCCTCCATATACGTTATAGGTGTAATTTAGAAAGATTTTCTTCATTTATCTTGCAGATGTATGCTGTGTGTACTCACTAGAATCGCCTCGATGAGGCGATTCTAATGAGTACTCACAGCATACATTTATAATACAGAACCCCGAAAAGATATCCCATAAGTATCTTTATTATGCGTCCTGGTATGGCAGTGATAGTAACCGTCTGTGGCTAGAACTACCGTTGTCTCGAACAAATTTTTATGGTCCCAAAGGTGTTCGAGCCATTGAAGTTTGACTGTAGTTAAATGATCCTTCAAGGAACCCAAAAGGTGCAGACAGAATTGCAAACAGTGCCTGTATTCATTCAGAATGCAGTGCATTTAACCCATGGTATACCAGTGGACTCCTCCGTTGCTATATGAGCCCCGCCAAGTGAATTTGTGTCTTCGAGCATTCCATCATGACAAATTTTAACTGCGCATGCCCAGCCATTCAGAGGGGCCAGGGATATGGCTTTCTGTCTGAAGGTTCCTCTTGATTCACTGCTTGTATGAGCGAGCAGAGAAGGTTCTGGCGAGACTGCGTGGATACGCAGGCTCGCCTGAACCTTTGCTGCTCGCATAGGCGATAAGTACCAAAATCGCTTGACGGGGCCCATATGTTGGACTATTCTATTCTGGATCTGATCTGGGTCTTCCTTAAGGATCTGATCTGGGTCTGCACTGTTTGCTTAGGCCTATCTGTCCCAATACTTAAGATCATTATGGTATAGAATGCATTACAAGTTGAATGGCAAAACTAAATCATATTCAGTAATTTCCCAGTAGATACACCTAAACCTCTTTATAACACTGTTCATTATAACATGGTTTTTGATATAAAGTAAAAAATCCTAAAAATTCAGACACCCTGAGAACTTGCTGTAATCCTCCTGAAATTTTAACATTTTTTTTAATCCAGCAAGGAGCCCAAAAGGTGCAGATGGAATGCCAACAGTGGAGATCCTTGTCAGGTAGCTCCTTCAAGAGCAGTTTACTGGGTCTGCTCTGTTTGCTTAGGCCTGTCTGTCTCAATACTTAGGATCCTTACAGTAACACAGTTCAAAGATGTATTGATTATATAAGAAAAGACAATACATGATCATTCTTCTATATAATGTACCATATTCGCCCTAATTACCGCACATGCTCCTATAAGCGCACACCTAAGCTATTTTTGAAAAGGAAATGCATAAGCGCACACTTTACAGTAATCTCCCCTTGAAGCTTTTATAGTAAATCTATAAAAACGTACCATTATTTCTTCCAACAGTGAAGGCAATGCTTAAGTATCTTTTTCCGTCCCATTAAATATCAGTATGCATCATCTTGAAAGCTATCAAGTGTATGCTAATTAGGTAGATTTTCACCATGATTTTATGACACGATTTTGAAAAAAACTAGGCCCACAGTGCGGTAATTAGGGCGAATACGGTATGCATGTTTGTTTGGATATAAGGCAATTAAAGTTTATCTAACATGGTTTCTGTCTGTACCCCAGGGATAGTATTATACGGAGATTGGGGTGTACTAGATATCTGTAACACTTGTATACACTGTACTAACTCACTTTACTCATTGTTACTCATTGATTTCACCTGCTAGTCATGATATCTAGATATTTTATTATCCTTGTCACCAGTACAAAAGAAACAGAAGAGCTGTTGCAAAAGTCTTGGTGTTTGCGGCATCCACAAAAACTTTCATGTTTTTAAGGGGAATACAGCTGGCAGATTTTTCTGCTATTTTTCAAAAGGAGGCAACTTTTGGGATTTCCTGTTTGCCTTTATATAGTCCCTGTCCCACAGAAAAAAAGGTTTGCTCTTAAAGGAAAGAATTTTCTCCTCAGAAGTAAATTCTTTCCTTTAAGAGTTGACTCCCTATAGACATGGCAGGCAAGAACACTTTTGCAGGAGTTACCTCCCGTGAAGGTGTTCCCATTCCCCTTAAGATTTCATATTTTCTAAACCCTATTAAGTTTGATGGAGTTCATGCTTGGCACTGTGATTGTGATTG
The DNA here is from genome assembly GCA_963580285.1 of Lucinisca nassula. Classification (NCBI taxonomy): domain Eukaryota; kingdom Metazoa; phylum Mollusca; class Bivalvia; order Lucinida; family Lucinidae; genus Lucinisca; species Lucinisca nassula. Next base: position 5,532,157 of record OY757010.1, read on the forward strand.
GTCTAAAGATTTGTTAAGCACTGATGAGGTCACAGCACTCAGGGGTAGGATTTTTGTTGCTCCTGTTCTAAGCATATAGGTGTCTGCTAAACAAAAATGTGAACTTTTATGTAAATACAAAAGCAAAAATATTAACACTTTTGCAACATTAAATGATCTGTTTTAACATAAGTATGTGAGCCAAAGACATTGTAAGTTTTGAATAGCTAGGCCCTAGTAACAGTTGCTTTAAGGGGGATGGATATACCTGGCAGATTTTGCTGCCATTCTTCAAAGGGAGACAACTTTTGGAATTTCCTGTTTGCTTTCTATAAACTCTGTCCTGTGTCTAAAGGGGCAAATTCTTTCCTTTGACAGTTGACCCCCAAAATACTTTTGCAGGAGTTGCCTCCCCTGAAAGTGTATCCATCCCCCTTAATAGGATCAAGTATTCACTTTTCTATATTTATTATACATCATTAATATTCATGAGCTATTTAAGAATTGTGATTGGTTGAGAGCGTGCCACATATAGGGTGACAAAACATCATGCCCACTGTAATATTCCACTCTGACATCACTGTATGATGATTTGTTCACCCACACCTGCTCCGGTGAACAAATCCTCATATTCCCTCCCACAAGGGCACTTGGGCAATATTACCTGCTCGGGTGAACAAAACCTCATATTCCCTCCCACAAGGGCACTCAGGCAATATTACCTGCTCTGGTGAACAAATCCTCATATGCCTTCACACAAGGGCACTCGGGCAATATTACCTGCTCGGGTGAACAAATCCTCATATTCCCTCACACAAGGGCACCCGGGCAATATTGCCTGCTCGGGTGAACAAATCTTCATATTCCCCTCACACACGGCCACTCAGGCAACATTACCTGCTCAGGTGAACAAATCCTCATATTCCTTCACACAAGGGCACTCGGGCAATTAGCCAATATTACCTGCTCAGGTGAGCAAATCATCAAATTCCCCTCATGCAAGGGCAACAATGAATGAAAACTGTATCCTATGTATCAGAGAAAGAAATAGTACAATGGGAGTTGAGGTGGGACCTTGGGTTATACAATGAAAGTTGAGGTGGGATCTTGGGTTGTTTTGATAGTCATACACCTAGAAGTCTTGATTCCACTGTTCATTATAACAGGGTTTTGGACATAACATTGTTTAAAGGTATAGGTTATGTAAATGATCATTTTTTTTCTATATAATCTATACCTTTTTGTATGGATATAAGATGTTGTTATTCTAACAGGGTTTCTGCTTTGGACCCGAGGAATAATTATATAAAGAGGTTATGGTGTACTAATTATTTAGGTGTGTTATACTGGTGGTGGAGGTGGTGGGATATCTTATTCTGAGCTAGTAGACCAGGACCTGGGCACCATGCCAGCCACAGGACTCATAAAACGACATACGCGACCTGCGGTAGAGAAAGAAAATGTAAAGAAAGTGCCAAAAGGGAAATATAATAGGTACCTTAGATGTTGTTGTGCTGTTGAACTCATGAAACAAAAACATTTATGTCATCATTTGCAGCACTGTAGTACTAGTTTTGCTTATGCCTGCAAATATCAGGACATTTCTATATTTTGTCTGTTGTCATGGTTACAGCCTGTCATGGTGACAAAGTTAGTCATTCTGTTGCACAATATTTCTGTCAACATAGCAGCATGTCATAGCTGCTCCCTCACCAGGACAGGTGTAACATAGTGACAGAGTGTCAGGTTGCATTCTGCTTATCATGGCGACAGTATTCACTGTCAGGATGTTAAGAGAATCAGCAAGACATGTATCATGTGATGGTGGTGAGAGAGATTTACAGGAATAAACTGATACTTGTACTGTTTCAGGTAAGAAGAACTGAAGATAATCTGGAGATAATTTTCCTTTTTTCTCAGTAGTAACAATATATTCTTGTAAGAATTGCCTCATTAGAATCACCTCATTGAGGCGATTCTAACAAGTAACCACAGCACAATTCTAACAAGTACCCTTAAAATACCAGGTTGACAACTTATGTCATAGCCCAAGTATCAGATCCATAAGGACAGGTATCAGATCTATATATTTTGCAACCATTTAGAAAATGAAAGGTTAACTTTTTTTCAGTTGGACAGTTTTAGACATAAAAAGGAGACACAACTAATGGGTCAGTAATGTAATGAGCTATGCATCCAAAGCACTACTGAGTCACAAAAAGCATTTACAGATGCAAACCTTTAACTGCTATATCTGAACTGAGAGAAGCTGGCATATAGTAAATACATGGTTAGTGTCTTTAATAATAAAATATAATCAGTGAGCCTTAGACAATTTGATAGGGGCGAGCTTCAGCGAGCCCCTATGAAATTGTCGCGGCGAACCGATTATATTTTATTATTAAGACACTAATCATGTATTTAGTTTATACCGCAACTCAAAACAATCAAGGGATTTCGCACTAATTAAGCAAATTTAAGCAAATAAGACTTGAGACAGCGCGGCATGTTAAACGAAATCCAGAGCCATGGCGCGCACACATTGTATAACGTGACGTCAAATAGTGCTAAAATTTCTGACGTCACCACGCCACGCAAACGTTGGAAACAACATGGACGCTCGAATAAAAATTTCTCAGTGCTTTACATTCGGTATAAAAATCTGCAAGTAAATAGTGCATTTTAGCTTTAGAAATTATTTTCGAGGTTGAGACGCAACCGCAGTAGCAGTGTGCAATTATTCCAACGGACCATTCAAACCAGGAAAGCCCGAGAAGGTAAGAATTTAGCTGAAATTTATGAATATGTGTTTAAATATATATTGCTAAGATTATAACTTGCTCTTTGGTTGTTTTTCTGTGTATAAAAGGTTGCATGTTATTGTTTACACTAGCAAATTAGGGACCTGAAAAGTAGGTCCGGTCTTTAATCGGTCTCTAGACGTATTATAGGTCAGTAGAAGGTATTATAGGTCACTACCGATTATAGCGTGCAGTTATTCAACCCCCTTTATTAGGTTACTAGAATGCCTGGTTGCGATATAAAAGCTACTTTAGTTCCAGCAGTTAGCATCAGTCTAGTGAGTGTTAGACCAAAGAGTGAACTACTGTGTTAACTTCCGTTTGAGTGGATAATCTACTATGTCACCTCTTAAGCTAAAATTTAAATCAAAGACATGGTTGGGACAATTGAAATTACAAAAATATCTACATTTGTCAAATAAATACAGTCGAACTTCAATGGCTCGAACACCTATGGGACCTCGAAAATATGTTCGAGACAGGGATAGTTCGAGCCACTGAGGTTACTGTCAGGAGGCTTAAAGAGATACTTTTAGACATCATTTCGGTGTTCTATAATGAAAATGTATGCTGTGTGTACTCATTAGTACACTAATGAGTACACACAGCATACATTTGCAAGATAAAAGACTAAAATCTCCTTAATTATCCCCCACTATTTCTTATTTAGAGGATTTCGCTAGGGGCTCAAGAATGGGTTTGACACATCCATGGTAAACGAGCCATCGGTGTTCGAGCCATCGAAGTTCTACTGTATGGCTAAGAAGAGGTGATTCTAACAAGTGCATACAACCTGCGTGGAGAAATTAAAGGAAAATTATCGTTAGATTATTCTCATAACTCCTCGTTATCTGAAGCTGTGACCTGCCCAGGGGCCAATTGTTCAAAACTAATGATGTCTTCAATTAACGTTAAATCTTTGATCAGTTATTATAGCTGTGGAGCGTGATAGCTCAGTGGTTAGTGCACTTGCCTCTGATGCTAGAGGTCCCGGGTTGGATCCCTGGCAGCGGCAATAAAATTTCGGTGTCCAAACACGCTCCATTGGCATCATTTGCAGGGATGAATGTCATAAAGTGCACCGTCCTTCGGATCGGGACGTTAACTGGAGGCCCCCTGTGCAGGGAGAACCATCCCCTGTGCAGGTTAAAGATCCCTACCGAAATCACATGCTTACTGTATAGGCTTTCATCCTGCAAAACCTGGAGTGTATGTAACATACACCTGCGGTAATGGTCAAATGTGACCGACGCAGTATCAGAAGATAGATAGATAGATTTAGTATGGCAAATATGCTAATATTTTTGCTGAAAAAATGTGAACAGCTTTTGCAAATGCAAAAGCTGTTCACATTTTTTCATCAAAAATAACAAAATTTTAGTTATTGTACTTACTGGAACAGTTTACAATATGACCCCTAACGAGCTCATTTAGCTAACGATGCTTTGAACAACTGGCCCTTGGAAAGTGGAATGAGACTAAATGAGATATTATTACGGTAACCTATTTATGCAACAAAGTGTATTTTTCATACCTCCAAAAGGGTTAATTATCTGATGAAAATTTGTGATATTTTTATGTCCCCAGTAGCGATAGCGGAGACATATTGTTTTGCACTGTCGGTTTGTTGGACAACTTTAACATTGATCTTAACTTTTGAACCATTTCAGATAGAGCCTTCATATTTGGCATGTAGGTTTTCTTGTGACAAAGGCTCTCCACTAATACAAAAAATTATGACAGTGACCTACTTTGAAAAAAAAAATAACTTTGGTCATAATTTTCGAGCTGTTTCAGATTCTCGCTCGTACAAAAAAGTTTGACCTATGACCTACTTTAAAGAAAAATTGACCTTGGCCCAGAGACATGTTCACGTTTCGCAAACATATCATGTTCTTGATTGATTGTTTATGGTTTAACAAATCATCAAACCTTGACCTACATTTCATGGTTCACTGACCTAGTGAACTATTGTGTCAACCCTAGCTTACACCCTATTGTTCAAGTTCATTTCTCAAGAACTGTATGAGATTCATTAATGATACTTGGGATAAGGTTGCATCTAGGAATCACAACTTTTATGCAAGCAACAGTGTTTGACCTTGACTTAGATTTCATGGTTTATTGACTTTGCGCACCCACAGACGCAACATAGCGTTCGGTGGAATCCTTGTTGTGGCTGGCTGGGATTCGAACTCATAAACCCTGGATCTGTATTCAGATGTGCTGTCCGCTACTATATGATGCCAACAGATGCAGTGTCTTTATTCTCTGCTGTGGTGTCCGGGTTGACAGCCTCAGTCTGGTAGTTTTGTAAAAATAAAGTTTGTCCACATAGTTATCAGCAAATATGTAACAGTTTGTGTCCTCGAAGAAATAAGTTCACAGGACAATGTCAAGTTTATAACCCTTATCCTGCTGTTCACGACAATCCCTATCTTTGCAAACAGTGTAGATCCAGATCAGATGGCTTCTGAAGAACCCTTATCTTGCTGTTCACTTCAACCCCTATCTTTCCAAACAGTGTAGATCCGGATCAGATGGCTTCTGAAGAACCCTTATCTTGCTGTTCACGACAACCCCTATCTTTGCAAACAGTGTATTTCAGAGGCCATCTGATCAAGATCTACACTGTTTTGCTTTCAATTTACGAATTTACAGCAATAAATTACATCAAGTAATTTGATTGGTTGATATAATGAAATGGGTGTGGCTTAGATGAATATTCAGCAAGATAAGGGTTAATAGAGCATATGGCTTGGTAGTAATATATTTCATCAGGTTAACGCTTCTCTTGCTGAATATTCAATTTAGCCACACCCATTTCTGATTTTGAACCAATCAGATTACTTGATGTAATTTATTCCTACAAATTCATAAACTGAATGTCAAACAGTGTAGATCCTGATCAGATGGCTTCTTCAGAAGCCATCTGATCTGGATCTACACTGTTTCCAAAGATAGGGGTTGTCGTGAACAGCAAGGTAAGGGTTAACAAGTCTGTCAAATGATTCCCCCTGTAAAACACACTTTATATTCAGAAAATTGGGGTTTTCAAGGGTATGCACTATTTTCCTTATTTTCCAGATCAAAAACATTGACTGTGTATACACATTAGAGAGTGACAAGCACCCACAATCTATATTTGGACTAGAAATAAGAAAAATGTAAAATATTTTAAACTGAAAAATGCTAGTTCTGGAGATAAGTAAGGCACCATTTTAGCACATCAGAAAGGTCGTGGGCTCATTACCCTTGCTGCTGGCAACATCCATTTGAAGAGCATCAGGTAGTTTCTGCAGTCAATTTCCCCTCCCTCTGATTTATAAAGAAGAGGTGTCACCTACTGATGAATATCTTTGTAAACCCCACTTTAAATAAAGAAAAGTGGGATTTACAAGGGTATGAATTATTTTCTTAATTTTGCTTGATTGCATAGATTGTGGGTACTTATTTGAACCACCGCTTGGGGGCAATCTAATGGACACATACAGACAACGGAACCAAAATAAGAAACAAGAGGGCCCAGAGGGCCCTGGTTCGCTCACCTGATCCAAAGCATAACAAGGGGGCCCCGGGCAGGGTCAATTTTGGTCCCAGGGCTAAAATTTGAACAATCTTGGTAGAGGTCCACAAGATGAAGCTTCATATCGAATATGAAAGACCTGGGCTTTCTGGTTTCAGAGAAGAAGATTTTAAAGGTTTACCCTGCATATAGAAGTCTATGTAAAACAAGATTTTCCCTATATAAGTCTATGTTAAACCAAAGGGCCCCGGAGCGGGGGCATTTTTGGCCCCAGCACTATAATTTGAACAATCTTAGTAGGGGTCTACTAGATGAAGCTTCATACCAAATATCAAAGACCTGGGCCTTGCGGTTTCAGAGAAGAAGATTTTTCAAGATTTTCCCTATATAAGCCCATGTAAAACCAAAGGGCCCCCATGCGGGGGGCATTTTTAGCTCCAGCACTATAATTTGAACAATCTTGGTAGGGGTCCACTAGATGAAGCTTCATACCAAATATCAAAGACCTGGGCCTTGCAGTTTCAGAGAAGAAGATTTTTCAAGATTTTTTCTATATAAGCCTATGTAAAACAAAAGGGCCCTGGTGCGGGGGCATTTTTGGCCCCAGCACTATAATTTGAACAATCTTGGTAGGGGTCTACTAGATGAAGCTTCATACCAAATATCAAAGACCTGGGCCTTGCGGTTTCAGAGAAGAAGATTTTTCAAGATTTTCCCTATATAAGCCCATGTAAAACCAAAGAGGCCCCGTGCGGTGGCATTTTTAGCTCCAGCACTATAATTTGAACAATCTTGGTAGGGGTCCACTAGATGAAGCTTCATACCAAATATCAAAGATCTCGGCCTTGTGGTTTCAGAGAAGAAGATTTTTAAATATTTTCCCTATATAAGCCCATGTAAAACCAAAGGGCCCCCGTGCGGGGGCAATTTTGGCCCCAACACTATAATTTGAACAATCTTGGTAGGGGTCCACTAGATGAAGCTTCATACCAAATATCAAAGATCTGGGCCTTGTGGTTTCAGAGAAGAAGATTTTTAAAGATTTTCCCTATATAAGCCTATGTAAAACAAAAGGGCCCTGGTGCGGGGGCATTTTTGGCCCCAGCACTATAATTTGAACAATCTTGGTAGGGGTCCACTAGATGAAGCTTCATACCAAATATCAAAGACCTGGGCCTTGCGGTTTCAGAGAAGAAGATTTTTCAAGATTTTCCCTATATAAGCCAATGTAAAACCAAAGGGCCCCCGTGCGGGGGCATTTTTAGCTTCAGCACTATAATTTGAACAATCTTGGTAGGGGTCCACTAGATAAAGTTTCATACCAAATATCAAAGACCTGGGCCTTGCGGTTTCAGAGAAGAAGATTTTTATAGATTTTCCCTATATAAGCCTATGTAAAACCAAAGGGCCCCGGTGCGGGGGCATTTTATGCCCCAGCACTATAATTTGAACAATCTTGGTAGGGGTCCACTAGATGAAGCTTCATACCAAATATCAAAGACCTGGGCCTTGCGGTTTCAGAGAAGAAGATTTTTCAAGATTTTCCCTATATAAGCCCATGTAAAACCAAAGAGGCCCCGTGCGGTGGCATTTTTAGCTCCAGCACTATAATTTGAACAATCTTGGTAGGGGTCCACTAGATGAAGCTTCATACCAAATATCAAAGATCTGGGCCTTGTGGTTTCAGAGAAGAAGATTTTTAAATATTTTCCCTATATAAGCCCATGTAAAACCAAAGGGCCCCCGTGCGGGGGCAATTTTGGCCCCAGCACTATAATTTGAACAATCTTGGTAGGGGTCCACTAGATGAAGCTTCATACCAAATATCAAAGACCTGGGCCTTACGGTTTCAGAGAAGAAGATTTTTTAAGTTTTTGGTGAAAAAAATCTATTTTTGGCTACTGTGACCTATATGTGCAACGGACCGGAACCATTTGAACAACTTTGAAAGGGGACCACCTAAGGATCATTCCTGTGAAGTTTGGTCAAAATCCCATCAGTGGTTTAGGAGGAGATGTCGTTTGAAGAAAAGTTTACGGACGCACGCACGGACGCACGCACGGACGCACGGACGCACGACGGACGACGGACAAAAAGTGATCCCAAAAGCTCACCTTGTCACTACGTGACAGGTGAGCTAAAAAAAAATTACCTGAAACCGGCTTGATCTACAGATGTTAAAGATGCCATTGTAGAATAAAGGTGTGTTGTCATAACGGGTGTTTTAAGATTAACAGAATGACCCAACACAACCTGTTAGTTGTTTACTTGTATGAGAAACAACGGAATAACACTAACCTTTCTACACAAATGTTTTTTTTTCAACAATTCATATACACTGGTCAAAATAATAAAGGGAATACAAACTTTTTTAGTGCATATTTTACCGCTCCATCAGGTCAACAGACTTCTAGACTTAGCACAGGGTGTTAATTTACTTTGATTTTTTGTGATTTTATCCTTAACAATAAGGATTACATGAATTAAGGGTGAAAAATATCAACGGTAAAACCATTAAATCATAATCAGCGGATTTTGCCAATGATGAAAGCCATAACAGTACCTTTTCTAAAATGTCCATAGTAATGTAATTCAGGTCGGAACAAAATCAAAATGAGGAATAAGAAAAATGTAAATATTTAAGTAATTAATAGTACCGGCACACATTATATCCTTATTTTGTAAACTTTGTGTAAGATTCTGATGTTAATTTATTTTTAACTTTTATGTTCCTTTTATTATTTTGAGCAGCGTAGTTTACTTCTGTTAATGCCAATATTGTTTTAACTAATATTTAATAGTAACAATTTGCTTTTCCCATAACAATACTGTTTTTTATTTATTTTCAAAGAGTATGCAAGGAGAATGCCTCATTGTTATCAACATTAGAAACCAAAACTGAAGAACTGAGAAAAGTCACAGCACAGAAAATGGGTATGTTATCCAGAACCCAGTTGTTCAAATGATTGTTAGCTTTACCCTTATATCCTGCTGCCACCTCCAAATTGGCCATTTGTTTGTCTTGTTTGTTTGTATTGGAGTTTAATGGCCCAGTCAATATTTATACCCCCGGCATACGAAGTATGCAATGGGGGTATATGGTTTTTGTCTTTTCCGTCTGTCTGTCTGTCCGTAAACAATTATTTTGTGTCAAAGATATCTCAGGAACTGCTTCACATAGAAACTTGAAATTTTGCACACATGATCAGTATGACTACTTGTATTGTGGGAAAGAAAATAAGGGCCAAGGGGTCAGGCTTTTTAGAGTTATTTCCCTTTGTAGTTCTTGCTGTTTAATAGTGTATATTTTTATTTTGTATCAAAGATTTCTCAATAACTACTGTACATAGAAACTTGAAATTTTGCAAACATGATCAGTATGACTAGTTGTATTGTGGGAAAGAAAATAAGGGCCAAGGGGTCAGGCCTTTTAGAGTTATTTCCCTTTGTAGTTCTGTATATGCAAAGAAGCTTTTGACATTGCTATTTTCAGCTGAGGTGATGGCACTGGCCGGGGGTATACGTGCCCCACTGGGCACTTTTGTCTAGTCTAGGTCATTTTTTAGCCGTTTAGTTTACCTATTCACATTTTTCCTGGGCAGGCTCATACAAAAGCAGTTAACCAGTACAGCGCACATTCTTTCGCCAGAAACTGACAACTGCCCTTCTTGAATCAGCGGAAGGGAGAAAATGACCATAGAAAATATTTCATGATCAATCTCCAAGAAAGAATTGCCGACCCTGGCAGGTACGAACCCACATCCCCCTGATCACCAGTCAGACCCACATCCAACTGAGTTACCGAGGACGGCTCCAAATTGGCCTATGAACCAATCAAATTACCTGGCATATTTCAAATCTAAAATTCACAAACTGAATGAAAAACAGTGCTCATCCCAATCAGATGGTTTCTTGATCCTGATCAGGCCATATTAAGAAAACATGCCTATACAAATGTATTGTAAGCTTTACCACTGAAAAAAACAAAATTTTTAGGATGAAAAATTGGGATAATTTCAGTACCCTGCACAAAACATAGATTGTGGGCACCCGAGGCGGTTCTAACGAGTCAAACTTATAAAGGCGTTTCTCGTGATGATCTGATCTATCTTTGTATACTGTCGCCCCCGCCCATTGGGGCTTGGAAAAATAGATTGAGCTGCATGGTGCTCTTTGCAGAGCTGAGTCTGACCACACACGAGTACTGGTAAACCGCTTAGAATGACTAAGCCTGCCCAGGCAAAGCGGTGTGAGTCAGATCGTCCAATGCATATAAGCCTTCTCGTTTCATTGGGCCGCAGGGCTTGATATGTCATTTCATCTCAATGTGTTGTAAAAGTCCCACAAAATTGGAAGCAACATTTCTAAAATGACCTAAATAGTGTTGACGGGGATGTTAACCCCTATTCAAACAAACAAACAAAATCTCCATATACTGAGTCGATCATACTTTGCTATTACCTCAGTTGGCCATTACTTCAGATTTGGATGTACACTGCAAAACTAAGACATAACCTCGTTTAACAAAATCATGTAAGCTCTGGAAACATTATATTCCAACAAGAACAATATCTCCCTGAAAAGAGGTGAGAAGCTTTTTCAGTACAAATATCCATCTATATTGAGACATTAACCCATTTAGTACCGGAAACCCCTAAACGGGTACTTGGCAAACAGTGCAGGCCCAGACCAGACGCCGCAGAATGCGGCGTCTGATAAGGGCCTACATTGTTTGCAAAAAGTTAAGCCATTTTCCAAATCAATTTTAAAGGAAACACAGCCTGAAACCCCTAAATTTCGAAATGAACTCCTGCTAGTTATATATAAGGAGGAAGATTTCCAAAATGGGTTAAAGATTTAACATAATAAGTAACACTTTTGTGTGCTTGGAACAACTGGACCTAAAATCAGAAAAGTGCTAGGTCAATATTAATCCATAAGATGCCAATCATGACAATTGTCATCTGCTTTGTCATCTGCTGATAAATTTAAAAGCCACTGTTGCAAACAGTGTGGATCCAGATTAGACTGCTCTTCTAGGTCCACACCGCCTGACTGCAAAATATTTTTAAAATGTTTGCAAGAATTTTCAGCAGACAACATAAACAGACAACATTTTCAGATGCAGTTTTTTAGGCATCTTAAGAGTTAAATTACACCTCCAACTGATGTTGGAACTAATATCATTGTAGGAAATTTTAGCTCCCCAGTATGAAAATATGAATTGCTGTTACACAACCCCAGGCCTTTGTGACAGCCACACAAAAATAGAAGTTTCCATAATGTAGTGGTTATGCTACCGGCCTCATAAACCAGGGATGACATTGTGGGTTCGATCCCTGGCTTCTCCAGACTTAAGGCTGAGTCTTTAATTAGAGGACCCATCTCGTAAGACCTTAGCTGTTGGTTGGATGTAAACTCAAACACATTCACACACTCAAAGAAAAAAAAACAAAAAAAAAACAAGACAACGGACAATCTTAACATTCAACTTTGAACAGAGGAGTGGTGGATCAGCAGCTTAAATACCAAGCACCCAGCGGGTTTAAACGTCACGCAGTAGAAATGGACAAGCCCTTCAGATGTTGCACGTGCCATAAGAGATTCCCGACAATCAGCAACCTTAGACACCATAACGAAGCATTTCACCTTAAGGACAGAACAAAGTACCAGTGCTGGTATTGTACAAATACATATGCCAGGGTAGAATTAATATCTCTTACCTAACCTCCTGTTCTATACTAATACCTCCTACTTTCACTTTCATTTCTCATATACAGACAGACTGATTGGTCGACATTTTAACAATTAGATCACATGACACAATTGATCCATTTCATTAACTCAACCACACGTAAATTTTGTCTTGAAAAGGGTCTTTGAGGACCGAAACTGGTCAACAAATAAAACACTGGTGATATTGTAATCCTTTGTTGGTTGTTCATTCTGTATTTCCTTAATTACCCTCAAAAAAAAAAAAAAAAAGACAACAAGTTTTGTTTTATAGGTTTATAAGAGTTCTTACTTCCCCAACTGCTAAATGTGGTTTGAGTTCATACTTGACATTGTGAGAGATACTGGTCAGAAGATACTCCTCCCCAAGCATGATTAAGCAAGCTCCCTGTGTTGTGATAGGTCTTGTGTGTATGATTGGGTGAAGACCCTTTGAACAGCTTGGCCAGTTTTGTACCTCAGTTAATTTCCTTAGGCTATTTGGAAATGTGCTATTGTCATCTTGCTTGGTGTTTTTTAGGGTTAATAAATTTATTTATGCTTTGTTTCTAGCTGTTGAGAGAGAGAATGATGAATTACTGGCATTGCTAGATATACAAGAGAGAACAAAGTATGAGAAGTCTAGAAGTGTCTCATCAGAGGAGGAATATTGTACCTTCAATTCTACAGAGGTAATTACAATAATGATCCTAAGTTTTAGAACATAAAGGCCTAAGCAAACAGTGCAGACACAGATCAGACTGCTCTTGTAGGAACACTCTGATCAGGGTCTACACTGTTTGCCATACCATTTCCACCTTTGGGACTCCTGGCAGGATCTTGAAGTCTGTCTGCATCTTTTGGACTCCTTGTTTGATCTTGAAACAAGTTTGTTAAAATTTTAGGAGAATTACAGCAAGTCATGAAGGTGTCTGAATTTTAAGGATTTTTACTTATATACCCTTTAGAGTTTTTTTTTCTATGGCACCTGTACAGAAAATATCCTATATTGAGACCACATCTGGGACTGGTCAGCAGTGATCTTAAGCCCCCGCCCATAGGGGCTTGAAGAAATATATGGGCTGCATGATGCTTCCACGCAGAGCTGAATCTGGCCCGCACACTAGTACTGGTAAACCGCTTAGAGGATCTAAGCCTGTCCAGGAACCGCGGTGCGAGGCGGTCCGTCCATGCTAATAAATCCTATTGGTTTCATTGGGCGACAGGGCTTGAGAAGTCATTTCATCTCAGTGTCGGGTAAAAGTCCCACAAAATTGGAAGCAACGTCTCCAAAATGACCTTTACAGTGTTGATGGGGACGTTAAACCTCAAATCAAACAAAACAAATCAGCAGTGATCTTATTTGTAGGGTGGTCTTAATAATAATAAATACGCAATGCCTCATTTAAGACCTGACAAATGGGTTCTTAATTGTGGAATGGTAATAATACTGACTGGTCATAATAGCTGATGTTTACAGTATATTATTTTAAGACTTCAGCACCTGTCATAGAAAAGTAAATGTGAAAGACATTGTCTGCCTGGAACTTGCATAGCTGCATGTAAGGGTGGGGATGTGTACAAGGATAAGTGAAGGGCAATTTGTCTTAAACTCTAAACCTTTGCACCGAAGTGATTCTCACAGATACTTAAAATTTTAAATTTAACCATGCCCTAAATTCTGGGGGCCAGTTGTTCAAAAGTAACAATGTTATTAGCTAACATATTGTTAAAGCTTTGATCATTTAATATGACAAAAATGTTAATATTTTGGCTGAAAAAATATGTGCAACTCTCATTTTTTCAGCAAAAGAAAAAAATGTGAGCAGCTTTTGCAAAAGCTACTCCCATTTTTTCAGCAAAATAACACCATATTAGTGATCATACTTGCAAGAACAATTAACAAATTGACCACTAACAAGGTTAAGCTATAATGCTTTGAACAACAGGGCCCATGTTTTGATGCAGAAAGAAGGAAGCAGTAGCCTTAATTATCAAAGCTCCATTATCTTTGCCATGCTTCATGAAAATGGTGCAACAAATACCCTTAGAAACCCAATTTTGTTTTGAGAGAAAAGTGAGCTTTATAACAGCTAATTTTTTTTTTTTATTTTGTTTTTTTTTTTGTTTTGGTTTTACGGCCCTTTCAAGATTAGTTCACTTATATCGAGCCGATCATTAATCAGAGTTGGGCGTAAACGGGAGTACCCAGAGAAAAACCACCTGACCTTCCATTGCAGAACTTGGCGTCTCACATGTGACCCGAGCGAGGCTCGAACCACAGCAGTGAGAGACCTAATGATTAAGAGTCAGCGCTCTTAACCACTAGGCCACGGAGGCCCGTTTTATAACAGCTATAATCTATGAAGTGGAAGTGAGAAAATTATCAAAAAAGTCTTTATCAGAGTCAGTTTTTGGGCCACTTAAGAGTGAAATACCGTAATGATCCTAAATATTGGGACAGACAGGCCTAACAGTGCAGACCAAGCTCAGACAGTCTGATCAGGTTCTACACTGTTTGCCATTCTGTCTGCACTTTTGGACTCCTGACTGGATCTTGAAACTAATATGTTAAAATTTTTGGAGAATTACAGCAAGTTCTTAGCGTGTCTGAATTTATATGATTTTTACAGTATTACACACAGATGTGTTATCCTAATGGAATTTGTAGTTCTGACAAGTACATGTATAATGTTTACTTGTAGTTAGCAATATTGGGGGCGTGTAGATGTCGTATAATCAGTCCCAATCCCTGTGGATGTGCTCACGCAGCAGCTAACCTGAAGAAAGAAGTTGTGCGATATAAAGAAGAGGTCAGTTGTAGCTCACACATTTTTGCTTGAATTTCATTTCTTTGGGGTTTATTTAGGTAATATTGAGCTGATCAGTTTTACTAACCACACTTCCCTGGGAAGGATTATACATACGTTGTTTATCAGTACAGTGCACATCCTTTCAGCAGGTACTGACAACTGCCCTACTTGAGTCAAGCTCCAAAACAAAACAAAAATATATGCTGTCCCAGCCATGAGAAAACAGGCAAATCATTTAACAAACAATCCCTGCTTATCTCAGCTGAGCATGAAATTTGTAATGCTCATAAATACAACAGAACATTTTTATAACACTCTTTATTATGAAATGGTTTTAGATATCACAGTTTAAAGATAGATCCCAAAAATATATAGAAAAGAAAACATAAATCATAAACGTCATTTTGTATAAAATTTGTCATTTTTGTCTGCAGTATGGTTGTTTGCTTAGACAACATGGTTTCTGCTTAGGCCCCTAACAATAGTGTTATAAAGAGGTTTTTCTTAATAAGTCAGTGAGTGTTTGAGTTTTAGGTCTCACCAACAGCTAAGGTCATACGGAGACAGAACCTCAGTTTAAAGACTCATGCGAAAGTCTGGAGAAGCCCTGGATCAATCCTGCGACCCGGTTTACAAGGCAAGTAGCATAACCACTACACCACGGAGGCTTCTAGAGGTTTGTGTGAAGTAACAGGTGAACATATGAGACAGTTCAGATCAGGATGGAATGTAATATGTTCTGCTGCTAATTTTAAAAAGCCAACAATTGTGCAACCAGTAGAGACACAGATGATCCCTCACACCAAACAGTTAGATCAGACAGTATTAAAGCAATTAGTGCCCAAATACCAAACTACATGACCGATTGTTGCCATAGCTGCAAATAAAGGGGAGTAATATGAATAATTTAAGAAATGGATCAGCTCTAGCGGTGATTTGCTGAGTAATAAATCACAGTTTGTCAGCCACTTGTGAAGTAGATCAAATCACCAGTGCATAGCTATTACTCATTATTACCAAAGAGAGCTGATCAATTTTGATTCTAACACACTAAAAATGGATAATAATTCTGCTAGAAAAAAATCATCAAATTAGTAGTTACAATAGTTTAACCCTTCTCTTGCTGAATATTCATTTTAGCCACACCCATTTCTGACTTTGAACAAATCAGATTGGTTGGTGTAATTTATTCCTACAAATTCATAAACTGAATGTCAAACAGTGTAGATCCTGATCAGATGGCTTCTTCAGAAGCCATCTGATCTGGATATACACTGTTTGCAAAGATAGGGGTTGTCTTGAACAGCAAGAAAAGGGTTAAAAGTAAATATTTGATGTTGACAGATTCTTCAGTACAAGAACAGAAGAGATGAAGCATTTCTCACTGTGGATGCTTATCGTAAAGCATTTGAAGAACAGTTGGAGAGAAGCAAGGCCTTGACATTACAGTTGGCAAATCTCACAACTTCAGCAGCAACGAAAACCTCCAAGGCTAGACAGGCTCTGAAGTGGCTGATGGGTACTATGAATGATGATGGTAAGACTTGATGGTCTCTCTCTCTCTCCCTTCTGCAGATTCAAGAACGGAAGTTTCTGGTGAAAGAATGTGCATTATTCTGGTTTACTATTTATGTATAAAAAATAGAATTGAAGGCAATGATCAGGAATCAATACAACTACCTTACACACCGGCCCGATAGCTCAGTTGGTAGAGTGTCCGCTCCGGGGAATGGGAGGTCACGGGGTTCGATCCCGGGCCGCGACATACCAAAGTCGTTAACAATGGTACTAGCTGCTCCTCGCTTGGCACTCAGATTTACGGGGTAGAGCTAGGACTGGTCGACCCAGTGTCAGGATAATGTGACTGGGTGTGGTATCATGTAATGTGTCAGGGACATGATACTTCAGTGAGGCAGCACTATAAAAGTGAGCATTGAGCTCCCTGTCGCAACCAGACACTGTCGTGGTATGACTGAAAAATTGTTGAAAGCGACGTTAAACCCGAATTCACACACACACACACACACACACACAATTACCTTACACCTTCAATCCAAGACATCAAAAGGAGAGAAGGCCACAATTAAGGGGAATGGATACACCTGGCAGATTTTTCCGTCATTGTTCGAAGTGAGATAAATTTTGGGACTCCCTGTTCACTTTTCTAACTCTGTCCCACGGAAAAAGGGGTCTACTCTTAAAGGAAAGAATTTGCTCCTCAAGAGCAAATTCTTTCTTTTAAGAGTTGACCCCTATTGACATCTACAACAGGAATACTTTTGCAGGAGTTGCCTCCCCTGAAGGTGTTCCCATTCCATTTAAAGCAATGGCAACATAATTGAAACATTATAGAAGAAAGCCAAAAGAAAGACTCAGCGAGGCAACTCTAACAAATGTCCTCAACATAATATTATAGTTCTCAGAGAAATTGAGGGGAAAAGTCCCTTTGTTACCTATTATACTAAACCTTACTGAGTTTCTTTGTAGTGGCAAATTCATTATAACGGCAAAGTGTTAGGGAACAATTACTGTCCTTATAAAGAAAGTCCCCTGTATGTCTATAGAAAGTTTGTATCCTGGGTTTTCCACATCTCTCATTAGTGATCAGCTTGATGAATACTTATTTTGGCTTTATGGCCAATCGGGTTTATTTCTCTTATATTGAGCTGATTGTCAAGCGGATGTTGACTAAAGTCGAAGAACCCAGAGAAAAACTACCTGAACTTCAGTTGCAGAACTTGGGGTTGCACATGTGACTTGTGAAAGGCTTGAATGCACAGCTGTGAGAGACATAATTTAGATAACACTTTGAATAGAGGTCCATTACCCATTACAGCTTGATAGAATTGCAGTATTTTTTGAAGGGGTGGAGGAGAGCTGTGGGTGTGGGGGCTGAAATAAAATAATTAATGAAAATTAATCTTTGTGAATGTTGATAGTTCAGCATTTTGCAGTTGTTTCTACAAATGAGTTTTGTCATGAGAAACCCTATTTTTGTCATTTGCAAGCAACAGAGGTGCAAAGTAAACTACTGTAATGATCCTAAGTATTGGGACAGATGGGTCTAAGCAAATGGTGCAGACTCAGATCAGACTGCCCCTGAAGGACAGTCTTATCAGAGTCTATGCTGTTTGCCATTCCTCTGCACCTTTTGGACCCCTTGCTGGATCGTGAAACAAATTTGTTAAAATTTTAGGAGAATTACAGCAAGCCCTCAATGTGTCCGAATTTTTAGGGTTTTTATGGTACTTACCCCTGCAGTCTGATCAGCACCTCAAAGCTAGCTGATTGCATAGTACATATGTGTCCCGTCAAGCGATTTTGGTACTTATCGCCTATGCGAGCAGCGAAGGTTCAGGCGAGCCTGCGCATCCGCGCAGTCTCGCCAGAACCTTCGCTGCTCGCTTATACAAGCAGTGAAACAAGAGGAACCTTCAGACAGAAAGCCATATCTCTGGCCCCTCTGAATGGCTGGGCATGCGCAGTTAAAATTTGTCATGACGGAATGCTCGAAGACACAAATTTCGCTTGGCGGGGCTCATATGCCACTAGATTCTATATGTCACATTTCAATCCTGTTGCAGGTCCATCTTGCTGAGCATGAGCAGGCCTGTTTGTGTCTCTCTTGTTTTCTTGTGATGGGCTGAAATTGTTTGTTTGATTTGAGGTTTAATGTCCCCATCAACACTGTATAGGTCATTTTGGAGACCTTGCTTCCAATTTTGCAGGACTTTCATCCGACATTGAGATGAAAAGACATCTCAAGCCCTGTGGCCCAATGAAACCAACAGGGTTTATAAGCATGGACAGTCAGACTCACACCGCTTTGCCTGGGCAGGCTTAGAACCTCTAAGCGGTTTACCAGTACTCGTGTGCCATCGGTTTCCGCTCTGCGTGGAAGCATCATGCAGCCCATCTATTTCTGTTAGCCCCGATGGGCAGCGGCCGAATGGGCAGAAATGTTAGAATAGTGAACATATAGATCAGCTTGCTTTAACCCTTAGGATGCCAGCAACAACAATTATCATCTGCTGTGTTTTCTGCTGCTTACTTGCAAACAATGTAGACCCAGATCAGAGTGTTCCTCTAGGAGCAGTCTGATTAGGATCCTCACATTTTGTCTTTATGTAAAAATAGGTTTAAAAAGTTTGGAGTAATATGCAGATGTAGTTTTTCTTGGCAGCTAAAGCGTTAACTCTTATCATGCTGTTCACAACAACCCCTATCTTTGGAAACAGTGTAGATCCAGATCAGATGGCTTCTGAAGAAGCCATCTGATCAGGATATACACTGTTTGGCATTCAGTTTATGAATTTGTAGCAATAAATTGCATCAAGTAATTTGATTGGTTGATAGACAGAAATGGGTGTGGCTTAAATGAATATTCAGCAAGAGAAGGGTTAAGAGGTATGGTGAAAGTGAAGAACCTTAAGTTTTACATCTCATGACAGCCAAAAAGACCTGGCATGGTGATTACAATCATCATAAAAGAATGACTTATCAAACAGATTGAAGGCTGATCATGTACAATTTTGATCTTTCAACAGATATAGATTATGACAGTGACAGTCAGAGTAGCAGTGGTCCAGTGATGTCAGAACATGAATTCATCACCTACCTCATTGAAATGGTAAGTACAGAATGATAGTCAGAGTTGTAGTGGTCCAGTGCTGTTAGAACATGAATTCATCACCTACCTCATTGAAATGGTAAGTACAGAATGATGGTCAGAGTTGTAGTGGTCCAGTGCTGTTAGAACATGAATTCATCACCTACCTCATTGAAATGGTAAGTACAGAATGATGGTCAGAGTTGTAGTGGTCCAGTGCTGTTAGAACATGAATTCATCACCTACCTCATTGAAATGGTAAGTACAGAATGATGGTCAGAGTTGTAGTGGTCCAGTGCTGTTAGAACATGAATTCATCACCTACCTCATTGAAATGGTAAGTACAGAATGATTGTCAGAGTTGTAGTGGTCCAGTGCTGTTAGAACATGAATTCATCACCTACCTCATTGAAATGGTAAGTACAGAATGATGGTCAGAGTTGTAGTGGTCCAGTAATGTCAGAACATGAATTCATCACCTACCTCATTGAAATGGTAAGTACAGAATGATGGTCAGAGTTGTAGTGGTCCAGTGCTGTTAGAACATGAATTCATCACCTACCTCATTGAAATGGTAAGTACAGAATGATGGTCAGAGTTGTAGTGGTCTAGTAATGTCAGAACATGAATTCATCACCTACCTCATTGAAATGGTAAGTACAGAATGATGGTCAGAGTTGTAGTGGTCCAGTGCTGTTAGAACATGAATTCATCACCTACCTCATTGAAATGGTAAGTACCGAATGATGGTCAGAGTTGTAGTGGTCCAGTGCTGTTAGAACATGAATTCATCACCTACCTCATTGAAATGGTAAGTACAGAATGATGGTCAGAGTTGTAGTGGTCCAGTGCTGTTAGAACATGAATTCATCACCTACCTCATTGAAATGGTAAGTACAGAATGATGGTCAGAGTTGTAGTGGTCCAGTGCTGTTAGAACATGAATTCATCACCTACCTCATTGAAATGGTATGTACAGAATGATGGTCAGAGTTGTAGTGGTCCAGTAATGTCAGAACATGAATTCATCACCTACCTCATTGAAATGGTAAGTACAGAATGATGGTCAGAGTTGTAGTGGTCCAGTAATGTCAGAACATGAATTCATCACCTACCTCATTGAAATGGTAAGTACAGAATGATGGTCAGAGTTGTAGTGGTCTAGTAATGTCAGAACATGAATTCATCACCTACCTCATTGAAATGGTAAGTACAGAATGATGGTCAGAGTTGTAGTGGTCCAGTGCTGTTAGAACATGAATTCATCACCTTACATGAGTGACATTCAGAGTAGTAGTGGTCCAGTAATGTCAGAACATGAATTCATTACCTACCTCATTGAAATGTTTAGTACGATAAAACCTGTGTTTAGCATGCACCTAAGGGAAAGACAGAAACTGCTTGCTTAAGACAGGTGCTTGCTTAATACAGGTCACTTTGTATGAAAACAAGTACTTTGGGATCTTAGAGGTGGGCTTTAAGCTGGTGTTAAGGGAATGTGTGATGGCCATAAAAAGTCTCCCTACCCTTCATCACAGTGTGGTTTATATTTTCTAGTCCTTTGGGATCATTGATTTCACCGCAGAATTTAGGGGTCACTGAAGAGGCCTAAGTGGCCGAAATTAGGTAGGCTGGCCCAAAAAAATCTTGTACCCTCCATTATTTTCAGTTCTGTGCTGTAGCACTTGCTTCCAAAGGATTACCCTTTTACAGAACCTATAAAAACAGTAATCAGTCAAACTTCGATAGGTAATACCTCTGGGACCATGAACATTTGTTAGAGATAGGGGCTGAGGGTTAGTCATAGTGCCAGACCATAAGGCACAATTTGGATGACTTAAGGATATCTGTTTGATCTTCTATAAAATAAAGCATTGTTGTGTGCCCATTAGGCAATTCTAATTAGCACAATACAACATACATATTTCAAGATTAATCCAGATAAAAATCCGAAATATATTGATATTTACATATGTATTACAAGATAATTCAGAAAATATCCTAAATACTGTATATGGACATTTACATATGTATTCCAAGAAAAATTCAGAAATATATGGATACATGTATTAACATACATATCTCAAAATAAATTCAGAAAAGTCCTAAATAAATGGATATTTGCTTACCTATTTCAAGCTAAATTCAGAAACATCCTAAATATATGGATATTTACATACGTATTTCAAGATAAATTCAGAACAATCCTAAATATATGAATATTTGAATATGTATTCCTAGTTAAACACATTTACACAACTGAAACCAAAGCAACCAGCTCCCATTATCCCAATTACGTTATTTCAATGCTATAAAGGCAACAAAAAATAAAAACAATGTATTAGACAGGACAACATGAAAATATCCACAGATCACATAGAGTGCCTAACAACAGAACCACCAACTTTGAATGGTCGGCAAATATTATGGCTCATGACAAGCACCCCAAAAACTAACATGTGTAGATAATGAGTAATAGAAGCACAGATGGCCAGGCCAAAGACACGACATCAAGCACCAATCGTCAGAGCCATCATAGTCTGATTCCCGATCCTAATTCTAATTTGTATACACAACATTATTTCATAGAAGATTGAAAAGACATCCCTAAATTATCTACATTATGAGTCCAGGCCAGCTGGCACTATCACCAACCCCTAATAATTCAATTCGCCATCATTATGTACATTTCAAGTGATTTGATTGGTTGGTATAAAAGTTTTATATTTCGATAAATTCCATGAGCAAGTATCTCAGAACTATTTCCCCCAGTGACAGGTAGTAATATAATGTGACGTCAAAGAGCATGTTAAGAACTCTGCATTGTGTCATTGTATATGAAGTATGTCAACAGCATTTGATTACGAGGACTGTTCAAATATGAATGCAAGTAGAATGTTTTCTCATGCACTAATGCGAAAATCACCTGGAAATAAATATCACAGCGTAGAAAAACATTTTACCTATACATTGATACCAAACCTGTTAAAATGCGTGCACTTTAGCCATGTATATCGTTCGATAAACACTGTCTACTCTTGTATACTAATACAAAACATGGTTGGAAGAAGGTCAGAGTACACCGTTGAAATACGGTCCTATATTAAGAATCGTTGTATTCTTGATATACGGTGCAAAGACATATTTGATGAAATATGTTCGGTTTATGGGCATAATGAAATGTCTTATCCGACAGTTTTTTGTTGGTGTAAGAAATTCAGCTGTGGGCTAGGCTCAACAGAAGATGCACCACATGATCCTCGGCCGAAAAGAGCAACATCTGCCAAGATGGTTGCTAGAGTGAAAGAAAAAGTTGCTATCTGGTTGGCATCTCATTAGGAGCAGCTCATACAATTCTGAAACGGGATTTGAAAATAAGAAAGATCTGTGCTAGATGGATTCCCCATCTGTTGACAGATGAGCAGAAAAAGACACACGTTCAGTGCGCCAAGAAGTTGCTAAAAAGGTTCCAAATTACAATGCACGGTCTTTCGCTAATGTCGTCACAGGTGACGAGACATGGGTTCACTTTTTTGAGCCAAAACGAAAGATTCAGAACAAAATATTGGCAACAAAGTATTGCAAAAGACAATGCATTGCAAAGCGGACCATGAGCGTCAAGAAGGTTATGTATGCCATAATCTTTTCAAATCAGGGCCCTGCTATTCAGGTGGCTGTGCCTAAAGGCAAATCTGTAAATGCGAAGTTTTACAAGAATAAAGTTCTTCGAAAATTGAAGAAATATTTCAAAGAACGAAGACCCGCAACTGGTTCGGCCAATGTCAGATTGCTACATGACAATGCGTCATCACACAAGGCGTTCATTGTGCAAGACTATCTGAAGCAGGAAAAGGTTGTTGAACTCCCTCACCCCCGTATTCCCCTGACCTTGCCCCGTGTGACTTTTTTTTGTTCCCGCGGCTGAAAAAATACCTTTCTGGTCGAAAATTTGTACAGCGCAAACACCTCGGTTCTGCAAAATTCCAGTGCCTTCATAGTATACCTCGAAAAGACTACCAAAATGCATTCAATGATTGGATCAGAAGACTGAAAGTTTGTATATCTGTTAAAGGGGAATACTTTGAGGGGACAAAATAAATTTTTCATCGAAGTCTATCACAGAATCATTTTTATGTGCTTGGTTGCATTCATATTTGAACAGTCCTCGTAGAAGATGGAAAATTATTGAAAACATAAATGTTAGAAGACAAATAAACTGAATTTTAAGAATTTTCATTTTGTTTCGCTTGGGTTTCTTTCAAAGATGGCAGCTTCTTATTGAATAATCATTCTGCTGTGGCCGTTGGTATGAGGGCAAGTCAATAAGTAACCAGCCTATCCCATTTCCAATTGACTGAGACAACCAAGATTCTCATGCCTTGTTTCAATACATGTTTTAGGCATATGGGCAAACTTGCACTGTCAACCTGTCATTTTCGCCCCCGCCCATAGGGGCTTGAAGAAATATATGGGCTGCATGATGCTTCCATGCAGAGCTGAATCTGGCCCGCACACTAGTACTGGTAAACCGCTTAGAGGATCTAAGCCTGTCCAGGAAACGCGGTGCGAGGCGGACCGTCCATGCTAATAAACCCTATTGGTTTCATTGGGCGACAGGGCTTCAGATGTCATTTCATCTCAATGTCGGGTAAAAGTCCCACAAAATATGAAGCAACGTCTCCAAAATGACCTTTACAGTGTTGTCGGGGACGTTAAACCTCAAATCAAACAAACAAACAACACAACCTGTCATTCACTCATAAGATATTGAACATCAAGTATTGCTAGCAATGCAAAAGCAACCGTTTTGCCAAAGGTTGAGTACCATGCTGTAATTCGGTACTTTTATTTGTAAGGGAAAACAGGTCAGGAAATACATTGCGAGTTGACAAATGTTTATGGGTCTTCTGCACCATCATATGCACACGTTAAATTCTGGGTTAGGGAATTCAAATATGGTAGAATATCTTTAGAAGAGGATACCAGGCCTGGATGCCCATCAGATGCCACCAATGAAGAAATGTACAACAAAGTACGGGATCTGGTGTACTCTAATAGGTGTATTAAAGTGGAAGAAAAAGCAAATGCATTACACATTTCACATAGTAGCGTTTCAACAATTTTACATGATTGCTTTGGTATGCGCAAGCTAACAGTCCGTTGGGTCCCAAAATCTCTTAGCAACAAGCAAATGGCAACCAGAGAATCAGTACGCAGCGCATTGTTGAAGTGGTTTAGGTCAAAGGAAGAGAACAAAACATGAAGTCAACAGTGGGTAGGGCCGGGGTCTCCAAGGCCAAAGAAGTTCAGAATGCAACCCTCTGCTGGCAAGGTGATGGCAACTGTATTTTGGAATGCACAAGGTGTTATTATATTGGGCTTTCTAGCAAATTGCAATGGATGCTGTTGAGCAGAATGGGTACGAGCTATTACCCCACCCCGCCAATTTTCCGGACGTAGCTCCTAGAGACTATTTCCTATTCCCAAACTTGAAAAAGGATATCCACGGACGTCATTTCCAGTCCCACAAAGAAGTGGCGGCAGTTGAGGAGTGGGTCAGAGACAAGGACCCTGGCTTCTTCAGTTCTGGGCTGATGGGCACTGAAACAGTGTTGGTCCAAGTGTATCATTCTAGAGGGCAATTACACATAAAAATAAGAAGAGATCAATCTTACTCAGAAATAAATTAGGCTGGTTTTTATTGACTCACCCTCGTAAGTTCATTCTTATGCTTTCGAAAGAATTCATAAAATTTACCATTTTGGTGGCATTTTATCATTTCGATGACAAAATTGGAATTATAAGGAATGAATTATCATTTTTGTGGCTTTTATCGACATGTAAACTCCAGTGAATCACTCACAAACTTAGCTGATTTTCCAGAGGGAAAGTTTACATCATAAACCACAAAAATGAAATTCATTCCTATATCAAAACCTTCAGTCATACACATACCGGTACTTTTCTTATAAGTATTGCTGTCTAAATGTTTTGCCATTATCTATGCTGCACTTTTGTTTATCATCTTCCATTTATAAATATGAGCCCCGCCAAGCGAATTTGTGTCTTCGAGCATTCCGTCATGACAAATTTTAACTGCGCATGCTCAGCCATTCAGAGGGGCCAGGGATATGGGTTTCTGTCTGAAGGTTCCTCTTGATTTACTGCTTGTATGAGCGAGCAGTGAAGCTTCTGGCGAGACTGCGCGAATGCGCAGGCTCGCCTGAACCTTCACTGCTCGCATAGGCGATAAGTACCAAAATCGCTTGACGGGGCCCATATTTCATTTCATAAGATAGTTGTTCACCTCACCTGTATCACAGTACAAGCATATCTTTTAAACAACATTTGGTTTGGACATTTGAATGAAAAGTAACCATAAAAATTTTAAGGTTTTACGTTAATACTTTTACTAGTTAATGTTCATGCATTGTAATTACCATATTGGGGAAGGGAGGGAGTGTGGGTTGCTTTGTTTTCTGTTGCATATATTCTTTATACCATAATGATCCTAGGGACATCTGTCTGAGGCCTAAGCAAACAGTGCAGTCCCAGATCAGACTGCTCCTAAGGGTGCAACCTGGTCAGGCTCTACACTGTTTGCCATCCCATCTGCCCTTTTTGGACTCCTTGCTGGATTGTGAAACAAATTTGTTAAAATTTTAGGAGAATTACAGTAAGTCCTCATGTTGTCTGAATTTTTAGGATTTTCATGGTACATATTATTTTGTTTGCAGTTCCTCTTTGTGCAAATAGTAGCCTTTTTTATGTGAGTGTAGAACTTCCAGGTCATCATCCTTTGTATTTTACATTGGAATATTATAGCTTCAGTCTCTCCTCCTTGGCGTATGTTGTGGCTGCTATGTTTATTTGCAGCAAACAGCATACACCAATTCAAGGAGGAGACTTCAAGCCAAGACAGAATAATAGCCATGTTAACCCTTTTTGTACCAAATGGAATCTTCCTCCTTATAAATAGCTGGAGTCAATTTCAAAATTAAGGTGTGTCAGGCTGTATTTTCTTGAAAGACTATTTGGAAATTGGCTGAAAGTTTTGCAAACAGTGAAGGTCCTGATCAGACGCCGCGTTCTGCGGCGTCTGATCTGGGCCTGCACTGTTTGCCAACTACTTGTTTTCGGGTTTCCGGTACCAAATGGGTTAAATCACAATTAATATATTGTTGCTATTGTAATATTGCTCAGTTACATGAGAAGAAGGAGGTTCTTGCCCACCAGAAATTGATGTCACAGATTCTTGGTGACAGGTTAAAAACAGCGGAAGAGAAACTACTCAAGTATGAAGCCAAAGATGAAGTCTTCTCCTGACAAAGGGACAGAGAACATTGAAGACATTTCATGGAAAGCATACCGTAGTAACTTGCCTGAGTCAAAAGAGCTTACATACCATATTTACCCTAAATATTCAAACACTTTTTAATGGCTTGTCAAGTATCAAAGATTATTCTTTATACATTTTGGTCACAAAAATGTTTTATGCAAGCGAACAGTTTACATTACAAAAACGCCTATATAAATACATTGTAATCTTTATCGCAGAAAAATGAAAAATTTTCAGATGAAAAATTGTAATATTTTTTCTTATTTCTGCTCAAACAATATATTGTGGGCACTCGTTAGAACTGCCTCAGTTGGTTCTGATGAGTACCCACAATCTATGTTTTAGAACAGAAATAAGAAAAATAAGGTTTACCCCTGTAAACCCCAGTTTTACTATATAAAAGTGAGGTTCAAGGGGTTCAAAATTATGTAGGTGTGTTTTTGTGATGGAGCCTGATCAGAGTGCTCTTTCAAGGGCAGTATCATTTGGATCTGTACTGTTTGCCCAGGCTTATTTTTTATGACTTTTTTGTTTAGGAATATTTAGGGTAATTACAGAAGTCCACCTAAAGAACAATCAGGCTCTGAGGTTATAAAACTCTCCATGCTCAGTTCAGACATGAAATTTGTCCTGCTCATGAATATTCACCCTTATCCCGCTGCATAAATTAATTAAGCCACTCCCAGTGTTGATTGTCAACCAATCAATTTACTTGATATAATAATTTCTTCAATTCAAAAAACTGCATGACAAAAAGTGTTATCCTGATCAGATGGCTTCTTCACTGTTTGCAAATGTAGGGGTTGTTGAGAACAGCAGGATAAGCGTTAAAATGCCACATTATAGCGTATATTTCTGCTGATCTTAGCTTAAAAAGGTATTTTAAAGTTTATGATCAAGACAAATTTCTTACTCAAGTGAGTTCAGAATGGAAAAAAGTTTTATAACCACATGACCTGATCTGACTATTTTGATATTGTCATTTGTCAATCCTTCTGCTTTTAGTTTCAAATACAGGGATGTCTCTGCAGTCTTTCAGTGAATCTCAGACAGTTTATGTTGCATTTCCGGGCTGCAGAATGACGGTTTTGTTATCTTCTTGAAAATAAGTAAAGATATTTGTAACTGTTCTTTGTGTTCTCAGAATGGAATTATCATCTTAAGTTTCCTCCTTCCTGTCCTGTGGCTTAAGGGAGGTTATTCACATATTGCACTTGTCCAAATGTCATTTGTTCACAATGTCCATTAGACAAACTCACCAGGCGTAGTTAATGAAACTCCATGTTGCTTATTTTGTTTAGGTGACTTGAGATGGTTGCATTCTTTGATTGTGGCCTTTCCTGAGTGACCTTTTCTTACTATATTATGGAAGGATATTTTAGGTATTTGTTTGTCATATTTCTTTGTTTGAGAGTCAAAACCTCTTAACTCCGATTTTCCAACTTTTCAGGAGAGACAATTTTCTTCTTTTTGTGAAAAAAAGCATGTTTCTTCTTATTTTCTGGACTCCATTCAAAATTTCTCTCAGCAAAGGAGAATTACAAATACCCCTTCTATATTCAATATATAAGTTGCTGATATTGTCATTTCAGAGGCCTAGATTTTTGGATGTTTATGGAGGTACGAGTTTCTGACGATTATTTTACCAAATTATGCATAAGTTACATCCTTTTGATACTTTTTGTTGACTGTTTTATTTAGATCTGCAGTAACTTAATTGAATTGATCTTTGTTTTATTTTATTACTTACGGAATTGTCTACTGGCCATCAAAATCTCAACCTCTGTCTGGACATACTGTTCTGCTGACCACACCATACTTGAGATACGATGTTTTGAGATTCAAGTTTTACATCAATCAAGATTATGATGAGATATGTTTTACTGTTGTAAAATGGAAACTGATTGGCTTAGAGATACACCATTTTGAGCTAAGATGTGTCTGTGGTTCATAAACCTAATGGTATCAAAATATTATTTTACCAAAAATCAGAGTTACCAGGTTTTGACTCCTGAGCGACGATTTGAGATAGTTCAGATGAGAACCACAATGTTCTGCTAAGTTTGTATATCATTATTTTTATGTCTCGCAAAGTATCTCCTTTTATATATATGGACTTGTCAGAATGGTTATACTCGGGGAGTTCTGATATAATATCACATTTGAAGAGAAATGAAGAAAAATACCGTATTTACTGTGTGTATTGCGACAGACAGGCCTGAGCAAACACTGTGTCTCAACAGAGTCTACACTGTTTGCCACTCTTCTAGCTTTCTTTGGACACAACATTGGGTAATACCTAGTGGGGTATATTGTATTTGTTCAAATTTAACCCTTGTTCTGCTGAGCCCGGATATGCCTTTTCTTTGAAACAATGTAGATCCAGATCAGATGGCTTCTGAAGAAGCCATCTGATCAGGATCTACATTGTTTGTCATTCAGATTGTGAATTTGTTGTATTAATTTGCTACAGGTAATCTGATTGGTTGATAATGGGTAGTTGGTGTGGCATATATGAATATTCAGCAGGACAAGGGTTAAGAACAAGTATGGTAAGGAGCTTAGATGTCTGAATATTGAAGGTAAATATGGTATTCTATGACTAATTATGAACTACTGTACCGTTCCCCGTCTCTTATTTTCATTAGAGGCATTTTGTGATATACTGAGCCTATAACTGGTGCTATTTGTTTGTAAATAAAGTTGTTGTTTCTTTTGATGAATTGTTGTAGAAGTATCATAGAGAATCATTCAGAATTCTTATAAGTTGTCTTGTGAGTTAAATCTTCCCTGACAGGACATCTACATTTGCGATTTAGGGTCCCTGCTGATGTGGGATTGGAGAAACAGATTTTGCTGCATGGTGATTCCATGCAGATCTGAAACTTATCACGTATGTGTTCTGGTAAACCGCTTAGAAATTCTAGGCCTATTCAGGCAGAGTGGTGGGAGTCTGACCATCCCTTCATATAAACCCTATTGGCCTTCTTGGACAGTAGAGCTTGAGATGTCATGATGTCCCCCCACCAGAGGGGAGGGGGACATATTGTTTTTGGTGTCAGGATAGCCTGTTTGAAGCACTATATCTCCTGAACCTATGGATGGCTTCTGAATAATCTTGCCTACCGTGATCTCTATTAGAAGCCCATGCTCTAATATAAATACCCCCCCCCCCACGTTTTGGATGTTAGAAATCGTCATTCTTTTTGGCAATTCTCATTAAAATACCAGCCTCCAATAAACGCCCACTTTATTCAGATGTTGATTGATAAGAACTTTTTTGTGGCATTGTGACAGGGTCGGAAATTAAGTCCCAGTTTTACGTATTTTGCCATGTTTGACACGAAATGAGAAAAAACGTTAATGATATTCACTTTAGTGAAGAAAGGGGAGGTAACTACTATTCTATTCTAAGACAAGGCTTTTGTTTCACCTGTCATTTTCTGAGAAACAGGATGGCAGCCATAAAAAAGAAAGTAAGTGTTTTGGACCGCCGTATTCCAATTGCAAGATTCTATAGTATCTAATAAACACCACCCCGCCTCTTCAGGAAAGCTAATGATTCTAATAAAAGCCCGGGCATCTATGAGAATTTAGAGTAGTTTTGTTTGATTTGAGGTTTAACATTCCCCTTCAACACTGTATAGGTCATTTTGGAGACGTTGCTTCCAGTTTTGTGGGAGTTGTACCCGAAATTGAGATGAAATGACACCCCAATGAAACCAATAGGGTTTACAAGCATGGACGGTCCAACTCACACCGCTTTACCTGGGCTGGCTTAGATCCTCTGAGCAGTTCACCAGTACTTGTGTGCGGTTGGTTTCTGCTCTGCATAAAAGCATCATGCAGCCCTTTTGTTTCTTCAAGCCCCAATGGATGGGTGCTAATCTTGCATAGTTACATCATTAGGTTATGACGATGACCTTGACCTTATTTTCAAGGTCACAAGTCCCCAAAAACATTAAATGGCTTGTCTGCATTCTAGCTTATTAATGAATTGATTAATTTTAGTTAAACTTGGTACAATATGTCATTACATCATTCCACACAGATTTGATTAGATTTTGGTGACCTTGACATTATTTTTCAAGGTCAAAGACCCCTCAAATCTGTCAATTTTTGGCCAAAAATGGCTTGTCTGCTCTCTAGCTCATTAACCAATTGGTTAATTTTAGTTTACTTTGGTACGATATATCATTACAATATACTGCAGATTTGATTAGATTTGGGTGACCTTGACCTTTTTTTCAAGGTCGCAGGCCCCCCAAAACAGTCAATTTTTTATCAAAAATGGCTCGTCTGCACTCTAGCTCATTAACGAATTGATTAATTGTAGTCAAATGTGGTGCAATATATCATTACAACATGCTGCAGATTTGATTTTATTTTTGGTGGCCTTGTCCTTTTTTTCAAGGTCACAGGCTCCCCAAAAACTGTAAATGTTGAGCCAAAAATGGTTTGTCTGCACTCTAGCTCATAAATGAATCGATCAATTTTATTCAAACTTGATACAATATGTCATTACTACCTTTTTTCAAGGTCACAAGCCCCCCTCCCAAAACAGTGAATTTTGGGCCAATAATGGCCTGTCTGCACTTTAAGGTCAAGGGCTGCCGAAACCTGTTCTTTTTTGGTCAAAAATGGCTTATCTGTACCCTTTATTATTTAAGAATTGAGGAATGTTGGTCAAACTTGGTACAATATCGAATTTGATGAGATTCTGGTGATCTGAACTTTTTAATGACTGTCAAAGGCTCCCAAAAACTGTCAGTTTTTGGACAAAAATGGCTTGTTTACAGCTTACATTTCGGTGATCATTGTTTGTTTGTTTGATTTGAGGTTTAACGTCCCCGTCAACACTGTAAAGGTCATTTTGGAGACGTTGCTTCCAATTTTGTGGGACTTTTACCCGACATTGAGATGAAATGACATCTCAAGCCCTGTCGCCCAATGAAACCAATAGTTTATTAGCATGGACGGTCCGCCTCGCACCGCGGTTCCTGGACAGGCTTAGATCCTCTAAGCGATTTACCAGTACTAGTGAGTGGGCCGGATTCAGCTCTGCGTGGAAGCATCATGCAGCCCATATATTTCTTCAAGCCCCTATGGGCGGGGGCTATTCGGTGATCATAACCTAGTTATTAAAGTCAAATGGATGTTTAAGATATATTCATGGTGGGGACATTGTTTCCTCTGAAAACATATCTAGTTTCATCTCGGTGTTGAGCAAAGGTCCCACAAAATTAGAAGCAATGTTTTCAAAATGACATACCGGGTAAATAGTTTTGAAAGGGATGTGAAACCTCATTTCAAACTAAAAAAACATCAGCGTTTTTTCACTTACTGTGAAATCATGAAGGATTGCAGAAAAGCATCTGAAAATGTCTTGTACAATTTATCATTATCTCCAATCACAGTCATCAGAACACATCTTTTCAGCCTGGTGCACAGAAGTTTATCCCATTTCATACTAAATGGAATCTTCCACCTTATACAGTAAAACTTCTATGGCTCGAGCCATGGGTGTTCAGCTGTACATAACATTAGTCTATTTCAAAATTAATAAGTGTCAGGTTGATTTATGTAACAAAATTTATTGGAAATGCAAACAATGAAGTCCCTGTTCAGACATCAGATTCTTTGGCATCTGATCTGGGCTTGCACTGTTTGTCAGTGTTTTGTTCTGGAGTTCCCTAATTATTATGGGTAAATAGGACCAAATTTACAGCTGCTTCTCTGTTGATTCCATTTCACCTATTATCCCATTGCATGCTCGAAACCCCTAAAAGTGTACCTTAGCAAACAGTGCAGACCCAGATCAGATGCCGCAGAATGCGGCGTCTGATCAGGGACTGCACTATTTGCTAACAGAATTTTCCATCAAAAATAGAATAAAAACGAAAAAAGAGGCCTGACACCCCTTATATGACCAGTGTACTTGTCCAACATATAGCAATGGTTGAGTCTACTAGTATATAATGGGTTAAGTATCTGAACAGTGAAGAGTCTCACAAGACTACTTGTACATACGTGATTGCATTTATTAGGGCCCCGCACTGAAAGTGTGGGTGCCCTGTAGTAATCACTCTGTCTGTCCATCTGTCTGTCTGTCCATCCGTCCGTCTGTCCGTCCACAAATTTTTCCTACTCCTCTGATAGCGCTGCCGGGGCCCTAGTCAGTTTCACTGACAGCTCTAGTTTATATGGTAATGAAAAATTGATCAAAAATAATGTACTGTTACATACAACCATTGTCCTGCTGAATAAATTAAATCTATGACTTTCAGCCAATCAGGTTACTTTATATACTTTATTCCTACAAATTCACAAACTGAATCTCAGTGTAGATCCTGATTATATGACTTCTGGTGTAGATTCTGATCAGATGGCATCTTATCTGGATCTACACTGTTATCAAAGGTAGGAATTTTCGTGGCGCAGCAGGACAAGGGTTAAAATAAATTCAGAAATGATTTTATATGCATAAATGAATGTGAAGATTATGTACAGATCTAACTCTGATTCTATGTATTAGGACAGACTTTTGGATGAGTCTTTAAACCGAGGTCCCGTCTCCGTATGACCTTAGCTGTTGGTGGGACGTAAGACTGAAACACACTCACTCTTTGCATTAGGAGAACAAGTCCATGAAATGAACAGCCCTTACACCCCACTTTATGTTAGAGGAAACTGGGGTTTACAGGGGTATACACTATTTTTGCTCGAAGACATAGATTGTGGGTACTCATTAGAACTGCTTTAATGAGGCGAATCTAACACCACAACCTATATTTGCAGAATAAATAAGAAGACTATCACAGTTTACATAGAAAAGTAGCCATTTTGGCAGAGTGAAAAAATGCCCTGGTGCAAATGTGTGTTATCATAATTGATATGACTAATGTGGTAATCAGAAACATAGCATCATGATATAAAACCAGCTGATTATACCTTCATACTACTTGGTAACTGCATAAAACATCATCATGACACCGTCCATCACTACTTAAAGAATGTGTTGTTAATATTGACATTTTTTTTTTAATGTTCACATTATGCATTTTTTTTAATTTATCATATGACGTTGTGTCTGAGAATGTAATAAACACCATGCATTAAATATGGTAAATACCATCTGATCATACCTTCATACTGCTTAGTAACTGCATGAAACATTATCATCACACTGACTACTTAATGAATGTGTTGTTAATATTGTCATTTTTAGTGTTTGCATATTTCATTATTTGAATTTATCATACGATGTTGTGCCTGAGAATGTAATAATACTATGTATTAAAGTTGGTATCTGCAAGTGGATTAAATATGCAAATTAGTTAGATACTCCCGATAATGTTACACATATGACGTCCTTAATGGTGTCACAAAATTAGTTGGTTACACGTGACGTTTTTAATGGTGTCACATTTACTATGATGGAATATTGACATCTTTTGTTTAATATCATAATAAAAATGCGTTTTTAATGTCATATGATAAAAATAATCTTGCATTTGTGTTCATGTATAATTAAATTTATTAAACTCATTGAGGAAAAGGGATAAAATGCTTGTTTAATAAATTCAATACATGAATGCTCATGTAAGGTCCTTAGTGAAAACTAGTCATAGACACTCACATTCGTGGATATTTCAGTTGAATTTTATGTACTTACAACCCTGTAGACTGATATAGGGCTGTTCAACTAACACCAAGACTATCAGTTTGAGTCTTTGAATGAATACATTGTATCAAATGATTTTATAGAATGATAGTCAGAAATGGGTGTGGCCAACTTTATCTATGCAGCAGGTCAGTGGTTGAATCAGGTATGGTGTTTAGTTTGCTTGTGTTATACAAGATGTCTACCAAGTTGACTTCTCATGTTATCTGATAGGTAATTTTATGTATGCTGCCAAGGTTTACATTGTATATACAGTTGTTTTCCAGATAAGAGAAGATATGTATAATTTCTGTTAAATGAATAAGTTTATTTGCCATGTATTCTGAGCATATTTTCATAATTTGAAATGTAGAGATTTACTATTTCATCCTGACAAGACAACAGCCATTCTCACAATGGCTTAACCCTTATCTTGGTGTTCACGACAACCGTTATCTTTGCAAATAGTGTAGATCCAGATCAGATGGCTTCTGAAGAAGCCATCTGATCAGGATCTACACTGTTTGGCATTCAGTTTATGAATTTGTAGCAATAAATTACATCAAGTAATTTGATTGGTTGATAGACAGAAATGGGTGTGGCTTAAATGAATATTCAGCAAGATAAGGGTTAAATTTATTGATTGATGTCTATGATTTTCTGATGCCAGAATTAATGCATTGAGAAATGACAATGCAATTATTAGGATAAATTAATCCTTATCTTGCTGAATATTCATTTAAGCCACACCCATTTCTATCTATCAACCAATCAAATTACTTGATGTAATTTATTGCAACAAATTCATAAACTGAATGCCAACAGTGTAGATCCTGATCAGATGGCTTCTTCAGAAGCCATCTGATCTGGATCTACACTGTTTGCAAAGATAGGGGTTGTCGTGAACAGCAGGATAAATTAAGATAATAAAACCTGTTGTTAAATGTGACTAGCTGTTTAATAGAAATTTTAACGAAACAAATTGGATGACATAAAACTCATAGGATAAGGGCAATTTTGGCCCCTTCTCAGAATTATGAGCTCACTAAAAGATCAATATCAGCAGTTTTAACCCATTTTGTAGCCGAAACCCCAAAATGGGTACCCTGGCAAACAGTGCAGGCCCGGATCAGACGCCATAGAACGCGGCGTCTGATCAGGGCCTACACTGTTTGCAAAATTTTCAGCAAATTTTCAAGTAGATTCTGAAGAAAACACAACCTGACACCCCTTAAGTTTGGAATGGACTCCTATATTTCAGGAGGAATATTCCATTTGGTACAAAATGGGTTAATAAATTGAGTTTATTGGCAGGCAGATAAGGCCCTTTTCATACCTAGTCCTTTTCCAAACAAAGTTTGCCTCCATGAGGTCAGCCTTAGAATAGAAGAAGAGGCATTGTTTGTATATAACACATATTTTCATACAAGGTATTTTTATAGTCATGTTGTTTCATTTTGAATCTGTTAAGTGTAATTTATTTTGTATGCATGTGTTTTAATGTAATTATTTTATAACATGGAGCAAGTCAGAATCAAGCAGCACAGTATATGATAATATGATAATGGTTATGCTAGTCTAGTCTGTCAAGAAACACAAACTAACTTCTAGTCCATGTTTTAGAAAACCTCAAAAAAAAAAAAAAAAAGCCCAAAAGAGGACATTGAATTTAAGAATACACTATGGACTAAGGAACATAGCTCAGATCTTTCTTTTTGAGCCATCATCGTTTTGTCTATTTTTGATTTTCTACATTTTTTTTTTTTTATGAAATTTATATATTTTTGGAGAGAAGTCTATCAAATTATGTAACCCAAATGCTCAGACAAGACTGAATAATTATGTAACCCAAATGCTCAGACAAGACTGAATGACTGTTCAAGAAGCACAGTATCACAAAAGTTTTCACTGGCCATAATTACAGGGGCTGGATCATCTGCACCCTTAGTGTTTGCAAATTGAAAAAAAAAAAAAATGGTTATCTTATGACTCTGCATTTCTTCTGCAAGAACTCCAAAAGGTGCAAACGGAATGGCAAACAGTGTAGACCCTGATCAGATTGCCTTCAGGAGCAGTCTGATCTGGGTCTGTACTGTTTGCTTAGGCCTACCTGCCCCATTTCTTCTGTTTTTCCACTTGCATTTAGTTTTCCCTCAGTTATCTGCATCCATTTCTTGCCTCACTTTTTCTATCTCTCCTATTCCTTTCCACTTTTTCTCTGGCATTCAAGGTTTAAAACATCATTTTAATACACTTGTGACTGTAAGGCAACATCTGATTGGATCAAAAAGTTGTGACAATATATTCGAGAATATACAACAAAATCTGTGTATTAAGACCACCTTTGGGGCAAATGAAGAGGTCTTATGAGTGGAGTTGTCTTATTAAGGTCCACAGAAACTTAAAGTGTAGTTTGAGACTGGTACATGCTGTTTTTAATAGTGAAGTGGTCTTAATATTGGGTGGCCTTAATAAGTTAATAGCAGAATCCCAGCCAGCACAAAACAGCAGACCAACTTTAGACTGACAGTGATACGACATTGCCCTGTGGGCCCGACATTGGTCTGTCATTCTTTGCTGGCTGGAATTTCACTTTGCTGTGACAAAACAGACTTCATCATGTAATGTCATGGGTGGCTTGCATTGTGTTTTACGCAGCTGACCACAATGGCAGTTTTGTGCAAAGAGAACAATTTTAACAAAACAAATGAATAAGTGCATTAGAGACGGACAACTGTATTGTATTTGGGGAGGTAAATTATCAGTTTTATGGTCGCAAATTCCATTTTATGGCTCCGCTGATGCATTACTGTAAAAGGAAATATGTGATAGTAAAACCAAAGATTTACCTCTCAAAATGACATCTCCTAATTTAATCCACAGCAATGTTCCCAAACACAGCATAAGGATAGCAGTTAAAAGCTAGAACTGTACTTGCTTGATGCACATATTCCCTGGAATGTGCCAATAGCTTTGAAGAGAAAACTATTTGAGGATTTAAGGGGAATGGGTACACCATCAGGGGAGGGCATATAGTATTACCCATTTGTCTATCCATTTCCATCCACATCCACGTCAAGGATGGTGTCAGTAATTTGCATTTAAGTTTTCTTAATTGGGCTTCCAGATGGGGGGATCCATGTCCCTTGGACACATTTCTAGTTTGAAAATGTTTTGTCCCATATTAATATAGGTTTACCCTTAAAGGAAAGAATTTGCTCACAATGAGCAAATTCTTTCCTTTCAGGGTAGACCTTTTGCCGGAGGGCTTGAGAGCTGTCTCTATTAAAAAAATTGGTGGAAAATATGCCTGATTTATATAGGAATATTCTGGGATATAACAGTAAGTATGCATGATTTAGGCTTGCTCCAGATCTATTGTAGTTTCTAAACCATAAGAATGTTGTTCATTTTACTCCACAAGTGCCAAAACTCCTTTAGCCTTCTACTTAGCCTTTAGAATAAATACTTACATAGTTATCTCTCTTTGTTGTTTCTTGAAGGTGATGGATGATCTTTCAGGACAGACAACTTTTGTTTTTGTCTGTCTTAGCGATAGAGATTTATCAATAATGTAAACATGGACCTGATCATGAGAAGCATTTAACTATTTCAGTGAGGCTGTATTGCAGAACAGCCAACAGTATATCATGAACACTGCCCATTCTTTTGCCAGAAACTGACAACTGCCCTTCTTGAAGCAATGGTCATTCTCTGTCACCTTGTCAAGAAGGCCAGATGCCAGTTACCGGTGAAAGAATGTGCACTGTACTGGTTAACTGTTTATGTATAAGCCTGTGCTGGCCTCGGTAGCTCAGTCAGATGCACGTCTGACTGGTGATCAGGAGGATGCGGGTTCGATACCTGCCGGGGTCAGCAACATCCTTTGTGGAGATTGACCATGAAATCTTTTCTACCGTCATTCTCTCCCTTCTGCTGATTCAAGAAGGACAGGTGTCAGTTTCTGGCAAAAGAATGTGCGTTGTACTGGTTAACCACTTACTATAAGCCTGTCAAGGAACAGTATGAATAGGTGAACTGACCGGCTCAAAAATGACCTAAATAGTGTTGACTGGGCTGTTAAACTCAATACAAACAAACCAAAATGTTAAAGCCTGTCAGAAAATTGCTGACAGGCTCAATATGACCTAAATTTTGTTGACTGTGGCATTAAGGGGAATGGGAACACCTTCAGGGGAAGCAACTCTTTCAAAAGTATTTTTGTCTCCCATGTCATTAGGGGTCAACTCTTAAAGGAAAGAATTTGCTCCTAAGGAGCAAATTCTTTCCTTTAAGAGTTGACCCCTTTTTCCATGGGAAAGAGCTTATAGAAAAGCGAACAGGAAGTCCCGGAATTTGTCTCCCTTTGAAAAATGGCCGAAAAATGTGCCAGGTGTTCCCATTCCCCTTAAATTCCAAGCAAAAGAAGAACAATGTACCAATAGTGTCAAATGTGCTGGGTATATCCATTCAGCAGGCAACATATTCAGCTGGCATTTTCAAATGCAGTTTTGCCAAAGTTTACCTGGTCTTAATAGTGGAAATGTTCTGTATCAGGAAGACTACTCTCTTCACCCATGTCCAGGACCATATCTGGGCTGCTCCTGTGTTGAAGCTTTTATGTCTCTGCCACCTGGAGAACAGTGTTGCCAGCACCAGTTCATCAACACTTTTGTTCATGTTTCCAGCAAAGTCAGCATGAAACAGATTACGCATACTAACAATAATAGATTGTCATTACTGACAATGACGAGTCTTAATCACATTTGAGAAATGTTACCATTTGTATGTTCTAAGATGGCTGATGAGAACAATTCTAGCTCTGAACTGTCTGTTGCAGATAGAGCAACAGAGGCTAGAGGAAGTCAGCTCTGTGGATGATGCCTTAGCTCTGGTTTTACACTGTGCACATTTCTGCTCGACTTCACTGATTCTTTTTGCCTCATATTCACTGGCACCCCTTCTGATGAGAACTTGCTACTTTGCTCTGTCCTGTGCAATGTGTTCTACAACTCTGTTGGAATGTTGAAGGGTGTCCTTGTAGCGCTTCTTCTGACTGCCTTGGGAGCGTTTGCCCATTTCTAGTTCTCCATAGAGAAGTTTCTTTGGCAAACATTCCTCGGGCCTTCTGGTAACATGGCCTGTCCATCTTAACTGTGCTAATTTCAGAAGAGCATGTACACTTTGAATCTCTCCCCTGTTCAGGACTTGCGTGTCTGGAATCCTGACTTGCCACTTAATATATAAGTCTTCTGGAAGTGATTCAGACTTTGGTTGTGCTGTTGGTAAACTGTCCATGTTTCACAAGCATACAATGGTATTGGCAGCACCACAGCTCTGTAGACTTTCAGTTTTTTTTATCATGTCTGATTCCACTTTTGTCCCAGACCCGGCCATGTAGTTGGACAAATGCTGCACTAGATTTTGCAGTCTTGGTATTGACTTCATCATCAATGTGCATGGCTCTTGACAATGTGCTCCCAAGGTAGGTGAACTTGTCTACAACTTGCAGTCTTTGATCTTTCACTGTGATTGTTGGCTCTTGGTAAGACTTACCAGGTGCTGGCTAATAGACTACTTCAGGCTTACCAGGTGCCGGCTGATAGGCTACCTCAGGCTTACCAGGTGCCGGCTGATAGGCTACCTCAGGCTTACCAGGTGCCGGCTGATAGGCTA
This sequence comes from Lucinisca nassula, assembly GCA_963580285.1. Classification (NCBI taxonomy): domain Eukaryota; kingdom Metazoa; phylum Mollusca; class Bivalvia; order Lucinida; family Lucinidae; genus Lucinisca; species Lucinisca nassula. The sequence continues at coordinate 5,572,275 of OY757010.1, forward strand.
CCTCAGGCTTACCAGGTGCTGGCTGATAGACTACTTCAGGCTTACTAGGTGCTGGCTGATAGGCTACCTCAGGCTTACCAGGTGCTGGCTGATAGGCTACCTCAGGCTTACCAGGTGCTGGCTGATAGGCTACTTCAGGCTTACCAGGTGCTGGCTGATAGGCTACTTCAGGCTTACTAGGTGCTGGCTGATAGGCTAATTCAGGCTTACCAGGTGCTGGCTGATAGACTACTTCAGGCTTACCAGGTGCTGGCTGATAGACTACTTCAGGCTTACCAGGTGCTGGCTGATAGACTACTTCAGGCTTACCAGGTGCTGGCTGATAGACTACTTCAGGCTTACTAGGTGCTGGCTGATAGGCTACCTCAGGCTTACCAGGTGCTGGCTGATAGGCTACTTCAGGCTTACCAGGTGCTGGCTGATAGACTACTTCAGGCTTACTAGGTGCTGGCTGATAGGCTACTTCAGGCTTACTAGGTGCCGGCTGATAGGCTACCTCAGGCTTACTAGGTGCTGGCTGATAGACTACTTCAGGCTTACCAGGTGCTGGCTGATAGACTACTTCAGGCTTACTAGGTGCTGGCTGATAGGCTACTTCAGGCTTACCAGGTGCTGGCTGACAGACTACTTCAGGCTTACTAGGTGCTGGCTGATAGGCTACTTCAGGCTTACCAGGTGCTGGCTGATAGGCTACTTCAGGCTTACTAGGTGCTGGCTGATAGACTACTTCAGTCTTACCAGGTGCTGGCTGATAGACTACTTCAGGCTTACCAGGTGCTGGCTGATAGACTACTTCAGGATTACCAGGTGCTGGCTGATAGGCTACTTCAGGCTTACTAGGTGCTGGCTGATAGACTACTTCAGTCTTACCAGGTGCTGGCTGATAGACTACTTCAGGCTTACCAGGTGCTGGCTGATAGACTACTTCAGTCTTTTGATGCTGATTGTGAGATCATAGCTATCACAGGAGTCAGATACTTGATCTATACCTTTTCACATCCCTTCTTCTTAGGAGCACCTTTTGCCATGACATCAGCAAAGAGGAAGTTAGGAACTCATCTACCACCTCTGTCTGCACCTTGGATTTGGCTTGCAACCTTATGAGATTGAAAAACTTCCCATCAAAGCGATACCTAATGGGTATGTCATTGTCACCATCCAAACATCATGCTGAAGAGTGTTGGGGCTAATACATAGCCTTGCTTGACTCCGTTTGCCACAGAGATCTGAAAACTCACCATCATTTTGAACCTCTGATCGCATACCATCGTGGAACTGTCTAACCATTGCTATGAACTTGGTTGGACATCCAATCTTCACCATGGTCTTCCAAAGGCCCTGACGACTGACCGTGTCAAATGCTTTGGTGAAGTCAACAAAGGTCATGTATATGTCCATGTTCTGTTCCTGACATTTCTCTTGCAGCTGCCTTACTATGAAGTCTCCAGAATGACCTTTACAGTGTTGACGGGGACGTTAAACCACAAATCAATCAAACAAACAAACCAACTAGAGCTCTTCTAGGCTGTGTTCTGTCTGAACCAGCACTGTCCATCAAAGTGCGCACATACCATGTGCCGATTTTCAAAGTTATCACCTATATTGTCTTTGTTGTTCGACCGCCAGATGGGATCCCTGTCAGCCAAGAGGTTTTGCATACTTGCTTGTTAGGGTAGAACAGCCGAGTACAAAATGTCTGTTTTAAATAGACGAAAGTATCAACTACAGTCGAACTTCAATGGCTCGACCACCTTTGGGACCTCGAAAATCTGTTCGAGACAGGGGTAGTTCGAACCACTGAGGGTTACTGTCTGAAGGCATACCGAGATACTTTTAGACATCTTTTCGGTGTTCTATAATGAATATGTATGCTGTGTGTACTCATTAGAATCGCCTCATCGAGGCGATTCTAATGAGTACACACAGCATACATTTGCAAGATAAAACACTAAAATCTCCTTAATTATCCCCCACTATTTCTTATGTAGAGGATTTCCCTAGGGGCTCAATAACTGGTTTGACTCAGCCATGGTAAACGAGCCATCGGTGTTTGAGCGATCGAAGTTCTAGTGTATCTTAGAAAATGTCATTCCTAAGGTGATGATGATTGGATATTGTGGCTCAGGTATGTTGTACAGCAGCAGACCCAACAGCGATAGCACTAAGAGGCATAGTCACAGTCTGAATGCAGAGCATCAACCGGAATCTGTAGCTAGTCGGGTGTGCGTCTGACTGGTGGCTGGGAGGGCGTGAAAAGTATGGTTAGGTACACTGACTAACTCGATATGTCTTAAATCGCGTTACCTGGACTGTATTTTTTTTTTTGGTTTGGGTTTTACGGCCCTTTCAAGATAATTCACTCATATCGAGCCGATCGTTAATCAGAGGTGGGCGAAAACCGGAGTACCCGGAGAAAAACCACCTGACCTTCCGTTGCAGAACTTGGCGTCTCACACGTGGCCCGAGCGAGGCTCGAACCTACGGCGGTGAGAGACCTAATGACTAAGAGTCAGCGCTTTTATCCACTAGGCCACGGAGGCCCGTAAACCTGGACTGTAAAACTGTAGAAAATGTCATATGTTTTAAAGCAAAGCAAAATGAAAAAAAAAAAATCCTGGGCCGCATCAAGCAAAAAATTCAGACATGGATGCCCGGGGAGGGCTCGAATTAACCTGCACATCCACACACAGAGTCTACTGTGCACTGGATGAATCACTAGTGTCGTAGGACTTGTTTGAGCATAAGATAAGACTGTATTTTGAGTGTGTGCACACACGAAAATAAAGTTAAACCATACATGCCTAGAGGCCCTTTTCTGGGACATTGTCAAACATTGCAGACCTAGATCAGACGCCGCGGACCGCTATTTCTTTTTATTATTATTATTATTAAACAGTGGGCTGGGCAGTTTCAATCCGCCGACTTCCCACTTGATCAATGTTATTCTGTGCCACGAACACTAAGTCTGCACCATGTAAGTCCCACTTTATATTGGGAAGATGTGTTTACAAGGGTTACCCAGTTTCTTATTTCTGCTCAGACCATAGCTGGGGGGGGGGGGGGAGGGTACTTTTCAGAACCGCCGCAGAATAGGCACCCGCAGTCTATGCTAATGATCAGAAATAAATCTCGAATTTTTACATGAAAAAAAAAAAGTTAAAAATTCCTAGTGCCATGAAAGAAGGTATTATCTTTCATGAATATGATATTGACAAAGACAAACGTGTTTCAAAATCAAGAGCTCGGTTTACGCTAGGGCACAATTGTTACGACAGTGATCAACCATACTTTTACCCATTTTCTATTAAATGGAACCTTCCTCCTTATAAAGAGCAGCAGTCCATTTCTATAATGGTTGTGTTATCATTACAATTCGTTTAGAAAATGACTGAACTGTTTGTTAAGCTGGGCCTGCACGGTTTGTCAGTTTTCCATTTGGATGGGTTGGGGGTGGTAACTATGGAACTCATGGTAAATGAGGGACAAGACGCCATCTGGCGTCAACTGGTGCGCCCAACCAATCTATTTAACATATTTAACCAGCATACGATTCCTACAGACCCTTGGCTATGTCATAAGCACTATGAATTGAGTTTTCGTTACAACAGAGTTTGTAATCTTCTGTCCGAAAATCATTTTCACCACCGTACTTATTCGCATAGCCTCTGTGACATTGGATAAAGTGTTTTAACCCATACTGCCCATACCGTATATGACACAAAATATTCAATTTAACTGCACTGTTTGCCTATAAACATTTTATTGAACGCAAGGTTTACATGTTTAAGTCAATATTCTGTTTGAATAAGCTTCTTTTACATGTGCCATGTCCCTAACTTGTGATCTGTAAATAGTATCAAGAGAGCAGGTCAGGTTTCAAATACAATAGCTATTTATTGCTACTCTGGCCATAGAGTAACACCATTCTGTAAACACTTCATCATGACCATCTGTTGATTGACACAGTAACACAAAAGGCCAGCAATATTTCGCTTCCCCCATATTAATATTAACAATGCTGTGTACTGCAATCCTTGTAAACCCCACTTTATTTATATCGTGAAAATAGTGCTTAATGAAGGGTGAGCCGGCCTCGGTAGCTCAGTCTAATTCGCGTCTGACTGGTGATCAGGAGGACGCGGGTTCGATACCTGCCGGGGTCGGCAGCATTCTTTCGTGGAGATTGATCATGAAATCTTTTCTACGGCCACTCTCCCTTCCGCTGATTCAAGAAGGGCAGTTGTCAGTTTCTGGCGAAAGAATGTGCACTGTACTGGTTAACCGCTTAAGTATACGCCTGCCAAGGACAAATGTGGAAAGGTAAACTGACCGGCTCAAAAATGACATAAATAGTGTTGACCGGGCCGTTAAACTCAATACAAACAAAAGAAACAAAATAATGAACATGTGAAGGGTGTATTTTATTTCCGAATACACACTGTAGATACTCGTTCTGCTCCGAACATATATTGTGGGTACTCGTTAGAACCATGCACCTCTATGAGGCGGTTCTAACGAGCACCACACGAAAAGTTTGGAGTTTGAACATATATTGCGGGTACACGTAAGAGCCACCTCGATGAGGGACTGCAAACAAGCACCACACTATATTTTTGGAGCAGATGTAAGCGACACCATTATACCACGTGCTTGTGGTATCACAATGGCGCAGTCTGACCTCAAACTAGCCACAGAACTGATGTGACTGACGCACTATCTCAGTCTTCTATCACCGCACTCGCATGTATTCTTGGTTGGTTGCTTGAATTGAGGTTTTACGTCCCCGTCAACACCGTTTAGAGCATGTTGGAGACGTTGCTTCCGATTTTGTGAGACTTTTACCAGACATATGAAATGGCTTCTCAAGCCCTACCGCCAAAAGAAACCGCTAGGGTTCAAGAAACGGTTGGACTCTTACCACTTTTCCTGGGCAGGCTAGGCCTTCTAAGCGGTTTACCAGTATGTTCGGTCAGTGTCAGTCCATGCAGCCCCATGTAATCTTGTACTTCCTTCTGTATTCACCATATTTGCATTATTTGCTGGCTCCCATCTTGCACATTGTCAATATTGGAAAAACAGGTAACCAGACCCCCCTGACCTTGAAAGGTCAGGGGGGTCTGGTTACCTGTTTTTCCAACACTGATAAACTTCAGACTAGGAACCAGCAGATAATGCAAATAAGGTGAATGCTTACAAGCACTTTAATTTTGATGAGTCCATGTAATGAATACAATTAGCAATTCCACTATATAAACAGAAAAAAAATGTGGGGGTTGCAAGAGTTTTTCTTATTCTCATAAAAACGTAGCCAGTTGGTATTCGTAAGGAGCGTTCATTGATCTACGTTAGTAACTACGTTAGTAGTAGAAATAAGACACACTCTGTAAACAAAGTTGTGTTAGAAAGGATGATCTCATACGGGCGTGTCCTCGTAATGATAAATCCGGAACGTCAAATATGAAAATAACCAATCCCTCAGTATTAAATAAAAATGTGTTTCGAATTATTACAACCTCTTCATATCACCTGTGCGAATTCTTAGTTGGGACGACCTCTTTAACACCAACCGTTGTTTCCTCAAAAGGGGATATAATTTTAAAGGTAGTTTATCAGAGCGGATGACCTGAAAAAGTTAACGTTCATATAAAGGTTAGTGAACTCTTTTCAATTGACATTTTTGAACAGGTTAACGAGGCTTAACGTATGAGCGAGTGTAAGAGATCACCGTAACCATTTTTGTACCAAATGGAATCTCCCACCTTATATATAGCAGGGGTCCATTTCAAAATTTAGGGGTGTCAGGTTGTGTTTTCTTCAAAATTTATTCGAGAAATGGCTTAACATTTTGCAAACAGTGTAGGCCCTGATCAGACGCCGCATTCTGCGGCGTCTGATGTGGGCCTGCACTGTTTGTCGATTGATTGATTGATTGATTGATATGTATTTGGTAAAATCAACACAACATATACACATAAAATTGACAGGAATGGAATAATTTAAATAATATTACACTAATTAAGATTCAGTTAAAGACAAAAGTGTAGTCAAGGTACCCCTTTAGGGGTTTCTGGTACTGAATGGGTTAATATATTATGTGGGCCCCGTCAAGCGATTTTGGTACTTATCGCCTATGCGAGCAGCGAATGTTCAGGCGAGCCTGCGCATCCGCGCAGTCTCGCCAGAACCTTCGCTGCTCGCTCATACAAGCAGTGAATCAAGAGGAACCTTCAGACAGAAAGCCATATCCCTGACCCCTCTGAATGGCTGGGCATGCGCAGTTAAAATTTGTCATGACGGAATGCTCGAAGACACAAATTCGCTTGGCGGGGCTCATGTAATGTAAGGACCTTGTTTATAAAGTCAAGGCGAAATAAAGTTCATTTCGATTCAGTTCAATTTTACTTGAACACCGATTTGCGTTTTGATTTCATGATGCACATATTGAACACGACATGCTTAACATAACATGCAAGAACGAAGCAGAAAAAAGAGCAAACAACTCTACATGTGAGTGAGTGTTAGGGTTTTACGTCCCGCCAACAGTTATGGTCATATGGAGACGGGACCTCGGTTTTAAGACTCATCCTAAAGTCTCAACTGTACATGTAATCGGACAGCTGTATTATGGTAGGGATCTTTACATGAAATACTATAAAAAAAACTACAGTAATACGTATACAATTCGTTTTTTTTTTCTTTCGCATTTTTAACTTCAACAAAATACACGAAAAACGCAATTTACTGAGTCTTTTTATACGCATCAGTTTCATTTGCAGAGCAGTCCCTTTTTTATGCTAAATTCTAAATTTAGCCACCCACCTAACTGAGGTAATGACCAAATATGACCGACTCAGTATGAGAAGATAGATAGATAGAGAGAGAGAGAGAGAGAGAGAGAGAGAGAGAGAGAGAGAGAGAGAGAGAGAGAGAGAGAGAGAGAGAGAGAGAGAGAGAGAGATAGATAGATAGATAGATAGATAGATAGATAGATAGATAGATAGATAGATAGATATGGCTTAACCATTTCTATCCATAGTCTAGCTCCAGTTGTGATGGCTCCCAGTGAGTCGCCTTATCAGGATCTACACAGTTTGTCGTCCTGTATATGAATTTAGCTAATCGCGTTATTTACAAGAATGGATATGACAAAATTCAAAGCTAAAATAGAACCTTTCAGAAACTCAGGGATAAAAGGGTTAAGCGGGTATTCGGTTTTGAAGAACGAGTCAATGTAATGATAAATAGCTAGGGCCAGTTGTTCAAAACCAACGATATAATTAGGGCCCCGCACTGAAAGTGTGGGTGCCCTATAGTAATCACTCTGTCCGTCCGTCTGTCTGTCTGTCTGTCCGTCCACAAATTTTCCTACTCCTCTGATAGCGCTGCCGGGGCCCTAGTCAGTTTCACTGACAGCTCTAGTTAGTTAACAAACCGTTAAAACTATTTTATATGATACATATACTTATATCTATGCTAAAAATGAGAGAGTACCTTGTGCAAACTCAATAGTTGCTCACATTTTAAGCCAAAATACAAGAGAATTAGACAATATACTTAATAAAACGTTTAAAAATTGGACCACTAACGAGCTCGTTAAGCTATAACTGGGACCTGAAGTTGTTAAAACATATGGGCCCCGTCAAGCGATTTTGGTACTTATCGCCTATGCGAGCAGCGAAGGTTCAGGCGAGCCTGCGCATCCGCGCAGTCTCGCCAGAACCTTCGCTGCTCGCTCATACAAGCAGTGAATCAAGAGGAACCTTCAGACAGAAAGCCATGTCCCTGGCACCGCTGAATGGCTGGTCATGCGCAGTTAAAATTTGTCATGACGGAATGCTCGAAGACACAAATTCGCTTGGCGGGGCTCATATATGACCTGTATTGCAGCAAGAATCAGGTCGTCAGCTTGATCACAATCTTAGCTGTTTAATATAACTGTTTCTTATTGTTGTTTTAGTTTAGTTTTCCTTTGAACAGGTATGTCGTGTGTACTCATTAGAATAATCTCAGTGAGGTGGTTCTAAGGAGTACACACAGCACACTTATTTTCATTCTAGGTCGAAATACGATCCCTATTACGCAGCCTGATACAGAGCTTTATCATATGACGTCGCGTCTGAGAGTATAATAACGCCATGTAATATTTTCGATAATCCACTAGTGGATTAAATATGCAAATTAGGTAGATACGTCCCGTAACGTTACATGTACGACGTCCTTAACGACGTCGCATTTACTAACGGCGGAATATTGACATTTTTTGTAAAAAATCGTGAATAAAATGCGCTTTAAATGCCATATGATAAATAGAATCTTGCATTCGTGCTCATGTATTATTGAATTTATTAAACTCGTTGAGGAAAAGGGATAAAATGCTCGGCAAAGCCTCGCATTTTATCCCTTTTCCTCAACTCATTTAATAAATTCAATAATACATGAACACTCATGTAAGATCCTCTATATAACCATCAGCAGCTCGAACTCGTCCTGTCTCGAACACAGTTTCATGCTACCACAGGTGTTCGAGCCATATATTATCTATAAAAACCTATGTTGTCGATATTCATTAGAACGGTGTGGCGGTTATAATGAATACCCACAAACATAGGTTTCTATGGCGAATTGACAAAACTATATTTCAGTTATCACAAGATAGTGCTATGTTGCACACGAGTATATATTCAGCAAGGATGTACATTAAAATTTAAGCATGAAAAATGACATTTTTATTGACATAGGTAAGATTACTTGCCGCTACTTGCAAACATGTTTCGATTTTTAGGTAGTAATAAAACTATGCATGTGAAGAGATAAGTATTATAAAAGATGTTAAGCAATCTTTTGTCACTCTTATGTTAAGGATAATAAAAATATACACAGATTTTTTTTGCGAAGACAGGAAGTGGTCAGAATTCGTTGATGCCCACGACCAATACATTTTTGGGTTGATTGTTTGATACCGGTCGCTCCAAAGTTACTTATTTGTAGTAGTGTAGAAGATTATCAATGAAGTTACACGGGACAAAAATTGCGTTTGTACGAACATTTATTAATTGATTATCCTATATTACACAAGGTCAACCAATATTCAAAAATCATAAATCATGTTTTTAATTGCGTCAATTAATAAAATTGTCATTAATCAAGTAATTTCGTATTGGCCCAGTCATTATAGAGGTGATTCCAGAGGGGCAGGATGCGTTGGCCGGAATTTCCAGATCTTACGACTGGGTCCGATATTTAACTGCACACGTGGCGGGCGTTCAGCGTATGGCATCCGTTGCCTTGGAAGCCTTATGGGCTGAAAGGCGGTCCCTTTGACTGGCCTTCATCTTCCAGCAATGATGAAGACCTTGAAGATTTTTACATTAAACAACCAGTAAACCAAACGCTTTGGCGGTGATTTATGGATATCCATAATTCGAATTATGGATATCCATAAATCGATCTGTTTTATTGATATCCATAAATCGTATTATGGATATCCATAATTCGAATTATGGATATCAATAAATCAGAGGAATAATGGATATCCATAAATCGAATAATGGATATCCATACATCGAATTATGGATATCCATAATCGTATGGATATCCATAAATCGATTTGAATTGATGGTATCCATAAATCGAATTATGGATATCCATAATTCTATTTATGGATATCCATAATTCGAATTATGGATATCCATTATTCGGCTGATTTATGGTTATCAAAAATCGAATTATGGATATCCATAATTCGATTTATGGATATCTATAAATACGGATTAAATAGTAAAACGGCGCCCCATACAAAACCTGTTGTATGACATTTGAGAACAACACAGGTGCAGATCAGCCTGTGCATCCACGCATTATTATCAGCACCTTTGTGTTGGCTTATTACAACAACACACCTGTATGCCAAAATGGTTCTTTTCATATCTAAGACTGGCTTTTTTTCAGATGAAAAAGTATTATATTTTTCTCATTTCAATGTCGCATAGATAATGGGTGCTTATAAAACCACCTGAGGCAGTTCTTACGAGTACTCACAGTCTATATGTTTAGTACAATTAAGTGAAATAATTTATACCCCATGTAAACCCCAGTTTTCTCTTTATATAGAGGGGTTTACGAGGGTCTTCAGTAAAAGGACTGATGTTCATCAAGAATTTCGCTTGTTTGTATAGTTTTTGTTTAACCTCGCTTTCAAGGTTACTTATATTAAACTTTATATCTCGAAATACAAGCTTTAGGTTATGTTACTAAATTCAATGCTGGGATGAAATGTGAAATTTACGCTGTAAAGAAAACACCACGTAAACAAGTACGAATAACAAATACCCCCGACACCCCCCCCCCCTCCTCCACACACACACTAACAAACACTTACGGGGAAGGGGAATAAGTGGCAGATTTTTCCGCCATTGCTCAAGAGAAGACAACTTTTGGGATTTTCTATACACTTTTCTGCCCCGCTGGAAAAGGGGTCTATACTCTTAAAGGAAAGAATTTGCTCCTCAGGAGCAAATAATTCTTTCCTTTAAGAGCTGACCCCTATTGACATGGGAGTCAAAAATAATTTTGCAGGAGTTGCAATGAATGTGTTCCCATTCCCTTTAGTGGAGCGTGATAGCTCAGTGGTTAGTGCACTTGCCTCTGATGCTAGAGGTCCCGGGTTCGATCCCCGGCAGCGGCGATAAAATTTCGGTGTCTGAACACGCTCCATTGGCATCATTTGCAGGGATGAATGTCATAAAGTGCACCGTCCTTCGGATCGGGACGTTAACTGGAGGCCCCCCTGTGCAGGGAGAACCATCCCCTGTGCAGGTTAAAGATCCCTATCGTAATTACATGATTACTGTATAGGCTTTCATCCTGCAAAACCTGGAGTGTATGTAATATACACCTGTCGTAATGGTCAAATGTGACCGACGCAGTATCAGAAGATAGATAGATAGTATAGAGAAAAGTGGGGCTTGTAAGAGTTTACATTTTTTACGTTCTCATTTCTGATTGCCAAATATAGATAAGGACACTTTTTATAACCGCTTCACTGAACCGTGCCCACAGCCGAAATTTGTATTATATTAACTCATTTATGCCTAGCGTCACAATTGTGGGACATTGGGAACAAATGCCGACCCAAATCTGTGTCTACACTGTATGGTTAATGTACATGTATTTTTTGTTTTGTAAAATTATAGCATGCAACACATACATATGTATCTGACACTCCGGCCTTACTAGGTGGAAGATTGTATTGTCATGGAAATCGGAAAAATACAACTTTTAGAGACATGACAGATACATTATCCCACATAAGACATGTCGCGGTCATTTACTTCCTTTAAAGTGTCATGTCAATGCTTAACAAGTTCGCTGCTTTCAAAAACATACAATAGGTTTGGTCTTGTCAGTCTACATTCTGATTTGAGCCAGCTGATATCATTATCCCACTTAATGCATTTTTTAAATAAAAATAATAATCTTTAAACGTTCCAAGGCGGTTCTTCTGTCGCGGTATATTTTTGTTATGGTTTGTCTGAAGTTTGGAGGCCTTCATGCGGACTGGGCAAATTATTTGTCTAAATCGCGACGGAAGTAAGGACGAGGACTGTGGCAACGTAAAATCGATTTAAGCCCCACAGTGGAATTCGTTTCCAATGACCGTTCCAAGGCGGTTCTTCTGTCGCGGTTTGTTCTTGTTATGATTTGTCTTTGGATGTTTGTGTCGCTTATGTTATTTTATTTTGGATAGCTTATTGGCCATTTTATGGGAAAGTAACTGTCCTTTTGGCTTTCCGCTGTTGGTGTTTCCATTAGGATCTGTTGTTTCATGATTGTGTGTCTTTCCCTTTGGTGTCTCTGATGGGAGCTGTGGGTTGATTGTAACGATTCCTGATCATTGCCTCCACTTCTATTTTTTAATACAAAACGTGTATATAAAATTTCGAAGTCTGTGACCTTGGTATCAGAAGGGGTCGGTAGTGATGAGTACTCTGTGGTAAATTGTTTAACGCAATGGAAAGTATAAACTAAATGTAACTTACATATGATTTACACATGTATAGCACAAAACTTAACCAAACGAAAAATGTAAACCGAATTTTTCAAAGGTCATAACTCTGTTAATATTTGGTGGACAGTTATTCTCGAAACTTAAGGCACATCTTCACATCTTAGCCTTACTACATACACATTTTAGGCTTGATCGGATCAAAAACTGTATAGTAGGAGTTATACGGAAACGAAAAAAAAAAGTTTACGAACGAAAGGACGGACACCAACCCCATAACTTAATACGACCGTGTTTTGTTGTTGTTGTTGTTGTTGTTGTTGTTTTTCTAACGGGTATATAAAAAGATTTTTCCTAAGTCATCAGGCCTATAGGGCCTTGGTTATCTATTTAAGTTTTTGTTAACGTCCCTGTTAACACTGTATGAGTCTTTTTTGAGGCATTGCTTCCAATCTGTCGCCCAATAAAACTAAATGGTTGAAATACATGAACGGTCCGACTCGAGCCACTTTTCCTGGGCGGGCTTAGAACTTCTAGGCGATTTAACACTACTCATGTGCGGCTGGTATCAGCTCTGCGTGGAAGCATCATGCAGCCCAATCTATTTCTTCAATCCCCGATGGACGGGGGCCGATCAGACCTTGGGGCAATATATTGGAATGCATGAGCTGAAACCGACCGAACTTAGAAGTATTGCTGAACCGCCTGGGAATACCGGCCCCGATAGCTTAGTTGGTAGAGTGTCCGCTCCGGGGAACGGGAGGTCTCGGGTTCGATCCCGGGCCGCGACATACCAAAGTCGTTAAAAATGGTACTAGTTGCTCCTCGCTTGGCACTCAGATTTACGGGGTAGAGCTAGGACTGGTCGATCCAGTGTCAGGATAATGTGACTGGGTGTGGTATCATGTAATGTGTCTGGGACATGATACTTCAGTGAGGCAGCACTATAAACGTGAGCATTGAGCTCCCTGTCGCAACCAGACACCGTCGTGATATGACTGAAAAATTGTTGAAAGCGACGTTAAACCCGAATTCACACACACACACACACACACACACACACACACACACACACACACACACACACACACACACACACACACCGCCTGGGAAGAGCTAAGCCTGCCCCCCCCCCCCACACACACACACACACACACACACACACACACACACACACACACACACACCGCCTGGGAAGAGCTAAGCCTGCCCAGACAAAGTGCTGCGAATCAGACTGTATACGTAACCTCGGCAGTTTCTCTGAGCGGTACGTCCGCAAAAACCTGAAATTTGCAATTCTTTCGTATATCTTTCTGGATCACAATTTAATTGTAAAAGAAACTGATTAGTAAAACGTCAAGTATTGAGTGGAAATAAAGAACAGCACTCTCGGCTTATCAGATACAACAGCCCCCATCGAATGCGCCAAAAAGTCTTTTAACAACTCGGTCTGTAACTGGTGGCAGGTCACTTAGTAGTCATGAAGTTTTTGAACAGTAACTATTGCTATCTGTGCTGGGCTCAAGAACAATAAACAACGACCCATCAATGTTATGACTTTCTTTCGCTCCCTAAATATTTTATATATTTGGAAGAGTTAGAACCTTCGACCTTGGCACTGACGTTAATTCTAGTAGCAGAGACATGAAATTGTTTTTACACAACCAGCGATCTTTTTTATGTTTGGTTTTACGATCCTTTCAGGATTATTTCACTCGCATCAAGCCGATCGTTAATCGGAGGTGAGCGAAAACTGGAGTACCCGATGAAAAACCTCCTGACCTTCCGTTGCAGAACTTCTCATTATGTGACCTGAGCCATGCTCAAACCTACAGCGTTGAGAGAACTAATGAGCACTCTTATCCACTAGGCCACGGAGGCCCGTTACACCCAGCGATCTTTATAAATGAGGAAAAATAACGTTCTCTGTCTTTCCAACATTTACATATACGTATTATTAGAGCTATCAGCGTACCGAAAGATGTTCAGAATATATAAATCTGTTCCTATCTGTGTGAAGTAAACTTTGCAAGTTTTGTTTATTTGTATTTAACGACCCAGTCAACACTGATTTGGGTCATGTTTGGGCCTGTCAGTGTACCTATCCACGCTTTTCCTGAGCAGGCTTATCCGTAAGCGGTTTACCAGTTCAGTGCACATTCTGTCGCCAAAAACTGACCCCTGTCCTTCCTGAATCAGCGGAAGGGAGCGAATGACCATAGAAAAGATTTCATAATCGATCTCCACGAAAGAATAATGCCGACCCCGGTAGGTATCGAACTCGAGTCTTCCTTATCACCAGTCAGACTGCATCCGACTGAGCTAACGTTGTGAGTAGTAGCAGTTATGTTCTGTTGTTTTTCGTTTCCATGGCCCCGTGGACTTACTCCATAATGGCATTGCAAGACGTAAAGTTTGCGAAAATGACTGCGGCTGTTATAAGTTCCCCATAAGGGAAATAGATACGCCTTAAGGGGGTGGGGCTATTCCTGCAAAAGTGGATATGTCTAAGGGGTATACTCTTAAAGGAAAGAATTTGCTCCTGGGGAGCAAATTCTTCCTTTTAGAGTGGACCCCTTGAGGAGCAAATTCTTCCCCTTTTAGAGTAGACCCCTTTCTCAGTTGGACAGAGCCAACAGAGTAGCAACCATAAGGTCCTTAAAGTTGTATTTCCATCACGAAATCATGCCTATAGAATTGTGATCCCCTCTTACATGTTCTATAAAAGGGTTATCCTTTGAAAGCAAGGAATACACCTCAGAACTGAAAAATATGGTGTGCACATGTTTTCCGAGCCAGACTAGCTAGTTTCGGTCAATTAGGCCTCATCAGTGACCCTAAAATATCAAAATTCCAGAATGAAATCAATGATCCCACAGGACAAGAAAGCAGCCCCCGCCCATAGGGGCTTGAAGAAATATATGGGCTGCATGATGCTTCCACGCAGAGCTGAATCCGGCCCGCACACTAGTACTGGTAAACCGCTTAGAGGATCTAAGCCTGTCCAGGAACCGCGGTGCGAGGCGGAACGTCCATGCTAATAAACCCTATTAGTTTCATTGGGCGACAGGGCTTGAGATGTCATTTCATCTCAATGTCGGGTAAAAGTCCCACAAAATTGTAAGCAATGTCTCCAAAATGACCTTTACAGTGTTGACGGGGACGTTAAACCTCAAATCAAACAAACAAAAAGGACAAGAAAATATATAATCTACACTATGATGTAGGGCAGGGAGACGTTTTACCGCCGCCACACATTCCCATACACCAGTTGAAGTGAAGTTAAATATGTTCTATAAAAGGGCTATCCTTTGGAAGCAAGGAATACACCACAGAACTGAAAAATATGGAGTTTACATGTTTTCTGGGCCAGACTAGCTAGTTTCGGCCAAATAGGCCTCATCAGTGCCCTCAGATATTTTCAAAATTCCACAATGGAATCAATGATCCCAAAGGACAAGAAAATATAATCTTCACTTTTATATAGTAAAGCTCGAGTTTGCAGGGGTATATATTATTTTCCGTATTCATGCTCTGAGACACTAGACTGCGGGTACTCGATAGAATCGCCTCGTCGAGACGTTTCTGTCGACTCCCCGCAATCTATGTTTTGAGCAAAAAAGGCAAATATTCCAATTTTTATGCCCCCGCCATTCGAAGAATGGTGGAAAGGGCATATAGCGTTGCCCCTGTCCGTCCGTCCGTCCGTGCGTCTGTGCGTCCGCCCGTCCGTGCGTCCGTTCGTCCGAAACTTAAACGCAGTCAATAACTTCCTTATTTCTTGATGGATTTTAAAATTACTCGGCAGAAATCTTAACCATCATGAGACGACGTGTCACATGCAAAACCCAGGTCCGTACCTCCAAGGTCAAGGTCATACTTAGAGGTTAAAGGTCAAAAACAGGGTCCGAAACTTAAACGCAGTCAATAACTTTCTTATTTCTGAATGGATTTTGAAATTACTTTGTAGGAATGTTAACCATCATGAGACAATTTGTCACGTCCGAAACCCAGGTCCGTACCTCCAAGGTCAAGGTCATACTTAGAGGTCAAATGTCCAAAAAGGGTCTGAAACTTAAACGCAGTCAATAACTTACCTATTTCTGGATGGATTTTGAAATTACTTTGAAGAAATGTTAACTATCATGAGACGATGTGTCACGTGCAAACCCAGATCCGTACCTCCAAGGTCAAGGTCATACTTAGATATCAAATGTCAAAAAAGGGTCCAAAACTTAAACGCAGTCAATAACTTTCTTATCTCTGGATGGATTTTGAAATTACTTGGCAGAAATGTTGGCAATCATGAGACAATCTGCCTCACACAAAAACAAGGTCCTTACCTCCAAGGTCAAGGTCATACTTAGAGGTCAAATGTGAAAAAAGGGTCCAAAACTTAAACACGGTCAATAACTTTCTATGGATGAATACGAACATAGACATATTTTTAGGCGGGGGCATCCGTGTCCTATGGACGCATTTCTAGTTCTTTTTAACATTTCTTTTTGACAATGTATTTGTATACTTATGTTTCGAAATACGGTAAAAATGGTAGACTAACTGCCACACATGCCAGGTGTATCAATTTCCCTTAAGATATTTATTGTTGGAGTTGAAACGCTTGCTTTTCTGTCTGTTTCGCTATTCAGACAGGCTGTTCCTGTAAATGTAGTAGAGTATTGCATCATCGTTAAAACTGATTGGTTGATCGCGTCACGTGCCCCTCCATGGAACAGTTACAATCTGGTCATTAGACCCGGTTTGCCCGCCTCATGGCGACCAAACCAAAATGTTCATAATCGCAAGCGCAAAGAATTGTTTCCATCGCGGGCATATATATTCGATTATAAATGCGTTTTCCAATCCTCACAAATATGTTCTGTAAAAGTGTTATCCTTTGGAAGCAAATCAATACACCGCAGAATTGAAAAGTATGGTGTGTACAAGTATTTCTGGACCAGACTAGCATTAGCCCCGCTATCCCCCACCCATCCCGTAGGTGGTGTGTGTGTGTGTGTGTGGGGAGGGGGGGGGGGCAAATGACTAGTGCATAGTCCCCGTTTAGAATCATTTCCCTAGTCTACACTCTACCTACATGTACCAGTATTGTCGTTGTTTATGGCTGAGTGTACTTTGAAAATCATAAAAATTCTGACAGCTTGAGGACTCAATTCATTCTGACCTTTATTGTGTTTGCTGGGCTGTCAAACTCTTAACCAAAGCAATCAAGTAAATGTTTTCAGTAGATGAAGTGACATACTATACGGTATAGGTACTGTCAGGGGACTTTCAATGACTGCCTTAATCCATTTTGTACCAGAAACCCCAAAACGGGTACCCTGCAAACAGTGCAGGCCCAGATCAGACCCCGCAGAACGCGGCGTCTGATCGGGGCCTACACTGTTTGCAAAAAGTTCAACCATTTTCCGAATAAATTTTGAAGAAGAAAAAACAACTTGTCACCCCTAAACTTTTTAATGGACTCCCGCTATATATAAGGAGGAAGATTCCATTTGGTACACTGAAAAGGGTAAAATTTCGTACATTATACTGCATAGTGCTTCAAACTGAACTCGTCATTCTTCTTCTCGTTTCTTTAAATATTTAAACAGGGACCTAAAGGCCGTGGGCTTTATTTACTTTTCAGAAAGGTTATAGTTTATATTATATTAATATTGTAAATAGTTCGTTTTGTGACTAAATGTATGCATATAGAATTCTTTATTTTCAATTAAGTGAAGATGTCACCTTCTAAAGCTGTCACAATTAAGTTTTTGCTGGTTTAATGAGGCGAAATTGCATAAATCACGACAGTTGGGTGTCCAACTGATACTGGAGAGTTGGGTAAGACCCAACTACCGTGCTTAGAGCAGGTAGGGGTAATGTTTTATTTCTTCTGTTTCTCCAGTTGCATTTTTACAAGTACAGTCGAACTTCGATGGCTCGAACACCGATGGCTCGTTTAAGATGGATATGTCGAACCCATTCTTGAGTCTCTATCGAAATCCTCTACATATGAAACAGTGGGGTATAATTCAGGAGATTTTAGTATTTTATCTTGCAAATGTATGCTGTGTGTACTCATTAGAATCGCCTCGATGAGGCGATTCTAATGAGTACACACAGCATACATTTTCATAATAGAACACCGAAAAGATGTCTAAAAGTATCTCGTTATGCCTCCTGACAGTAACCTCAGTGGCTCGAACCACCCCTGTCTCGAACAGATTTTCGAGGTCCCAAAGGTGTTCGAGCCATTGAAGTTCGACTGTAGCTTTCAAATTTAAGCCAACGCACAACAAAACCTACAAGAAAAATAGAAGTGAAGGCAATGTTCAGGAATCGATACAATTACCTCAGACACCAAAGGGAAAGAGAAACACAAACATTAACCCATATATGACAATGGAATCTTCCACCTAATCAAGTTGGAGTGGTTCTTTTCCAATTAATTGGTGTCAGGTTTATTTTCGTTTGTGGCAAATTAAACGAAGATGAATGTTCTTTTACCCTTTACCACTCAGGGATTTTGTGAATTTCGCTGATTTTCAGTGTTGCACCTAACAGCAACTTCAACTAGCCATTGTTTCATAATGGATGGTCTGTTTTACACCAAACTCGGTATGAATGTTAAGGGTAGTAGCCTTTCAAATGCAACCTTTCATGACTTGATGATTGTTGTCATGGTAAAGAGGGGGCATCTCAAAGTTGGCAAAAAGTGTGTTTTCACATGAATTTTTGACCACATTTTAATCTTCACACAGCTGTCAAGGCAACAGTTAAGGTGTTTGGCACTGGCCATTTTCACTGTTTGCAGCATGTTTTATCAGCATCAATTTTCCGGCATTTTTTTACCCCAGACAACCTCAGATATAAATTTAAGCGGCCGGTTGGACATTACACCCAAAATTTTTCGGGATGTGAGGGGGGCTTTGCCCCCCTTCAATCCCCCCAGAATATTTTTAGTGGGGAGGCGCGCGAAAAAACAGGTCACTTTTTTGCCCAACAAATCCTAAAGCAAACATAACTATCCAGGGGTAGAAATGCAGATTTTAGGTGCTTCTGGGGCTTAAAAATGGGGGGGGGGGGGGGGGGGGTTGCAGACACGTAAAAACACGTATCTTAGTGGGAAAAGGTTAAGCAAACTGTAGACCCAGATCAGACGCCGCGTTCTGATCTGGTGCTACACTGTTTATCAGTGTCCCAAAAAGGGCCGCTAGGCATAGTATATTGGTAAAATAAATTCACTATAATGAAAACCGGACAGTTACTTTTCCTACAAAACGGCCAAAACGGCTATCCAAAATGAAATATTAGCAATGCATACGAAAACATTTATTAACCATAAAAAATAACAAGAAGACCTGTTCGACCAAC
Source organism: Lucinisca nassula (assembly GCA_963580285.1). Taxonomy (NCBI): domain Eukaryota; kingdom Metazoa; phylum Mollusca; class Bivalvia; order Lucinida; family Lucinidae; genus Lucinisca; species Lucinisca nassula. The sequence continues at coordinate 5,591,656 of OY757010.1, forward strand.
GAACGTTCGTACAGTCCGATCAGACTCTTTACTGATCTTTATAGTCTTCTGTCGCGGTTTATTTTTGTTATGGTTTGTCTTTGAGTGTGTATATCGCTTTTGGATAGCCAATTGGCCATTTTGTAGGAAAGTGACTGTCCTTTTCGCTTTCCGCTATTGATGTTTCCATTAGGGTCTAGTTATTTCATGTGCGTCGGTCCCCGCCCATCGGGGCTTGAAGAATTATATGGGCTGCTTGATGCTTCCACTCAGAACTGAAACCGACCCGCGCACGAGTGCTGGTAAACCGCTTAGAGGATCTAAGCCTGCCCAGGCAAAGCGGTGCGAGTTGGCCCGTCCATGCTTATAAACCCTATTGGTTTCATTGGGTGACAGGGCTTGAGATGTCATTTCATCTCGGGTAAAAGTCCCACAAAATTGGAAGCAACGTCTCCAAAATGACCTTTACACTGTTGACGGGGACGTTAAACCTCAAATGAAACAAACAAAAATTTCATGTGCGTGTTTCTTTCTCTTTGGTGTCTCTGATGGGAGCTGTGGATTAATTGTATCGATTCTTGATCATTGCCTTCACTTCTGTTTTGTTTGAGTTGAGATTTTACGTCCCCGTCATCACTATTTAGATCGCTTCCGATTTTGTGGGACTTGTACCCGACATTAGGATAAAATTACATGTATATCCCAAAGATACCACTGAGGTATATTTCCAGGGATGGCCAGACTCGCACAACTTTGCCTTGGCAGGCATAGACCTAAGCGGTTATCAGTACTCGTGATCGATCTGCGCGGAAACACTATGCAGCCAAATCTATTTCTTCAAACCCAATGGGCGGGGGCACATCAAAAGACATAAACGACAACAGGCGGGGTGTATGAAAAAAACATGTATAATCTGAGTATTTGTTGTTTACTAATAATAAGTTGTTGCAGGTTTTGTCGTGCGCATGTTCATTTAATCTCTCTCTCTCTGTCTCTCTCTCTCTCTCTCTCCTCTCTCTCTCTCTCTCTCTCTCTCTCTCTCTCTCTCTCTCTCTCTCTCTGTCTCTCTCTCTCTCTCTCTCTCTCTCTCTCTCTCTCTCTCAATATCAACAGTAGATAATATTAACTGAAGGTTGTACGTTTGATTTATAACTGCAGTATAAAAGTTCAGCATATAATGATGGATAATATTTGTCTTACACATGTTGTGATCGGAATACATCATTCTTGCAGTCTGCAAAACAGAGCATGACTTTTATCTCAATCGACCAAAATCGACTAAACGCTTGGGTCGATTGAGATAATAATCGGCCCACAAAGTCATGCTGGAAGAATGATGTTTTCCGAAGTCAAACTGTATCAATCATTATTAATTGACCATCCTGTATTGTTCGGAGGTCATCCGTATTAACACTGAGGTCAAAAATCAATAATCATGTTTTTAATGGTGTCAATTAATAAAATTGTCATTAATCAAGTAATTCCGTATTGGCCCAGTTACACGTCCGAGGTCTGCTGTACTGGCCTCGGCCTTCGGCCTCGAACCAATTCAGCAGACCTGGGACCTGTAGCCGGGCCAATATGAAATTACTTGATTAATATCATTATATTATATGCTGAACTTTTAAACTATAAAAATTACAAAGCTTTAAATCGCAGTGGCGACTTCAATGCTGAAGCCCCGGGACTATCTTTTATTTGTCGGAAATCCAGGTCACGGTTATTTAAAGATAATAGCTCATCACGAAAACACGCCTATATAATTCTGACCCCCTTGAACCCCACTTTTATATAGTAAAACTGGGGTTTGCAGGGGGTAAACCTTATTTTTCTTATTTCTGCTCTAAAATATAGATTGTGGGTACTCGTTAGAACCGCCTCCATGAGGCGGTTCTAACGAGTACCCACAATCTGTATTTTTAGCAGAAATAAGAAAAATATTGCAATTTTTCATCATAAAATTTCCGATTTTTTGGCGGTAAAGTTTACAATGTATAGGCGTGTTTTCGTAACGTGTGCTGTTCCTATTGTGAGGTCAGTATGGTGTAAATGGTTACCTTGAATCATCTGTTGGGTTGGCAAGCGGTGTAGACCCGGATCAGACGCCGCAAAACACTTCATCTGATAAGAGTATATACTTCGGATATGTTTGTAGCGGATATGTCTAAATGGCTCAGTGCAGTGTGTGGATTCACTTCTCAGATCTAAGAGTGAAATATCTGAAACATTTATGATAAAATGTTTTATTTCTATTAAAATCTATAAGTTTGGGCAATTAACAAAATAATATTCATCCTTGGAAATTCCACTTGGCTTGGATGACGCAATAAAGAGACAAAACATTCTTAGCAATCTTTAAACGAATGAATTTCGATGTGAAAATATTTGATTCCATTACAACCCCATCCTTTTGTATGAGTTAGAAATATTGGACAGATATGGTATTGTCATAAAATTCCTACAAAGGTTTGTTAGGTCTGCCGGGCGTACGGGCACATACTTACGGAGACTCGAGATGTTTCTCTTCTCTGTCGTTGCTACCAAAGAACAGCACATAAAGTATTTGTTGAAAAATTTACCACATATTTCAGACAGCAATCATTATTCTTTTTAACTGGGATCAAACATATAGATCGTGGGTACTCATTTTGACTGCGTGTGTTCATTAGAACCACCTTTAGGCGGTTCTAACGGGCACCCACAATCTATTTTTGTTGTTTGTTTTTATTTATCTCTCTTTTTCGTCGTAAATTTTTAAGTTTTAAGTAAAATGGAAACTTGTGGGGTTGCCTAGAGGCCCTTCTATAATTCGAAAAGAATCTGTTGAATTATTTGGGAATTTATTAGCTTCCTAGGCAAATGCTTGGCTTTCACTAACGTATGTCAATCTGCGTTCTTATTATCTGTTAATTATGCCAAAGTAAATGTAGGTGGCAACCCCTTTATTCAAGGTATTTAGGTCACTGGTGATAAAATATACGTGTAAGTAAACCAGCTTACGTACATAGTATTGTTTTCCTTATTCAAACAAACCCCTCTTAACAAGACCTAGATTTAAAACACTTTCAAGACAATTGGGATATCTCGGCCCTTTAAGCATGACTGACTGTAAGTTTTGTTTTCTCGTTGTTATCATTATATGGGCCCCGTCAAGCGATTTTGGTACTTATCGCCTATGCGAGCAGCGAAGGTTCAGGCGAGCCTGCGCATCCGCGCAGTCTCGCCAGAACCTTCGCTTCTCGCTCATACAAGCAGTGAATCAAGAGGAACCTTCAGACAAAAAGCCATACCCCTGGCCCCTCTGAATGGCTGGGCATGCGCAGTTAAAATTTGTCATGACGGAATGCTCGAAGACATAAATTCGCTTGGCGGAGCTCATTTGATTCATATTCAAAACACACCCGTGTGGCATAGTGCACTCTCATTCTCCGAAATTGCCATTTTACTGATGCAAATGTTTGATATTTCATTAGGCCTAAAAACAAAAAAAAGCTGTTTTTCCGCCAACATTTCCGCTAAACATAAGGGTTGGTAGGTCGATTAAACTTTTTTATTTTTATTTTTTGTCAACTTTTTATTTGATGGAAAAAAGAGCAAACATCTTTAAAAGAGTTAATTCCAGCCAGAAAACATTCAAAATAATGAGGTTTAGAGCATCAATGTAACAAAAGAACAGGATTTTAAGTATTTTGCTTTTTTGACGATTTTATGATATTTTATCAAAGTGCTAGAAAATATTAAGGTCGGCAGGCAAGTAAATCTTTTTTTTTTTTTCTTGGAGATGGACATAAAATTGCAGGGTCGGGACAAAAAGTCAGGGAAAGTCACAAAAAGTTAAAAGTACAAGACTTCATCTTAAGGTCGGGAAGATTTTTCAGTCTAGGGTAAACGAACTAAAAGACCATTGTCCTAGTAAACTGCAGCAACACCTTGTGCATACGAACCTTAACATTTTACAAAACATGGTGCCGGTCAAAACATTTGTTCTTTCTGCTTATTCTCTATTTTTTATCTCTTCATTATGATTTGTCCTATGTTCACTATCATCCTAAATTATGGTGAAGGTATCGCGCCTTGGAGCATCATTCTGTGACAAAACCCTTTTTACGAGTAAAGCATTCGCTCGTTGTGTTTGGCGGGAATTGGCCTGACACTGTATGCGACTTTGCCTGCTAAGACAGACGATTCGCAGATGCTTAGGATTACCTCCAGAAATGCATTAAATCTCCAACTTACATGTAATGGCGCCTCAAGGATGTTTAGAATACGTAATACAGCAGGCACACTTTCGGAGGAATATCTTCACCACTCACGCTAAAAGTGTTCTCCTACAATCATGTACACTCTCTCTCTCTCTGAACTCGCAGAACGATTTGGTTTTATATTGATGTCACTATTTAACCATTATTCGAATACACTGTATACAATACTTGAACCTAGGAAATGACCTTCATATAAGCACTATGCTTACCGTCAGATCCTATGTCATTTTGCATGTATGTATCTATGTAATTTATGTCTTCGTAATTTATTTGCAAATAAATGTTGTTTAAACCAAAAAGTCAGCTCTCTCTCTCTCTCTCTCTCTCTCTCTCTCTCTCTCTCTCTCTCTCTCTCTCTCTCTCTCTCTCTCTCTCTCTCTCTCTCAACTCATGGAACGATTTGGTTTTCTATTGATATCACTATTTATTCATTATTCGAATACACTGTATACAATACTTGAACCTAGGAAATGACTTTCATATGAGCATTATGCTTACCGTCAGATCCAATGTCATTTTGCATGTATGTATCTATGTATGTCTTTGTAATTTATTTGCAAATAAATATTGTTTAAACAAAAAAGTCATGGTCGGTCGGGTTAGCGGAAACACAGTTATATTTTAGGCCTTATATCTACACCAAATGTTCATTGGAGGGATGGGGGAATCGTTAGGAACGCCTCGTTGAGGCAGTTCTATCGAGTACAAACATCCTAGTTCTTGGAGCAAAAATGAGAGTCATAGTGAACACACATGTTAACCGGGCCATAGCCCTCTGTATAATAAAGTGGTGTTTACAGGGGTTTTCATTACACAGACTTGTTAACTTCATATAATTGACTGTATTTTTGTATAATATGAGCCCCGCCAAGCGAATTTGTGTCTTCGAGCATTCCGTCATGACAAATTTTAACTGCGCATGCCAAGCCATTCAGAGGGGCCAGGGATATGGCTTTCTGTCTGAAGGTTCCTCTTGATTCACTGCTTGTATGAGCGAGCAGCGAAGGTTCTGGCGAGCTTGCGCGGATGCGCAGGCTCGCCTGAACCTTCGCTGCTCGCATAGGCGATAAGTACCGAAATCGCTTGGCGGGGCCCAAATTATAATTATATAATTTAGCCTTAACCGTTTCAACCCAGTAGACCAGCACTGATACCTATGCATTCCCTAAAAACCTTGAAAATTCGGACAACTTGATGAGCTGTAATTCTCCTAAAATTTTGACAAATTTGTTTCACGGTCAAGCAAGGCAGACAGAATGGCAAACAGTGTAGACCCTTATCAGAAAGGAGCAGTCTGATCTGCGTCTGTACTATTTCCGCAGGCCTATATGTCGCAGTACGTTGAATCATCCACGGTATTTATTATGATTTTTAATGAATCACCCATTTACAAAAATGGACATTTCCAAATTCAGAGATGGAAGAGTCCACTATAGAAATTGACGAGTGGAAGGGTTAATTTGCATTGTTCTTTCTTGCTTGAACAATCAAAGCAAGAAGTCCAACTGATAGACAATGCAATGGAATACAATATTAATCTAGCACTTGAGGCATATACATATGTTAATCATGTAACATAGCCGTGTTCTAAAGGTACCTGTAATTTTTTTTTTTTTTTTTGGTTTTAACGGCCCTTTCAAGATCATTTCACTCATATCGAGCCGATCGTTAATCAGAGGTGGGCGAAAACCGGAGTACCCGGAGCAAAAACCATCTGACCTTCCGTTACAGAACTTGGCGTCTCACATGTGACCCGAGCCAGGCTCGAACCACAGCGGTGAGAGACCTAATGATTAAGAGTCAGTGCTCTTACCCATTAGGCCGAGGAAGCCCGTCTGAAAATTGTTTGGATGTTTTTTTAGTGTAACCAGGAATGGGGAAAATCTGATGATATTATGCAAGTACGAGCCGAATTAAAATTAACTGATATATTCAGTGTAAACACATAATTATACAAACCAAATCGAGAGCATAGCTAAAGAGAGCCACAAGTGAATATAGAATATATACTCGTAAACCCTCATAATCCTCCAGAACACAATCCTCTAAACCATTCACATGGGGAATGAGGTGGTAAGAAAATTGGGTATCTTGAGGTGCTACAAGAGCAATTCCACCACTGTCTGAGGTAAACAAAAATTGTCCTTATCATCTAAACTGGCAATATAGCCATCCCAAAAAAGATAAGCAGAGGGAAACGGAAATCCTCCGCTCTTCAGCTTTTTATTGAGTAGCGCCTCGTTGGATTCAGGTTTTAGTCGGGGATTTGAAATTCGTAGCTCGCGTATTTAAGGAGTTTAATGCACCTTACTTTCTCACACTTAACTATGATACGAATTTATTTAGAGGTCTCTCGTCATCTTGAAAATGGAGTTAGAAAATCAAAAAGTGGGGAAAAAGACATAAAAAAGGGAGATAAATGTTCCTACCCTCTTTTCTCATTTAAGCATCCAAACAATTCCAAACGACATCTCCTCTGAAACTACAAGGCCAACTGGAACCAAATTATATGTGAAGCCGCCATGGGGTGAAAGAACAAACATATATTCTGAACATCTGGGTCACATGACCAAAATGTCCGCCATGCCCATATATGGTAAAAACCTTTGAAAATCGCCTTCTCAGGAACCGATCGACCGATGACCTTGAAACTTGGTATAAAATATATGGGACCCGGGCCCTATCGAATTTGTTCAAATGATGACATTTCGTTGACCTTGACCTTTCTTACGTCAAGGTCACATTCGGTCACTTAGATTTTGAATGGAAAAGACAGGGTTTTCTGGTTCTGTTGCAGCTTATGACATCACAGTTGATATTTGCAATCAGCGTAATGATCCTGGGGCCATAAGATTAAATAGTTTTTAATTTTTCTAAAACTACTGGGCTAACTGATACCAAATTACATATATTGCATCAGTGTGGTCGAGAAATCCAAGTTTGTTAGAGGGATCTGTGTGATCGTCACACCAATAAACGGCCAAAAGTGATTTTAAATTCTGCTTCTCAAGAAATACAAGACCTTGGTATGCAGCAGTTTGGACTCTAGCCCTAAGATGGTTCAAAGCTGACTATAATGTATGCGACGGCAACAAAAGAAAACAATGGTTGATTTAAATGAATAATTTGGCATCAATGGTCCTGGGATTGGCCTCTACTAAACCATTATGGTTTGTTAAAATAAATGGCTTCCGCGGGTGTGTGTTTGTGTTGGGGGGGGGGGGGGGTAGGATTTATGCCCACTTGAGCTCTGGTGAGCGTAGTTTCCCATCGGCCGCGTGTTTACAATATTGTGTTCAGGGAAAAGTCGCGTAAACTTGATGGCAAGCGTAAACCATATCTAACTGGCGTTATCATGATACAGCAGCCACAGTTTTCTGCTTTACTGGTTGCGCTTGTTTGGTTATCTTTTGTTGCTTAGCTTCATAAATAATTAATTGGTGACCAGTGGTAGTTTGGTATGAAGTTACCATGCCAGCAATACCTCTGAAAGACGACAATGTTCAGTGAAGGTAACAGCGCGGCCCTTTTTCAGTTTTTTTTTTTCAAAGGGTTGGCAGATTTTGTTCAGTATTTCATAATTGTAGGAAAGTCGTGTTTTAATGAACAATCAAGCCTCTTTTTGACTGAAGGTGTGCGAAATTTTACTGCGAACAAAAAAGAAACATTATACAGTATTTGGTGGAAAGATTATACTTAAATGTTTGAGAGGTTTATTGTTTTGGATTTAACATTAATTTGCTGCAAAAAAAAAGATACTCTTCTAAATTTAAATATCGGCATCTAATTCTCCAGCTGCAGATTTGATATACTCCAGCTTAGTTGCTGATTGAATGACTCTGGTTTTGGTCGATCTTTTGGCAAGCATGCGCAAATTGAGGTCACCAAGTTACATGAAGATGCAGAAAAGTTCAGTCGAGGGTCGGTGTTGAACCCTATGTTCCCCCCACCCCCTTCTTGACAAAGGTGAAGAGAAGAAGCTTAATTCACGTAGGAATTGTAACATTTATTATGCCAAACATCGTCCCTGCTCACTGTTCAATATATCTGACATATTAGGTTTCAACCTCAAGTAAATTAAACCACCCGCCTAGTTCCTTTCTTATGTACGAACGTATTTCCACCAGAACGCCTGAAGGTAGGTGTCTGATGCTCTGTCTCCGGTAGGATTAACCGGAGCCTAACTGTTTGGTTTGTTTTGTTGCAGAATTCTAGCTATTTCATGCTGTCGAGTCGTCATCGTTGTTTCATCTCTTTAGTCGTTTGATTTTCTGTTCTCGGAGATGTTGCACTGATGAGCTAGAACTCCATCATGCAGAGTGAACAATTTATCGGTTTTAACCACGACAATCAAGGGCGAGTAGAGTGACCATCTAAAATCTATTAAAGTGTCCAACCCCACCTCGGCCCCCGGAAAACTTCTTACTGACCCCGTCGTCGATCCTTTTTTGTGGTTTATTATTTTCATAGTTAGTCCTTAAGATGTATGTATTGCTAATGCCTGTTTTATTTTGGATAGCCATTCGGTCATGTGGGGGAGATAACTGTCTTTCTGGCTTTCCATCCATGACGTTGTCATTTTGGAGTTTTGAATGGGAGGTGCGAGATATTTTGTATAGATTCCTGATCATTGCATACACTCTGTTTTTCAAACGTGATAACTCCTGATGGCTTGTCATAGAAGGCCTTTTTGGCCAATCTATATGGGACAATTGGGGTTGTTGGATGAGGCAAAGGTGACGTGTAATTTGCGTCAATAGGGCGTCCAGCTGATTATGGCTTACAGCTGGACAAGACCTGCTGTTCTTCCAGCAGTTATGGGTAGAGGGGGAAACAGTTATTTCTTCTGTTTCTGCTTTTCCATTTTCCCATTTCTCCTCTGCCTCTTACTTTCATCTGCTCAACAATCTCTTCTGTCTCAGGAGAGAGGACAAAAAAGACCAACAAGGGGCGACGTGCCTTTAAACCCAAAACAATCAATATATGGGACAAATGTCAGAAAAAGGAAGTAGTAATAAAGGAGATGAAGAACATATTAATCAGTGTGAGACAAGAGCAACAGGACGATTAAGAGCTAATGGTGAATAGAGGGACAAGGCTATCGTAGGCAGGTTGCCCAACAAAATGGTAGAAAGTAAGTGCAGGTGACATCTTAAGATGCACGTTTACAGGTTATAACACAACTCTTGGAAAAGGGAAGATAGAAGAATGTTTAAGGGATATTTTTATGTTACATTAAACCTCGGGTACAATTTATTTTTAGTCGTGCGACTTAACAGAAAATATAAGGTACCCAGTAAGATTTTAAGTGGCCAGTAACATTTACGTGTTTAAAATATAATAATGTCGATGTTACTTGGGGAGCCTTCAGCACAAACCGGAAACTTTGGATAATGATTCTTGAAATATATAATGTATTCATTAAATGTTGATTGTTTCAAGTCACCAGTTTAGAGAATCACTTGCCAGTTCACCCGCTAACAAATATGCTTGGCGATGTATATTCGCCTCACTAAATAATGATAAACCGGAAGGAAATAGCCATCAGTAACTTTTCAAAAATATATCTATCGGTCCCTGTTATGATACATCTATGACCAGCCAGTAAAATAATTTAGTTTATGTTGGTTTTAATATAAATTTTTATCACGATATGTGACACAACAGGAAAAAGTAGTACAATGGTCCATGGGTATCGGAGTCCCTTGTTCATGCCCGGATTGAAACAAAGTCATCAAGTTTCACACGCACGTGCAAAAATAACCGTCCTTCATATTGACGAAAAAGAAATTGTTTCAAAAAATACTAAAAATTATTTAGCGCGAAAATTGTGTAAAATTTACCAAATTTTTGGGGTCAAATTTCAATGGTCAAAATTTATGGTAACACCGGATGTAATTACGTCATATCATGAATTTTGGGGTCTTCGAGTATTGACAAATATTTTGGCTGATGCAATAAATCAACATTCATATGTAAGCGCAAGCTACACATAACTAAACTCAATCCAACTATACCATCCGCATGGGGGTGGGTGTAAACTCATATAATTTTCAACCCCTTTTCCCCACCAGATTTGCTAAATAATCACATGTCATATAGGTTAGGCTCCTGTCTCAATGAAACGGCACAAATAAAGCGTGAGAATTTGGGGTGCATTAAATTTTTCAAAATCTGGTCTCAAATCCCGGACTATTATCTATGCTCTGTACTTGACAACATACGGAATTGGTTCTCACAAGTAGAGAGAGTAGGTCCCCGCCCATCGGGGATTGGAGAAATAATTGGCTGCATGGTGCTTCCACGCAGTGATGAAAACCTACTGCACACGAGTACTGGTAAACCGCTTAGGTCTAAGCCTGTCTAGGCAAAGCGGTGCAAGTAGACCGTCCCTGCATATAGTCCCTATTGGTTTGGACGGGTAGGGCTTGAGATGCTATTTCATCTGAATGTCGGGTAAAAGTCCTACAAAATGGGAAGCAATGCCTACAAAATGACCTAAATAGTATTGACGATGACGTTTAACCTCAATTCAAACAAACGGAATAGAGACTGAAAGAGAGACACACATAAATACAGAGAGAGAGAGAGAGAGAGAGAGAGAGAGAGAGAGAGAGAGAGAGAGAGAGAGAGAGAGAGAGAGAGAGAGAGAGAGAGAGAGAGAGAGAGTAAACCGGAAAAGGACATGGCAATAGACATGAAACGGCTGATTCTACGTGTCATATATATGTATGTTGACAGATGTTGATGTCGGATTACACAGACCTTGTAATACTCAAATTGCTAATCGCTACAAGCAGATGACATTTTCAAAGTATTTGTCTAATTTTTCCGAGGAAATATCCACTGGCTTGACATAACATGAGAATCGTCTGCTGGTGAGACAATTTACATGGAATTTCAAGCATCATTTTCTGCGAAAAAATGGGGGAAAGTGGATTATCGTCTGCTCTAGGATTTCTTGAAGAATTAACCCTTGTCCTGCTGAGCCCGGATATGTCTTATCTTTCAAACAATGAAGATCCAGATCAGGATCTTCATTGTTTGTCATTCAGCTCATGAATTTGTTGCAATAATTGCATCGAGTAATCTGATTGGTTGATAATCGATAGTGGGTGTGGCATATTTAAATTTATCATATGACGTCGCGTCTGAGAGTGTAATAACGCCATGTAATATTTTCAATAATCCACCATTGGATTAAATATGCAAATTAGCTAGATACGTCCAGTAACGTAACATGTACGATGTCCTTATCGACGTCGCGTTTACGAACGGCGGAATATTTATATTTTTGTAAACATCATGAATAATATGCGCTTTAAATGTCACATGATAAATAGAATCTTGCATTCGTGCTCATGAACATTCATGTAAGATCCTCTATATTCAGCAGGTCAAGGGTTAAGGTTATTTTATTTACTACTTTCACAGCTAGCCCAGCCATGAAGAAACCTTACTTTGTGGAAGAAGACAGAAGTGCCATGGAAGTTAGAGAAGATAGAGATAAGACTGTCTTGTATGGGGTGGAGGATACACCCGCAGTTCACCTCTGTTTCTTGTTTGGCTTGCAGGTTTGATCATTTAAATAGCATAGAATCACCTTAAATGTGTAGGTGCATGATTTGTATTTGTTCAAATATTTTGTTTCATATATTGACTTTATTTTCATGTCAGATTTGCTTTATCTTTGCTGAGAAAACAAAACAAACCAAAACGAAAACAAAAAAGCATGCACTGTATTTAAACAAGTAATATGTTACCAGTAGGTTTTATTGAATGGCCCCAGACATAATTGAAAATCATTCAAATCACTGATAGTACTGGTGGGTCGATTGTCTGGTATATGCTTGAAAATCGTCCTGAGCGGGGATTTAGACTGTTTCGTCCAACCCTTAGATATCTGTATGTTGTGAGCACACAACGTAGACCCTGATCAGGCACGGCCCTCGCCCATAGGGGCTTGAAGAAATATTTGGGCTGCATGATGCTTCTACGCAGAGCTGAATCCGGTCCGCACACTAGTACTGGTAAACCGCTTAGAGGATCTAAGCCTGTCCAGGAACCGCGGTGCGAGGCGGACCGTCCATGCTAATAAACCCTATTGGTTTCATTGGACGACAGGGCTTGAGATGTCATTTCATCTCAATGTCGGGTAAAAGTTCCACAAAATTGGAAGCAGCGTCTCCAAAATGACTTTTACAGTGTTGACGGGGACGTTAAACCTCAAATCAATCAACCAACCAACCAACCCTGATCAGGCGTTTGATCTGGGTCTAAACTGCTTGCCCAACTCAACAAATGATTCCAGTTCAGACTCTAACGCAATACTCTGGCCTCACAATGATAATAATTGCGTGGTTATTTTCTGTAAATAACAGTAAAACTCCTATATTAAGACCACCTTTGGGACTGTTAAAAATGGTTTTAAGACCACTTTTGAATAATCCCAAAGGCGGTCTCTTATAAGAAGACACTGGGTGTAGAAAACACAAAGTAATATTAACTAAACTCTCCATAATAAACTTTTAAAAGCAGCTTTAGTCAAACTTTTGGTCTTAACCCTTGTCCTGCTGAGCCCGGATATGCCTTATTTTCCAAACAATGAAGATCCAGATCAGATGGCTTCTGACGAAGCCATCTGATCAGGATCTACATTGTTTGCCATTCAGATTGTGAATTTGTTGCAATAATTTGCATCAAGTAATCTGATTGGTTGATAATCGGTAATGGGTGTGGCAGATTAAATATTCAGCAGGACAAGGGTTAATAGCGAAATTTTACTGTATTGTTTCCTGGATTTCCTACAAATCAGTGATAGTCACGTGGACATCAGCACTCAAAAGCTTCTGTATTTAAAATCTTTGGGTCAGTTGATAAACGGTCAACCTCAAAACACCAAGTGCAGCCTGGCAAACAGTGTAGATCATGATACAGGGTTTTGTGGTTTAAACTTGACATAATAATAATTAACTTCAAGAGGATATCCTGATATGTCCGGCCGCGACATACCAAAGTCGTTAAAAATGGTACTAGCTGCTCCTCGCTTGGCACTCAGATTTACGGGGTAGAGCTAGGACTGGTCGACCCAGTGTCAGGATAATGTGACTGGGTGTGGTATCATGTAATGTGTCTGGGGCAAGATACTTCAGTGAGGCAGCACTATAAAAGTGAGCATTGGGCTCCCTGTCGCAACCAGACACCGTCGTGATATGACTGAAAAATTGTTGCAAGTGACGACACACACACACACACACACATACTTGTAAAGTGAACATATCGGGGAAGTCTGCCTGTAACCTACCAAACGCGGAGGTAGTTTTGCTTCGGTATTTTTGGTAAAAAATGAAATATTTGGCATAAAATAGATTTGTTCAATGAGAATTTGAAATTTTATCATTAAAACTCTCCTATATTTAAAAACTGTTGAAATGTGATTTTTTACTACCAAAGCGGGGAAACACACATTTTTATACACACATGTGAAATGTTTACTACAAAACGGGCTACGTACAAACTGGGGATACACAATTCGAACACAGCAAAACGAGGAGAACTATTCTTTTTAATTTATTAAACACAACTTAAATTCAGACAAGATCAAATTATTCCTCCTTCAAAGTGCTAGACATGTGGGTATGCAATCCTTCTAGTTCTCAGACTGGGTTGGAAGTTCATGTTGTGCCCCAAATTATACATATAAATTAGTCGCTTTAAGTGCTCTCTTCATATTGCAAATGCGCAGAATGATCAACGTTTTGCTTGCATGTCACTCATCGGCATTACTGAAAGGCTATACGTACAAGAAAAATATTATAAAAAGAGAGTTTTTTTTATCATATCGGGGATGCACAATTTGAATCCACACACCGAAACGAGGACATATGAAGATACACACCCAAACGAGGAGATCATTAAACAAATTTTGAATACGCGCAGCAGCCAAATGCGGAGTTAATATTTTTGGTTTGGTAGCACTTAAATTTAAAACAAAATATTATGATTTCAATTATGTGAGTAAATGTCCTATATACCTACTTAAGGTCCATTAGTGTTCTGATCTTGCACTGTGGAATTTTGAAAATTTTGAGGCTCACTGATGAGGACTAATAGTCCGAAACTTGCTAGTCCCGTCCATAAATTTATTGTCCAGTCCTGTGTTGTCGACCTTTCTTCCAAAGGACTACCTTTCAATCGAATTTATTTAACTTCACCACCGGTAGTGTTAAGGGAATGTGTGGCGGTCGTAATAAGGCTCCCTGTCCTTTATCATAGTGTGGGTTATACTATCTATTCCTTTGTTTGTTTGTTTGATCTGAGGTTTCACGTCCCCGTCAACACTGTAAAGGTCATTTTGGAGACATTGCTTCCAATTTTGTGGGACTTTTACCCGACATTGAGATGACATCTCAAGCCCTGCCGCCGAATGAAATCAATAGGATTTATAAGCATGGACGGGCCGACTCACACCGCTTTGCCTGGACAAGCTTAGATCCTCTAAGCGGTTTACCAGTACTCTTGTGTGGGTAGGTTTCAGCTCTGCGTGGAAGCATCATGCATCCCATATATTTCTTCAAGCCCCGATGTGCGGGGGCCGATATTATCTAGTCCTTTGGGATCATTAATACAACTGTGGACTATTGAAAATTTTGAGAGTCACTTATGAGGATTTTCTGTTCTGTGTCGTCGTCCTCGCTTCCAAAGTTTTACCTTTCCACAGAACATATTGTTCTGATTTTCTAGATCTGCTCGTGGTCTTTATATACACTTGGTAAACCAGGCTAACTCATTTTTTATTTTTATTTGCTGATTGTATGTTAGATTATTATGGCTATTTACGTTTTACAGAAATCATGCTGGCCAGGCCCTACGGGGTTTGAAGAGGTAATTGAATGGGCGGCATGATGCTTCCACGCAGAGCTAAACCTGACCGCACACGAGTACTGGTTAACTGCTTAGAGGATCTAAGCCTGCCCAGGAAAAGCGGTGCGAGTCAAAACGACTATGCTTTTAAACCCTATTGGTTTCATTAGGCTACAGGACTTGAGAAGTCATATCATCTCAATGTCTGGTAAAAAGCCCCCACAAAATTGAAAGCAATGTCTCCAAAATGACATATATAGTGTTGACGGGGACGTTAAACCTCAAATCAAACACACACAAAACGGAAATCATTCACTGGGAAAGTATTGTAACCATTACCCTTACGCAACCAGACGTATGTGATTCTAATGAAGCCACAATTAAGACAGCAGAAAAGCTGTATACCGGACTGTTTCGTATCACTAATTGTTGCACCCATTCGTCTCCTACAACATCTCATACATCGCTCCTCATTAGTTAACCCTTCTCTTGCTGAATATTAATTTAGCCGCACCCATCTCTGACTTTGAACCAATCAGATTACTTGATGTAATTTATTCCTACAAATTCATAAACAAAATGTCAAACAGTGTAGATCCTGATCAGATGGCTTCTTCAGAAGCCATCTAATCTGGATCTACACTGTTTCCAAAGATATGGGTCTTTGTGAACAGCATGATAAGAGTTAAAGGATAGTAAAAAAATCTAAGAACTTTCACCCCTAATAATACACCTATATATGCAATACTTCGATTACTCCTTACTTCATTTTCCGGGTAATGTTTTGTTTTCCATTGGCCTTACGCTAAACAATACATTAACATGTCCACAAAGTTACAAATCCAGGTGAACACTACATTATGAAGTAAACAGTGTTGTTTTCTGGAGAAAAGATTATTTTTCTATTTCTTTTTAAACATTAGATGTTCGGACGAGTACAGATAATTTTTTCCATTTCTTCTTAAACATGTACATCAAGTTCTCATAACAGCGACCTTACTAAAAAGAATTTTGACGAGCATAAAATGCTTGAAGCTTAACTCACAACAATAAAACTTTTCTCTTGAAAATTTACAACAACGAAGAAATGCATATTATCATATGATGTCGCGTCTGAAAATGTAATAGCGCCATGTATTGAATTCGGTTGTTATCCACTAGTGGGTTAAATATGCAAATTACTTAGATATGTCGTACGACGTTCTTAACAACGTCGCGTTTATTTGTGGTGTAATACTGTTTTTTGTGCGTGTGTTCCTTAAAAAATAAAATAAAAAAACCCATAGATATCAGGTAATATTTAGAGCATTCTTATTTAGAGGCTCTAACGAGCACAAAAAATCTGTTTGAAGCATGAAACGCAAAGATATCACTTTTACTCCTGTGCAATGTGTCACATAACACAATGTTAATATGTGCATGAGACCGCACCTAGCAAAGGAATATGCATACCTAACATTACATTAACATATGAATGTAGTTAAACCCCATTAAACTACACTTCATGTGGAAAAGTTGATGTTTGCATGGGGTTTATAATATTGTTCCTAGTTCTGTTTAACACCTAGACAGCGAGTACTCATTAGACTTACATTAAATGCGCATTTAACATGCACAGGTATCCAATTTTTGATACATAAATAACATTGTGTTTCACATAAATGAACATATTTAACATTAACATGACAAGGTAGTTAAAACCCCAGTAAATTATACTTCAAGTAGTAAAAAGCGATGTCTACAGGGGTATATATAATTGTTCCTATTGCTGCTTAAAACATATGTATCGGATGCGCACCAGCGTCATCTCGTGTGTTTTCTAACTTGCATAAAAATCTATGTTTGAAGAATAAATCATAAAAATAACACTTCATTTTCCTGAAAAACTCTCAGGAGAAAAACCCTCAATGTTACAACAGTGAAATGATACCTGCCCCCCATAACGAAGACTATGTTGGTTGGTTGGTTGATTTGGGGTAAATGTCCCCGTCAACATTGTAAAGGTCATTTTGAAGACGTTGCTTCCAATTTTGTGGGACGTTTACCCTACACTGAGATGAAGTGACTTCTCAAGCCCTGTCGTCCAATGAAACCAATAGGGTTTATAAGCATGAACAGTCCGACACTCACACCGCTTTGCCTGTGCAGGCTTAGATCCTCTAAGCGGTTTAGCAGTACTCGTGTATGGGTCTGATTCAGCTCTGTGTGGAAGCATCATGCAGCCCGTATATTTCTTCAAGCCCCTATGGGCGGGGGCCGAACGAAGACTATGTTCCCATGTACATGAGATGCTGCACAGAATCATAAAAATGTAACAATACATTAACATGCCACCATAGTTTTAACACCGATAAACCCCACTTCAGGTAGTAACCTCTTTATGTAGAAAAAAAGTATTGATTGCAGGGTAGGAACTATTTTCCTATTTTATATAAAACGCATAGAAGAGTTTAAATCATAAAAAAAATCAGTTTTTTTTTTTGTCAATAGTACAGCAATGAAATAAAACAGCGTTAACGCAAAACAATATTTACATGTACCGGAGAATGCACAAAGAATTATACTTACCTAAAATACACTAACATATCAATGTAGATCTATTTAAAATCGTGGTAAATCCCATTTTATGCATTTAAAAGTGATATTTTTCCTATTTCTGCTTAACACATTGATATCGGGTACGCATAAACTCCTATTCAAGCAGTTATAACATGCCAAAAATCTGTGTCTGAAGGATAAACCAGAAAAAAACGATCTTCTTCTTCTTCTTCTTCTTCTTCTTCAAAGATGAAAACCGACATAATGTAATAACTGCAATGCTGGAGCAAAAAAAAGTTTAACTCCCATAGGCTTGACCAGGTATGCAGAGAATCAGGCATCAACCGACCTCACTTAATAAAAGTTTAGGTAAGTCTTAGGGCTTCTTAAGGCGTGAGCCGTTATAGAATCAGAGACCCAACCCGCCGGCTTGCAATCAAAAACGGAAGCAAAGTTATCTGAGGGTAGCTGATGAGGCCTTATTCGCCGAAACTAGCTAGTCTGGACAGAAAAACTTGTACACTCCATACTTTTCAGTTCTACAGTTATTTATGAACATGAAATCATTGCAAGCTTATATATTTATGAATTTATATACTCAGACACCATACAAATCTGGTTCCGACAGGCCTTGTTCCAGAAAAGATTTAAGTCCGACATTGCATTCTAAAACTAAATCGAAATGACGTTTATAAAACTAAGAAAAGGCTTGCGAAGTTTATGATATCAATTACCCTGGTTAAGAAGTTTAGCAGTTAAAAATTCTAAGGAGTGTTGATGTCAGTCAGTTACAAGACTAGACACTTTGGCAAACCGAATTTCAGTGTAATTTCGATTAATAAGCTCCGTCTGATGCCACAAGAGCAACATCACCATCCACGAACGCAACTTTTATTTCAAAATACATGTATTCGTGTTTATCGGAAATTTTGCATGAAACAAACCCATCGAAAGTAGAGAAATGTAAATACAAAGGCGGGATTTAGGTATTGGAAGAACTAGCTGTATTCAGTTGAGATTCGACTGATTAAGCCATCGAAAAATGCAATTCTTACCTTATATGTAAGATGGAGGGAATCTCCTGTTTGGAATGTCATTTCAATTAAATCATTAAATTCTTTAAAACAATTATGAGGTATAGTATTTTAAAGCGAGGGAAATTCATACGTTGACAGACTACCTGCACGAAAACGTCCGGAATTTAATTTATTTAAACCTCATTAGGAATTTTAACAGACCGAAATAGAGTATCAATACAAACATTCTGGTACAGTTTCATGAATAGTTATTCAAAACCTGTGGCCTGTAGATTGTGAACAAGATTTTAAAGCCCTCTGATCCAACATGTCTTATATTCAAAATTGACCGAGATATAATCATGACAAGCATTACAATAAAGTTTCATGTCAACTGAAGCAAACGTATGGTCTATAGAGGGTGAACAATGTTTTACAGACATTTCACCTAGTGGCCTAGTGTTTAACCGGACACGACCTATCGAACTTGTCCTTATATCACCAGGACAAACATTCTGGCAAAGTTTCGTGGTAATTGTTGTACAGCTGTAGGCTGTTTTTGTTTGTTTGTTTGAGTAAGAGTTTAATGGCCCAGTTAACACTATTAAGGTCATTTTTGAGCCTGTCAGTTTATCTCTTCTTTTCCTGGGTAGGCTTATACGTTACCGGTAAACCACTACAGTGCACATTCATTCACCAGAAACTGACAATTGTCCTTCTTGAATCAGGGAAGAGAGTGAATGACCGTAGAAAAAATTCATGATCAATCTTCACGAAAGAATGTTGCCGACCATGGCAGGTATCGAACCCGCCCCCCCCCCCCCCCCCCTGATCACAAGTAAGACGCGCATCAGACAGAGCTCCCGAGGCCAGCACAACTGTAGGCTGTAGCGGATGGAAAACGTAAAGGTTGACGACGGTCGACGCACGACTTTTACCACGGACACAGGGTGATAGCTATAGCTCACTTGTGCACTTCGTGCTCATGTGAGCAAAAATATGATCTGTCAATAAGAAATATTAAGTATTATATAATATCTTATTTCAAAAGAAATATTGATAGATCTAGTAGAGATAAGGATAAAGAACATGACAATAAAGGGAATTTCTCATACACAACAACTGCAGCACTACTACTACAACAACATCTTCTAAATATTGATGTTTAATGGGCAGAAATAAGAAAACAAAAGCGACCGGACAGAGGCTATCACAAAAATACAATAACATTCCCGTGCGCTAAAATGGCGTTTGCCATGTCTTGAAACCAGCATTTTTCACAGGATGCTTTTCTTTCTTTTCTTTTTTTCTTTCTTTTTTTTTTTGTCATCGCGAAAACAAGCCTTTATAATTTTACCCCCATTAAACCCCATAAAGCTAGTAAAACTAGGGTTTATAGGGGTATACAATATTGTTCGTATCTCTGCCAAAAAAAAAAGAAACAGATAGAAAGGCCAACCGCAATCAGGCATTCTTGTAACCTGATAAAGGCGGTCGAATAACTGCACGCTACAATCGGTAGTAACCTATAATAACATTGTTACTGACCTACAATACGTCTAGTGACCGTTTATAGACCGGATCTACTTTTGGTCCAAAATTTGCAAGTGTAAACAATAACATGCAACCTTATATAGACAGGAAAAAACGAAACTGCAAGTTAAAATCTTTGCAATATCTATTTAAACATAGTTTCAGCTAGGTTCTTACCTTCTCGGGCTTTCCTGGTTTGAATGGTCTTTTGGAATATAGTAAATACATAGTTAGTGTCTTTAATAATAAAAAGACACTAATCATGTATTTAGTTTATACCGCAATTCAAAACTATCAATGGTTTTGCAATAATTTAGCAAAATTTAAGCAAAAAGGGCAGCAGACAGTGTTGCATGTTAAACGGCATTCAGTGTCATGGCGCGCACACGTAGTATAACGTGACGTCAAATAGCCCAAACTTTCTGCCGTCACCACGCCACAGAGACGCAGGAAACAGCATGGCACCTCGGATATAAGTTTCCCAGCGCTTTACAGTCTGTATGAAAATCTGCAAATAAATAAGTTATTTTAGTTTTAGAAATTATTTTCGAGGTTGAGATGAAACCGCAGTACCAGTGGGCCATCATTCAAACGGACCATTCAAACCAGGAAAGCCCGAGAAAGTAAGAATTTAGCTGAAATTTTTGAAAATCTGTTTAAATAAATATTGTAAAGATTATAACTTGCAGTTTCGTTGTTTTCTCGTGTATAAAAGGTTGTATGTTATTGTTTACGCTTGCAAATTAGGGACCTGAAAAGTAGGTCCGGTCTATTAACGGTCACTATACGCATTATAGGTCAGTAGAAGGTATTATAGTTCACTGCCGATTATAGTGAGCAATTATTCGACCCCCTTTATTAGGTTGCTAGAATGCCTTATTGCAGTATGAAATTGCACACTGCTACTGCGGTTGCGTCTGAACCTCGAAAATAGGTTCTAAAACTATAATAAACTATTTATTTGCAGATTTATATACAGGATGTAAAGCTCTGAGAAACTTTTATTCAAGCGTCCATGTCTCTTACCCCTTCGTGGGGACGTCAGAAGCTTTGACGTCACGGTATACTATGTGTGCGCGCCATGGCACCAACTTCCTTTATTATGCCATACTGTCTGCTGTATTTTTAGGGTAAATTTGCAAAAGTATTGCAAAGCCCATTGATTGTTTTGAATTGCGGTATAAATTGAATACATGATAAGTGTCTTTAATATTTAGATAATTATAATTGGTTCGCCGCAACACTTAATTTTATAAGGGCTCGCTGAAGCTCGCCACTTTTAAATTGTCTAAGGCGCACATATTATATTTTATTATTAAAGGCACTGACCATGTATTTAGTATATTCAGGGTTCTGCCCCGCCCATCGGGGCTTGAACAAATAAACGGACTGCATGATGCTTTCCCGACCGCACACGTGTACTGGTTAACCCCTTAGAGGCAAAGCAGTGCAATCGGACCGTCCATGCTTATAAACCCTATTGGTCTCATTGGGCGACAGGGCTTGAGAAGTCATTTCATCTCAATGTCGGGTAAAAGTCCTACAGAATTGGAAGCAACGTCTCCAAAATGACATATACAGTGTTGAAGGGGGCGTAAAATCTCAAATTAAACAAACAAACCTATATACAGGGTACCTGTTGGAACCGCCTCATCGAGGCGGTTCTTGCACATTACCATAAATTGTTTGGAGCAAAACCGTTAAAAATATCAGAATTTTCTACCTACCCGAAAATTTTCGGCCCCCGCCCATCGGGGCTTGAAGAAACATATGGGCCGCATGATGCTTCCACGCAGAGCTGAAACCGACCCGCACACGAGCACTGGTAAACCACTTAGAGGATCTTAGCCTGCCCAGGCAAAGCGGTGCGAGAAGGTCCGTTCATGCTTATAAACCTTTTGGTTTCATTGGAGATGTCATTTCATCTCAATGCCGGGTAAAAGTTCCACATAATTGGAAGCATCGTCTCCAAAATGACCTTTACAATGTTTATGGGGACGTTACACCTCAAATCAAAAAAAAACAAAACTACCCGAAAATTTTCATTTTTGGATGATGAAATTTTTTGTTTTTGAATAGGCGTGTTTTCATAATGATTTCTCTTAGTTCTAGTCCAAACATAGATTAATATCGGTGCTCGTTAGATCCGCATCCTATTTTTATGAGCGGAAATAAGGAATATATTGTATACCCCTGTAACCCCACTTTTACCTGTATAAATTGGGTGTCTATGGGTGGTCGTTACACGAACTTGCTAATCTGATGACATTTACATACCATTAACGTTAGACGATGTTTAATTATGAAAGTCGACACCAAGAAAAAGAGGCATCAGTTTTGTTTGTTTGATTTGAGGTTTAACGTCCCCGTCAACACTGTAAAGGTCATTTTGGAGACGTTGCTTCCAATTTTGTGGGACTTTAACCCGACATTGAGAAGAAAAGACATCTTAAGCCCTGTCGCCAAATGAACCCAATAAGGTTTATTAGCATGGACGGTCCGCCTCGCACCGCGGTTCCTGGACAGGCGTAGATCCTCTAAGCGGTTTACCAGTACTAGTGTTCGGGCCGGATTCAGCTCTGCGTGGAAGCATCATGCAGCCCATATATTTCTTCAAGCCCCTATGGGCGGGGGCCGGAGGCATTAGTTACTAAAGAGTAATCGAATTTGCTTTGCTTCTGGTATTGCATCATACGATAAGTCTTTACAATCTGTCATGGCATTAATTGATTGTTTGTTGAATTTGGGTTTAATGTCACTATTTAGGATAGTTTGGTAACATTTATTCCAATTTTGAAGGAATTTTAATCGGCATTGAGATGAAATGACTTCTCAAACCCTATCGCTCAATGAAACCAATATGTTTATATGCATGGATGGTGCATGGGAAGGCTTAGACCTCCTAAACAGTTACCAGTACTCATGTGCGGTCGGTTTCAGCTCTGCGCAGCCAATCTATTTCTCAAAGCCTCGATGTGGAGTGGGGGAGAGAGGGGGGGGGGGGTGCAATAGGGCGTACCATGAAATAATAAAATAAATACAGTTATGGATTTTAAATGATTAAATAGTACTAATGAAACGGTTAAAAGCCCCTGTCCATCGGGGCTTGAAGGAATAGATAGCTTCCACACAGAGTTGAAACCAACTGCACACAAGTACTGGTAAACCGCTAAGAGGATCTTATCCTGCCCAGGCAAGGCGATGCGAGTCGAACCGTCCATGCTTATGAACCCTTTTGGTTTCATTGGGCGACAGGGCTTGAGGTGTCATTTCATCTCACGGTCGGGTAAAAATTCCACGAAATTGGAAGCAACGTCTCCAAAATGACCTATACAGTGTTGACGGGGACGTTAAACCTCAAAATCAATTAATCAATCAATGAAACGGTTAAAACAAACAAAGTCAGTGAAAGACAATGTATTCTGATGTACTCAGTTTCAAGCCGCTGAAAAATGTTGCCTAATTCCTGATAATTGTCTTTGATTTAAAGTTGTTTAAAGAAAATGCAAAATATAAATCACCTGTGAGCCACTCGAGCTGTAGATCTTAACACTTCCCCGTTCTGCAGAATATGAATTTTTCCGCACAAACGGGGAGGTTCGATATCTGGGTTACACACGTGATACTTTAAATCGATCAGCAGCTATACACCTTTGTGTATCAGATATACGTCCTGAACCTACAAAACGGGGAAGGTGTTAGATTACCATAGGAAACTATTTTTAAGGTTCATCTAGTACTGAATTTTCAATATTTCTTGCTATTTCAAAACGGGGAGCTCCGCGTTTGGAGGTGTCTCCCCGATTCGAAGGTGTGTATTCTTATGTACTTCCCCGATTGGTAGCAAGTACAAACACACACACACACACACACACACACACACTGATATGTCCAATTGTTTAGCAATAACAAGTGGGGCTTGTTGTAGTATAAAACATTTCTTTGCTTGAAACTTGCATTGTTAATCACGGTGCGTTATGACCTTAGAGAGGTGTCAGAGGTATCGAGTATGACAAACATTTCAGAATCGCCGTCCTGTAAAATAGTTTGTGTTGTAAAGCGATATCGTCCAAATGTCACCGTAGATACACGACCGACTGGTGATCTTGTGGTCGTGGGTTCGCTGCCGGCTGTGTCCGGCAAACCTTTCGTTGAGATTGATCATAAAATACAGTAAAGTTCATATATTAAGATCGCCTTTGGGACTGTTCAAAAGTGGTCTTAAAGACCACTTTTAAACAGTCCCTAAGGTGGCATCTTACTAGAGGACGCTGGCTGTTGAAACAGATGAAACCTTACAATTATGTAAAGTCACTAACTAGTACTAGTCTTATTAGCGGAAGTTTCTTGTTGTCTGTGGCCACTCTTCTTCTGCTGACTCAACGATGAGCAACTGTCAGAATACCCATTGTACTGGATAACCGCTATAATGTATAAGCTTGTTAAGGAAAAAGTATGGTTACGTAAAATGACCAAAATGCTGTGTAGTGTGCCGTAAAGCTCTAAACAAAACCAACATGAACCCAGACTGTCTACATCATGTTAATAAGTCTGTGCAATGAACACGCCCTAAACTCCACTTTTAGAAAAAAATTTGGTTTACGGAGGCATACATTATTTTTCTTATTTCTGCTCCAAGACATAGGTTGTGGGTACTCGTTAGAACCGCCGCCGCGGCGGTTCTAACGAGCACTCACAACCTATGTTTGGAGTAAAAATAAGAAAAAATATCAAACATATTCATCGGAGACATGAAAGAATATACTATATTGCCGTAAAATAATAAAAAAAATGTCACCTGTTTTACAGCAAGCCATCATGACAATTGGAGGTGTTCTCTCTATCCCGTTTATTCTGTCGAAGCTGCTGTGCGTGGAAGATCGTAGTGACGTCACTTCAACACTTCTCAGTATAACTATGTTTATGTGTGGTGTGGCTACTATACTGCAGAATACTTTTGGAATCAGGTATATTGACACATTTAAGCATTTGTGATCGCTAGGCTTCACCGACTTGTGACTTGCCAGCCACGGTCGTAGAACATGCATCTCTGACAAGACCCATAACAGGCGAAAAATGTCTTGAATTATGTGCGCAAAGAAACAGATCAGTCTGCGCATCCGCATAACGAAAACACGCCTATATAGTTTTCACAACTTTGGGTTTACATGGGTGTATATTTTTTTCTCAGACACATATTGTGGGCAGTTAACGAGCATAAAATATCAAATATATATATATATATATATATATATATATATATATATATATATATATATATATATATATATATATATATATATATATATATATATATATATATATATATATATATATATATATATATATATTTGATATTTTATGCTCGTTAACTGCCCACAATATGTGTCTGAGAAAAAAATATACACCCATACATAACCAGCAAATTCGGGACCCCAAGACAAGAATGATTAAAGTTAGTGAGCATATAGCAAATTGTGCACATGATTTAAACCCAAAATATAATATTTTTCCCTTTTATAAGATGTATTCGGAGAGTACAACTTTAAGGCGTGCAAAAGAAAAGCTATTTATTAATACCCTCAAGCCAAAGTTGAATAGAAACAGCTAAGGGACACGTGCCATCAGGGTATTCACTGACCAGACTGTGCGATGATACCGGTTTTTATCAGTTTTAACGTAACGTCATTGATTCCGGAAGTAACGCCGGAAGTAACGTCGTTACGCATTGTTGCTACGTTACCATTTAATGTCTTCTTGAAAATCTGTTAAAACAGTGAAACCGCGGTAGAAGTCTACTGAATAATAAAGAATTGTGTGGCAATATCGGACTTTTTTGATTTTCTATATATATATATATATATATATATAGAGAGAGAGAGAGAGAGAGAGAGAGAGAGAGAGAGAGAGAGAGAGAGAGAGGTCACCCACAAAAGAAAATAAACACGAACTTGGGCCCGAGACGGCGGAGGCCGTCACACTATACTATATGTTGTATGTACAGAATAAACAAAATATAATCTACAAGCACAACCTTGCAGGTACAAAAACTGTCCTACCCAGCAATAGAGAGCGAGTGGGCTTGCCCCCAAAACGGACAACACCATCTTTAAAGCACAAGAAAAACAAACACGACAGGTCCGTGGCGGGGCTGGCACATCCGCCCGCATATATACTCAATAAGCTGGGGGCACAGACCAAATAATGTAAAATACGTTACAAAAATATGCAAAAGTCAAAAATAAATAAATAAATAAATAAATAACAAAAATACCAATATCAAAATTGATACAAAAAGCGTAGACGACATCCATAGACATGGTGCTGGCGTGAGGGTGTAGATGCGGCTGAAGCTACATGCTAGAAGAAAGAAATGGATGGACTCTACAACTACAATTTTGTGGTGCAAATAAGCAGCACAAAATGGCTAAAAACTTTGTCTCGAATCCCCTGATTGAATATAAGGTGCATAACACGTAACATGGAAACGTGTATAGCAATCTTTAGAAACGTCTTCCAAATCGCAATGAAACTTTCAAACAAAATTAACTGCTAAACGATCCCCTTAATGATAAATTCAAACTCGGAGCCTACCCTGTTACACAAAACAATCCACACCCCTTTGCGGCAAACCGCAAAAACCCAAGGCACAGCACTGCTATAACTTAAACGCAGTGCAATCACGTAGCCAAACCTTTAGAATGGAGTTCCAAATTACTACAACTAAACTATGTTGCACCAAAACAAAGGCTCACATTGGAACTGTGCAAAACATCCACAGCCCTTGAAATATGAAGCACGCCTAGCCCAGAAACTCCAACAAATAAAGATGCCCTTTAGCGACAGGACACATGCACTCCTGAAGCAAACGGGAAGACAAAATATAAGCCCCACCGAGACCTGGAAAGGTCACGGCACCGTTTCACAAACCTCTCAGGACGGAGCTCGGCGATTGGCTGCAGGACAAGGGGATGCCCGTGGGCTCGGAGACACCTGAGACGTGAAACGACAAACACGGACGGACGGGGCTGGAGCCGAGCGATGGTCTCCCTGTTCACCGGCAACGGAGAATAGGGGTACCAACGAACGGCTACGGTGTAGTGCCAGCATGGATTCGTTCCCTGGGACCCCACCAGCTGACGACCCGCGACACGGGGAAACTGGAAAACAACAACAACAATGAAAAGTTTCATTTTTTGGTGTTAAATTTTCAATATATTTGAATAGCCGTGATTTCGTAATGGCGTAGTCTTCATTATGCGCGGTATTGAGACCCGTTATTTCAAAGCTTCTTCTGCAGGCAACGACCATTTTTGCAGCAGGTTGTGTTTTATCTTCGAAGGCGCATTTTCGTCTGTGGGCGAATCAGTCGGATCAGTTTTTTGCCTCAGCAGCATTCTATGTCTATGACTGTCCTTGCCATTGACGCAGGAACGAAATGCATCAAATCATACGTTTAACTAGTAGACAGTGTCACTTTTTTAGGAAATATCATGTCGATATATTTATATATGAGTAAACATGGGCTTAGGGTCTACACTATTTGCAAACAGGACTTTTCGTCACAAATAGAGCAAAAACGAACAAAATAGACAGGACACTCCACAAACGACAAATGGACTGAAAAACGATGACGTTTATACGACGTTTACATGGACACACCGATTTTCTTAATTTTCGTTCAAAACCATAGATTGTGGGTACTCGTTAGAACCGCCCAAATGAGGCAAATTTTCATTAAGAAAAATTATGAAAGGAAGCATTATGCCACGTGGAAGTTTCTGACATAATGGCTTTTAGATTGTG
The DNA here is from genome assembly GCA_963580285.1 of Lucinisca nassula. Taxonomy (NCBI): domain Eukaryota; kingdom Metazoa; phylum Mollusca; class Bivalvia; order Lucinida; family Lucinidae; genus Lucinisca; species Lucinisca nassula. Next base: position 5,619,653 of record OY757010.1, read on the forward strand.
ATGATGGATACTGCTCGTTTTCCTGAGTTTTTTTTTACACACACAAACTTGAGCACTGAATATGCTACTTAAATACATGGGATTACACCGGTGTTTGTGATTGCAGATTGGGTATAATTCAGGGTGGCTCTCATACGTTTATAGCTCCTATTGTGGCGATGATGGCGTTGGACCGTTGGGCTTGTGATGGCTCAGGAGGTGAGTATTTTACATTACGACAACACACCCGTCAGACATAGTGACATTACGAAAACACGCCTATACAAATACATTGTAACCTTTATCGCAGAAAAAATGAAAAAAATTCAGATGAAAAAACCATGGAGGCGGTTCTAACGAATACCAACAATCTATCCAACAATCTATATTTTAGAGCAGAAATAAGAAAAATAAGGTTTACCCCTGTAAACCCCAGTTTTACGATATAAAAGTGGCGTTCAAGGGGGTCAAACTTATATAGGCGTGTTTTCGTGATGATTTTTCACATCTCCAAAATGGCTACTTTTCTGATGAAAATCCGTGATTTTGTTCTTACGTACACTGCAAACATAGGTTGTGGGTACTCGTTAGAACCGCCTCATTAAGGCGGTTCTAACGAGTACCCACAACCTATGTCTTGAAGCAGAAATAAGAAAAATAATTCATAACCTCGTAAACCCAAGTTTTCTCTGTATAAAGTGGGGTTGAGTGGGTGTTCATTTCACGGACTTGTTCACGTGATGTATAAAGGGTGAGCCATATATTTTGTAACAGCGATGTAACCATGTGAGCAAACATGCTAATCGGGGTAACGTAGGCCCAATGGTTGAACGTTTTTATTAAAACACATCCAGAACATTATTTTAACTGAACAACTCCTCATCTTTTCCGTTCCAGTGACGACAACATGCCTATAAAAAATACATTGTAAACTTTACCATCGAAAAAACGAACATTTTAAGATTACAAAAAAAAAATGTGATATATTTCTTATTTCTGCTCAAAATATAGATCGTGGCTACTCGCAAAAACCGCCTTATCGAGGCGATTCTAACGAGTAACCACACTATTTTTCCAGCAGAAATAACAAAAATAAAGTTTGCCCTCCTGCAAACCCCAGTTTTACTGTATAAACGTGGGGTTCAAGGAGGTCAAAATTATATAGGTGCGTTTTCCTGATGAGAAATCAGGATCTAACAATACGTTGTCAGGTTACATTATGAAACTGAAAATTATTGATATTTTACTGTTACTTCTTAATGAAGAACAAAAAGTGAGGCCAGGATCAGGAAAGAAACAGTAGAAGATTAACTGAAGAATTATGGCATTGGAAATGTTTGTTTAGACAATATAGCACATACTATTGACTTCTCTGCATCTGCCAGAGAAAACAAGCAAAATTCCTGAAGACAACACAGTGTAGTTGTAAACATAACTTTGAATTTCAGATTCGGCTGGCGGGGTGAACGGTACATCAACCGGAGATGAATGGAAAGATCGTATGAGAGAGGTAAGGGACGGGAATCGGCGATGATTTAGAGAAAAAACAACAACAACAACAACAACAACACACACACACACAAATTATAAATAGGCATGAAGACTTATGCGCCCGGGGGCAGCTGAGTTGATGCAGAATGAGTAGTTAAGAGACAAAGAGTGAAACATCACGAAAACACGCCTATATAATTTTGACCCCCTTGAACCCCACTTTTATTTAGAAAAACTGGGGTTTACAGGGGTATACCTTATTTTTCTTACTTCCTCTCTAAAATATAGATTGTGGGTACTCGTTAGAACCTGGCACTTTGATTATCCTTCAGTGGCTCGAACTGTCACTATCTCGAACATATTTTCATGGGACTAAAGTGCTTCCATAAAAAATAAAAATGCTGGCACATTGAGGAATTGCTGTAATTCTCCTAAAATATTAACAAGTTTGTTTCATGATCCAGCAAGTAGTCAAAAAGGGTATAGACGGAATGGCAAGCGGTGAAGTCTCTATCTGGGTCTGCACTGTTTGCTTACGCCTGTCTGTCCCATTCGGTTTAGTAGTTAGACTGCATACCCTATCATTTTCTGTTCAAAATGTGGGGTTGTCATTTTCCAGGACTTGTCCAGGTGAAGCGCATAGATACTGCGGTGTTTGTTTTTGAAATATGATCTTTTTTCAGATACAAGGTAACTTGATATTGGCCTCTCTCACTCAGTTGTTCCTGGGCTGCACAGGGCTAATGGGCTTCTTCCTACAGTTTATCGGACCACTCACCATAGCACCCACAATCTCCTTGATAGGCCTGTCTCTTACTGGAGTGGCGACAGACTTTAACAAACTTCACTGGGGAATAGCTTTCCTGTAAGTTATGGTCATAAAACTTGGCAAATTATGAGTTGAGGGAAGCAAACAAGTGTCTCCAAGTACAGAGGTGCAGCAAAAACGCAGTTGCATAGACATTACAACAGAAGAAGAAGAAGAAGAAGAAGAAGAAGAAGAAGAAGAAGAAGGAGTTGCATGTATGTGTCTCTCATTTAGCAAGAATGGTAGATCACTTCATCATAGAGATCACTCCAAAAAGGAAGACTCTAAAATGAAAGAATTTGATCTCTTTAGGCAGCACATTTATTCCTGTAAGAGTGATCCCCGTTTTGCAAGCGATACTATGGAGCCATATTTTCTTGATTTTTCTTTGGTTTGCGTTCCGCTTAAGTCCCTTTGTTATGCCACTGGAGTGACGAACACAAGCCTGTTTTTACGGCGGGCAACAGGGAGGCTATGCTAGTATAGCCCGTCCGGAATAGGAAATGTGTTCGCCTAAAACCCTTGAAGAAGCCCACGACTTCAGCCTTCAATTATCTACCTTGGTAAATTATGCATGGCTAACATGCTTATAACCACTCTCTGATAACTGCGTCTGTGGCTCATTAGTTGGTATGTTTGTTTGATTTGGGGTTGAACGTCCCTGTCAACACTATATAGGTCATTTTGAAGACGTTCCTTCCAATTTTGTTGGACTTTTACCCGACAGTGAGATGAAATGACATCTCAAGACCTGCCGCCCAATGACACCAATAGGGTTTTATAAGCATGGACGGTCCGACTTGCACCACTTTGCCTGGGCAGGCATAGACTCTCTAAGGGGTTTACCAGTGCTCATGTGCGGTCGGTTTCAGCTCTGCGTGAAAGCATTCTACAGCCCCATCTATTCAAGCCCAGATGGGCGGGTGCTCGGTTTAATGGTTCGAGCACTGGTTTTCACCCGAGCGGCCCGGGTTCGAATCCCGCCCTAGGCAGGGATTTGTTTTAGCTGTGCTTCATTCCTTTGTTACATGTACGACTTCATTGTTTGTATTTTACGTAAGAGTGTGCATCTACAGTTAAATACATGTACAACCTCCCACCAGTCTGCTTGACAGTGATTAACATCACGAAAACATGTCTATATAACTCTTACCCCCTTGAACTCACGTTTATACAGAAAAAATGGAGTGAACAGGGGTAAACCTTATTTTTACTATTTCTGCTCTAAAATATAGATTGTGGGTACTCGATAGAACCATCGTTTCTAACATGTACTCACAATCTATATTTCGAGCAGAAATAAGAAAAATATCACAAATTTTCATCTGAAATTTTCTCTTTCATTGGCGGTGAAATTTACTATCTCTTTGATAAGGCGTGTTTTTGTAATGTCATAAAAACTCAGCGAAGCTTGACAAGTTTGCATAGATGCGCACTATGTTCATATATGCGCTAGAGGGCGAAAGCAGTCTCGAAAACTTCATTTCTTTAGTAGATTTCTGTTTGCAGTGCGTTGTTTGCTTTATGTTTTGGGTATGGCAGTGTGAAAATGATTTTATCCATCATAAACTCATAAAATTGTCCTTTTTGCCAGCTTGGTATATTTTCATTTTATTGTTATCTCATCTAAGCCGAAGGCTCGTATGTCTGCCTGTTGTCTGTCAACATTTTCAAACATCTTCTCGCTTAACACTAGGCCGATTGAAGTAAAATTTCATGTGGAGCATCCATGGGATGGGGAAGCGAAAGTCTGTTCGTGGGGTCCAGGTCACATGACCAAGATTGCGGCCATGCCCATAGAAAGTAAAAACCAGTCAAAAATCTTCTTCTCCGGAACGAGAAGGTCCATTGTCATGAAAGTTAGAATGTAGCATTGGGGAATTGAGCCAATCATGGCTGTTCAAACGATGACCCCTTGGATGACATTTGCCTATTTTACGCCTAGGTCCATAGGTTTTTATACGGAGAAAAGATAAAAACCAACATCTGACAATTGTTAGATGCAGTGAGCGAAATGAGTAAATGAATAACATGATTATTCAAGGCCAAGGATATATATTCAGATATGTGAAAATTAAAACTTGTTTTTCTCATAAACCGCTGGGCTGTGAAAGCTTTTAGGAACAAGGGAATAAGAACTAATTAATACGGGCTTGGTCACAAGTCAAATATGGTCGCTATTCTCCTATACGGTAAAAAAACCTTAATAAATCTTCTACTCCGAAACCAGTGGGCCTATTATCATGATATTTGGTATGTAGCATTGGGGACTCGAGCCATTCATAGTTTGGTCAAATGATGACCTTGACCTATTTCAGGCCAGGGTCAATTTCGGTCGCATAGGCATTTGTATGCGAAAAAGTCAAAACAGGGCATTTTTAGGAAATCATTGCAGCCTGTGATCTGAAAAATCATACGAGTAGATGCAGTTAGCAAAATTAGAAAATAAAATTACATGAGTATTCAAAGTCAAGGTCATTCCATGTCCTTGGCCCAAGATCATTCAGCTATGAATTGTTTTCCTCAGAAACCACTGCGCCATTTTTAACCAAATTTCATTTGAAACTTTATGGAACAAGGAAATGAATATTAATTAATATGAGTTTGGTCATATGACCAATATTATCGCCATGCTTTTATATGGTAAAACAATTCAAAACCCTTTTTTCCGGAACCAATGACACGATTGCTTTGAAACTTAGGATGTAGCACAAAGATCTCGGGTCCATCCTAATTTGTTCAAATGATGGCTCTGACTTGACCTTGATTTAATTTACGTCAAGGTCAAATTTGTTTATACCCCCAGCATACGCAGTATGCTATGTGTGTATATAATTTTTATCCTGCCGTGCATCCGTACGTCCGTCCGTGTGTCCGTCTTTCCATTCGTTAACATTTTGGTTACAGTTTTGCATCAAAGTTTCTAAGAGATTGTACCTTCTGAATCCTTTGATAGATTTAATTGATACTTACACTTAAGTTCCATACTGGTCTAAACATTTCATTGATGCATGTCACCCCCACAGTGACCTTGAGGTCAGGGCCAACAGACTTATAAATTTTACATTTGGTTAAAGTTTCATGGCAAACTTTATAGACGCACTATGTTCTAAACTCTAAGACAAATTCAGTTGATACTTGCATCAATGTTGCATACCAGTCCAAAGATTTCGTGATGTATGTCCCTTCCCCCACACACGGTGACCTTTACCTCAAGGTCACGGGCTAATAAATTTTACATTTGAAGTTTTATGACAGAGTTTATAGATGCCTGTATGTTCTAAACTCTAAGACAAATTCAGTTGATAATTGCATCGATGTTACATACCAGTCCAAAGATTTCATTGAGGCATACCCCACCCTGCTTCTCAGTAACATTGATGTCCCCACCCATTCAGTAACTTTTATGCCTTCCTCCTTTGGTCCATTTAGAAATTTTATGTTTGGTTTAGCTTTTACAAGCACATTTATAGATTCTTATAGCTTCTTGACTTCTTCATTCACATTACATACAAGCTCGAAAGATATACCAGAGGGTAGTGCTGGCCGGGGGTATACGTGACCCACTGGTCGCTTGCTCTAGTTTTATATGCTTCTATATGGGGAAAAGGTGGACATTGTTTATTTTTTGGAAACTATTGTTGCATATGAACTTTATATTTGTATATGTAATCAACTAAATGAGTCAATGAAGCTGCATGAGTATCAAAGGTCAAGGTCTCTGCTTGACCTTAGACCTCTCAGATATCAAAATTAAAACGTGATACTCATTATCAACTGCTGGACAAATCGAAGTCAAAATTCATATGAAGATTTTATGGGATAAATGAAATTTAAATTTGTTTAACTAGTTCAGGTCACATGACCAAGATGGTCGTCATGACCATATATTGTAAAAATCTTCAAAACTCTTTTTCTCTGGATCCAGTGGTCTATTGCCTTGAAACTTGAATTTAGCATTGAGGGCTTGTAATTTATTCAAATGATGAGTCTAGGTTGCCCTTGACCCATCTAACATTTAGTTCAAATTTGGTCACTTGTGCGTTTTCTCCATAAATACTCAGCACTCATGTGAGTGGTTCAGAACCATTGATCCTCTGGTTAACATTGTTAGGTGTAACTGAACCTTGGTTCGGTATACTGTCCGTTAAACCTGGTGAAATATTCGGCATATGAAATGCTTCATATTGAAGTGAGCCAGCGCATTACAAAACCTACAATAAGACTCAGATCAGCGAAGTCTCAGATCAGCCTGCGCATCCATATAGTCTAACCAGAGATTTCTCTTGCTACATTGAGGAGCATTGGGCCCTTAGCTATCCTTAGAGCTCACAACGAAGACTTTGATCAGACTGTGCAGATGCGCAGGCTGATCTGAGTCTTCGTTGGGCGCAAGTCTTATTGTAGGTTTTGTCATTCGCTGGCTCAAATATCTTTCTTCTCATCAAAATCCATCTGAAATACATGTACATTAACCATTCACTCATGCCTACAGTCCGTCTTTTCTTAGCGTTAGAATATATACTTATTTCTAATTTGTGTTTCAGTGCAATGGTTCTTATTATATTGTTTGCTCTGTACTGCGGTCGTATCAAAATACCATTACCAGCCTTCACAAGAAAGAAAGGGTGTCACTTTCTACCGTACCCTTTATTTCAGCTTTTTCCGGTAAGATATTTTGCATCCATTACCTTATAGGAATTAAAAAGACAGAAGCTTTGTAGCCGCTTTGTTGCCACTACTAAGCCGCTATCAAAATTAGCAGCCGGCCTCGGTAGCTCAGTCGGATGCACGTCTGACTGGTGATCAGGAGGACGCGGGTTCGATACCTGCTCTGGTCGGCAACATTCTTATTTGGAGATTGGTCATGAAATTTTGTCGTCGCTGATTCAAGAAGTGCAGTTGTCAGTTTCTGGCGAAAGAATGTGCACTGTACTGGTTAACCACTTATGTATAAGTTTGCCCAGGAAAAGTTGACCGGCTCAAAATGACCTTAAACGTGTTGACTGGGCCGTTAAACCCCAATACCAACAAACAAACAAACAAACAAAACGGCCACAGCTATCAGCTAGAAAGTGGCCAATAGTAGCGCCTAGTAGCTACATGGCTGCAACCTAGCTGCTCGTATCAGCCACGACCAGCTTTTTCAGCGGCCAGCCACTAGCAGCTTGAGACAGCCGAAAGATGTACCGAACTCAAACACTGGATTAATAGGAACGACAGTGAGCCAGTAGCGGCTTCTGGATGTCATCTGCGATTCAATTCAAGGGCTCACTATATAAGAGCACTCGTTCGAGGTCACACAGAAAAGGCTTAGCTGTATTTAAATATGAACAAATCTCTACTATTTGGATAATGTCAGGCACGGGAAAGCTAGAAATCAGATGCTAAGAGGCACAGAAGGGCTACAGTGTTGGCTGAGAGTATAGGATTTCTATAGGAAGTAATCCAAAGTTTGATAATGTTGTGAGCTATGAGGAGACCCTCTCTTCAGGTGGAAAGGCAGTGAGAACTAAATAACAAATAAGGTTGATATAGACAATCCAGCAGATTATCCATTTTGATTATGTCTAGTATTTTTAAATTTTGCTCTGCATAATTTGTAAATGCAAAAGTCTGTAGGTCTACAAACAGAGCTGTTTTTAAAGCTGTTAGGTCTGTCAACAAAATGGTGATGCCATAAATGGTCTTAATCATATTATCAGTGATATGACTAGTGAAGGGACAAAACCCTGAATAGTAACAATAGCAACAGTCCTGAGTTCACTTCCTTTTCCTGATAGGAATGGTTGATATGGAAAAGCCAGCATCAATTTTGTTGATGCACTAAAGTTGTACATTTCAATATGCAAAGTTCATTAGGTCTACAAAAACAAGCCGGCACACAGCCATAATTACTCGTAGCAGCCAGAAGAGAGTCACAACTGGTAGCCAGAAGATAGTCATAACTGTACTCGTATATAGCAGCCAGAACAGAGCCACCACTGAACCCGGAACAAAGCGACAACTAGTAGCCAGAAAACTAATTTACATTCGAAAAATTTGCAAGCAGCTACAAAGCCGCTACTAGTTGCGACTACAAAGTCAAAGGTTGTGGCTTTGTAGCCACAACTATAAGCCAGATGCTCTGTATCCTGAAAAGGTTATTTATTTGGCGTAAATGGAATTATTACGTAAACAAGTCCTTGTAATGAGCATTCCCCTAAAGATCACTTTATACAGAGAAAAGGGAGGTTTAAGGGGAGAGAGGGGAGGTATTCATTATTTTTATGATTTCTGCTCCAAGACATTGGTTGTGTGTACTCGTTAGAACCGCCTCGCTTCTAACAAGCACCCACAACCTATTTTGGGCATACGAGGACTGTTCAAATATGAATGCAAGTAGAACGTTTTCTCATGCGCTAATGCGAAAATCACCTCGAAATAAATTACACAGCGTAGAAAAACATTTTACCTATACATTGATACCAAACCTGTTAAAATCCGTCCACTTTAGCCATGTATATCGTTCGATAAACACTGTCTACTCTTGTATACTAATACAAAACATGGTTGGAAGAAGGTCAGAGTACGCCGTTGAAATACGGTCCTATATTAAGAATCGTTGTATTCTTGGTATACGGTGCAAAGACATTTTTGATGAAATATGTTCGGTTTATGGTCATAATGAAATGTCTTTTCCGACAGAAATTCAGCTGTGGGCTAGGCTCAACAGAAGATGCACCAAATGATCGTCGGCCGAAAAGAGCAACATCTGCCAAGATGGTTGCTAGAGTGAAAGAAATAGTTGCTACCGATGCACAATACACCACTAGGCAAATAGTTAGTATAGTTGGCATCTCATTAGGAGCAGCTCATACAATTCTGAAACGGGATTTGAAAATGAGAAAGATCTGTGCTAGATGGATTCCCCATCTATTGACAGATTAGCAGAAAAAGACACGCGTTCAGTGCGCAAAGAAGCTGCGTAAAAAGTTTCCAAATTACAATGCACGGTCTTTCGCTAATGTCGTCACAGGTGACGAGACATGGGGTCAATTTTTTTTAGCCAAAACGAAAGATTCAGAACAAAATATGGGCAACAAAGTATTGCAAAAGACCATGCATTGCAAAGCGGACCATGAGCGTTAAGAAGGTAATGTATGCCATATTCTTTTCAAATCAGGGCCCTGCTATTCAGGTTGCTGTACCTAAAGGCAAATCTGCAAATGCGAAGTTTTACAAGAATAAAGTTCTTCGAAAATTGAAGAAATATTTCAAAGAACGAAGACCCGCAACTGGTTTGGCCAATGTCAGATTGCTACATGACAATGCGTCATCGCACAAGGCGTTCATTGTGCAAGGCTATCTGAAGCAGGAAAAGGTTGTTGAACTCCCTCACCCCCCGTATTCCCCTGACCTTGCCCCATGTGACTTTTTTTGTTCCCGCGGCTGAAAAATACCTTTCTGGTCGAAAATTTGTACAGCGCAAACACCTCGGTTATGTACGAAAGAGCATAAGGGCCACTTTAACTTTTATTTTTTTGACTCGTATCTCGAAATTTCGACTTAGTATCTCGAATTTTCGACTTATTATCTCGAAATTTCGACTTACTATCTCGAAATTTCGACTTAATATCTCGAATTTTCGACTTATTATCTCGAAATTTCGACTTACTAACTCGAAATTTCGACTTAATATCTCGAAATTTCGACTTAGTATCTCGAAATTTCGACTTACTAACTCGAAATTTCGACTTAATATCTCGAAATTTCGACTTAATATCTCGAATTTTCGACTTATTATCTCGAAATTTCGACTTAATAACTCGAAATTTCGACTTACTATCTCGAAATATTGACATACTAACTCGAAATTTCGACTTACTATAATTTCTACATACTAGCTCGAAACTGACTCTGTGATCTGAGCTGTGCATTCAACTCTGAATAGGGATTAGCCATGACAGAAATCTTGTTATGGTCAACTCAAGAGTTGAAAGAAGACCTCAGATGTCATAACCAATTTTCCACAACTTCATTATCACGGTTTAAATATGGAGTTTGGATATTTTTGCATGTTTAGCGCCAGAAGTCATGCCTCATTTTGAGAACGAATCATTTGCCACTGGACCTGTGTGCTAGACCCCGCCATTATGGAATTGAGACATAGGCTTGGCTAGCTAGAAGCCCGGATTTGAATCCCCTGGAACATATTTGGGAGATTCTTGGGCGGCGAATACAGAACATTGAACACACCCACGCCCGCCCCCTCCCCCCACCACCACACACACGCGTGGCTAGAGCTGACCAGCAATCAATTTCGACGTCTGACCGATTGGATGAAACGAAGGGTCTAGGAATCTGCTGCTCTGTCAAAATGATACATCTTGAACACGAACGTATTCTGATACCGCATTTTCTGTCCGGTTGTTGCTTTGTTAAGTTAGTCATGGTGTTCGTGTTGCATAGTTTACCATCTTTTGGGTCGATTTTTTTTTCATTCGACCCAAAGTAACAACCTACAGAAGCTTCTGGCCTGCTATTGTCCACGTGACTAGCGCTGACCATGTACACCATGAACGTACCGGTTATTTAATGAAGCTCTCTTCTGCGGCGTCTGATCAGGGTCTACACTGTTTGCAATGTCCATGTTCCCCGGCCCAGTCTACATAGGGCAAGGACGTCACAAGGAAAGACTATAATAGCTCGACCTGGATTTTGAACATGGTCATTGAAAGTCACGAGGTCAATAGAAGGCGGGAAGCTTCTGTAGTTAGTAACTCTTAGTCAATTGATAATTAATCGACCCAAGTGCGGCGTCTGATCAGAATCTACACATTTTGCTTATAGTATAGGAATTTATTGGATAAGCGAAACATGTTCAAATCCACACTCGAAGACAATCGACCCACCCGTGCTCTATACATGATTTTTACAGCACACGATTAGAAAGTTTGATAACGAAAAAAACTGTCAAATATGACTTTTAGCCCGCTTTTATTTTACTGAAACGGGGTTGAATTTGTTTGTTTGATTTGAGGTTTAACGTCCCCGTCAACACTGTATAGGTCATTTTGAAGACGTTGCTTCCACTTTTGTGGAACTTTTACCCAACGTTGTAATGAAATGACTTCTCAAGCCCTGTCGCACTGTTTGTTTGATTTGAGGTTTAACGTCCCCGTCAACACTGTAAAGGTCATTTTGGAGACGTTGCTTCCAATTTTGTGGGACTTTTACCCGACATTGAGATGAAATGACATCTCAAGCCCTGTTGCCCAATGAAACCAATAGGGTTTATAATCGTGGACGGTCCGACTCTTGCGCACCGCTTTGCCTGGGCAGGCTTAGATCTTCTAATCGGTTTACCAGTACTCGTGTGCGGGTCGGATTCAGCTCTGCGTGGAAGCATCATGCAGCCCATATATTTCTTCAAGCCCCGATGGGCGGGGGCCGCCCTGTCGCCTTATGAAACCAATATGAAACCAATAGGGTTTATAAGCATGGACGGTCCGGTCTGCCTCGCACCGCTTTACCTCCTCTAAGCGATTTACCAGTACTCGTGTGCGGTCGGATTTCAGCTCTGCGTTGAGGCACTATGCAGCCTATCCATTTATTCAAGCCCCGATGGGCGGGGGCCGTGAAACGGGATTGAATGAGCGACGTCCTGATGAGACAGAAAATCCTCTGACTCTTACATGATACATATGTTTTGGGCCTCTAGTTTTATAGTTCTTGAGAAATATTTGATAAAATTAACATTGGTCAATATAGAGAGAAAGAAGAATGAAAGAACATTTGAAAAATACACCGAGAAAGGTCATTGGCGTTTACACGATACAAGTAAGCCGATAATGACCACAGTCTCACAATGTTATCACATAATTTGCATAAGCTGCTTGATGTAAACTTGTTTTCAAAGCTGGGTATAATGAAACGGGGGTGTGTAACATTAACTGTGTGTATAGGACTTAATATCTCGTAAGTCGAAATTTCGAGATACTAAGTCGAAATTTCGAGATACTAAGTCGAAATTTCGAGTTATTATGTCGAAATTTCGAGATACTAAGTCGAAAATTCGAGTTAAAAAGTCGAAATTTCGAGTTACTAAGTCGAAATTTCGAGATACCTATCAAAAGAAAAAAAAGTATACCTGGCCCTAATGCTCTTTCGTAGTTATGCAATGTTCCAGTGCCTTCAGAGTATACCTCGAAAAGACTACCAAAATGCATTCAATGATTGGATCAGAAGACTGAAAGTTTGTATATCTGTTAAAGGAGTATACTTTGAAGGGACAAAATAAATTTTTCATCGAAATCTATCACGGAATCATTTTTATGTGCTTAGTTGCATTCATATTTGAACAGTCCTCGTATAAGAAAAATATCTCAAATTTTCAACAGAAAAATAACAATTTCACACGGATGTCCTCGTGTTGATTGCAACCTTTCTGTATAAATGATTTCATTAGCTTATACTGTCACGATATTTATTTAAATTTATACACATTTAAATTTGCTTTAAGGGAATTTCACCAGTAAAGAGATATTCCAATGTTCATTTATCGATTTTTGGCACGGTATCTTCAGTTTTAACCCATTTAATACCAGAAACCCCAAAACAGATACCCTAGCAAACAGTGCAGGCCCACATAAGAACGCTACATCTGATCAGGGCTTCCACTGTTTGCTAAAATTTCAGTCATCTTCCAAATCAATCATGATGAAAACACAACCTGACACCCCTAAATTTTGAAATGAACTCCTGCTTATATAAAGAGGAAGATTCCATTTGGTACAGAAAAGGTTAAATCTTACTTTAAGCGAATTTCGCCAATACAAAGATATGCTAATAATCATATATCGATTTTTTATTTTTATTTTGTTTTTGCACGGTCACTTCAGTTTTAAGAAAGTACCATACGAAAGAAAAAACAAATGCATGTGCCAGCTTCGTTATTAACCCTTTTTGTACCAAATGTCGGAATCTTCCTCCTTATATATGGCAAGAGTCCATTTCAAAATTTAGGGGTGTCAGGTTGTGATTTCTTCAAAATTGTTCTGCGGCGTCTTATCTGGGCCTGCATTGTTTGCCAGGGTACCCGTTTTGGGGTTTCTGGTTTTGTTTGTTCTGGAGTTTAAACGGCCGATTCAGCACTATTTTAGGTCATTTTTGAGCCGGTCAGTTTACCTATCCACACTTTTCCTGGGCAGGCTTATACGTAAGCGGTTAACCAGTACAGTGCACATTCTTTCGTCAGAAACTGACAACTGCCCTTCTTGAATCAGCAGAAGGGAGAGATTGACCGTAGAAAAGATTTCAAGATCAATCTCCACGAAAGAATGTTTCTGGTACTAAATGGGTTAAAACGATGGCACAATTTGCGTGCACTTTTGCGCATCAACATGCAAAAAGACAAGGGAAGTTTTCTCATAGATGAATATAGAAAATTCAAGTGGGCCCGTGCATAGCAACAAATTCTCCAAGAATTCATTATTCTATTTCCTTCTGTAGGTAATACTAAGTATTGGTGTAAGCTGGATACTGTGTGCCATTCTAACTACGACAGACACGATACCAAATAATACCACCCACCCGAACTACAAAGCCAGAACTGACGCGAGGCTATATGTCCTAGATAAAGCTCCGTGGTTTTATTGGCCATATCCTTGTAAGTAAACGTAAAAAGACAAATTTACCACCACAAATTTGAATTTAAGACAAAAATTCTTATAATATTCTTATTTTTGCTCAAAACATCGATTGTAGATACTCGTTAGAACCACCTCGTTGAAGCGGATCTAACGAGTGAATGTATAGTCCTGTGAATCACAGTTTTACTGTATGAAAGTGGGGTTAAAGAGGGTCAAATTATACAGGAGTATTTTCTTGATGTAAACCTCATATTAAGTAGTCCGTCTAATGGATTACCTTTGAAACCAAACCACACTTTATGTTGTATTAGTCAAACATGGGGCTTACCATAACAAAATAGAAGTGAAGGCAATGATCAGGAATCGATACAATTAACCAACAGCTCCCATCAGAGACACCAGAGGGAAAGAAACACAAACATGAAATAACAGACCAAATGGAAACATCAATAGCGGAAAGCAAAAGGGACAGTTACTTTCCCACAAAATGGCCAATAGGCTGTCCAAAATAAAATAATATAAGCGACACAAACACCAAAAGACAAACCATAACAAAAATAAACCGCGCAGAAGAACCGCCTTGGAACGGTCAGCGGAAACGAATTCCACTGGAGGTGTGGGGATGGGGGGCGCTTAAATCAATTTTACGTGGCCACAATCCTCACCCTTACTTCCGTCGCGATTTAGACAAACAACTTGTTCAGTCCGCATGAAGGCCTCCTAAGCCTGCCTCGTTCAGATGCGCGGCTGACTGGTGATCAGGAGAATGCGGGTTCGATACATGCTGTGCTGGCTAACTTTGGTGTAGATTGATCATGAAATCTTTTCTGTGGTCATCCTCTCCCTTCCAGCCGGCCTCGCTAGCTCAGTCGGATACGCGTCTGACTGGCGATCGGGAGGACGCGGGTTCGATACCTTCCGGAGTCGGGAACATTCTTTCATGGAGATGGCCCCCGCTCATAGGGGCTTATAGAAATATATGGGCTGCATGATGCTTCCACGCAGAGCTGAATCTGGCCCGCACACTAGTACTGGTAAACCACTTAGAGGATCTAAGCCTGTCCAGGAACCGAGGTGCGAGGCGGACCGTCCATGCTAATAAACCCTATTGGTTTCATTGGGCGACAGGGCTTGAGATGTCATTTCATCTCAATGTCGAGTAAAAGTCCAACAAAATTGGAAACAACGTCTCCAAAATGACCTTTACAGTGTTGACGGGGACGTTAATCCTCAAATCAATCAAATCTTTTGTGGAGATTGATCATGAAATCTTTTCTACGCTCATTCTCTCCCTTCCGCTGATTCAAGAAGGGCAGTTGTGAGTTTCTGGCGAAAGAATGCACTGTACTGGTTAACCGCTTCAGTATAAGCCTGTCCAGGATAGGTAAACTGACCGACTCAAAAATTACCTAAAACAGTGTTGACTGGGCCGTTAAACTGCAATACAAAACAAAAACAAATCCGCTCCCTTCCGCTGGTTCAAGAAGGGAAGTAACTGCCCAGGAAAAGTGTGGTTAGGTAATCTGACAGTGATGATATGGCCTAACCCATTGTATGCGGGAATCCCCTAATAGGGTACCTCGCAAACAGTGCAGGCCCAGATCAGACGCCGCAGAACGCGGCGCCTGATCAGGGCCTGTACTATTTTGTATCGAAATTTTCCATCAAAAAAAGAATAACAATGAAAATATAGGCCTGACATCCCTTATATGACAAATGGACTTGTCCAACATGTAGCAATGGAAGAGTCCACAGGTATACACTGGGTTAATAGTGTTGGCTTGATCGTTAAACTCCAAACAAACAAACAGAAAACAGCTTTTAGCCATTTTTGTACCAAATGGAATTTTCCTTCTTATATATAGCGGGAGTACATTCCAAATTTAGGTGGGTCAAGCCGTGTTTTCTTCAAAATGTGTTTGGAAATTGGCTGAACGTTTTGCAAACAGTGTAGGCCCTGCGGCGTCTGATCTGGGCCTGCACTGTTTGTCACTTACCCCTTTTAGGGTTTTCGGTACCAAAAGGGTTCAAGTACTTCATTTATTCTTCGTTCAAGCATACTTCAGAAAAATAACAAATATTTTCATCAGAAAGAAATGTCATGTTAACTCTCGCCATGCTAAACCCAGATGTATCTGTTTTTGACAACTATCTAGATCCAGATAAGCTGCCAGCTGACCAGGATCTATACTGTTTTCCGTGCTGCATCTGAATTCGTGGCAAATTGAAATCGTGCAACACATATCTTTGAGCACTGAGAAAAACAGATCTTTTTCAGACTCGCTTCAGAGGAAAGTTTAAGACAGTAATAGACGCGAATGCAGCACCGTATTTCGTATTGTGCTGAAGACTCAGTGGAGCTCTGACAACCTACTCCAAACTCGGTCACCAGACTATGAATTGATTTAAACTTTGTTTCATAAGGTTTCGAAATTGATTATAACCCTTTAGCAGAATATCCAACCTATTTCATGTTACCGTTTATTTTGATCCGTCTCACTGTGTTTTTGATTCACTAGAACCACCAGTCCCTAAAGTACATCACGAAAACACGCCTTTATAATTCTGACCCCCTCGAACCCCACTTTTATATAGTAAGACTGGGGTTTTCAGGGGTAAACCTTATTTTTCTTATTTCTTCTCTAAAATAATTGGAGCAGAAATAAGAAAAATATCACACTTTTTCATCTAAAAAATTTCGATTTTTTCGGATGTAAAGTTTACAATGTATTTGTATAGGCGTGTTTTCGTAATGCATGGCATAGAGATGAGCGACTACGCGAGCAGAAAGTCAAGATAGTATTTCTTTCCTAACATATGGGCTTCTTATACTAGCAAATAAAAGCGGCTTCCATTGCCTTGACTGTCTTTGAATCTAGCTTACCTTTCTCTAGATAACATGTTCCAAGTTTTAACAAAATTCGGGTGCCGGGACTGTCGGATACTAAGACTTAATAAATTACAACTGTTCTAGTGTTTTTAACAGAAGCTTTCTTTCTCTTTACCTCAGCTGGCGTTAAGTGCCGTGTGGTGGCGTACTTCATCATAGTTCAGTTTACATTTTTTAATTTCCTTTGAATGGTTTCAGTCAAATGTAGTATTTTGGTAAGGGAGCAGTGCTCATGTGTTTATGCGTACACTGAAGGACACAAGCAGTCTTGCAAACTAGAGAAAGCGACCTGTCGGTCACGTATACCCCCGGCCAGTGCCACCCTCTGACATATCTTTAGAGCTTGTATGTAACATGAATAAAGAAGTCAAGAAGCTAGAAGAATCTTTGATGTGCTTATAAAATCTAAAACAAACATAATCTTTCTAATGGACCAAGGGAGTGGGAGCATCAAAGTTACTGAAGCAGTGGGGGCATCAATGTTACTGAAGCAGCAGGGTGGGGTATGCATCAATGAAATCTTTGAACTGGTATGCAACATTGATGCAAGTATCAATTGAAATTGTCTTAGAGTTTAGAACATTATGTAACTGGCATCTATAAACTCTGTCATAAAACTTTAACCAAATGTAAACTTTCTAAGTCCATGACCCTGAGGTCTAGGTCACTGTGGGTGGGGAAGCGACATGCATCTCAAAATCTTTGGACTGGTATGCAACATTGATGCAAGTATCAACTGAATTTATCTTAGAGATTAGAACATAAAGGCATCTATAAACTTTGTCATAAAACTTTAACCAAACGTAAAATTTCTAAGTCTGTGACCTTGACCTCAAGGTCATTGTGGGGGGTGGGACATGCATCAATGAAATCTTAAGACCAGTATGTAACTTCAGTGTAAGTATCAACTAAATCTATCAAAGGGTTCAGAAGATACAACCTCTTAGAAACTTTAATGCAAAACTGTAACCAAAATGTAAAATTTCTCTAAGTTTGTGACCTTGACCTCAATGTCACTGTGGGGGGTGGGGGAGGGGGGGGTGGGGGTGGAACATGCATCAATGAAATCTTTAGACCAGTATGTAACTTCAGTGTAAGTATCAACTAAATCTATCAAAGGGTTCAGAAGATACAACCTCTTAGAAACTTTAACGCAAAACTTTAACCAAAATGTAAAATTTCTCTAAGTTTGTGACCTTGACCTCAAGGTCACTGTTGGGGTGGGACATGCATCAATGAAATCTTTAGAACAGTATGTAACTTCAGTGTAAGAATCAACTAAATCTATCAAAGGATTCAGAAGATACAATCTCTTAGAAACTTTAACGCAAAACTTTAACCAAAATGAAAAATTTCTAAGTCTGTGACCTTGACCTCAAGGTCACTGTGGGGGCTGGGACATGCATCAATGAAATCTTTAGAACAGTATGTAACTTCAGTGTAAGAATCAACTAAATCTATCAAAGGATTCAGAAGATACAATCTCTTAGAAACTTTAACGCAAAACTTTAACCAAAATGTTAACGGACGGACGGACGAGTGGACGGACGGACAGACGGAAGGTTGGAAACACGGACGGACGGACGAACGGCAGGACGAAAACTTTATACCCCCATAGCATACTTCGTATGCCGGGGGTATAAATATAGTACTACCCATGAATTGCCTCCTTGAGATTGATTCTTCAATTTTCTTTCTGTATTTTGCTATTTTAAGAAACAAGTTCTGTAGCTTTAATTCTTATTTGCAGTTCAGTTTGGTGTTCCCACTGTCAGTGCAGCAGGTTATGTAGGCTTTCTGGCTGCTACACTGTCATCCATTATTGAATCTATTGGAGATTACTACGCCGCGGCAAGAATATCCGGCGCACCACCACCACCTTCACACGCTGTGAACCGTGGCATAGCAATGGAAGGGTTCTGTAGTATTATTTCCGGATTGGTTGGTGCGGGACATGCAACAACCTCATACAGCGGTAATATAGGAGCCATTGGTATTACAAAGGTAAGTAAAGGACCCCTCGGGTTTGCAGGGATATACATTATTTTTTTATTTCTGCTCAAAGACATAGGTTGTGGGTACTCGTTAGAACCGCCTCGCCGAGGCGGTTCTAACGAGTATCCACAATCTATGTCTTGAGCAGAAATTAGAAAAAAAAATCGAAATTTTTCATCTGAAAATATTCCTTTTTCGGTGGTAAAATTTACAATGTATTTGTATAGGCTTGTTTTCGTCATGAAAAATCCTTTGTCAGTGATCTGATAAAGTGACAGTACAAGCAATTGTATGTATGTATGTATGTATGTAGGTATGTCGAGTACATATACGAGATTTCAGTTCCAGGCTTCTCCTGACTTCTATCTCGAATCAGCCCAATCAAACCTTTAGTTCAGGAAGAGCTGATATTTGAAACATTTCAGGATGGCCGCCACATAGCGTCCATCTTGGATATCGGAACAGAACAATTTAGCAAATCTGAATTTCCATGTCGCCCCGATGCCTGCCATCTTGATCCAACCTCTTGTTCGGGAGATGTAGTTTGATGAATTTCAAGATGGGCACCACGGATACCGATATAGAATGGTTTTATCAAATCGGAATCTCCAAGTCGCCCCATAAACTTCCATCAAGTTTCAGCTAGATCAGACCTCTGGTTCGGGAGGATGTCGTTTGAAGAATTTCAAGATGGCTGCCATAGTGGCCATCTTGTGTATCGGAATGGAAAGATTTCAGCAGATCCGAATTTCCATGTCTTCCCTATGCCACCCAACACGTTTCAGCTTGATCTGACCTATAGTTCGGGAGATGTCGTTTGAAGAATTTCCAGATGGCCGCAATGGCGGCCATCTCGGATATCGGTAGCAAATCTGAAACTCCATGTTGCTCTGATGCCGCCTCAATTCAACCTTTGGTCCCGGAAGTTTCAACTTGATCCAACCTCTTTTTGGGGAGACGATGTCCTTCAAAGAATTTCACTGAAGAGGGACATCATGGCGGCCATCTTGGATATCGCAGTGGAATGATTTTAGCACATCTGAGTCTCCATGTCGCCTTGATAACACCCATAAAGGTTCAGCTTAACCAGACCTCTGGTTTGTGGGCCCACACCCATCGGGGCTTTGAGAAATAGTTTGGGCTGTATGATGCTTTCACGCAGATCTGAAACCGACCACACATGAGTACTGGTAAACAACTTAGAAGGTCTAAGCATGCCAAGGGAAAGTGGTGCGGGTCAGTCCGTTCACGCATACAAACCATATTGGTTTCATTGGGCGGCAGGCACTGAGATGTCATTTCATCTCAATATAGGGTAAAAGTTCCACAAAATTTGAAGCAACGTCTCAAAAATAACCTAAATAGTGTTTACGGGGACGTTAAACCTCCAATCAAACAAACAAAAGACTCCTGGTTAGGGAGGAGATGTAGTTTGAAGAATCTCAAGATCTTGGATATCAGAACAGAACAATTTTAACAAATCTAAATATGCATGTCACCCAGATGCCTCCCATCAAGTTTCAGCATAATTCTACCTTCGGTTCGGGAGGAGATGTCGCTGGAAGAATTTCAAGATGGCCACAATGGCTGCCATCTTGGATATCGGAACGGGACGATTTCAGTAAATCTGATTCTCCGTGTCACCCCGATGCCTCCCATTCAGTTTCAGCTCAGGTCGACCTTTGGTTCGGGAGATGTCGTTTGAAGAATTTCAAGCTGGCCGCAAGATAACAAATCTAAATTGCCATGCCGGCCGGTGCCTCCCATCAAGTGTCAGCTGAATTCGAACTTTGGTTCGGGAGGAGAAATTGTTTGAAAAAAATCATGATGACCACCATGGCGGCCATCTTGGATATCGGAACGGAACGATTTTAGCAAATCTAAATCTCCCTGCCACTCCGATGCCTTCTATCAAGTTTCAGCGCAATTCGACCTTTGGTTCGAGAGGACATGTCGTTTGAAGAATTTCAAGATGACCTCCATCGCGGCCTTTTTGGAAATCCGAACGCAACCATTTTATCAAATCTGAATCTCCATGTCACCAGAATGCCTCCCACTATGTATCAGCTTAACCTGACTTCCAGTTCGGGAGATGTCGAAACTGTGAAAAAGGTCACGACGGGCGGATGGACGGACGGACGACAGACAACGGACAGCAGGCCATAGCATAAGCTTACCTGAAGCCATGTAAGCCAAAAATAATTATGCTGGGCAAATGTTTCTGTGTGTTCTCGTTTTGCTATCAATGTTGAAACAACAAAATAGAAGTGAATGCAATGATAAGGAACTCGCTCAAAGACAAACCATAACAAAAATAAACAGCGACAGAAGAACCGCCTGGGAACAGTCAGTCAAAAAACTCAAACTTAATTGACAGACAGTAACCACTTAAACATGCACGTCGACTGATACGATGTATTTTTTTTTTTTTCATAAAATTTATTTGGTAAATAGATTTGTCATATCAATAAGGATTTTAGTCAAAACCGCTAAAGCAGCTAAATCCGTACCATGTACATCTCATTCAGGTGTCCTTTTCATGAATCTACCCAAGGTCTGAAATATGAAACAGAATTGCCCTTACGCCTTTTCGATACAGTCACTGTTACATAAGTTGGCGAGTTGAACAACACTGGTATATTTTAGGTTGCAAGTCGGCGAGTATTTCAAACAGCTGGTTTAATAATGATTGTATGTGGAGTAATTGGCAAGTTTGGAGCGGTTCTTACCCTCATACCCGAGCCGATTATAGGTGGTACACTCACAGTCGTATTTGGAATGGTGGCAGCTGTGGGTATAGCTACACTCAAGTTTATAGATATGAATTCTACTAGAAACCTGACGATTTTGGGCCTCTCACTTCTTATTGGGCTGATGGTACCACAGTACATTAATAATCCCAAAAATGCTGATGCCATCCAAACAGGTCAGTACAACCTTTGTATTTTTTTTTATTCAAAGAAAATCAATAATAAGTTTCAATACATGATAAATGGACGTATGATCATGGAAATTCTTTCAGAATGAACGTGAAGATGACCACTGATCAGCCCCGTTTTCGTGTTTCTATTATCACTGATTACAGGTAGCCAGAAGTCGTGTTTCTCTTGTGCTGGTAGTTAACTTAATATCGACATAACCCATCGTAAATCAGTGGCCGAATATCGGGCAGCCCGAACAGAACTTGGCATCTCACATATAATACGGGCGGGGCTGTGAGAGACCTAACGTATTAGAGTCAGCGATTTTAACCATAAAGGCACAGAGACCCTTCCCCATGTTGACTTATGGCAATGTCTGTGATGCCTGTAAACTTTCTCATCATGTATCACAGCATGACATGAGTGGCTTAATCTGTTCCATGCCTGACAACAGATTACGTTAGTATGGTACACCGTACCTCTAATGTCACGAGAGCAAAATTTTATGCTGGTTATTCATTAAAGATATTATTGCAATTTAAACTGGTTTGAAGGGGAATCAAAACCAAAGGTGGAACTATATAAGCACCCTATGGTCTAGCTACCGGCACTGCCAATGCTGTCCAGCTGTATGGGACATCTGTAATCGTTCATTTGCATTTCGATGCCTCATGTTGGCTCGATTGCTTCATTTGGTGGTCTTGGGCTTAATTTAGGTCCGTTTTCATACCATAACTTCAAAAGGCTTTGGTATTGATATCATGACAGTAAATGTTCTATAAAAAGGGTAATCCTTTGTAAGCAAGGACCTCAACACAAAACTGAAAACAATTGGATGAACAAGACTTTTCTTGGCCAGACTAGCTAGTTTCAGCCATTTAGGCCTCATCAGTGACCATTGCTCCCTTCAAATTCCATAGTGGAATCACTGATCCCAAAGGACTAGAAAATATATTCTTGCACACCAGACCAAGAAATCCGTGATTTTACCCTTGGATAGAAATTTATGTTCTTGCACACCAGACAAGGAAATCCGTGATTTTTACCCTGGGATAGAAATTTATGTTCTGACCCTGGTGTTCCGACCCCAAATCGAATATAATCGCGTGTTTGATAAATGCACTGGTTGATTACGACCTTGTATGCGCCGTCGTTAAGGTTGACGTCACAGCAACGTCACTAAACATTACTGCAGTGTCAACACAATATGGCGGACGTTGGTAACCGAAGTGACTGCAGCATTAAAAATCCGCTTTCAGAAATGGAAGGTATGCAAGAAAAAGAATCCAATATGGGTGTGAGGGGTGGATAGAAAAAATCCGTCCCTCGGGATCACTGTCCGGTATCACTAGGCAAGCCTCGTGATGCCGGACAGTGTCCCTCGGGACGGATTTTTCCATCCACCCCTCACATCCATATAAGATTCCTATATTCTGACCCTGGTGTTCAGACCCAAAATTGAATATAATCTCGTGTTTGATAAATGCACTAGTTGATTACGACCTCGTATGCGCCGTCGTTAAGGTTGACGTCACAGCACGTTACGTGACGTCACTAAACATTCCTGCAATGTCAACACAATATGGCGGACGTTGGTAACCGAAGTGACTGCAGCATTAAAAATCCGCGCTAAGAAATTGAAGGAATGCAAGAAAAAGAATCCAATATGGGTGTGAGGGGTGGATAGAAAAATCCGTCCCTTGGGATCACTGTCCGGCATCACTCGGCAAGCCTCGTGATGCTGGACAGTGTCCCTCGGGACGGATTTTTCCATCCACCCCTCACACCCATATAAGATTCTTATAATCCACACTAAGATGAAGGACAGGGAGACATTTTACATTCCTTTAGCACCAGCTGTGTTTAAGTTAAATGTTCTTTAAATTGTAATCCCTTGGAAGAAAGCACATCAACATAAAACTGAAAACAAAGGAGTGAACAAGATTTTTTTTCGTGGCCTACCTAAGCCTACATATGAAACCATTGGGCTTCAGTGCAACATAGTTCATAGAATGTGTAGTATTCATAATTTATTTGTTTTGTCTTACCTTTTCAAATAAATATGGATCTTAAGATTTATTCGAATCCCGTCATTTAACATCTGCCGGCATGGCAAATAATCCAAAGCATAGTTTGCCTATTAAGTACGGATATTCTTGTGTATATACTGTAAAGTTCACTCTTCATGCCCATTCTCAGGTATGTAGGTATGTTAAGGAAAGTTCAGCTTAATTCAATATAACCAACCTTGAATTGTTTGACTTATGATTTGTTTTAATTTCAGGCAATGATGAAATTGACCAAGTGTTGAAGGTTATGTTAGGCACGGCTATGTTTGTTGGTGGTATAATTGGTTTTATCCTAGACAATACAGTTCCAGGTATGTGCTTTTGCATTGCCACTTGATAAATGCACTTATTATAAGTGCATTTTAATAGGGAATCCTAAATACCCAAAAACTCCAACTCGTATTGGAGACGGCAGCTGATAAAACTTACAATAACCAGTGCTTCAGCTGAAGTGCACGACCCGCCGGATGCTTTTAGCTTTATGAGTGTTACCATATATGGGTATGGCGGCCATTTTGGTCATGTGACCTGGACATAAAACGGTTCCCCCAATAAATGCGCCTTATCGTAAGGAGCAAAAATATATCTTATACTTAAGTACTGTATTCTGAATCGTCTGCAGGATAAAATCCAACACAAAAGCATATGTGTCAAAGTTTGACCTAGGCACAAAGAAGGTCAACCCAGGGTCACCATTTTAGCAATTTATGATGGGCCTACGTTCCAGATGCTATTTATCAAGTTTCGTGGAAATCTGCACAGTGGTTCTGGAGAAGACTATTTTTGAAGGGTTTTTACCAAATATTGCTTGGCGACCATTTTGGTCATGTGACCTGGACCCCATGAGGAAATTTTGGTTTCCCCCATCCCGTAGAGGCTCCATATGAAATTTGACTTCAATCGGCCCAACGATTTCCGAGGAGAAGCAGTTCGAAAATTTTCACCTTTTTCGCCTCGGCGAGGCTGTACTAAAT
Source organism: Lucinisca nassula (assembly GCA_963580285.1). Taxonomy (NCBI): domain Eukaryota; kingdom Metazoa; phylum Mollusca; class Bivalvia; order Lucinida; family Lucinidae; genus Lucinisca; species Lucinisca nassula. The sequence continues at coordinate 5,644,413 of OY757010.1, forward strand.
GGAATGTAATATTTCGCAAGTTCATTGATAAGATCTCATTGATATCTATCAGTATGCCAAAAATTGTTTAAATATTCCAAGCGGTTAAGTCACTATCACCAATTTTCACAAACGGGTTACGGACGGACAGATAGACAGACCATATATGGCTTGGCGGCCATTTTGGTCATGTGTCCTGGACCCCATGAGCAATTTTTGGTTTCCCCCATCCCATAGAGGCTCCATATGAAATTTGATTTCAATCGGCCCAACGGTTTCCGAGGAGAAGCAGTTCGAAAATTTTCACATTTTTCGCCTCGGCGAAGCTATACTAAATGGAATGTAATATTTCGCAAGTTCATTGGTTAGATCTCATTGATATCTATCAGTATGCCAAAAATTGTTTAAATATTCCAAGCGGTTAAGTCACTATCACCAATTTTCACAAACGGGTTACGGACGGACAGACAGACAAACCATATATGGCTTGGCGGCCATTTTGGTCATGTGACCTTGACCCCATGAGCAAATTTTGGTTTCCCCCATCCCATAGAGGCTCCATATGAAATTTGACTTCAATCGGCCCAACGGTTTCCGAGGAGAAGCAGTTCAAAAATGTTCGAAAATTTTCACATTTTTCGCCTCGGCGAGGCTATACTAAATGGAATGTAATATTTCGTAAGTTCATTGGTTAGACCTCATTGATATCTATCAGTATGCCAAAAATTGTTTAAATATTCCAAGTGGTTAAGTCACTATCACCAATTTTCACAAACGGGTTACGGACGGACCAAAAGAAGGTCAAGGTCAACCCAGGGTCACCATTTTCGCAATTTATGATAGGCCTACATCCCAGATGCTATTTATCAAGTTTCGTGGAAATCTGCCCAGTGGTTCTGGAGAAGACTATTTTTGAAGGGTTTTTACCATATATGGCTTGGCGGCCATTTTGGTCATGTGACCTGGACCCCATGAGCAAATTTTGGTTTCCCTACCCCATAGAGGCTCCATATGAAATTTGACTTCAATCGGCCCAACGGTTTCCGAGGAGAAGCAGTTCGAAAATTTTCACATTTTTCGCCTCGGCGAGGCTATACTAAATGGAATGACATATTTCGCAAGTTCATTGGTTAGATCTCATTGATATCTATCAGTATGCCAAAAATTGTTTAAATATTCCAAGCGGTTAAGTCACTATCACCAATTTTCACTTACGGGTTATGGACGGACAGACAGACAAACCATATATGGCTTGGTGGCCATTTTGGTCATGTGACCTTGACCCCATGAGCAAATTTTGGTTTCCCCCATCCCATAGAGGCTCCATATGAAATTTGACTTCAATCGGCCCAACGGTTTCCGAGGAGAAGCAGTTCAAAAATGTTCGAAAATTTTCACATTTTTCGCCTCGGCGAGGCTATACTAAATGGAATGTAATATTTCGTAAGTTCATTGGTTAGATCTCATTGATATCTATCAGTATGTCAAAAATTGTTTAAATATTCCAAGCGGTTAAGTCACTATCACCAATTTTCACAAACGGGTTACGGACGGACAGACAGAATGAGAGACTGACAGAATGACAGAATGACACGGGGATTTTAGGGCACTCTTAGAAAAAACCGACTTCAGTCGGTTGCTTTTTCTGCGGGTCGTGCAATTCTAGTTATTTCATGTTTGTGTTTCTTTCCCTTTGGTGTCTCTTATGGGAGCTGTGGGTTAACTTATCTATTCCTGATAATTGTCTTCGCTTCTGTTTGACCAAATTGTCTTGGATATGTGTGTCAGTACATGTATGAAAATTTGCGACCCTGCCCAAATGGAGCTTCCGCGCAGAGCTGAAACCAACCAAACTTGAGTAATGGTAAACCGCTTAGGTCTTACCTTGCCCAGGAAAAATGGGGGAAGTCAGACCCCTCCTTTAACTCCAGCTCTTTCTTTTGGCTGTAGGGCTTGAGATGTCATTTCATCTCAGGTTATGGGCAACGTCCTACTAAAGCGGAAGCAACGTCTCCAAAGTAACCACAATAGTGTAAACTGGGACGTAAAACCTCAACACAAACGAAACTGACAAAACTATAATTACGGATACAGACATTCCTAAATTTGACTAGCTCAAATTACAATGCATGTAAGCCGGCCTCGGTAGCTAAGTCGGAAGCGTGTCTGACTGTTAATCAGGAGGACCCTGGTCGATTTCTGCCGGGGTCGGTAAAATTCTTTCGTGGAAATTGATCATAAAATCGTTGCTACGGTCATTCCCTCCCTTCCGCTGATTCAAGAAGGGCAATTGTCAGTTTCCGACGCAGAGCTGAACCCTTCCGCACACGAGTACTGGTACACCACTATGAGGACCTAAGTCTACCGAGGAAAAGCGGTTCGAGTCGGACCTCCATGCTTATAAACTCTGTTGGTTTCATTGGTAGGCAGGGCTTGAGATGTCTATTCATCTCAATGTCGAGTTAAAGTCCCATAAATTCTGTCAGCCTCGAATGTAGGTTCGAATCCGGCCACCGGAGGCGAGGTGTGTCTTGGGCAAGACACGTTATGACAATTCCCCACTCGACCAAGGTGTAAATGGGTAGAAGTGGTGTAAAAGTGACTGCCTCTATCTTTCGCGCGGGCGCGTGATAACATCCGGAATTTGTGTTCGAGAGTGACTCAATAAGCTTGGAGCTTTCGTCGCCATTTCGTTTAGGAAAAGGGATAAAATGTTCTGCAAAGCCTCGCATATTATCCCTTCTCCTCAACTCGTATAATAAATCCAATAAAACATGAACACTCACATAAGATCCTCTATGTATCCATTCATTTACCGCATAAGTGTGCAACCAGTTTTGTCGTTTGTGAACCACAAAGGTGCAGATCAGCCGGAATAGCATCACATTTATGTTCATTGCTTGCATTCTTCTTAGATGAGCAGGCTAGTTTGTAACTTATATGGTCGTACAGGTTTCTCATAATGGGGCTAATATGAAATTTCAATATGCTTGTATTTGGGTTAGTTAAATGAGCAAAGGTGACGTGTATCTTGCCTCAATGGGGCGTCCATCTGATATTGGCTTACATTGTGGGAATGTGTGGCGGCGGTAAAACGTCTCCCTGCCCTACATCATAGTGTAGATTATATTTTCTTGTCCTTTGGGATCATTGATTCCATTGTGGAATTTTGAAAATATCTGAGGGTCACTGATGAGGCCTAATTGGCAGAAACTAGCTAGTCTGGCCCAGAAAACATGTACACTCCATATTTTTCACTTCTGTGGTGTATTCCTTGCTTCCAAAGGATAACCCTTTCATAGAACATATTTACCTTCACTACAGCTGGTGTGTGGGAATGTGTGGCGGCGGTAAAACGTCTCCCTGCCCTACATCATAGTGTAGATTATATTTTCTTGTCCTTTGGGATCATTGATTCCATTGTGGAATTTTGAAAATATCTGAGGGTCACTGATGAGGCCTAATTGGCCGAAACTAGCTAGTCTGGCCCAGAAAACATGTACACTCCATATTTTTCACTTCTGTGGTGTATTCCTTGCTTCCAAAGGATAACCCTTTCATAGAACATATTTACAGTTGGACAAGGTCTGCTGTCCTTAGAACACGTAATGGAAGAGGAGGAATGGTATTCATTCTGCTTCTACAGTTCCGTTCATTATCCTTTCTCCTCTATCCATCCCAACTCCTCTACTGCATCTTCTCTCCCTTTCTCTTGGAGACAACACAAAATGCCGGCTCAAAAATGACCTAAATAGTGTTGACTGGGCCGTTCAGCTCCAATAAAAACAAAAGACACAAAATGACCCAGAAGGTGAAGTTTACATGCGGGTTAGAGTGTTACAGATGGGTGCACAAAAGGATGGTCAGGACAGAAGCAAGATGCCCATCAAAAAGAACATGTGTATGTTCAAAAACTTGATTTTATAATATTGTACTTTTCATTCTTCGATTCAGGTACAAAGGAGGAAAGAGGCATACTCTCATGGAGAAAAAGTTTACTAGAGGAAAGTCAGTCAACGGCAAATAGAGAACTAGAAATGTATGAATTTCCATATGTAACAAAATATATGAGACGAGTAAAATGTTTCGCTTACGTGCCAGTATTACCAACATTTGACAAAGAAATTAAAGTGAACTGTGTTAGTTGTAAGAGAAATCATAAAAGCTCAGAGAAAAACATGACACAGTTTGCATATGATAATGATATACTTGCTGGAGAAGAAGCAAACAACACAGAAGTTAAACATGGTGTTCCAAATGACAGACAAAACGGAAATATGACGACGAACTTATAAGTACAAAATGCTAATAAATGTGTCAGAAATGGAGGACAAGACAATAGTGATATACCACATCTTTATAATTCTGTTGTTTGGATCCAAAGTCAGATGCAGTATTATTTAAACAACTCTGATATATCCAAACAAAGATGTATTGATTATATAGAGCCAGCCTCGGTAGCTCAGTCGGATGCGCGTCTGACTGGTGATCGTGAGGACGCGGTTTCGATACATGCAGGGGTCGGCCACATTCTGTCATGAAGATTGATCATGAAATCTTTTCTACGGTCATTCTCTCCCTTCCGCTGATTCAAGAAGGGCAGTTGTCAGTTTCTGGAAATAATGCACACGGCTAAGAATGACCTAAAATAGTGTTGACTGGGCCGTTAAACTCCAATACAAACAAACAAAATTGATTATATAGAAAAGTGACCACCTCTGGTCAAATTTCAATATATCAGTTTTTGGATCCATAAAACATATTGTATAAAAAATAAAAAAGTTGTGGTGATATTTAGCGTATGGCGAATGTGCAAAGCAATCGTAATGTCATTTCATGAAATCATATGATGATGCCATATTTTTCAGTTCAAAAGATATCAGTTACATTACATTGTGAAGCTGTGACCTTTTTGTGACCATGCAGTCATTTTTTACGGCTTAAATCTTGTCTGATGCAGTGAAATTGAATGTCATTATCATTCCATAGAAATTCATAAATCTAGATAAGAGCTCCTTGTGTTTTCATAAAGTTGATATGCAATTGTTATACATGTATATGAAAGATCCACTATGTCTTGGATTATCTGTGATAACCTATTTCAAATATATCACCAACATTCCAAATATATATTTTAATCAATAAGATTTTTTTTGTGTCACACGAATGGACATTTATTCAAAGGTCTAATATTGAATGACAATTGGCAGTATTGCCTGTTACAATTTTTAATATGGCTATGCAGTAATGTCTTCAAAATGACCTAAATAGTATTGACAGGGACGTTAAACCTCGAATCAGGCAAACCTATGCAGAGCTCAAGATATGGAGGATATTTTTCTTATTTCTCCATCAAAACGTTTATTGGAGTCACTTCAAAACAGACGACTCTTGACAAGTACCAACAAAGTATGTTTCTAAAATAAAGTAAGGGAAATATCCCTTTATTATCCTATTATCGTACTAGTAAACTGCTTAGAAGGTCTAAGCATTCCTGGATAAAGTCGTGCGAGTCGGACCGTCCATGCATTTAAATCCTATTTATTCCATTGGGCGGCAGGGAATTAGATGTCATTTCATCTCAATGTCGGGTAAAGGTCGCCGAAAATTGGAAGCAACTTCTCCAAAATGACCCAAATAGTGCTAATGGGGGCGTTAAGCCGCAAAACAAAATAGAAGTGAAGGCAATGATCAGGAATCGATACAATTAACCCATAGCTCCCATCAGAGACACCAAAGAGAAAGAAGCCCCAAGTTGAACATGAAACAACTAGACCCTAATGGAAACATCAATAGCAGAAAGCCAAAAGGACAGTTAATTTCCCACAAAATCGCTATCCAAAATAAAATAACATAAGCGATACACACACTCAAAGACAAACCATAACAAAAATAAACTGCGACAGAAGAACCGCCTTGGAAAGGTCAGTGAAACGAATTCCACTAGTGGTGGTGGTGGTGGGGGGGGGGGGGGGGCTTAAATCGATTTACGTGGGCACAATCCTCACCCTTATTTCCGTCGCGATTTTAGTGTGTGTGTGTGTGGGGGTGGGGGGGGGGGGGTTACGCGATTTACGTGGGCACAATCCTCACCCTTATTTCCGTCGCGATTTAGACAAATCATTTGTTCAGTCCGCATGAAGGCCTCATAATTCATCAAAAACCTGATTTTTTAACAATGAAGACACCAATCAGATTGAATAAAGGTATTCTAGTTTATCCTGTACCCTAGCTAACTTGTACCCTAAGGTACCAGATGCTCCAGGCTATCTTGTAGCCCAGGCATACTTGCTTATAACCATGGTTGTCCTGGCTCTCTTGTACTCCACCCCTTCACCCAATTTGGACAGGAGCAGGATAGCCTGTGGTTTCTGGACAGGAGCAAGATAGCCTGTGGTTAACATATAAATCTTGTTTGTGATCAATGCATCAAATGCTGTAGCCATGTACAATATCAAATCCAGTAATGTTTTCGCTTAATCATGTGTAGTTTCTGCAGTGCAAAAGAGTTTAGCATAAATATTTGCAATTAAATAAATAACCAATACTCTAAAAAGTATTTTTTTGGTTAATCCGTGGAAAAGAAGTGGAATGTATCCCAGTATTTCTAAGTGCAATGCCAAGAGGTGCAGATGTTGTTCGCATTTAAGCACTGCGTCTACCGTTACTTCATCTGTAAACGGTAGACGCTTCTCTGTAGTTAACATGTCTGATTTGACATGACAGTCTACAGATTTAATTTATCTAATTACTTGACATGCTACAAACTGTAATATGCAGTACGTCGGTCAAACTAACCGCATGCTTAAAACTAGATTGAACGAGCATTATCGTAGAATGAGTAAGCCTAAGAAAACTGACACTTTCTTGTACCGTCACTTTCGACGTACAGGTCATTCTGTAAATAACATTGTTATACAACCAGTGGAAAAACTTTTTTACGATGCAAATTCTACATCTAGATTCAAAATAATCAAAAGACATGAAGCTGAACTGAAATGGATTAAATTTTTACAGACCCCTTTTCCACTGGGATTTAATGACAACATTTATCATGAGGGTAATATTTCCAGAATGCCGGACTTTGATATTTTCTCACTCCTGGAATGTCGAAAACGCAGAACTAGATCTCACGGCACCAGGAAAAATGGTAACTTTAAACGTAAAACACGTGCGTTTAAACGAAACAATACTAGACTGAAGTGACTGTCAATTATATTATTAAATCATGGACGCCACTCCATGCTTTCATTTTTAAGTTCATTACCCGTTTCTGTTTTACGTCTTCTGGACACCGAGGCGAATAAATTCTACGATAGTTCTCATCAGTTATATGATGCGGCTCTCTTAACTAGAGGCTATACTCAGCATACTCTCCGTCCTTACATTGATTCTAAAATTAATCATAAACGCCATTTCTTCAAAATATCCTTCATTAATAAGGGTATGGATTTTATAGATTTGCCCAGTATCTTCCGTGAGAGATCGGTGCTTTCTTCCATTCCTGCTTATTTTCAAAATACTGAAACACCTATAATTTGCTATAAATATAACAAACCTGTTAGATCTATCATTTTTAATTTCAATAAACTTGTTTCAGATCTTGATATTGATACTAATACTCCTGATTCATGTGATTGTAAAAACTCAAAGTATTGCTATCCTGCTGCTGGTCATGTAATTACTGGCAATTTGAAAATTATTCCTGATTCTAGGATAAGGAATATAATTTCTAAAGGACCGAAATATCGGTTTCCTTCTAAAATTGATTTCAGTAAATGTAGAGATGAAATCGCTGCTTCCTTGAATGAATTCGGTAATCGATGGTGTAAGCGAGAGTATGTTGAGCATAAAGCCCTTAAGGACTGGAAACTTAGCATTTTAAAACTAGTGAATAAACGCATTTCTTTCTATTCTCAAAATACTAACTTATTACCTCCTAAGCCCAAGACGTCTTTACGTCATCTTAAACTAGGTATTCAAGAATTTCATAAGAAGTTTGTTTTGGCCCCTGCAGACAAGGCCGCTAACAACGTCGTCGTTGTGTGACGGCTCCACTATGTTAACACGCTTAAGCAGGAGCTTGGTGGTACTAAGGCCTATGAACTTCAGCCTTTAGCTGAAGAGAGAGCTATAGTAGATAAACATGTTTGTCTTTCAGCCACCAAGTTTGCTGTGTGTGTTAATGAAGGCCAAGACAAGCTTCCTACGCTATACTGGTTACCAAAACTTCATAAAAAACCTTACAAAGCACGGTTTATTGCAAATTCTAGCTCTTGCACTACCACTGAACTTTCTAAATTATTAACTTCCTGTCTTACTGCTATTAAAACGCATGTAATTAAATATTGTGATAAAGTCTTTGAAAGATCAGGAAGAAATCTGTTTTGGTCTATAAAAATTCGAATGAGGTTTTAAATAAATTGAAATCTAGACATTTTCGTGCTTCTAGTCTGTCTACCTACGATTTTTCCACTCTTTACACTACACTTCCTCATAATCTTATAAAAGAAAAGCTTAATGATTTAATTGAATGGGCTTTTCACAGAGAAGATTCTCTCTATCTTGCATGTAATGTCAGAAATGCATTTTTCACTTCTAAAGAGCATAAGAATTATACACTTTGGTCATGTCAGAAAGTGTGTGATGCCCTCACCTTTCTACTTGACAATATTTATATTAGATTCGGTACTAAGTTATTTAGACAAATTGTGGGTATTCCGATGGGTACTAATTGCGCACCTCTTGTGGCTGATCTGTTCTTGTATTGTTATGAAAGAGACTTCATTTTGTCGCTTTCCATTGATAACCAATCTGAAATTATTGAAGCTTTTAGCTCTACTTCTAGATATTTAGATGATTTATTAAATATTGATAATACCTATTTTGATGGTTTGATCAGTCAGATTTACCCCCTAGAACTTCAGTTAAATAAAGCAAATTCTTCTGATACCGAGGCCCCGTTTTTGGATTTACATCTATCTATTGTAGATGGATTTGTTTCGTGCAAAATTTATGATAAACGCGATGACTTTGATTTTGAGATTGTAAATTTTCCTTTTTTGAATGGTGATGTTCCTCGTGCGCCATCCTATGGCGTTTATATTTCGCAATTAATTCGATTTGCTAGAGTGTGTAGTCATGTAACTGACTTCAACACTCGTAATAAATTATTAACGGCTAAACTCCTTAATCAGGGTTATCGGTACCATAAACTACGCAAAGCCTTTTCAAAATTTTATAGACGCCATTCTGATTTAATTTCAAAATTCAATATTGGACTTAAATCTCTTCTGCAACAAGGTCTATCGGAACCCGAATTTTATGGTGACTTAGCATATAAATTCAGAAAAATATATAACCGCAATGACTTCAGCACCCAATTTCGTAAAATCATTCTTCGATATAAAAAGATTGGGTACAACATGGATATTATACGACAGACTGCATGCATGGTAGTTAACCCAATCACGGTTGGCAACTTTGCTTCCCTCTTTAATTGCACGCCGGTGGGTCAGGCCTCAGATTCTATGACGGCTCCAACGTAAAGGTTTATTGAAAATTAGAGAGATAATGTCGGTTGGTGCCTGATGCTCTGTCTCTGGTCGGGCTCATCGGAGTCTAACTGTTGGTTTTCTTTTGCTCCAGCATTTCAGTGGTTTCTTGCTGTCGAGTCCTCACCGTTGTCTCACCTCTGTGATTCTTTGATTTTTGTGTTCACGGAGATGTTGCACTGATGAGTTAGGAGGCCTTCATGCGGACTGAACAAATTATTTGTCTAAATCGCGACGGAAGTAAGGGCGAGGATTGTGGCCACGTAAAATCGATTTAAGCCCCCCAGTGGAAACATTCCACTGACCGTTCCAAGGCGGCTCTTCTGTGGCGATTTATTTATGTTGTTGTTTGTTACTTACTGTGTGTATCACTTGTGTCTTTTGGTTTTGGATGGCCATATGGCCATTTTGTGGGAAAGTAACTGTCCTTATGGCCTTCCTTTGTTTAGGTTTCCATTATGGTCTGGTCGCTTAATGTTAGTATTTCTTTCCCTTTGGTGTCTTTTATGGGTGGAGTAAGTTAATTGTATCAATTCCTGATCTTTGTTTTACTTCTGCTTTGAACATTTGGGTCCTGATATATAGTTTCACAGGTCTTCTAATCACATAATCTGTGGCGTACAGGTAAACTAGTAAAAAAAGATCACTCAGGAAAGGCAATAATCAAAGAAAGCAGCCATCTCAAGCCACCTAAAAAGTGACATTGAAGCACACACAACTAGAAATGGTGTTTGTAAAACACAATGTTCCTCAACCCTAAATGCCCAAATCTTCAAAGAGCCATAACCAAAGAAAAGTTTTCAAAGTTTTTTCATCACCACCAATATATTCAACAACTTTCAAGGCTCTAGCTCCAATAGTTTTCGGGATATTTTGCTGACAATACTTTATCATTTTTTTTTCAAAGGACAATAACTCTTGAAAGGGGTATAATCCGGATGAGAAAAAAATATGCGTTAGCTATTTTTCCATGAGGAATTCATATATGATATTTCAAAACCCTAGCATACACGGTTCTAAAGTTATGCTGTGCATCACAAAGCTTACAAAGTACAAATATCCAAAGTTACAAAGGACCATAACTCACGAAGTTTTTTTTCGGAATTTAGTCAAACGTTAATCAGGTCATCTACTCATCATCAATCTATTCACCAACTTTCAAGATTCTAGCTCCTGAAGTTTTTGAGATATTTTGCGGACAAGATTTTATCATTTTTTTTTTTCAAATGGCAGTTACTCTTGAAAGTGGCATAATCCGGATGAGAAAAATACGCGTCAGCTATTTATCGGTGAGGAATTCATATATGAAATTTCAAAACCCAGGCACACATGGTTTTAAAGTTATACTGTGCATCACAAAGCGACAATGTAAAAATGCCAAAAGTGACAAAGGGTCATAACGCACGTTGAATTTTTCGGAAATTAGGCAAACGTTAATCAGGTCATCTACTCATCTTGACCAATCTATTCACTAGCTTTCAAGGCTCTAGCTCCAATGGTTTTTGAGATATTTTGCTGGCAAGATTTTATCATTTTTTTTTCAAAGGCCAATAGCTCTTGAAAGGGGCATAATCTGGATGAGAAAAAAATAAGGTTCAGCTATTTTTCCAAGAGGAATTCATTTATGAAATTTCAAAACCCCAGCATACAAGGTTCTAAAGTTATGCATTGCATCACAAAGCATACAATGTACAAATACTCAAAGTGACAAAGGACCATAACTCACGAATTATTTTCAGAATTCAGCAAAAAGTTTATCAGGTCATCTACTCATCACCACCAATCTATTCACAAGTTTTCAAGGCTCTAGCTCCAATAGTTATTCAGAGATCTTGCTGCCCAGATTAAAATAAAAATTCAAAGGGACATAACTATTGAAAGTGATATAATCCGGATGAGAAAAACAATACGCATCAGCTATTTTTCCTTGAGGAATTCATATATGAAATTTAAAAACCCTAGCATACACAGTTCTTAAGTTATGCTACGCATCACAAAGCATACAAATGCCCAAAGTGACATAGGACCATAACTAACGAAGTATTGTCCGAAATTTAGTCACAAGTTAATCAGGTCATCTACTCATCACCACCAATCTATTCACCACATATTAAGGCTCTAGTTCCAATAGCTCTGACAAGATTTTTTTCAAAATTTTTCAAAGGGCAATAACTCTTGAAAAGGGCATAATCCGGATGAGAAAAAAAAATACGCGTCAGCTATTTATTGATGAAGAATTCATATATGATATTTCAAAACACTAGCATACACGGTTCTAAAGTTATGCTATGCATCACACAGCATACTATATTCAAATACCAAAAGTGACAAAGTACTCAGGCAGTACTTTTAAGAATTTGGTCAACAGTTAATCAGGTCATCTTCTCATCACCATCAAACTATCCACCATTTTTCAAGGCTCTAGCTCCAATAGTTATTCACATATTTTTGCTGACAAGATTTTATCATATTTTTTTTATCAAAAGGCAATAAAACTTGAAAGGGCATAATCTGAATGAGAAAGAACGCGTGTCCGCTATTTTTCAATGACGAATTCATAAATGAAATTTTAAAACCATAGCATACACAGCTTTGCATCACAGAGCATACAATGTACAATTATACAAAGTGACAAAGGGCCATAACTCGCGAAGAATTTTAGGAATTTAGTGAAAAGTTAACCAGGTCATTTACTCATCAACGTCAATCTATTCACCAACTGTCAAGGTTCTAGCTCCAATAGTTTTTTAGATATTTTGCAGATAAAATTTTATATTTTTTTCTCAAAGGACAATAACTCTTGAAAGGGGCAAAATCTGGATGAGCAAAACAGTACGCGTCAGCAATTTGTCCATGAGGAATCCATATATGAAATTTCAAAACCCTAACTTACAAGGTTCTTAAGTTATGCTATGCATCAAAAGCGTAACGGACGGACGAACGACCCAGAAGCAATATGCCCCTCCAACTTCACAAACGAGACATGAACTACGGACACAAAGCCAAAAATTAACAAATAAGACACTGCAAAAGATTGACGCCTTGGGGCGGTCAGTAAAAAACTACTGGGGGGAGGGGGTCGGGCTTCAACACCGGAGTTCATGGAATTTCAACCCTCGCCCTCAGTTCCAGTGCAGTATCAAACATAACAATAACAAATTAACCCGCATGGAGGCTATCTAGCTCAACAGGGAGTCGAAATATAATACCTAGTAAAAAAAAGTCATATATAGATTAATACTATCATGAATCAGGGTTGAGGACTCAACGAGCGGACGTCAGAGCAGAAATAAACACCAGTTAGATCACGGAGGGTCGAAACTCATGTGTTCCAGCCAAAACACTTGGCACTACATATAACACAGAATAATTTGGAAAATGGAAGAGAAGGCAAAGCACTGGCATCAATATAATTGCCTCACACCTCTCACCCAAGACACAAAGGGGAAAGAAACATACACATAATTCAACGTCATCAGAAGGAACCAGAGATTCGCAAGGGTCGCATTATACGCCCATTTGTTAAAAATAATCAAAAGGTGCATAATTTTGAAACTAAGAGAGAGGGAACAATCATATTTATTTTCGACACTTCGTACATATTCCTATAAGACATCCTGAACGCTTACTAAATTCTAGAGCGTACAAGAATGCTTGGAAAAGTAAATCAAAGGGGAATTACTTGGAAATTATGAAAGAGGGTACCATGAGTCTTTGCGCGACACATCGTTGTAACCTAATACATCCTAATAGAAAGTGGCATGAAGATTATTCCTATAAAGTTACATGAAGATATTTTCTAACAGTCACTGAGTTATGGTGATTACTAGAATGTTTAGAAAACAATCAAAGTGGCATAATCCTGAACCTTAGAAAGGAGCAACAATCATTCCTGTTCTGGTCGTGACCTAATATATATTCATGTACAGTTGCACGAAGATATCTCTCACGGTTACTGAGTGATGAGCTTACAAGGATGTTTGGACAATAATAAAAGGGCATAACTTGGAAACTAAGACAGGGGAAACAATCTTTCTTATTCTCGACACGTCGTTTTATCCTGGGTTATGGGGCGTTCACGAATTTCTGAATAAAATTAATCAAGGGGGCATAACTTGGACACTGAGAAAAAAGGAACAATCATTCTTATGCTCGACAGGTCGTGTTGACCTTATACATATTCATGTAAATTTGCATGAAGAAATTCCTGATGATTACTTAGTTACTGGGCGTACACCATTGCGCTAATGGACGGACGGAGAGCGCCACACCATAATATATCCTCTTGTTCAAAACGGGCGTATAAAATAGAAAGGAATGCAATGATCAGGAATCGATACAAATACCTCAAAGCTCTCATTCAAGACACATCTGTTTGTTTGTTTTGAGGTTTAACGTCCCCATCAACATTGTAAAGGTCATTTTGGAGACTTTGCTTCCAATTTTGTGGGACTTTTACCCGACATTGAGATGAAATGACATCTTAAGCCCTGTCGTCCAATGAAACCCATAGGGTTTATAAGCATGGACGGTCCGACTAGTGCACACCACTTTGCCTGGGCAGGCTTATGGCCATTTTGTGGGAAAGTAACTGTCCATATGGCCTTCCTTTGTTTAGGTTTCCATTATGGTCTGGTCGCTTAATGTTTGTATTTCTTTCCCTTTGGTGTCTTTTATGGATGGAGTAAGTTAATTGTATCAATTCCTGATCTTTGTTTTACTTCTACTTTAGATCCTCTAAGCGGTTTACCAGTACTCGTGTGCGGGTCGGATTCAGCTCTGCGTGGAAACATCATGCAGCCCATATATTTCTTCAAGCCCCGATGGGTGGGGGCAACCAAAAGGGAAGAAATACAAACATAAAACAACTTCACCATAATGAAAACTTCACAAGCGGAAATCAAAAGGACAGTTACTTTGCCAGGAAATGGCCAAACGCCTATCCAAAATAAAAAGATATTAGCAATACACACATGCAAAGTTGAAGTATAACAAAAGTAAACCACAACAGAAGAATCAGCTTGGAACGGTCAGTTAAAGTTTTTACTGGTGGAGGGATGGGGTGTGCTTAAATTACATGGCCATTATATGTCGTTGTTTAGATAAATAATTAATTTGTCCAGTCCACATGATGGATTTCTAACGCATCAGTGCAACATCTCTTAAGGAGAAGAACTCAATAAGTACTTGTGCTTTCGTTCTTATCCTATGATTTGTTTGTATTTACTTGACAGTCCACAATTTATATTGATTCTGAAATAAATATGTTTAAACCAACATCTCCGAGAACATAAAAATCAAACGAATACGGAGATGAAACAACGACGAGGACTCGACAGCATGGAATAGCTGAAATTCTGCAGCAAAAGAAAACGAACAATTTGACTCCGGTGGACCCGACCAGAGACAGAGGATCAGGCACCAACCGCCATAACTTAAAATGTGTCCCAATGCTGGAGCCGTCATACAGTCTGAGGCCCGACCTGCCGGCGTGCAATTAAGTAGGGAAGCCAAGTTATCAACCACGCGACTGGGTTAACGACAATGCATGCAGTCTGTCGTATAGCATTTATGTTGTACCCGATCTTTATATCGAAGAATGATATCCAAACCTTCCTTCGAGCTCAGCACACATGATCAAAGAAACCGTCCGTTTTGCTAAGAACACAAAGATACATTATTTCACGCATTCCACCTCGCTTGGCATCCATTATCAAAGACATCTTCCTTCTCAGCACACATGATCAAAGACACATTTCTTCTAGCTCAGCACCCATGATCCAAGATAACTTTATTCTTAGTCGGCACACATGATCGAAGATACCTTTCTTCTATCTCAGCACACATGATCGAATGTACCTTTCTTCTAGCTCAGCACACATGATAAAAATACCTTTCTTCTTCCTCAGCATATATGATCAAAGATACCTTTCCTCTATCCCAGTAAACATGATTGAAGATACATTTTTATTCCAGCTCAGCACACATGATCACGGATAGCTCCTTCTAGCTCAGAAAACATGATCAAAGATAGCCTCCTTCTAGCTCAGCACACATGATCAAAGGTATCTTTCTTCTAGCTCAGTACACATGATCAAAGATACCTTTCTTCTAGCTCAGCACACATGATCAAGGATACCTTTCTTCTAGCTCAGCACACATGATCAAGGATAACTTTCTTCTTGCTTAGCACACATGATCAAAGACAGCCTCCTTCTTTCTCAGCACATATGACCAACGATACCTTTCTTCTAGATCAGCAGACATGATCGAAGATACCTTTCTTCTAGCGCAGCACACACGATCAAAGATACCTTTCTTATATCTCAATACACATGATCGAAGATATATTTCTTCTAGTGTAGCATACGCGATCAAAGATACCTTCTTCTATCTCAATACACATGATCGAAGATATATTTCTTATAGCTTAGCACACATGATCAAGGATAGCTTCCTTCTTGCTCAGCACACATGACCAAAGATACCTTTCTTCTTGCTCAGCAGACATGATCAAAGATACATTTCTTCTAGCTCACCACATATGATCGAAGATACCTTTCTTCCAGCTCAGCACACATGATCAAAGATAGCTTCCTTATTGCTCAGCACACATGAATGACCAAAGATACCTTTCTTCTAGCTCAGCACAGATGATCAGTTCAGCATACAGGATCAAATATACCTTATTTCTCGCTCAGCATATATGTGCGAAGATACCTTAATAAGCTTACATCATCAGTAGATACCTTTCTTATTGTTTAGCACAGATGACCGAAGATAACTTGGTACTCGATCAGCACAAATGATAGAGGATTCCTTCCTTCTCTCTCAGCACACGTGACTGAACGAGTTACGAGATGGAATAGGAAACCTCTCTGGTGCTTATGCACATCTAAATTATTTTAGTAGATATATGGTAGGGCGGTGTGAGTGAAATATTTTGGGTGAAATATGGTACGCAAACTATGCGGCTCCATGAACAAGTCATGCACATATCATACGATGTATGCATGAGTGGTTTATAGAGAGCTGTTTTTACAATACAGGGGGCCGCTAAAAGGCTGAGTTCTATAGAATTTGCCTAAAAATCGCCAACCGCCAAATTGTGCCATATATGATTTTTATTCCCGTCACGTGTTGTGTGGGTGTTCGTTTTGACAGGAGTCATGTCATTGATTATAGGGTCGTTTCATCAATTTTTCCTATGGGAAATATACTATTTGAACGCAAATCCATTGTCTACTCGATTTTTGCTATCTAGCTTTGTTTGTGGCCGGTATCTCCACTTCCCCACGAACAAAGCAAGGTAATACGAGTAGGCATGATTTTCCGGTAGTATTCATAGATATATAAACCCTGAAAAAAAGCGGACACTTTAGCAGCAGGTCAAGTTGTAAAGAGTGAACATTGTGACGGGGAAATAGAAAATATATTGAAAGGCATAACAATGTGTGACCTGCTGCTCCCTGCTTCATAGCAGCAGGTACTGGTACGACGCTAGGCGTTAGGGTCCAGCAAGGGCGGACAGACCGCCGTAATCAGCGCCTACCAGGATAGAAGCAGATTCTTCTAAATCATTGTTCGTTGTAAACAAATGTGATCATGGAAGAGGTCAACTTACCTTATTTGGACGATCACTAAACGGCTGATCAGCAAACGTGATCGCTAATCCTAGGATAATCAACTATGTTGATAGACTAGTTTTACTAGTTCGCGAGAGGAAGTGTCACGCGAGTGGGGGATTCACCCTAAGTTATAAACTGGCCAGTCGCGTCTTGTGTTGATTCTTTCTTTTGTTTTTCTTGTTTTGTTGTTTGCTTCTGTAGGTATTCACGTCACCCGTTCCGAGCACAGAACAGTGTTTTGCCTTCGGAGCGGACGTCGTGAGTTGGCTACAGAAGCAACAATTTGTGATGTTTTGTGTTAGTAAGTGTTGTATGTAGATACTGTAAATAATTCATGTCATTCATTTAACATCTTTCTTGTGCCTTACCCCACAGCTGCCCGTACACCTGTCAGAGATCACCCTCGGTTGTCTTGTCAGCATGGGGGTTTGCGGGACGCCGTAAACCCACATGTAACATTTGGTGTCAGTGAAGTGAGGATTTGATCTCTGGCTGGTGTTCCCGGCTGTGGAACAGCACATTGATACTCTGAATCATCAACTTTAAAAAAAAAAAAAATGCATTGACAGCCATATTTAGAAATTAACTTTAATCTTCCTTCCTGCGTTGATGAAGTGCGAAACCCATGTATTCAACTGAATGGATACTGACAAGTCGATAATTTCTGAGCAGGAAGGCAAGGCAAACCCCACTTTTTCTTGGTAACGAAAAATTTAAGTAGACCCCACTTAATTGTGTTACCTGACATTCTACTAAGTTAAATTGGAGCTACTAATTGATCTTACCCACACATGGTTCTGACGTAGTGACGTTAACAATTTACTGACGTTGACATAACGGTAGCGTTAATATTTACTCTGTGGCTTGAGGTTAGGTATGACGTAATAGAAACATTAATGGTGACTTGTTATGATCGGAGTTTTGGAATGTGATGAAACTTCGGATTGTAGCATTTTACTGTAAACGTCGTCAGTTTATGACGTCATATTAGACTACTAGTACGCAACGTCATACTTTGCTGAAAGCATTTGACATTTCAAATCGCGTGTGCTTTAAATAACTAACGTTTTAGTTAGATTAACGCGTATAACACATATCTTAACGTTTTAGTTAAGCCCATTCAATCATCACTGATCATAACTGATCAGTTTATAGTGGTTTTGATAGTAACGTGAGATTTACGTTATCAATAATGGAGCGTTTAATGCAAATGGGAAAGGACTTAGGTTATGAGGGGAAGGAGTTACAAGGTTTTGTTAAAGAGCAGCAGGATATTGAGCGGGCAGAAAGGCAAGAGCAAAGGGATTTAGAAAGGTTAAGGTCTGAAGAAAAGGAAAAGGAAAGGGTACATGAACTAGCTAAGTTAGAGGAAAAGGAAAAGGAAAGGGCAGAAAAAGAAAAGGAAAGGGCACATGAACTAGCTATGTTGAATGTTAATAAGGAACTTGAAATGGCACGCATTAAGACTGAAAGGGAGGCAAAAGAGATTAGTGAGGCCCATTTAGAAAAAATAAAACATGGGTTTGAGCTACAGCACCAAGAATTAAGGAATCAGTTAGAAATGCAGAGAGCGAAGCTCGAGCTAGAATTTGAAAAGCAAAAAGCTGAGAAGGTGGCTCATGCCCGGGATCCTAAGTTACCTTATTTTGAAGAGGGTAAGGATAAAATGGATAGTTATTTATCTAGATTTGAGAAATATGCTACGGCTAATAAATGGGATAAGAGTGTTTGGGCCGCGTATTTAAGTGCATTGCTCAAAGGGCGCGCACTTGATGTATATGACCGGTTGTCAAATGAGGATGCGGCGGATTATGAAAAGTTAAAGGACGCTTTATTAAAGAATTTTGACATGACAGAGCGCGGATTTAGGAAGCAGTTTCGTTATAGTAGGCCCGAGAAATCAGAAACGTTCATACAGTTCAGTAGTAGACTGAGAAGTTATTTAGAAAAATGGCTTAATATGGCAAAGATAGAAAAATCTTTTCCGGCTGTCTGTGATTTCATGGCAAGGGATCAGTTCCTGGAGTCATGTAATAGAGAACTGTATGTACATCTGAAGCCAAAACAGTTTGGTAATTTAGATGAAATGGCTAGGGAGGCAGATTTGTTTGCAGAAGCGCGCGGGGGCGTATATAGTTGCATTAATAAGGGGCAACGCGATAATAGAGGCGCAGCGCAGGGTAAACAGGACAAAGCTGACTCGAACAAACCGAGTGGTAGACCGGATATCAAGTGTAGCATATGCGGTAAGGGGCATTTAACAATTAAATGTTTTAAGAACCCCGACAGGAAACAATTGTATAACGCAGAGGTAGGAGCAACTGGAGTGGGGGATAGCGGTGTTAAAGAAAATTTTAACACGCGCGTAGAGACTCAAGGTTCTCAGGTTAAGAATGAGAATACGCAGAATGTAGGTCGTGGTTATACACGTGGTCGTGGTAATTTCAGAGGGTCTTTTCGCGGACGCGGTAAAAATAATAGCACACCACGTGGCGCAGCACACCAAGTTAGTTTTTGTCAAACGGAAGTAACTAGGAAAGGTGATGAGATTGGAAGTATTTTTGAAAATAAGGTTGGTGATCCTTTGATTTCGGATAGGGAGGAGTGTAGTAAGGAAACTAGGGAAGGTGTCTGTTACTTCTTAAAGGCAAGGTTACCGACGGCACAAGGATTGGTTAATAATAAAAAGGTGGTTGTATTAAGAGATACTGGGTGTACAGGCTGTGTCGTTCGGAGAAGTTTGGTTTCGGATAGTCAGTTAATAGGGAAGGAATCAAATGTTACGTTGATTGATGAATCCACACAAAGGTATCCTTTGGCAATGATTGACATTGATTGTCCTTTTTTCACTGGGAAAACTGAAGCTTTGTGTATGGATGATACGTTGTACGATTTGGTTATCGGTAACATTGATGGATCAAAACTTCCTGATATGTCTCATTTCTCAGCTGCGGCTGTAACTAGGTCTCAAACTAGGCAGGATGAGAAGCCTTACAGAAAACTTAAGGTTCCCGATCAGATCATTAACGATGACAAGGAGGCTTTCAAGCAAGCTCAGGTTGATGATCCAACTTTGGAAAACATCAGGAAAAGGGTTGTATCTGGGAACAAGACTGTGAGTCGTGGTTTAAACCGAGGTGAAACTAGGTTTATTGAGAAAAAAGGTTTGGCATATAGGGAGTTCACCAAGGGTAACAAAGTCTCTTTCCAACTTGTGGTCCCTCAAAGTTTCCGAGGAAAGGTGTTGAAACTGGCTCATGAAACGCTTATGTCTGGACATATGGGTATTAGGAAGACATTGGATAGAGTTGTAACTGAGTTTTACTGGCCCGGTATTTGCGGTGATGTCGCTAGATTTTGTAAATCTTGTGATATTTGTCAGAGAACTATTCAGAAAGGTCGGGTCACTAAAGTACCTCTAGGAAAAATGCCATTGATTGATACGCCATTTAAGAGGGTGGCAGTGGACATAGTTGGTCCAATTGAGCCTCGATCTGATAGGAAATCTCGGTATATTTTAACCATGATAGATTATGCGACAAGGTATCCAGAGGCGATAGCTTTACCGAGTATTGAGACGGAACGTGTCGCGGAAGCGCTTATTGAAATGTTTAGTAGGGTTGGCATTCCTGATGAAATGTTGACTGATTGTGGATCACAGTTTACTGCTGAGGTAATGAAGGAAGTCAGCAGACTTCTTTCTCTTCAACAGTTAACGTGTAGTCCGAGACACCCAATTTGCAACGGACTGATAGAGCGTTTCCACGCTACGTTAAAGCAGATGTTACGTCGCATGTGTGCTGAACGTCCAAAAGATTGGGATAAATATCTTCCAGCCTTATTATTTGCGGTAAGGGAAGTCCCACAAGAGTCTTTAGGATACTCCCCTTTTGAGTTGTTATATGGACGTAACGTCAGAGGTCCAATGGCAATATTAAGAGAATTATGGGCTGAAGAGGTACGCGATGAGCAAGTTCTTTCGACGTATCAATACGTTATTGAGCTTAGGGAACGGTTAGAGCAGACATGCAAATTAGCGCGTGATAATTTAAAGAAGGTTCAGATTAAGCAGAAAGCTTATTATGATAAAGGCGCGAGGTCGCGTAAATTTGACGTCGGCGACAAAGTACTGTTGTTACTACCAACAGACAGTAATAAATTATTGCTTCAATGGAAAGGTCCTTATGAAGTGGTTGAGGTAGTGAACAGAATGGATTATAAGATTGACGTCAATGGAAATGTTGACACATATCACGCTAATATACTGAAGCAATATGTTGAGCGTCAGACTGTGACGTCTCATTGTCTGATCTCTAAACCTATTATGTCGACAGACAGTCATGACAGAAATGACGTCGACGAGTCTTCATTTGAAGACAGCAGTTTTCAAACTGCAGAGCAACCGGAAAGTGACGGTGACGTTAGCGTCCTACACACACTAACGTCAGAGGAGAGTGAGGAGACAGAAGGGCTGAGAGAACAGCGCCTTGCAGGACTGACATGTCAGACAGACCAAATTATATGTACCACATTTATGTCAGAACCTGTGAAATCAATCAAATCTGTTAAGCCAGAAAGGCCACCTCCAGTAAGATTAAAACGATATCCGTTTTCTAACAAACAACAGAGTGTCAGGGGAACAAGAAAATTCTGGGGCAAACCGCCTTGGCTTACTAGCTAAATTTTACTTAAGAAAATTTGGGGGCAGACTACCTTAGTAGGTAATTCTTCGCACGGTTGTTGTGTAAATAGCTGTCTTGTTTAGATAGGTTCATCCTATTCCATCTCTGTACACAAAGAAAAAACATTTCTGATTGTTTTTTCTCCAAAAGGGGAAACCTTTGTTACGAGATGGAATAGGAAACCTCTCTGGTGCTTATGCACATCTAAATTATTTTAGTAGATATATGGTAGGGCGGTGTGAGTGAAATATTTTGGGTGAAATATGGTACGCAAACTATGCGGCTCCATGAACAAGTCATGCACATATCATACGATGTATGCATGAGTGGTTTATAGAGAGCTGTTTTTACAATACAGGGGGCCGCTAAAAGGCTGAGTTCTATAGAATTTGCCTAAAAATCGCCAACCGCCAAATTGTGCCATATATGATTTTTATTCCCGTCACGTGTTGTGTGGGTGTTCGTTTTGACAGGAGTCATGTCATTGATTATAGGGTCGTTTCATCAATTTTTCCTATGGGAAATATACTATTTGAACGCAAATCCATTGTCTACTCGATTTTTGCTATCTAGCTTTGTTTGTGGCCGGTATCTCCACTTCCCCACGAACAAAGCAAGGTAATACGAGTAGGCATGATTTTCCGGTAGTATTCATAGATATATAAACCCTGAAAAAAAGCGGACACTTTAGCAGCAGGTCAAGTTGTAAAGAGTGAACATTGTGACGGGGAAATAGAAAATATATTGAAAGGCATAACAATGTGTGACCTGCTGCTCCCTGCTTCATAGCAGCAGGTACTGGTACGACGCTAGGCGTTAGGGTCCAGCAAGGGCGGACAGACCGCCGTAATCAGCGCCTACCAGGATAGAAGCAGATTCTTCTAAATCATTGTTCGTTGTAAACAAATGTGATCATGGAAGAGGTCAACTTACCTTATTTGGACGATCACTAAACGGCTGATCAGCAAACGTGATCGCTAATCCTAGGATAATCAACTATGTTGATAGACTAGTTTTACTAGTTCGCGAGAGGAAGTGTCACGCGAGTGGGGGATTCACCCTAAGTTATAAACTGGCCAGTCGCGTCTTGTGTTGATTCTTTCTTTTGTTTTTCTTGTTTTGTTGTTTGCTTCTGTAGGTATTCACGTCACCCGTTCCGAGCACAGAACAGTGTTTTGCCTTCGGAGCGGACGTCGTGAGTTGGCTACAGAAGCAACAATTTGTGATGTTTTGTGTTAGTAAGTGTTGTATGTAGATACTGTAAATAATTCATGTCATTCATTTAACATCTTTCTTGTGCCTTACCCCACAGCTGCCCGTACACCTGTCAGAGATCACCCTCGGTTGTCTTGTCAGCATGGGGGTTTGCGGGACGCCGTAAACCCACATGTAACAGACACCTACCTTTTCACTCAGCACACATAATCAAAGATACTTTCCTTCTTACTGAGCACATGATGGAAGATACTTTCCTTCTCTCTCAGCACACATGATCAAATATATTTTTCTTCTCCTTGAGCACACGATTGAAGATAGCTTCCTCTCGCCCAGCACACATGATCAAAATTACCTTCCTTCTCACTGAGCACACGATTGAAAACGCCTTCCTTCTCGCTCAGCACACATGATCAAAATTACCTTCCTTCTCACTGAGCACACGTTTGAAGATACCTTCCTTCTCGCTCAGCACACATGATCAAAGATACCATCCTTCTCGCTCAGCATACGTGATCAAAATTACCTTCCTTCTCACTGAGCACATGATTGAAGATACCTTCCTTCTCGCTCAGCACACATGATCAAAGATGCCTTCCTTCTCACTGAGCACACGATTGAAGATACCTTCCTTCTCGCTCAGCATACATGATCAAAGATGTCTTCCTTCTCGCTCAGTACACATGATCAAAGATACATTTTTTCTAGCTCAGCACACATGATCAAAGACACTGAGCACACGATTGAAGGTACCTTCCTTCTCACTCAACATACATGATCAAAATTACCTTCCTTCCCACTGAGCACACGATTGAAGATACCGGCTTTCTCGCTCAGCACACATGATCAAAAATGCCTTCCTTCTCGCTCAACGTACATGATTAAAATTACCTTCCTTCTCACTGAGCAGACGATCAACGATACCTTCCTTCTCGCTCAGCACACATGATAAAAGGTGCATTCCTTCTCACTGAGCGCACGCATGAAGATGTCTTCCTTCTCGCTCAGCACACATGATCTAAGATATAATGTTTATTGCTCAGCACACAATCAAACATACATTCCTTTACACTCAGCACACAATCAAAAATACCTTCCGTTTCACCCAGCACACATGATCGAAGATACCCTCCTTCTCTCTAGCACAGATGATCAAAGATACCTTCTACTCTTTCAGCACACATGATCAAAGATACTTTACATCTCATTGAGCCAAGGTTGGCAAAAAAGCGGGAAATACTCATATTTCCCTGGACTGGGGGAAATACAGGGAATTCCCGGGAAATACAGGGAATTCCCGGGAAAATACTGGGAAATATATATTTACATAGTGGTACCAATTGACACTGCTTAATATACCCCAACTACCTAGCTATTTGAAAGCAAAATTATTTCAAGTTCATGCAGGGCTTGAAAATTCCACTTGTCTGCTTGCAAAGACAAAAAAATGAAGGACAAGTAAAACGTTTGTCTAGTCCTTACAAGTTTACATGCACTTAGTCATGTAGGACAAGTGAAATTTTGAAGAGTTTTCCAGCCCTCTTTATATTGAATAGCTTGAAAGATCTACAGTCCCTTGCCTTCATAACAGAATGTATATAATTTCTTTTCAAACCTGACTCTAAAATATTAATTTTTTACTTTCAGCTATTTCCCTTGACTTGTAAATACATGTAATTTTAATACTTAAGTGAGCATCTGTAGATAATTTAAGAAACCTTTTGTGCTTAAATTAATTGTGTTCTTTTAATACCTGTCTCAAACAAACAATTAACTTATCACACCTTATAGTATTAGGAGTATGATTACTTGACAAACTTGCCAACAAACCTTTTCTAGTGAAAACATCTTTGAAATGCAAACATCCAAAGAGTTGCTGTAAATCTCAAAGAAATTGAACTGTGTGGCTTAGTGTTACACTAAAGCATACATAACATGTAGTTCAGATGGCTAAGTGATTCTGATATGGGTATGCACTGTTTGCCCAGGCATGTCTGTCCCAAATATTAGGATTATTATGGTATTTTATCTTCTTAAGCATATGAGTGATTTCAAATAACACTCTGCACCCTACATAACAGAACACTTTATATTTATGCTTGTGTTTGGTTGAGTAAAAGCAGACGTATGACATATATGTATGCGTGGGGGGGGGGGTGTATTGCAAAATAGCTAACTGTTCATTATTTCGATTAAATTACACAAAAATTAATAGTGTCTTTCTATGAAAAAATAAAACAAAAATCATATTTCCCACTATTTCCCAGTATTTCCCACTTTTGCTGAAATTTGGAGTATTTCCCAGGACGGTAATTACCGGTAAATACCAGTGGGAATTCCCGCCACCGGTATTTACCGACCAACCTTGCATTGAGCACATGACCAAAGATAACTTCCTTCTCACTCAGCATGCACGATCAAAGATACCCGTTTCGAATTTGTTATGGCTAAACTGATTTAACTGACAAGTAATATGTTGTATAAAATAATCTTGTCACATCCAATCCACATGATTATAACTCTAAACTTGATATTTACAATAATCATTTCGAAAACACGCCGATACAAATATAGTGCCATTTTTTAGCAAAAAAATATAGAAATTTTAAGATGAAAAGTTGCGATATTTTTCTTATTTCTGCTCATAATATAGATTGCGGGTACTCGATAGAACCGCCTCGACTAGGCGGTTCTATCACGAGGCGGTTCTATCGAGTTCCCACAATCTATGTTTTTGAGCAGAAATAAGAAAAATATCGCAACTATTCATCTTAAAATTTCTATATTTTTTTGCTAAAAAATGGCACTATATTTGTATCGGCGTGTTTTCGAAATGATTATTGTAAATATCAAGTTTAGAGTTATAATCATGTGGATTGGATGTGACAAGATTATTTTATACAACATATTACTTGTCAGTTAAATCAGTTTAGCCATAACAAATTAGAAAGGGGTATCTTTGATCGTGCATGCTGAGTGAGAAGGTAGTTATCTTTGGTCATGTGCTCAATAGAAAAACAATGTATACCCCCTTAAACCCCAGTTTTACTATATAAAAGCGCGGTGTGACGGGGTCAAAATTATATAATGGATCCTAAGAATTGAGAAAGACATGACTAAGCAGACAACGCAGACCCAGATGAGACTGCTCCTGAAGGAAACGTCTGATCAGGGTCTACACTGTTTGCCATTGCGTGTGAACTTTTTGGAATCCTTGCTGGATCATGAAACAAATTTGCAAACAAGTTAGGAGAACTACAAGTTCTTAAGAATTCCAAATTGTTAGGGATTTTACAGGTAAGTAATATTAAATTATATCCAGTGAAATTCTGCTAAGAATGTTACTCTTAAGCCTATGGTGGCCTAGCTCTGTTGGTTAACCAATTAAGTTCTTTACTCGATGATTTAAGCGGTTGGTGCGTCGTTAAACTCGAAATCATCATCGTCAATGATTTAAGGTAAGTGAAGAAATGATCAACGTTTTCCATTACATTATATTAAATGAATACAGAACAACCTATTAATGGAGTCCAAGGCAGAAACCATGTTAGTTAAACAACCATGTTATATCCAAACAAAAATGAACAGATTAAATAAAAAATGACCATTTAGTCATTTTTCTATATCATCTATACATGTTTGGGATCCATCTTGAAACTGTGTTATACCAAAAATCATGTTATAACGAATAGTGTTCTAACGAGGTTGTGGTGTACCTTTGTACAGGGTGTACACAAGTTTTCTTTACTTGTGTTCAGAAACATGGACTGTGGAAACTCATTAGAAATGCTTTACCACAGAAGCATCCACAACCCATGTTCAAGCAAAAATATAAACAGGTATTACATTTTTATGGGATTTTGGACATACCAGTGACAAGCAAGAAAGCAACATTAAGCATTCGTTTGTTTGATTTGAAGTTTATGTCCCCGTCCACACTGTATAGGTCATTTTGGAGACGTTGCTTCCAATTTTGTGGGACTGGCCCCCGCCCATCGGGGCTTGACGAAATAGATGATCTGCATGATGCTTCCACGCAGAGCTGCAACCGACCCGCCCACGAGTACTGGTAAACTGCTTAAAGGATCTAAGCCTGCTCAGGCAAAGCAGTGCGAGTTGCACCGTCCATGCTCATAAACCCTATTGGTTTTATTGGGCGACATCATCATCATCATCAACGGATTTTTTATTAACATGCAGGTACAGGGGCAACGTCCACATAAGTGGGTCCCCTTCCAGGTAGCTGGCTTGCTGCACGCAAGGCAGATCTTACACCAGATCTCCAGGCCTGTCTATCATGAGGATCAATAGCAGAGAGCTTCCAATCTCTGCAATCTCTTTCTGTCAGCTGTTTCCAGGTCATCTTTGGCCTTCCAGGTCCCCGCTTTCCACCTACCTGTAAAGGGCTTGAGATGTCTTTTCATCTCAATGTCGGGTAAAAGTCCCACAAAATTAGAAACGTCTCCAAAATGACCTATACTGTGTTGATGGGGACGTTAAATCTCAGATCAAACCAAATCAAAATCAAATTTTGTGGGACTTATACCTGACACAGAGATGAAATGACATCTGAAGCCCTGTCGCCCGATGAAACCAATAGGGTTTATAAGCATGGACGGTCCGACTTGCACCGCTTTGCCTGGGCAGGCACGCGATGACTTTGATTTTGAGATTGTAAATTTTCCTTTTTTGGATGGTGATGTTCCTCGTGCGCCATCCTATGGCGTTTATATTTCGCAATTAATTCGATTTGCTAGAGTGTGTATTCATGTAACTGACTTCAAAACTCGTAATAAATTATTAACGGCTAAACTTCTTAATCAGGGTTATCGGTACCATAAACTACGCAAAGCCTTTTCAAAATTTTATAGACGCCATTCTGATTTAATTTCAAAATTCAATATTGGACTTAAATCTCTTCTGCAACAAGGTCTATCGGAACCCGAATTTTATGGTGACTTAGTATATAAATTCAGAAAAATATATAACCGCAATGACTTCAGCACCCAATTTCGTAAAATCATTCTTCGATATAAAAAGATTGGGTACAACATGGATGTGTGTGTGTGTGTGTGAATTCGGGTTTAACGTAGCTTTCAACAATTTTTCAGTCATATCACGACGGTGTCTGGTTGCGACAGGGAGCTCAATGCTCACTTTTATATACAACATGGATGTTATACGACAGACTGCATGCATGGTAGTTAACCCAATCACGGTTGGCAACTTTGCTTCCCTCTTTAATTGCACGCCGGTGGGTCAGGCATCAGATTCTATGACGGCTCCAACGTAAAGGCTTATTGAAAATTAAAGAGATAATGTCGGTTGGTGCCTGATGCTCTGTCTCTGGTCGGGCTCATCGGAGTCTAACTGTTGGTTTTCTTTTGCTCCAGCATTTCAGTGGTTTCTTGCTGTCGAGTCCTCACCGTTGTCTCAACTCTGTGGTTCTTTGATTTCTGTGTTCACGGAGATGTTGCACTGATATGTTAGGAGGCCTTCATGCGGACTGAACAAATTATTTGTCTAAATCGCGACGGAAGTAAGGGCGAGGATTGTGGCCACGTAAAATCGATTTAAGCCCCCCCCCCCCCCCCAGTGGAAATTTTCCACTGACCGTTCCAAGGCGGCTCTTCTGTGGCGATTTATTTATGTTGTTGTTTGTTACTTACTGTGTGTATCACTTGTGTCTTTTAATTTTGGATGGCCATATGGCCATTTTGTGGGAAAGTAACTGTCCATATGGCCTTCCTTTGTTTAGGTTTCCATTATGGTATGGTCGCTTAATGTTTGTATTTCTTTCCCTTTGATGTCTTTTATGGATGGAGTAAGTTAATTGTATCAATTCCTGATCTTTGTTTTACTGCTACTTTTTAGATCCTTTAAGCAGTTAACCAGTACTCGTGTGCGGTCGGTTTCAGCTCTGCGTGGAAGCATCATGCAGCCCATGTATTTCTTCAAGCCTGGATGGGCGGGGGACGAGCATCATTAAACACGGCTATTATCCGGCTAATGTACCCATTCACTACTGGAAATATTTTCAGACAAAGACCTGAGCCTGGCAAGCTGCGTGAGCCTTTTTCTATGAAGTCAGATGTTCAAAGCACTCATAGTACTCCATGACCTCTTTACAACACTGTTCATTGTAACACTGTTCTAGCTATAACATATGGTCATTTTCTATTTGTCTAATTTTTGTTTGTATATAAAACAGTTGTTTAGCCAAATGCAGGCGTGAAACCTAAAGGGGTACCTTGGCAAACAGTGCAGGCCGAGATTAGACGCTGCATTTTGCGGCGTCTGATCAGGGTATGGACTATTTGCTAACACAATTTTCCGTCAAAAATAGAAAACGAAACAAAATAGGCCTACCACCCCATATGACAAATGGACTTTTCAAACATTTAGCAATGGAAAGAGTCCACCAGTATGCAATGGGTAGAGCTGCAGACCCCAAAAACAGTGCTATAAATAGGTTGTGGTATACCTCTGCTGTGTATAAAGACAAAGAAAGCAATATGAAAATGATTTCTTTTATTGCACATTTCTGGATATTTACATATCATTTCTTAAGCAATCGAATCTTAAATCAAATAAATATAAAAACTTATATCAGCATCCATATAATGATAAATGTTAAATGAGTTAAATGATTTCTACCTAAGCAAACGTTTGAAAACAGATTTTGAAGAAATACTTCTTATTTTGGCAGTTTAATGGACCAGTCAGCACTATTAAGGTCATACTACCTAACCACACTATTCCTTGACAAGCTTATAGTGGTTAACAAGTGCAGTGCACATTCTTTATTCAGAACCTGACACTTTCCTTTCTTGAACCAGCAGAAGGAAGATTGACAGTAGAAAAGATTTCATGATTAATCTCCATGATGAAAGACAGTTGCCATCCCCACAGATATCGAAAACGCGGCCTCCTTGTCAACATACATGCATGGGTCTGAGCTGCCGAGGCCGGCCTTATGCAACGACTATATGATGGAACAAAATGTTGGATTCTGTTTTTCATATGACCCTTAATTTGAGAAATCAAAACTCCAGGGACCAGTTGTAGAAAACTTACACGACATCGTTAGTTAACAAATCGTCAAAACTTCATTTAATATGGCAAATATGCTAATATTTTTGCTTAAAAATGTTTTTGAAAATGCAAAAGCTGCTCACATCTTTTCAGCAAAAATACCAAACTTTTTGCGCCCCCGCCCATAGGGGCTTGAAGAAATATATGGGCTGCATGATGCTTCCACGCAGAGCTGAATCCGGCCCGCACACTGGTACTGGTAAACCGCTTAGAGGATCTAAGCTTGTCCAGGAACCGCGGTGCGAGGCGGACCGTCCATGCTAATAAACCCTATTGGTATCATTGGGCGACGGGGCATGAGATGTCATTTCATCTCAATGTCGGGTAAAAGTCCCACAGAATTGGAAGCAACGTCTCCAAAATGACCTTTACAGTGTTGACGGGGACGTTAAACAACAAATCAAACAAATCAGATATTGTACTTGCTAGAAAAGTTAACAATATGACCACTAACGAGCTTGCTAAGCTAACGATACTTTGAACAACTGGGCCCAGATAAGGAAGAGTAATGAAGATAATTATGGGAAAATTTGTCTTATTTCTTGTTAGAAACATATTGTATCAAACGAGAAAATGCTAATCACTATTAATATTTTCTATGAAAGGGTTATCCTGTGGAAGCAAGGCATACACCACAGAACTGAAAAGTATGGAGTGTACAAGATTTTCTGGGCCAGACTAGCTAGTTTCGGCAAATTAGACCTCATCAATGACCCTCAAATATTTTCAAAATTCAACAATGGAATCAATGATCGTAAAGGACAAGAAAATATAAACCCAACTATGATGAAGGCAAATGAGTGGAGGATTCCTAACCTTTTCATAGAAAATGTGGAAATAGATTAGCATTTCCTGGTTCGTTACAATATCAATATGGCCCCCGCCGATTGGGGCTTGAACAAATAGATGGGCTGCTGATGCTTCCATGCAGAGCTGAAACCGACCACGAGTACAGGTAAACTGCTTAGAGTATCTAAGCCTGCCCAGGCAAAGAGATGCGAGTCCGCCCGTCCATGTAAATAAACCATATTGGTTTCATTGGCTGGCAGGGCTTGAGATGTCATTTCATCTCATGGTGGGATACAAGTCCCACAAAATTTGAAGTAACGTCTCCAAAATGACTTTTACAGTGTTGACGTGGATTTTAACCTCAAATCAAACAAACAAACAAAACAATATCAAAATGTTTCTGAAAAACATAAAAAAGCAATGTTTACCTTGCGTGAGAATGTCATTTTGTAAAATGTTCAAATGTTAGAGGTGATACTTTACCAGTACTATAGATGTACTGGGCCTAGCTGTTCAAAATCCTGCTAGCCATCACGAAACACGCCTATATAATATTGACCCCTTGAACCCCACTTTTATATAGTAAAATGGGGGATTCAGGGGGTATACTTTATTTTTCTTATTTCTGCTCTAAAATATAGATTGTGAGTACTCGTAAGAACCGCCTCGATGAGGCGGTTTTAACGAGTGCCCTCAATCTATATTTTGAGCAGAAATAAGAAAAATATCACAATTTTTCATCATAAAATTTTCATTTTTTTCGGCGATAAAGGTGACAATGTATTTGTATAGGCGTGTTTTCGTAATGTTAACCCTTATCCTTATGAATCATTTGATTTAGTCACACCCAGTTGTAACTATCTACCAGTCAAAATAGAATTTGTTTTTCTACAAAAACACAGATGTCTCCCCCGTTTTTGACCTCTAAGTATAACCTTGACATTTGAGGTATTGAGCCGGGTCTTGTGTGCAACACATCATCTAATGAAGATAAACATTTCTGCAAAGTAGCTTTAAAAATGTTCATAGAAAAATAAAAAAGTTATTGGCCATACACAAAAAAGCCCTTTTTTACCTTTGACCTCTAAGTATGGCCTTGACCTTTGAGGTACAACACATCGTCTCATGATGGTTAACATTTCTGTCAAGTAATTTCAAAATCCATCAAAGAATAAGGAAGTTATTGACTGTCCCTTTTTTTACCTTTGACCTCTAGGTATGAGTATATGGACCTTGGTCTTGTACATGACTCACGGTCTAATGACGGTGAACATTTCTGCATGGTTCCTTTATAAAGTACATCCAGAAATAAAAAAGTTATTGACTGGACACAAAAAAAAAACAAAATTTTTTTTACCTCTGACCTCTTAGTATGACCTTGATCTTGGAGAAGCCGACCTAGGTCTAGCGTGCACCACATTGTCTCATGATGGTTAACATTTCTGCCAAGTAATTTCACAATCTATCCAGGAAAAAGAAAGTTCTTGACTGAACACTAAACTAGAAATGGTGTTTGTAAAACACAATGCCCCCAACCTTTGCTTGTCACTAGATGGCAAAATAGTCAACAAATATTGTTAAAGACTCAAAAACATACAACAAGAATTCCGCCGAAGGCTATGTCGCGCCTGTGGGGCCCATCCACCTGCCCAACCACCCACCCGGACATCGCTATTTTTAAGGACGGAATTTTTGAAAAACCCCTCCAATAAAACCGAAAATTACCATGATTACAATAATAATTCAAAGTGTGTGGCCTTGGCCCGAAGGTTATGCTAACAAATAAATCAAAGGACAATAACTTTTAAAAGGGGCATAATGCGGATGAGAAAAAAATATGTGTCAGCTAATTTTCCATAGCAAACCATATATGAAATTTCAAAACCCTAGCTTACATGGTTCTTAAATTAATCCGGATGAAATAAAAAATACATGTCAGCTTATTTTCCATCAGGAACGCATATATGAAATTTCAAAACCATAGCATACAGGATTCTAAAGTTATGGAATGCATCACTTCTAGCATACAATACAATAGACACAAATTACCAAAATGACAGAGGGCCATAACACAAATTTTGTCAAAAGTTAATCAGGTCATCTACTCATCACCACCAATCTTTTCATCAACTTTCAAGACTCTAGCTATAATAGTTTTTGAGATATCTTGCTGACAAGATTTTATTAAAAAAACTTCAAAGGGCAATAATCTTGAAAGAGGCATAATCCGGATGAAAAAAAAATATGCGTCAGCTTATTTTCCATCAGGAATGCATATATGAAATTTCAAAACAATAGCATATACAGTTCTAAACTTATGCTATGCATCACTTTTAGCATACATTATAATGGGCACAAATTACCAAAATGACAAAAGGCCATAACTCACAAAGTATTTTCGGAATTTTGTCAAAAGTTAAGCAGGTCATCTACTCATCAACACCAATCCACATGTATTCACCAACATTCAAGGCTCTAGCTATAATAGTATTTGAGATATTTTGCTGACAAGATTTTATTCAAAAAACTTCAAAGGGCAATAACTCTTGAAAGGGGCATAATCCGGATGAGAAAAAAAATACGCGTCAGGTAATTTTCCATCAGGAATGCATATATGAAATTTCAAAACCATAGCATACACGGTTCTAAAGTTATGCTATGCATCACTTTTAGCATATATTACAATGGGCACAAATTACCAAAATGACAAAGGGCCATAACTCACAAAGTGTTTTTCGGAATTTTGTCAAATGTTAATCAGTCCATCAACTGATCACCACCAATATGTTCACCAACTTTCAAGGCTCTAGCTCCAATAGTTTTTTGAGATATCTTGCTGGCAAGATTTTATAAAAATAATTTCAAAGGGCAATAACTCTTGAAAGGGGCATAATCCGGATGAGAAAAAAAATACGGGTCAGCTTATTTTCCATTAGGAATGCATATATGAAATTTCAAAACCATAGCATACACAGTTCCAAAGTTTTGCTATGCATCACTTTTAGCAGTCATTACAATGGGCACAAATTACCAAAATGACAAAGGGCCATAACTCACAAAGTATTTTTCGGAATTTTGTCAAAAGTTACTCACTTCATATACTCATCACCACCAATATACTTAACAACTTTCAAGGCTCTAGCTCCAATAGTGTTTGAGAAATTTTGCTGACAAGATTTTATTAAAAAAAAATTCAAAACAATAGCATATACAGTTCTAAACTTATGCTATGCATCACTTTTAGCATACATTACAATGGGCACAAATTACCAAAATGACAAAGGGCCATAACTCACAACGAATGTTTCAGAATTTTGTCAAAAGTTAATCAGTTCATCTTCTCATCATCACCAATCTATTCACCAACTTTCAAGGCTCTAGCCCCAATAGTTTTTGAGATATCTTGCTGACAAGATTTTACTAAAAAAATTTCAAAGGGCAATAACTCTTGAAAGGGGCATAATCCTGATGAAAATAAAATGAGCGTCAGCTTATTTTCCATCAAAAATGCATATATGAAATTTCAAAACTATAGCATACACGGTTCTAAAGTTATGCTATGCATCACTTTTAGCATACTTTGCAATGGGCACAAATTACCAAAATGACAAAGGGCCATAACTCACAAAGTATTTTTCGGAATTTTGTCAAAAGTTAAACAGTTCATATACTCATCACCACCAATATACTCAACAACTTTCAAGGCTCTAGCTCCAATAGTGTTTGAGAAATTTTGCTGACAAGATTTTATTAAAAAAAATTTCAACTCTTGAAAGGGGCAGAATCTGGACGAGAAAAAAAGACGCGTCAGCTAATTTTCCATGAGAAATCCATATATGAAATTTCAAAACCCTAGCATACAAGGTTCTAAAGTTATGCTATGCATCACTTTTAGCATACATTACAATGGGCACAAATTACCAAAAAAAAATGACGAAGGGCGAATTTTGTCAAAATGTAATCAATTCATCTACTCATCACCACCAATATATTCACCAACTTTCAAGGCCTTAGCCCCAATAGTTTTTGAGATATCTTGCTGACAAGATTTTATTAAAAAAATTTCAAAGGGCAATAACTCTTAAAGGGGGCATAATCCGGACGAGAAAAAAAAAATACGTGTCAGCTAATTTTCCATGAGGAATCCATATATGAAATTTCAAAACCCTAGCATATACGGTTCTTTAGTTATGCTATGCATCAAAAGCGTAACGGACGGACGAACGGACAAACGAACCAGAACTAATATGCCCCTCCAACTTTTTCAAAGTTGGAGGCATAAAAAGGTCCCTTTTTGTCCTTTGACCTCTTAGTACGACCTTGACATTTGAGGTACCAACTTGGGTCATGCACACAACACATCGTCTTATGGTGGTTAATATTTCTGCCAAGTAATTTCACAATCCATCTAAAAATAAGAAAGTTATTGACAGAACACAAAAAGGCCCCTTTTTTTACATTTAACCTCTATGTATGACCTTGACCTTTCAGGTACCAAACTGGGTCATGCTTGCAACACGTCATCTCATGGTGGTTAACATCTCTGCCAAGCAATTTCAAAATCCATCTAAAAATAATAAAGTTATTGACCAATCACGAAAAAAGGCGCCTTTTTTTACCTTTGACCTCTATGTATGTCCTTAACACTTGAGGTATCAAACTGAATCATGCATGCAACACATCGTCTCATGATAGTTAACATTTTTGCCAAGTAACTTCAAATTCTATCTAAAAAATAAGCAAGTTATTGACAAAACCCGAAAATAGGCCCCCTTTTTTTCATTTGACCTCTAAGTATGACCTTGACCTTAGAGGTACCAACCTGGGTCATGCACGCAACACATCGTCTTATATTGGTTAACATTTCTGCCAAGTGATTTCAAAATCCATCTCAAAATAAGAAAGTTATTGACAAAACACGAAAAAAGGCCCCTTTTTTACCTTTGACCTCTAAGTATGACCTTGACCTTCGAAGTACTGACCTGCCCGATGCACTCCACACATCGTCTCATGGATGTTAATATTTATGCCAAGTAATTTTAAAATCCATCTCAAAATAAGAAAGTTATTGACAAAACACGAAAAAAGGCCCCTTTTTTGACCTTTGACCTCTAAGTATGACCTTGACCTTCGAGGTACTGACCTGCCTGATGCACACCACACATCGTCTCATGGTTGTTAATATTTCTGCCAAGTAATTTTAAAATCAATCTCAAAATAAGAAAGTTATTGACCAAATACGAAAAAAGGCCCCTTTTTTGACCTCTAAGTATGACCTTGACCTTTAAGGTATCGACCTGATTCATGCGCACCACACATCGTCTTATGGTTGTTAATATTTCTGCCAAGTAATTTTCAAATCCATCTGAAAATAAGAAAGTTATTGACCGGACACGATTTGCCCATACATATATACATACCAACAAACTTCCAAGGGAGATAATTCAAAAAGTATAAATGCGAGAGTTATAGTTCTTGCGCACTGCACGTCGTCTAATGCTGATTTATATTTATACTAAGTTTCGTGAAGATAGCTCGAACGGTTTTCAAGTTATAGAGCGGACACGAATGTGTGACAGACGGACAGACAGACGCCCGGGGTAAAAACAATATGTCTCTCCGAAAAAAAAATTTTCGGGGGAGACATAATTACTTCATACGAGGGCGAGTCAATAAACCAGAAATTCAACTTCGGTGAAGTTGATGTCGCACCTGCTCCCCACCTGCCCCACACAAAAAAATAAAAGTTTATTTAAGGCAGAAGAAATGAATATAGGGCTTTGAGAAGAATCCATAGCCTATATATGTGAGGTAAAAAACTGACTAAGTTCACAATGTGGAAAAAGTGATAAAAATTGATCCCAAGATAAAGTCAAAACCACATGCACATCCTCATACCATAGGTAAAAA
Organism: Lucinisca nassula; assembly: GCA_963580285.1. NCBI lineage: Eukaryota > Metazoa > Mollusca > Bivalvia > Lucinida > Lucinidae > Lucinisca > Lucinisca nassula. Next base: position 5,681,265 of record OY757010.1, read on the forward strand.
CACACACAAAGTTTTAAAATGATCAATATAAAACTGTAAGAGAAGTTGCGATGACAAGAGGTACCTATTGTATATCAACTAAAGCTTAAAATTGGCTAAGTTCACAATGTGCAAAAGTGAAAAAAAAATATTCTGAGAATTATGTCGAAATCACATGCACAACCTCATACCATGGCGAAAGCACACGCAAAGTTTCAAAATGATCGGTATAAAACTGCAAGAGGAGTTGCGATGACAAGAGGTACCTATCATATATCAATTGAAGGTTAAAAATGACTAAGTTCACAATGTGGAAAAAGTGAAAAAAAATGATCCGACGATAAAGTCCAAACCACATGCGCATCCTCATACCATAGCGAAAGCACACGCAAAGTTTCAAAATGATCGGTATAAAACTGCAAGAGGAGTTGCGATGACAAGAGGTACCTATCATATATCAATCGAAGGTTAAAAATGACTAAGTTCACAATGTGGAAAAAGTGACAAAAATTTATCCGAAGATAAAGTCCAAACCACATGCGCATCCTCATAGCATGGCAAATCACACACAAAGTTTCAAAATAATCTGTATGAAACTGTAGGAGGAGTTGCGATGACAAGAGGTACCTATCGTATATCAAATGAAGCTTAAAAATGGCTAAGTTCATAATGTGCAAAAAGCGGAAAAAAATATTCTGAAAATTTTGTCGAAACCACATGCACATCCTCATACCATCGTGAAAGCACATGCAAAGTTTCAAAATGATCGGTATAAAACTGCAAGAGGAGTTGCGATGACAAGAGGTACGTATCGCATACCTAAAAATGACTAAGTTCACAATATGGAAAAAGTGACAAAAATTGATTCGAAGATTAAGTCCAAACCACATGCGCATCCTCATACCATGGCGAAAGCACATGCAAAGTTTCCAAATGATCGGTCTAAAAGTGTAGGAGGAGTTGCGATGACAAGACATCCAGTGTAAAATGTTGACGGACGGACGGACGGACGGACGAACGGACGGACGAACGAACGGACGGACGGACGGAAACTTGCACGCCTATGTCTTCCTGCTAAAGCAGGTGCGACAAAAACCAGCCGAACTTATTTCTGGGTGAGATTGATCCCTTCTTTTTCGATGTAATTGCCCTCTAGAATGATACACTTGGATCAACGCTGTTCCAGTGCCATCAGCCCAGAACTGAAAAAGCCAGGGTCTTTGTCGCCAACCCACTCTTCAACTGCTGCCACAACTTCTTCGTTGGACTAGAAATGACGTTCACGGATAACCTCTTTCAAGTTTGGGAACAGGAAATAGTCACTAGGAGCTTAGTCCGGAGAATAGGCGGGGGGCGGTATTAGCTAGTACCCATTCCGCTCAACATCATCTATTGCAATTTTGAAAGTGTGGACTCTTTCATTATCCTTTTGGAGCAGAATCCCTTTGGAGAGTTTACCTCTGCATTTTCACGGATCTTAGTTCTCAGCTGGTCGAGACAGTCCAAAGCCTTGTGGTCCCAAATACAGTTGCCATCCCCTTCCCAGCAGAGGGTTGCGTTTTGAACTTCGTTGGCCTCGGCGACCCAAGCCCTACCCACTGGCGACTTTGAGTTTTATTTTCTGGCTCATAATAATGGACCCAGGTCTCATCTACAGTCACCAAACATCAAAGAAAATCGTCTTCCTTTGACTTAACTAATTGAACAATCAATGTGCTGCATACCGATGCTTTGGTTGCCATTTGCTCGTCGCTAAGAGATTTTGCAACCCAACAGACTGTTATCTTGTGCACCAACGGGCTGTTATCTTGTGCATATGCAAGCGATCATGTAAAATTGTTGAAAGACTGCCATGTGAAATTTGTTTTGTTTGTTTGATTTAAGGTTTAACGTCCCCGTCAACACTGTAAAGGTCATTTTGGAGACGTTGCTTTCAATTTTGTGGGACTTTTACCCGAGATGAAATGACATCTCAAGCCCTGTCGCCCAATGAAACCAATAGGATTTATTAGCATGGATGGTCTGCCTCGCACCGCGGTTCCTAGACAGGCTTAGATCCTCTACGCGGTTTACCAGTACTAGTGTGCGGGCCGGATTCAGCTGTGCGTGGAAGCATCATGCAACCCATATATTTCTTCAAGCCCCTATATGCGGGGGCGGGAATTTGTAATGCAATCGCAATTTCTTGCACCTTAATTCGCCTATAAGAGTACACCAGATCTAAAACTTTGTTACACATATTTCTTAATCGATGGCATCTGATGGGCGTTCTGACCCGGTTTTCGTCTACTTAAGACGTTCTACCGCATTTGACTTCCGCAGCCCAGAATGTAACTTGTGCATACGATGGTGCAGAAGACCAATAGACATTGGTCAACTCGCAATGTATTTCCTGACCTTCTCTCCCTATCATATACAAGAACCGAATTACTTAGCAACACGGTACTCAACTTTTGACGAAAAGCTTACTTTTGCATGGCTAGTCATGTTTGATGTTCAATATCTTATGAGTGAATGACACGGTAAGGGTGCAATTTGTCTACATGCCTAAACATGTATTGAAACAAGGTACGAAAATCTTGGTTGTCTTGGTCAATTGGAAATGAGATAGGCTGGTTACTTATTGACTTGCCCTCGTATTTCACATTATGAATTGAGAACTAATATATTTATCACAAACGAAAATTGTTCTCAGAGCACAGTTGGCCTCCTTTTGTTGTGTCTATCAAAACTGTCAAAGGTAAAATTATTATCGTAAATATCTAATTTCAGTCCTGCTCAACAGGCACGACAGCATTCTATAAATACGCCTATACAAATACCTTATCAATTTTAACGTCGAAAAAAAACGAATATTTTTAGATGAAAAATTGTTATATTTTTCTTATTTCTGCTCTTAAATATAGATTTTGATAATCGTAATAACGATTACCACAATCTATATTTTAGAGCAAAAATAAGACAAATAAGGTTTACATAAAATGGGGTTCAAGGGGTCAGAATTATATAGGCGTGTTTTCGTGGTGGCAACTATTAAATTCAAATCCAAGTGCTCAGTTGTATAAAAAAAAGTGTTAGTTTAATGAGCTTGTTAGTGGCAAGAATATTAAATCGTGAAGCAACTACATCTAACAATACATGTATACAAATATAAACAGATATTTTTGCCGATAAAAATATGAGTAGCTTTTGCATTTTACTTTGAAAATGTTTTGATCAACAAGACGAAATTTAAGCATAAATTCAAAATTATATGTTCAACATGTTAAACGAACATAAGCTTAAAACATTATCAGCTTTTAACAGCTGTGCCCAGATCATTTTTTTTCTGAAAACAATCTCAAAGACATCACAACAGCAACACTTCACATCAATATAACAGCTGTATCGGCACTCATCAGATTGTAAGTATACTTTAGTGAAATTGTTGGTATTGCCTTAATGAGGCAGGTCTAAGAAGCAACACCATCTGTTTGGGTTTAGAGCAGAAATAAGACAGTGTAAAAATCCTAAAAATTGGGACACCTTGAGGACTCGCTGTAATTTTCCTAAAATTTTAACAAATTTGTTTCAGCATCCAGCAAGGAGTCCAAAAAGTGCAGACGGAATGGCAAACAGTTTGGATCCTGATCAGACTGCTCCTTCAGGAGCATTTTGGTCTGGATTTGCACTGTCTGCTTAGGCCTATATGTCTCAATACTTAGGATCATTACGAAAGTCTACCTGCAACAACTGACAACTTGTGTACTATACAAATAAGTTCCAGACAGGGATTATTTGGGCCACTGAGGGTGATCAGCAGTCTTAAAGTGGATAATTTGTGGATATATTTTTGATCCCCTAAAACCTTGAGACAGTAGTATTGAGTGAACAATCCCGTGAAATGAACACCCCTCTAAACCTCACTTTACATAGAGAAACGGGGTTCAAACTTTTGTTTTTCTTTTGCTCCAGCAATTCTGTTGTTGTATGCTGTCGAGTCCTCAACCTTGTTTCATCTCTGTAGTTTTTTGAATTGTATGTTCTCGTAGATGTTACACTGATGAGTTAGGAAGCCTTCATGGGGACTAAACAAAATTAGTGTATACCGCGACAGAGGTAAGGGCAAGGATAATGGCCATGTAAAATCTATTTAAGCCCCCCAGTGGAATTCTTTCCACTGACCGTTCCAGACGGTACTTCTGTGGCGGTTTGTTTATGTTGTTGTTTGTTACTTACTGTGTGTATCACTTGTGTCTTTTTATTTTGAATGACCATTTGGCCATTTTGTGGGAAAGTAACTGTCCTTATGGCCTTTCTTTGTTTAGGTTTCCATTATGGTCTGGTCGCTTCATGTTTGAGTTTCTTTCCCTTTGGCGTCTTTGATGGGTGGAGTAAGTTAATTGTATCGATTCCTGATCTTTGTTTTACTTCTACTTTTTATGGGGATAAACATTAGTTTATTTCTACTCCAAGATATAGGTTATAATTATAGAAATCGCAACTTATGGTAAAATATTATAGACCCAAGGAGGATTACCAAATCTGTTTTTGCTTAACAGATATTTCACTATTAAACTGCTTGTTTATTAGACATGATCATTTCTAAATATTAACCATATACATTTCCCAGGTAACATCATGGACACTACCAACGGGAAGTAACCAAATCTGCAAAGGAAGGTACAAAAATTGCCACTATTTGTAAAACAAGTTTCTTTGCAAGATTATTTACTTCTTCCCATACTGTTACAATATGTACCTAAATACATGAGAATCTGCAATTCATATTCTCATTTTCAATGTCATCTAATGTTTTAGATGTTACAGGCAATTCCGTATCAGTAGTATAGGTCTACTGGGTCCAACTTTGCAAAACCTTGTTAGCTTCACCCTTATCCTTATGAATAAATTAAATTAGCGACACCCATTTGTGACTATCTGCCAGTCAAATTACTTGATATAATGCATTTGTTGTGGCCCCTACCCATCGGGGCTTGAAGAAATAAATGGGGTGCATGATGCTTCCACGCAGAGCTGAATCCTACCGCACACAAGTACTGGTAAACCGCTTAGAGGATCTAAGCTTGCCCAGGCAAAGCGGTGCGAGTCAGACCATCCATGCTTATAAACCCTATTGGTTTCATTGACCGCCAGGGTTTGAGATGTCATTTCATCTCAATGTTGGGTAAAAGTCCCAAAACTTGGAAGCAACGTCTCCGAAATGACCTGTATAGTGTTGACCGGGATGTTAAACATCAAATCAAACAAATATACAACTGCATTTGTTCAACTCTCAATCTAAATAACAAACACTGTGGATCCTCATCAGATGGCTTCTTGAGAAAACATCCAATCTGGATATACAGTTTGCAAAGGCAGGGGTTGTCATATTTAAAGGAATAAGGGTTAACAAACTCATAACTGGGCAATGCTAAGTGTTCTAGAAAGTAGAATAGCTAAAACAGAGACATTTTGCTGAAAGCAAAATTGGTAGCTTTTGTAAAGCAAAAACAGCAAATAAATGTTTTGGCCATACTGAATGTGCTGAAGATTTAACACTACTATGTTCAACTGCAAATTTATCGGCCCTTATGTTTTCCAACAGCTGGGTATTAACCCAAACTTCTGAACATAACAGCCCCAACCTTTACAAACAGTGTATTCTTCAGGATCAGATCTACACTGTGTTACACTTGACATATTCTGGTACACTAATAATCTTGCTGAAAAAAATGTGATTAGCTTTTGCATGCAAAAGCTCTCATTTTGTTTCTGCCAAAAAGCCACTCACATTTTTCCAGCATAACATTAAGAACAAGAGCTCCGCAAGCGGGGCATTATACGCCCGTGGCAATTAGTAAGATGGAGCATATATATACTGACTGTTGTACAAGTTTGGGTTTGTGGAATGTAACCAAGGAACAATATGTGCTCCATATATTCTTACCTAGCACTATTAATAACCCCCATTGGCTCAAACTACCTGTCTCCAACAAATTGTCATGGTCGGTAATATTTGGCGGACCATAACCTCAAAATAATATAGGCATAACTCTGGCAATAAGTGGCGGACTGTAACCTTGAAATAATATGCGCTGCTCCACATCGTAGTCTAACTATACATAAAGTTTCAGCTTCATCAGATGTGAAATTTAAGAGGAGTATGTTTAGAAAAAATTGTGAAAGGGGTATAACTCTGGTAATATTTGGCAGACCGTAACCTTAAAATAATATGCACTGTTCCATATCATGGTCTTACTGTATGTAAAGTTACAACATCATCTGTTCTAAAATGTAGGAGGAGTTATCCGGAAACAAAATCTTAACAGAAATTTTTCAAGGGGGCATAACTCTATTATTATTTGGTGGACCATAACCTCGAAACAATATGTGCTGCCCAACATCCTGGTCTAATTACATATGAAGTTTCAGCTTAATCGGACGTAAAATGTAGAACTATTCCAGAAACAAAAAAGTTACAAAAAATTTCAAAGAGGCATAACTCTATTATTATTTGGTGGATCATACCCTCGAAACAATATGCGCTGCCCCACATCATGGTCTTGTTTGTTTAGTTGATTTGAGGTTTAACGTCCCCGTAAACGCTGTATAGGTCATTTTGGAGACATTGCTTCCAATTTTGTGGGACTTTTACCCGACATAGAGATGAAATGACATCTCAAGCCCTGTCGCCCAATGAAACAATAGGGGTTTTAAGCATGGACGGGCTGACTCGCACCGCTTTGCCTGGGCAGGCTTAGATCCTCTAAGCGGTTTACCAATACTCGTGTGCGGTCGGTTTTAGCTCTGCGTGGAAGCATCATGCAGCCCATCTATTTCTTCAAGCCCCGATGGGCGGGGTGTAACTATGGATAAAGTTTCAGCTTGATCTATAGGAGGCGTTAACCGGAAACGAAAAATTTACAAAAAAATTCCAAAGGGGCATAACTCTATTATTATTTGGTGGTGGACCGTAACCTCGAAACAATATGCGCTGCCCCACATCATGGTCTAACTATGTATCAAGTTTCAGCTAGATCAGATGCAAACTGTACGAGTTATCCGGAAATGAAAAGTTTACAAAAAATTTCAAAGGGGCATAACTCTTTTATTTATTGGTGGACCGTAACCTCGAGACAATATGCGCTGCCCCACATCATGGTTTAAGTATGTGTGAAGTTTCAGCTTGATCGGATGTAAAGTGTAGGAGGAGTTATCCGGAAACGAAAAATTTACAAAAAAATTCCAAAGGGGCATAACTCTATTATTATTTGGTGGTGGACCGTAACCTCGAAACAATATGTGCTGCCCCACATCATGGTCTAACTATGAATGAAGTTTCAGCTTGATGGGATGTGAACTGTAGGAGAAGTTATGCGTAAACGAAAAGTTTACAGACGGACGGACGGACGCGGGGGGGGGGGGGGGGGGGGGGCTCAACATAATGATTGTTTTTCAAACGGGCAAAATTAGACGCTGTACTTGCTACAACAGTTTTTGTTGGGAAACAAAAAACTGAGCAGCTTTTGCATTTGCAAAGCTGCTCACATTTTTCTGGCAAAAATAAATCAGCATTAAATATTGTACCTGCTACGAAAATTAGCATTTTGATGAGTAACAAGCTTGTTGGCTAACAATGCTTTGAACAACCACACCTTGGTCTTTAAGCTCCAAGAAGTGACTCTAGGATTTTCATGACTCCTTTCCTTCTCCCACTATCATCCATGCCTGTATGGTCCAAACATTGACTTCAATATTTTCATTGCTCCCTGCCACACTACTGATGCTCTGCCTAGGTTGGTCATTAAATCTCCTAGAAAAAAAGTAAGAATGTGTCTGATTAATTATAAGCTGTTTCAGATAAAACCGTTAATTTTTCGTAAATACTAATGCCTTGAGTATCTCACAATTCTGATATGTATCTGATACTGGCTCCGACAGCTTAATGGCAGGGTGTCCACTTCGCGACCAGCGGTCCAATTCCCAGCCATGCCACACCAAATATGTACCAAGAGCTCTGCAAGTGGGGCATTATACGCCCATAGCAAATTTATATTTGTTGGACTGCAACCTCGAAATAATATTAACTGCTCCATATCATAGTCTTACAGATCAAGTTAAAGCTTGCTCGGATCTAAATTGTCGGAGTAAAACAGAAACAAAATGTTTACAGAAATTTCCAAAGGGGTAACTTTTATAAATATTTGGTGGACCATAAACTCTGAACAATATGCACTGCTCCCCACGTTTTTGCTAAATCGAATGTTAACTGCAGGAGAAGTTAGCCACAACCAAAATAAGTACAGAAATGCTCTAAGGGCATAACTCAATTAATGTTTGGAGAACCGTAACACTGAAACAATATGCACTGCTCCACATTGTGGTCAAACTAAATGTATATATCAAGTTTCAGTCAAATTTTGACTGTAGGCGACCTTACCCAGAGACAAAATGTTCACAAAATTTTCAAAGGGGGATAACCGTAAATATTTGGTAAGTATGGCCAAGTTAAAGCGTGACAAACACATGGACAAAAACAATATAGCCATGGTCCGTTGTCAGAATGTAGGTCTTGTAATGGTTAGAAGGGCAAATACTTCTGAAATTGTGACAAATGTTAAGTTTTTGGTTATGGCATGACAAGCACACAGACAAAATCAATATAGTTATGGCTGGTGTGGGGCCCTAGCGGCATGCTCGACTCAACATCATGGTCTCACTATATATCAAGTTTCAGTTTGATCAAATGTTAATTGAAGGAGGAGTTAGCCAAAAACAATTTTTTTTTCAGACTAACTCTGTAAATATTTAGTGGACCATAACCTCGAAACAATATGTGATACATCACTCACAGTTTAACTATCAACCAAGCTCAGCTTGATAGGATGAAAACTGTTGAAGTTATTTGGAAACAAAATAGTTCACAAATGTTTCAAAGGGGTATAATTCTGTAACTATTTGGTTGACTGTGACCTCTAAACAATATGCACTACATCACCTCATAGTCTTATTATCTACCAAGTTTCAGCTTCATCCGATGAAAACTGTAGGAGTTATCAGGAAATGAAAAAGTTCACAAATTTTCAAAGGTCTTAACTGTATAAATATTTGGTGGACTTGCACCTCATAATAATATGCGCTACACCACCTCATAGTCTTACTAACTACCAAATTTCAACCTGATCAGATGAAAACTGTATGAGTTATCCAGAAAAGAAAAGTTTGCAGACGGATGGATGGACAGACAGACACCCACCCCATATCCTAGTACGACCGTTTTTACCAACGGGCATATAAAAATGGTACTAAGAGCTGACACTAGCATTTTCAGGAGCAGTCCTAGGAAGATAAATGAAAGCAGGTATGTTTTGCTAATGGTAAAACTTTGTTTGTCACAACAAAAGCTCTACAGAGTTTATGTAAAAGTATTCTAATATGTGACATTAAATAAACCTTCTTGATTTTTATTTCTTTTTTACCAACTGTCATTTTTCTACAACTTCTAACTTTTATCCCTTTTCCTCAACCCGTTTAATAATTTTCATCACGAAAACACACCTATATAATTTTGATCCCCTAGAACCCCACTTTTATATGGTAAAACTGGGGTTTCCGGGGGTATACCTTATTTTTCTTATTCCTGCTCTAAAAGATAGATTTTGGGTACTCATTAGAACCGCCTCGATAAGGCGGTTCTAACAAGTGCCCACAATCTATATTCGGAGCAGAAATAAGAAAAATATCGCATTTTTTCATTATAAAATTTTAATTTTTTCGGCGATAAAGGCGGCAATGTATTTGTATAGGCATGTTTGCGAAATGAATAATACATGAACACAATGTAACATGCCCTATCTGTTCCATTATTTCCCCTGATCTGGTGCTATAATAACTTCACAATAGTGGCTAACTTTATCTCAAAAAAGTCTTCCTGGTTCCAATTGTGTTCAAGCCACACAAGTTCAATGGATAATGTTTGTTTACTCAGCTTTTTATTACTTTCATTATATTTTAACCCTTAAGATGCCAAGGAAAAAAATCATCGGAAAATGCATTCTGTTAATGTCATCTGCTGCTACTTCTTGCAAACATTTGAAACATGTTTTTGCATACAGACAAACATTGTGGAGCCTGATCAGACTGCTCCTGGCAGAGCAGTCTGATCTGGGCCCTGACTGTTTGCAATATGACTTTTAAAGTAATCAGCAGACAACAATTGTTGTAATTGGCATCTAAAGGGTTAATTCTCTTTTTATCTCCATAAGGATAACATAGTCATATTCAATGGTGCATTATGTCATGGCTCCAACATTGAATTTTTTCTAACGAAAAGTTGTGATATTTTAATTATTTCATCCCACAAGTTCAAATCCTGTGGAGTTTGATAGAAAACTGTCATACTACTGCCATATCAACCCACAAGTTCCACTCCTGTGGAGTTTGAGAGAAAACTGTCTATTACTGCTATATCAACCCACAAGTTCCTATCCTGTGAAGTTTGAGAGAAAACTGTCATACTACTGCTTATCAACCCACAAGTTCCACTCCTGTGGAGTTTGAGAGAAAACTGTCATACTACTGCTTATCAACCCACAAGTTCCACTCCTGTGGAGTTTGAGAGAAAACTGTCATACTACTGCTTATCAACCCACAAGTTCCACTCCTGTGGAGTTCGAGAGAAAACTGTCATACTGCTGCTATATCAACCCACGATTTCCCATCCTGTGGAGTTTGAGAGAAAACTGTCATACTACTGCTATATCAACCCACAAGTTCCAATCCTGTGGAGTTTGAGAGAAAACTGTCATACTACTGCTATATCAACCCACAAGTTCAAATCCTATGGAGTGTGAGAGAAAACTGTCATACTACTGCTATATCAACCCACAAGTTCCAGCCCTGTGGAGTTTGAGAGAAAACTGTCATACTACTGCCATATCAACCCACAAGTTCCAGTTCCAAGACATTTGTGAGAAGATTGTCAAACTACTGTCATAAAGTCCAGTCCTGTGTTGTTTAAGAGAAAACTGTCATAAAACTGTTTTATCAACCTTCAGCCTGCAGTCCTGTGTTGCTTAACCCTTATCTTGCTGTTCAGGACAACCCCTATCTGTGCAAACAGTGTAGATCCAGATCAGATGGCTTCTGAAGAAGTCTTATCTTGCTGTTCACGACAACCCCTATCAGTGCAAACAGTGTAGATCCAGATCAGATGGCTTCTGAAGAAGTCTTATCTTGCTGTTCACGACAACCCCTATCTGTGCAAACAGTGTAGATCCAGATCAGATGGCTTCTGAAGAAGTCTTATCTTGCTGTTCACGACAACCGCTATCCGTGCAAACAGTGTAGATCCAGATCAGATGGCTTCTTCAGGATCTGCACTGTTTGGCATTCAGTTTATGAATTTGTAGCAATAAATTACATCAAATAATTTGATTGGTTGATAGACAGAAATGGGTGTGGCTTAAATGAATATTCAGCAAGATAAGGGTTAAGAGAAAACTGTATCTGAAGAGAATAGATACACCAGAACTTCCTGTCACTTTTAGTGAACAGAAAAAATGTTTCATTGGTTTGTTTTGCTTGAAGTGAGCTTTATCTTCCCCATCAACACTATTTAGGTCATTTCGCTTCCAATTTGGTGGGACTGTTACCCAACGCTGAGATGAAATGACATCTCAAGCCCTGCCGCCAAATGAAACCAAAAGGCTTATATGCACTGGGCTGTCTGCCTAACTCCTCTTTGCCTGGGCAGGCTTAGACCTTCAAGTTGATTACCAGTACTCATGTGGATTCGGTTACAGCTCTGCATGGACACACCATACAACCTAATCTATTTCTCCAAGCCTCGATGGGCGGGGGCAATGCTTCATTGGTACCTAAAACATCTTGCAGGTGTGGAGAGGCTACTTTTAAGGAAACAGAATACACAGTATAACCGTAATAATCCTAAGTATTGGGACGGATAGGCTATCTATCTTCTTATACTGAGCCGGTCATATTTGGCCATTACCTCAGTTGGGTGCATAGCTAAATTTAGAATTTAGCTAAAAAAAAAAAACAAGAGGGCCATGATGGCCCTGGATCGCTCACCTGATCCATAGAGTAACAAGTGGGACCCGGGGAGGGCCATTATTAACCCCAGGGCTATAATGTGCATAATGTTCAGAGACGTCTAAAAAGGTGAAGCTTCATACCAAATATCAACAAAGGCTATAATTTGAACAATCTTGGCAAAGGTCCACTAGATATGCTACATACCAAATATCAAAGACCTGGGCCTTGCGGTTTCAGAGAAGAAGATTTTTATTAAAGATATTCCCTACATAAGCCTATATAAAACCAAATGGCTCCAGGGCGGGGGCATTTTTAGCCTCAGGGCTATAATTTAAACCATCTTGATAGAGGTCCACTAGAGGAAGCTTCACACCAAATATCAAAGACCATGGCCTTGCTGTTTCAGAAGAAGATTTTTAAGGAATATCTCTATATAAGTCTATGTAAAAACAAAGGGCCCCAGGTCGGGGGCAGTTTTGGCCCTAGCACTATAATTTGAACAATCTTGGTAGGGGTCCACTAGATGAAGCTTCATACCAAATAGCACAGACCTGGCCCTTGGGGTTTCCGAGAAGAAGATTTTTAAAGATTTTCCCCATATAAGCCCATGTAAAACCATAGGGCCCCGGGGCCGTGGCATTTTTAGCCCAAGCACTATAATTTGAACAATCTTGGTAGGAGTCCACTAGATGAAGCTTCATACCAAATAGCAAAGACCATGGCCTTGTGGTTTCAGAGAAGAAGATTTTTAAAGATTTTCCCTATATAAGCCCATTTAAAACCAAAGGGCCCCGGAGTGGGGGAGGGGGGGGGGGGAAGAAGGACCATGGCCGTGTGGGATGAAGCTTCATACCAAATATCAAAGACATGGGCCTTACGGTTTCAGAGAAGAAAATTTTTAAAGGTTTTCCCTATATAAGCCCATATAAAACCAAAGGGCCCCGGAGCGGGGGCATATTTGACCCCAGCACTATAATTTGAACAATCTTGGTAGGGGTCCCCTAGATGAAGCTTCATACCAAATATCAAATACCTGGGCCTTACGGTTTCAGAGAAGAAAATTTTTAAAGGTTTTCCCTATATAAGCCCATATAAAACCAAAGGGCCCCGGAGCGGGGGCATATTTGACCCAAGCACTATAATTTGAACAATCTTGGTAGGGGTCCCCTAGATGAAGCTTCATACCAAATATCAAATACCTGGGCCTTACGGTTTCAGAGAAGAAGATTTTTAAAGCTCTTCCCTATATAAGCCCATGTAAAATCAAAGGGCCCTGGAGTGGGGGCATTTTTGGCCCAAGCAATATAATTTGAACAATCTTGGTAGGGGTCCACTAGATGAAGCTTCATACCAAATATCAAAGACCTGGGCCTTGCGGTTTCAGAGAAGAAGATTTTTTAAGATTTTCCCTATATAAGCCCATGTAAAACCAAAGGGCCCCGGAGTGGGGGCATTTTTGGCTCCAGCACTATAATTTGAACAATCTTGGTAGGGGTCCACTAGATGAAGCTTCATACCAAATATCAAAGACCTGGGCCTTACGGTTTCAGAGAAGAAGATTTTTAAAGATTTTCCTTATATAAGCCCATGTAAAACCAAAGGGCCCCGGAGCGGGGGCATTTTTGGCCCCAGCACTATAATTTGAACAATCATGGTAGGGGTCCACCAGATGAAGCTTCATACCAAATATCAAAGACCTGGGCCTTGTGGTTTCAGAGAAGAAGATTTTTTAAGTTTTTGGTGAAAAAAATCTGTTTTTGGCTCCTATGACCTAGATGTGCAACGGACCGGAACCATTTGAACAACTTTGAAAGGGGACCACCTAAGGATCATTCCTGTGAAGTTTGGTCAAAATCCGATCAGTGGTTTAGGAGGAGATGTCGTTTAAAGAATTGTTTACGGACGCACGGACGGATGCACGGACGCACGCACGGACGGACGCACGACGGACGACGGACGAAAAGTGATCCCAAAAGCTCACCTCGTCACTACGTGACGGTGAGCTAAAAAAAAAAAAGAGAAGTCACCGGATGAGTCCTTAAAACGATTTACAATCTGAATAACAGAGGTTTACTAAAATGTATACCTATGAAAACAGCGTAGACCCAGATCATACTGCTCCTGAACCAGCAATCTGGTCAGAGTCTACACTGTTTTGCAATCCGTCTGTACTTTTCTGGAATCATTAATGGATCAGAGAACAAAGTTTATTAAACTTTAGGAGAATTACAGCATGTGTTCAAGTTGTCACAATTTTTAGGATTTTTACTGTAAACATAAATTATAGAGGAGACAACTCCTCTGGAACAAATTCTTTCCTTTAACCATTTCATATACATGCCAATCACGACAACTATCGTCGGCTTTGCCATCTGCCGGTTACTTTAAAAGTCATTGCTGCAAACAGTGTGGACCCAGATCAGACTGCTCCTCTGATCTGGATCCACACTATTTATAAAATATTATTAAGAAGTTTGCAAGAAGATTCAGCAGACGACATAAACAGACAATATTTTCAGATGCAGTTTCTCTCGGCATCTTAAGAGTTAAGAGTAGAACTCTACTGATATGGAGGGCAAAGATATTCTTCAAAGAGTTGCCCCCATCCCCCAGAAGGTGTACCCACTATCCGTATAGCCTATCAATTGGCCAAGAAAACTCTGCCTACCTTTGTTGGCTTCAGCAGCTACGAGATAGAGACAAGTTGTGACTACAGCTAGTTTAACAACAGTTCTCCAGTTGATAAAAGACAGCTTGCTAGCAATCATCACACCAACATTCTTCACAGTTTTCTTTATTGAATCTAATGATACACCACTTCCTGAAATAACACAAACAATCATGAACATTACACAAAGCAGATTATAATCTCGCATGTGGGGAAATTTAAATTCTGGACACTGGTACACAGTGCAGGCTGAGATAAGAGGTTGAAGAGTATCAGTGTCCTCAGGATGTGAAAGAAACAGCATACAGGGGACTTGTTCGCCCAATCTTGGAATATGGTAGTTGCATCTGGGACCCAAGCGGAGTGGTCCTTAATGAAGAAATTGAAAAAGTTCAGAATAGAGCTGCTAGATTTGTAACTGGAAATTACTGCTTTGAAACTGGGAGCATGACTGGAATTCTGGGAAAATTAAGATGGGAGTCTCAAGAAAAGGAGAAGAGACAGTAGGCTCATACTCTTTTACAAAGGTCTAAAGGGTGCTGCCAGCATTCCAACAGATGACCTTGTTCCCCCGACTCAGCACTTTAGAAAGCACCATTCAATGACGTTTCAGACCCTTACTGCAAGAACGGATATTTATAAAGAATCGTTCTTCCCCCGAACCATTAGAGATTGGAATGCCCTTTCCGATTCTATTATTTTGACGGCTGAAGGTGCTGAGGATTGTGTAGCTAAGTTTACATCTTTGGTTAGAGCTAGGGACTAACTTCCCATATCACAGGTCCTGGTGTATGAATGTCATTTGACGTGTCACCAGTAACAATTCTGATTCTGAATTTGATTCTGATTCTGAGTATGGCATCTGAACCCCTTCACTGTTTGCAAAAAGTTCAGCACATTTATAAATGATTTTTAAATAAAAATCGAGATAGTTACCCTAAATTTCAAAATGCACACCTACTTTATATAAAGTGGAAGATTTCCATTCAGTACAAAATGGGTTTAACCTGCTGAACACAACAACCCCTGCCTTTGCAAACAGTGCAGATCCAGAGCAGATGTGTAGAAGCCATCTGATCACGATATATGCTGTTTCTCATTGAACAAATACATTAGATCTATATCAAGAAATTTCATTGAAGGATAGTGGGGCTATATTAATTTATTCAGTAGGATAAGGTTAAATACATAATCAGGCAGTGCCAACATAATGAATCTTGTCAAATCTGGCACTGTTAACCATTTCACCCGTCACCCAACATGAGATTTCCTCGTGAATGGCAAGCTGTGTAGATCTAGATGAGATGGTTCATTCTTGATCTATGCTGTTTGAATAAATATCTGTACCAGTCTAAAATGGTTGAAAGGGTTAAAGTCTAAGTTTCATTATGTAGATAGACAGATTGCTTGAAAGCAAGTCTGTGAAATCAACGCCTCCTTAAATCCAGCTTTATAAAGATAACACCGAGGTTTTCAGGGGTATATTATTTTTCATATTTCTGCACACAAGCATAGGTTAGGGGTATTCGTTAGAGCCAACTTGATGAGGCAGTTCTAACGAGTACCTGCAACCTATGTTTTTTATGTTCTATTGCACGCTTGAAAACACCCGGAATGAGTGTTCGAGAGTGATTCAATAAGCTTGAAGCTTTCATCGCAATCGAACTAAAATAAATTAGTATAGACTAACCTATGTTTTTGGTATAAATTCATGCGAAAATTGTACAAAAAATTTTCATCAGAAAATCAACTACTGAGGAAATATATAAAAATGCACTAAGAAGCACAGATGTGTTGTTGAAATGTTTTTCCAATCTAAAATGGAAAACAATTAATTCAACAATTTGACAAAATAATAATAATATAATGATAACAATAATAATAACATGGGTGGACCCTTGATGTGAATGAATTCAACTATGTCAAATCTGACATATTTCATGGACATCCTCCTAATTTTGGGTTTTATAATGTTTCAAACTGGACAAACACATGAGGTGCATCAGGGCATATGAGTCCTAACTATTTTGAATATTTCTTCGTCTTTGTGTTTGACATAAAATGGCTTTGTGTTTATGTGTTTAATCTACTCAGCCAAAGACAAATAGAAACAGTGTATTTTACATCCTTGACTAAGCAGAGAATTCACATGAAATGTCAAGCCTGATCTTCTCTGAAATAAGAATCTATGAATGTAATTGAGCATGGTTCTTTAATGGAAAATGATATACCTGGCATACTGTGTGCCATCTTTCCAAAGGGCAATTACAAACGTTCTGGTCTTCCTATTTTGTTTCATAACAAGAGGTCCAAGATGGCCCTTAATTGCGCACCTGAGTCATTTGTAGCTTCAACAGTGCATAAATAGATTGAAAAAATAGACCTAGTTTTTTACCCCATATGACCCATACTCCAACGACACCCATTTTCAAACTAAGCTATGTTCTTATCAAGTCAAACATTCTGCTAAAGTTTCACCAAGATTGATGCCTCAGGTGAGAGAAGGTGTTTAAGTTTGACCCAGTTACCCATTTTTTTATATGACATCACCCGCAGTAATGCATCACAAGACTAAAATTCTGGTAAAAATTCAGTAAGATTTCTGCAAACCTGTAGCCTCTAGAGAGTGAAAATGATTTTAAAGAAATCTGACCTAGTGCCCTGGTTTTGACCTGACATGATGCATATTCAACGTAGACCTAGATAGGATCAAGGCCCACATTCAGGTGAAGTTTTGTGAAGATTGAAGCAAAGCAAGGCTGTAAAGAAATCTGACATAGCAACCTAGTTTTTTTGTTCAATATGAACCATATTTGACCTATATCCAGGTATTATCAAGACAAACGCTCTGGTAAAGTTTCATGAAGATTGAAGCAAACCTGTGGCTGCAAGAAGGTGAAATGAAGAAGTTATAAAGACATTTGAAGAAGAGACTTAGATTTTGACCTGCTGTAACCCACATTCAAATGTAATCGAGATTTTATGAAGACAAACATTCTGGTCAAGTTTAATGATGACTGAAGCCAGATCTAGCGGGTCAACAAGGTGTCAAAAATATGACCTAGTGGCCTAGTTTTTCACATGCCAACACTCATATTCAAATTCGATAAAGATATTATCAAGCCATACATTCTGTGAAAGATTCATGTATATTGAATCAAAACTGTAGCCTCTAGAGGGAAAACAGGGTTTTAAAGAAATGTATCCTAGTGATCTTGTTTCTTGAAAACTTTCATGAAGAACATCTGTGTGCTCTAGAGGGCGAACCAGGTTTTTAATTAATTTGATCTAGTGATCTATCTTTAAATCTGATATTTGACCTAGTGACCTAGCTTTGAATCTGATTTGGCCCATATTCAAACTTTGACCAAGATAAAGTTTTATGAAGATTGAAGCAAACTTATACATAAATCTAACCTAGTGACCTAAAGTTTGACACATGACCTATAATGAATCTTGACCAAGACATTATCAAGTGATAAATTCTAGGAAAGTTTCATGACTATTGAAGCACAAACGGCTTCTAGAGGATGAGCAGGGTTTTAAAGCAATTTGAATTAGTGACCTATGGTAGTGTTTGCTCCACAATGGCTCATGTTGGAAACTGACCAAGATATCATCAGAACATACATTCTGGTATAGTTTCATGACGATTAGAGTAAAACTATGGCCTCTAGAGAATGATTAAGTGTTTAAAAAATTTGACCTCGTGACCTAGTTTTTAATCTGACATGACCCATAATCAAAAGTGACAGTAATATCATCGAGTCAAACTTTCTGAGAAAGTTTCATAAAGATTGAAGCAAAATTGTGTCTCTAGAAGGTGACGGTTTTAAAGAAATCTGACGTGGTGACCTAGTTTTGTTTTATACAACATGACCCATATATTAAAACTTGATTGAAATATTACCACAACAAATCTTCTGAAGAAGACTGAAGTTAAGTTAAGACTTCTAGTGAGACACAAGATCGTAACAAAATCTAACCTAGTGACCCAGTTTTTGACCCAACATGACTTGCATTTGACCTGGACAAAAATATCCCCCAAGACGAACAATCTGACAAAGTTTTATACCGTTTGAAACTTTGAAGCAAAACTGTGACATCTAGTGTGTACACAAGGTTTTTATAAAATTTGATCTTGTGAACTAGTTTCTCTCTGACATGACCCAGAGATATAAATCAGAAAAAAAAACACTCCGATAATGTTCATACATATATGATCACATCTGTGTCCTCTAGAGATCGCACAATGTAAAGGCTGACATAAGAAACATGCATAATGCACGACAGATATAGGATGGGCACAGGTTATCACAATGGTTCAAAAGAAAGTGCCTTAGAGAGAGAGGGGTCTACGCTTAAAGGAAAGACTTTGCTCTATAGGAGCAAATAATTTCCTTTAACAGTAGACGCTATTTACAAAGGTGGGGGTCAAAATATGTTTGAAAGAGTTTCCTCCCGTGGAGATATATCTATTTCCCTTATGCTTAAATTCTCACCTTTTTCTTTTTCTTCAGTATTGACGTCACTGCCTATTCCCGTATGATAAGACTCGGTATCTCCTTCATACCCTTTTAATACACTAGTTTCACTTCTATGGTCTCTCAAAATTTTCTCTCGTGCCTCATAGTCTAAATGTGTACATGAACTTAAAAACTGACTGGCAAGCGTGCTTTGTCCTTGTCGTGTTAACACATGCGTTACATATAATATTGCTACATCTGTGTATCCAGGTTTTGACACGTTGTCTGAACACTTCAACCAGATGCTTGCTATTGCGTAACATTTCGGATATTCCTTCACTTTGGCATGTAATAAAATGCTGAAATAAAATGTAAAAGTCCTTCAATGCATATTCTCATACACTTGTAAAGTGACATCTGGGCTCAGTTGCTAAAAGTTTTGTTAGCTTAACGAGCCCTTTGATGGTCCAATTGTTAACTTTTCTAACAAGTACACTATCTCTTAATTTGGCATTTTTGCTGGAAAAAATGTAAGTAGCTTTTGCTAGTGCAAAAGCTACTCACATTTTTTACAGCAAAAATATTAGTGTATTCATATGCTATATATTTAATGATCAAAGTTTTAACGATGTGTTAACTTACAATGTTATTAGTTTTGAACAACTGTCCCTTGTTGAGATAACGTCAAAAAATTGGTGGAAGTGTATTCTGAGATTTGTTGCTGCAACATGTTATATGAAAGGTGTATCCTTTGGAAGCAAGGAATACACCACAGTACTGAAAAGTATGATGTGTACAAGTTGAGGCATACAAGCTAGTTTTTTTTTCAATTAGGTCTCATCACTGACCTGACATCATCTTGTAATGCTGGGTTTCACTGGCAGGAATTTGGTTCTGCCTTTATTTAGTTTCAGACCATAATGCTAAAGGAAATGCGGCCGGCCTTGGTAGCTCAGTCAGATGCGAGACTTACTGGTGATCAGGAGGGTTCAATACCTGCCGGGGTCGGAAACATTCTTTCGTGGAGATTGATCATGAAATCTTTTATACGGTAATTCTCTCCTTCAACTGATTCAAGAAGGGCAGTTGTCAGTTTCTGGCAAAAGAATATGCACTGTACTGGTTAACCGCTAACGTTTAAGCTTGCCCAGGAAAAGTGTGGATAGGTTAACTGACTGGCTCAAAGATGACCTTAAATAGTGTTGACTGGGCCATTAAACTCCAGTACAAACAAACGATAAAGGAAAAGTGGGATTTTCAATCATGACTTTGCTCAAATGTTATTACAGCATGTACATGTATCAGCTTAAATCCAGAAACTATCTGAATACATGTACCATTAAATTCATCACCGTAACAAGTATTGGCAAGTAATGACTTCAAGCAAGGCGATAACTGAACAATTAAGAGGATTCTGTGTCATCCGCAATTTGTTGTGGTGTTAAAGCATTGGTTTGACACTTTAAAAAAATCATGTCACAATGACACCTAAGAAGAGTAGGTCCATTGAAATTAACAATTTACCTCCCCGGATGACAAATGTTCAAGACAATATGAAACATCAAATACCATAAAAGTTATAAAATTAAGATACCTTGAGGAGTTGCTGTAATTCTCCTAAAATTTAAACAAATGTTTCATAATCCAGCAAGGAGTCCAGAACGTGCAGACAGAATGGCAAACAGGAGCAGTCTGATCTGGGTCTGCACTGTTTGCTTAGTCCTTTCTGTAACAGAACTTAGGATTGTTAGGGTGATGCCCCAATCGGTGGACCAGTTAAAAATAAAATAGAGCCCTATCAGTAGGTCAGTGTGGGCAAGCTGGTCCTGTGGAACAACAGACATTGATGCTTAGACAAGAGGGCCCAGAGGGCCCTGATTCGCTCACCTGAATGTTACTGTCTCTAGTGCATTCTATTTTTAGCTCTGGTGGCCATCTTGTTCATCAAAGCAAAACGATCTTAGCTATTTTGGTAGGGTGTCACATCACCAAGGCAACATTCCTGTGAAGTTTGAATCAAATTGACACAAGGGTTTAGGAAGAGTTCGCATTTGAAGAAAATTTACAATGCTTTTCTATTTTTAACTCT